>CM044957.1:44553546-45180251 GCA_024516035.1 Bactericera cockerelli
AACAAATCTATTTTTGTAACTGTGACACCAAGATCATAAAAGTCATACCAGAAAAATCGGAGAAAAAACACAGGAATGGCTAGAAAAGAAATCTACATAATGGTCGTTATCTCGGATATACAAGGGAATTATTTTATTTGAAAATGGTCCATTATACATGTTATCTGTAGGCCATTTTTCGTAAGTTTGGGGACCACCCTGTATATAAAATTAGACATTGGAGTATTGAAACGTTTTATATGTTGGAGTCCAAAACTCTGAATGGAGATTTCCCTTTGAAACTAATCTTTCTTATATTTTGCACTTATTAAAACTAAAAATAAAATGTCCAAGTTTTTTTAAAAACACTATGTATATCATATACACTTTATATGTACATATTTTCCCAAGTAACTCATTGCTTGCCAAAAGTATCCATACAAATAGCAACTAATTTTTCCTCACGAGGTATGAGTATCCTGACATTCAAAGTATAGAGCCAAAAAATCGGACTCCGTCGGGATTGAAAAACGGGTAATGAGTGTGCTAGCCAATTGCGCTACCTACTCGGTTAAGTTGAATACCTACTTTAAAATTTAAATTGTCTCTAAAAGAGGATCACCCAAATATGATAATACTATCCTTTATTAGATGTTCCGAATCTTTTTTGGGGTCGGAGAGAAAATGATTTTTTTATTATTATTTTCTTTTAAATCACACTGATCTCATCTGCAAATTTATTGAATTTATTCTATAGCCAGGTATACCAAGTAGAATCAAAAGACATAATTGTAATACCTTTGTCTAGATTTTGCGTATTGTTTTATTTGGGAAAATTAAAGAACTGACAGGAACTTGTGTATCCGATTTTGTCTATCAATTTCGTCTTACGTATAATGTAACCTTCCCCTCTCTATGTAATATTTTCTGTATTCTACATACATATTTGTCTAACACAAAAGAAATACACCAAGATCATAGTTTATTATCAAAATGAAAAATGTAGGTATCTTTTTGTTTTTGAAACTTTATTTTCAATCTTTGCTAATGGCAGTTATTTTGTGAACAGTAAATTTAATTTAAATATCACAATATAATTGGTATTTTGTTCAAGGTTGTTTGTTCGAGTTTGGTATGGACAGTCAATCCTTAAGTAAAAATAATAATTAAAGAGCACGTTTCAAAACATACTTGTGGTTTTTCCAATTTAGATTTGATCCAGTTCTTTTTCGATTGCTCTGATCTCTTATTTGTAAACTTCGTTTTAATTGAAAAAAAAACACTAAAATGATATTTTTCAATTGGTAAATAGAAAAAAGCTCAGTTCTTTGATTTCAAAACAAATATCTCGAGATGCTTTGTTGAATATCTCAGTGAATCTTGCGATAGGTATCTAAAATTAGAATGCATGGTAAATTGAGTGAACCACTTGCTTTCCTTGAATCTGAGTGTACTATTGGATCAAATGATGTGAGATTGTGAGAACCTTGTATTGATCACTTAATAGTAATTAACATAACGTCTTAGATTTTCACGAGAGAGAGCTTAATCGAAATTCTGGAGCACCAACAGGCTCGATTTTTTTTATGTGGCAATCAATACTTGAATAAACTACCGGTACATCGATCTCAAAAATCACTTGGAATATCAAGCAAAACGCTAGTTTTGCAACGCCAAGGAAAACAAAACGAGCGTGCTATACTTACGTAAAACTAACAATAAATAGGTTTATGGTATGTAAGTCTTACCATTTCAGAATTTGTCTTAAATTCTAAACATTCAAGTCAAACACACGCAAACTAATTTTACCTTATATTTTGTAACTTTTCATTGTACTCGTATGTATATGTTAATTTGTATAGTGTAAGATATTGATATGATAAATAAATAATCAACTAGTCATGGAAACAAAATGTTGATTTTATCTCAGAAGGCTTTATATTAATGCAAGACAGACAGCTCTTATTTTCAAACTCTTCTATAAGAAGTAAATTAAGAAGCTATTTGATTTTTAATAAAATACAATTAATTCTTTTCAAGTCATTGATTCTGTTTTAATTTTCATCATATGTATATTTCATAGGCCAGTTGAAAAAATAATCAGAGAAAATCCTACATGGAATTAATTTATTTTAGGGTTTCATTTATGAACCAGTAAGATTAGCCAAAAATTTCCCCTTCCTGGGACTTGTGATAAAGACAATAATTCACATAAATTGAAACCAAATTCAGAACCAGACTTCAAGGTCATATTTTTATGAATTTTGAAAATGAACTTTTTTCTATGAGAATTGTGTTGTTAAAATATTATGTACATTGAATGGATTTATCGTTTTAATTTATTATGATCTTTTTATCATCATAAGGTTACTTTCGGAGGCATTCATTAATTATCCCAGGGTGTTCCCCCCTCGCCTTTAGCACAACTCCCAAAACTTGGATAATCTTATTGAGTCATTAGTAAAACAAAAAATCTCTTGTAGGATTTTTTCTTATTCATCTATTAATTTTTGTGTCTTTAAATGGTCCACAGGGCACAAAGTGGGTATGAGGAAACATCTTTCACCCACGTCAGGTGCCCTCACTTACATTATCTTCAATAAACAATAAATACAGAGTTCCTTAAAATCGTTGTACATTTTCTAGACTTTTATTTCATTATGAAATAGAACTTCTCATTTCTGTCAATAAAAATGATATTGCTCTATTAAGTGCACTACCACACTCTTCACAAGATCATGTGACAAGTTCTTTTCTCCTTTATGAAATTCATTTACATTTGAATATGACTGAAATACATTCGAGAGCAGAGAATCAGCGCTTTCGGGACTGTCATTCAGTGCCGGGGGAGCAGGGAGGGAGGCACGGATGTTTGTATGAAGATGACATATCTATCCATCTTTTAGATTCAAAACAATTTAAATTAATCGAAATGTCAAAATCATTTTAAAATTTTTGAGTTGACCAAAGTTAAAGTAGATATGATATTTCAGACAACATCGTAATGAAATGTTTTTGAAAAAAATCAAATAAAAAGAAAAGAAAGTGTCACATTGATATGATAGATAATTTATATAAGCTCTGAAAATGAGATGTGTCCTGAGGTGCCTGTCTACTCTTAGCTGTTTGCTGCTCTATTGAGAGTAATGTTGATGTTTACGTAAATGGTATCACATACAGGGTCATTGTGCAATGAGTGCAAAGACTAAAACCACAGGTTCCTTGGGTCAAACAATAATAATTCCGTGTCCGTGAGATAGACGCAAATATCTTTATTACGGTGGTGAAAGGATTGTATGGATATGCATTATGACTCAGTACTTATAATGACCTGTGAATGCAGGTCATTCATTATAGCTACTGAGTCATAATGTTTAGATACCTTTCGCTCCCCAAAATATTTCTTAAGGTCGTAGTACTGATCCTATAGTTTCTCGAAAATACTTCTTCATGTTGAAGAACTTTACGACATTGAATATTAGTTGACAAACACCTCGTATACCTTCTGGGCCGAATCTCACAATTGTTCCTCCTTTTATCTTATCATTCGTTTATAATCTCGTTGTCTACTCTGCTGTTCTTAATCCCGCTTAGTCCTGTCCAGGGGTATATCTCAGGGCAAGGCTGGCACGTCCTCATGTATCGTACTCCTGATTTGTGCCACAGATTGCATACCTTCGGGTTGTTGCACTTCTTTGGCCTTTCCTGGGAAAAGATTTTTGAAACAGCTCGGTTAATTTAATATTTTTTCATTTACAGCAACTTTAACGCAACATGTCCTCAACTCTCCGTTGACTGAAGCAATACCTACAAACTTGGTAATAAAAATACGTATGTCAACAAACAAGTACACTTTCTATTTCTTTTCAATTGGAAGATATATCTCTTGTACATCAGATTGTGGCCTATCAGTAAATTCCTGGGACCCCGATCATGTTCAAATTATGTTGAACCTGAACTGTCCAGACAAAATATCAAAATTTCAGCTTTCTAAGTTAAAATACGACTTGTGCGTGATAGAGGACGTACATCACGGCACTGAAAATGTATACCTTACAAACACACTTACTGGGTAATCACAGGAAAATGGTTGGAATGAGTTAAGTCGGTTGATGGGTGTAGGATCTCGCACCCACTGAAGTGCCTGCCAGTTGGTCACTACCCAAACTTCCGGCATGGCCACAATAGTGTCCAGGAAGTTGATGAATCCTTCCTTATGGTGTGGCTGAGTGAACCAGGCGGCGTGGTAGTAGAGACCAAAGGGTGCCCTGTGCAAATTAAACAAAATATATGCTTTTAGGCTCCTTATAGGGTAATATTGTTAATAGGAAGATGAAAAAGATATACGAGAAAAAGGCAATTGGTTTCTTTCAGCAGAACAGTGAGTCTTGGATTTGAAACCATTTAACAACATTTTTGACACAATCGTTTCACAACTTCTTGGTCGTTGGTTGGTCGTTAAATGTCTTAAAGTTTTTGATGTATACTTATCCCTCATTATGTCATTTGTCAGTCGTTAAATGTCTTTTGACTTGAAGTTTTTGAGATATACTCAGCCTCTATGTTACCTGTTGATCGTTAAATGTCTTGAAGTTCTTGAAATATACACTTGAGAGCAGAAAAAAGCGAATCAAACTTTTTCCTCCACCAAATCTGCGATATCTTCGAAATGACTATTTCTATCGAGTCGTATGATATCTCAAAATGTTGTAAATTTTGTTTTCTACAATTTCATAATTTGATTGTTTAAAAAAAACCTACCAGAAGCCGTCAAAATTAAATTTTACTACAGGATGTCAAAAAAGAAGAAAAACATGATTTTTTTATATTTTAACAAAAGACGATATAACCTGAGAAATCAACAAGATTCATTCATAACAATGGTGAATCAGTATTTTGTGTTGGCTCCCCGAGCTTTGATCACAGCATTCATTCGATTTGGTGTTGACTGGATCAAAGTAACCACAATTTCTTGGGGCAACCTCTCCCATTCTTCGGTGAGGGCGATCTTGAGCTCTGCTATAGTCTGGGGAGTCGGTATTCTTCCTCCATCACTTCGTTTGAGTTGGTCCCATAGATTCTGGATCGGGTTGTGGTCGAGACTAAGAGAGGGCCAGTCCAAATTGTCAATATTCTCCTCACCCAAGAACTCCCGAACACAGTTTGCCACATGTGGGCGGGCATTGTCGTGCATGAGGAGGAACTGGTCGCCCATAATTTGATCGAGAAGAACCACATGGGTCTGCAGGACTTTAAGAAGTTCAGGCCACCTCCCGCACCGCATGTGATGAAAACCAATTCAGTCTTTCTTTCAGTTGAAATCCCACCCCACACCATGCAGGAACCACCGCCGAAACTGACAGTTTCTGTGATGCATTACTCAGCATACTTTTCTCCCGCTCTTCGATAGACTCTTTTCCTTCTGTCATTACCAAAAAAACACACCCGGCATTCATCAGTGAAGAGAACAGAGCGCCATTGCTCGGGTGTCCAATCCACGTGTTCTATGGCGAATCTGAGTCTCCTTTTCCTGTGCTCCCTGGAGAGTTTGGGTCCAGTTGAAGTTCTCTTTGGTTAAACTCTAGCTTCTTAAAGTCCTGCAGACCCATGTGGTTCTTCTCGATCAAATTATGGGCGACCAGTTCCTCCTCATGCCCGACAATGCCCGGCCACATGTGGCAAACTGTGTTCGGGAGTTCTTGGGTGAGGAGAATATTGACACTTTGGACTAGCCCTCTCTTAGTGCCGACCTCAATCTGATTGAAAATCTGTGGGACCAACTCAAACGAAGTGTTCGAGGCAGAATACCGGCTCCCCAGACTGTAGCGGAGCTCAAGATCGCCATCACCGAAGAATGGGAGAGGTTTCCCCAAGAAAATGTGGTTAATTTGATCCAGTCAATTCCAAATCGAATGAATGCTGTGATTAGAGCTCGGGGAGGCAACACAAAATACTGATTCACCATTGTTATGAATGAATCTTGTTGATTTCTCAGGTTATAACGTCTTTTGTTAAAAATAAAAAAATCATGTTTTTCTTCTTTTTTGACATCCTGTAGTAAAATTTAATTTTGACGGCTTCTGGTAGGTTTTTTTTTTAACAATCAAATTATTAAATTGTAGAAAACAAAATTTACAACATTTTGAGATATCTTACAACTCGATAGAAATAGTAATTACGAAGATATCGCAGATTTGGTGAAGGAAAAGTTTGATTCGCTTTTTCTGCTCTCAAGTGTACTTAGCCCTTGGGTTACCTGTTGGTTGTAAAATGTCTCTCGAAGTTCTTGATCAACATCTTGGACACTCCGTCAGCGTCTGGGGGATTGCTGCAAGCATCTCCCATGGAACATCTTCCTCCATTCAGGTCTTGCCACATCACCATGGGTACTTCCCAGACCCCTGTCAAATACAAGAGATCGTTATAATGGTGCTTCACTGAAAATCAGTCTGTCAATGAAAGTCTTTTTATTTTAGTTAGTTATTTTATTATATAATTGCTTATTTTTTGAGATATTCATCTAAGTTAGATATTTTTCATTATTTCGTCCGAAAATACTTTTCTCAGTAAAAGATACTTTGGCGGAGATTCTGGCAGCCATCTTGAATTTTGGACGGTTACCTTAGGTGGTATTTTAAAGGTGTTATTTAACATGCTCTAAGTGTAACTCAACTGATAAAAGAGTTGTTTCTTTTTTCCAAATGGTTTTTATGCTCAAATTTACCTGGATAAGATCGGGTTGGACAAGGTGGGATCATACAGTCGTGGAAGATCTTGTAGTCTAACGTGTAAGGCCAGCTGGGAGGTCGGTTCTCGTAGACGGGCATAGACGAATCGTACGTAAAGTTCGAGTCGTACAACATTTTGAACATTTTGTTGCCTCCAACCTGAAGGAAGAGATGTAAAAATCAGATAGATATACGCTTCAAAATAGTTTAAGACTTTGTGTGACCGACAGTTAATCGACAATTTTCGATCAGACAAGAGAGCAAATAATGAGATTTTTTAAAGTAAATTTTAAAGGGATTGCGAAGTTGTAAAGAAAAAAGAATAAGTATAATCTGCCAATTGTTGATCAATGAAAGCAGGAACTTACAGCCAAGAAAGGAGCCCTCATTCCTCTGATGTCCTCAAGTCGCACTCCTCCATATGCCGCCAAAATCTCGCGCTGGCCTGCAATTTCTCGGGTCCATTTCTTCTGAGAAAATTGTTCCCCAAAACTGTGCCTGCAATAGGTGATAAATTAATTAGTTAACAGGAATAACAGGATAAAAAAAGTCAGAATGCTTAAAGCTAGGACTATTGGCCTCACTGACAAATAGGAGGTCTCAGTGTTACTTTAAAATGGATGTATCCTCAACGAAGCAAAAAAAAAAATGGTTTGCAGATGAAAAGAGATTTGCAAAATTTCAATACTAAAGATACAGAATATTTGATTTCTTTTGCAAAGAGCATCTTGCTAATAAAACAGTTTTCCCTTGAAAAAAAAATCGCCAAATTTTAGTAAATGATATTTGCTCATCAGGGCAAGTAAAACGAAGCCCATTCACACATAATAATAAATGACCTATTTTGAAGGTCATGACAGATTTTCAATGTTCACCTTCGACTTTTTTTGGTCTGGACTCAGTTCAACTTCAGTTTAATGATTTTTAACCAAACTTACGAGACTGTATGAGAAGCCATTTCGTGCCCATTGGCATACAGGTTCTGCACTTGACTGTAGTCGGTCCATTCGTGAGAAACATAGAAAGTTGCGGAAATTGGACATCCGTTGGGGTTTGTCCGACCTTTTTCAAACAGATCCGCGTACAGACCCTTGTTCAAGTCATTGACAGAATCGTCAAACGTCAACAGAACAATTTGAGGAGTTTCCTCGACCGAAAGGTCGGCTAGAAAAGAGAAATGTAAAACGTATGTTATTAGACTTTTAGTTGAGAATAAATGAGAAACATTATTAAAAAAATTGATCCTTTTATGAACAGTGATATCCAGGGAATATTTATGTACCTAAAAATTAATACAAATTGAAACTTGGTAGTATATTCTCCTCTGAAGAGTGTTAGAGTTGGGGTCATAGCTGGTCATAGACTATTGCCCTACGATATCTATTGGAAATGACTTAAATCAGGTTTAATAAATAAATCTTTATTTAAGTGTCTTCGACTGAAGGTTTAAGTTTAAAATCTGATACAAAACTTACCTGGAATGTCCTTTCCTCCACAGTAGCAATCAGGAAGTAAACACACATCCTTTCTACACTTGGCGGCAGTTTTGTCAGGTGTAGGTGTAGGATAAACTGATTCAGGTCTGTAAAAAAACACATTAAGGGGAATTTATTAAGCCTCTTAAGTCACTCATTAGTCTCCTATGAGGTTTTAGTTATATGTCGATCCCAGACTGAAGCATCGAACTTTTTTTTTTCTTTGGTTTATTTCGAATGTAACTGTTGTTTTGAGAAAAATATTCGATGTAAAAATATTTAAAATAGATGTATTAAACAATCTTTACAACATTTCAAAGACACCAGTCCAAATAATGAAGCTATTTATTTATCGTATGGCTTTATTTATTACACATCTCAAAGTGAGAATGTAATAAACTTGATCAGGCGATCTGATGGCAGCGATTGTCTGATCGTCGAAATTGTCAGTACTTTATGTAGGTATAAGTTAATTATGAAGTTTTTATTTACCTGGTTGGTGGATATTTGTAAATATCAACAAACTCTGTTACTGCCTTTGACACAATCGACTGTGATGGCTTCAATGTAGGTCTTGATCGAGCTCTGTAAACATAGTAATGATAAAGTATGTAATTATTTTGTAAGAATCCAGTACGGAGGGAACGGATTAAAAAGAGTTTAGCAAGAGTGAAATTCGATTTTAGTATGAAAAGGTCAAGTTTTTTTTGGATAAATTCGAAAATGACTATTATTTGAATATGAACAGTTTTCTTACCCTCCACTGGATGGTTTGTCTCCTCTCTCTTGGTCAGGACTAGCAGTGGTGTAGGTTGCGCTTCCTCTGACTCTGCCGCGACTGCTGAAAACATTTCGGCAATTATTATTATTAAATAATTTGAATCAAACTTTAATTCAATACAATACAGAATATTTACAAGGAATAGAAGGGAAAGTTTTATAAATGGTGATAACTCTCCACCAATTTTACCTACCTTCCTTGTTTACTTACAAGTTTATAATGATTCCTTTTTTTATCTAACTAACAGTTAAATTCGGATAATTTTATAAAAAGAATTGTGACTCCACGATTATCCATAAAAACAACAACAAAAATTATCGACTATCAACTATCGAGATTTTATACAAAAAAATATCTCCAAGAAATCTCAACCGATTTTCTTCATTTTTTATGGTACTATAGAGTTATACTCTCAATTCCACACTAAACTTCAAGGTGAAAACCATGTTTGCATATTTTTTTCTCTACTCTTCAATTTTTCTAAAATATCAGAGCTCTATAAAAAATTGTACATTTATGGTTCGAAGTTGCTTAATTCAAATGGAAACTTGTCTCCTACATGTGTTGAAAATTAGTTGAAATCTGTTTACTAGTTTCTGAGATTTGCGCGTTGCAAGGAATGAAAATAACGGACCGACAGACAAACACAAAATTAAAGTTCTTCAGGAGGTTCCGACTTGTCCAACCAAATATGTGAAAACAATTGAAATCTAAACTAATATTTTTTTGGTTTTATAAAAATGAACTGAACAATACTTCCAATATCTATAGATATATTCGGAAGTAATAATTATGTAAAAATGCTATGTATGTCGATAGAACATAAGTTTTCATCACTTTTCAGCCGCTAGGAAATATATGGAGTTAAATGGGAAAAAGAGGTTGGAACGTTGGGTTCCGTTTGTTACATTGTATTTATTTTCATGTGGCTACCTACATGCGCATATGTACAAACATGTAAATATTCAAAATATACATTATCATTGGGTATCATCATCGTGTTCGATGATGGCCAAACTTGATATTTTCATCAAGTTTATACAAGGAGGCTAATAATTAACATGGGCCCCCAGAACCAAGTTAATCCAAATACATACGTGCATATTTTATTCTTACAAGCAAAACGTGCTACAGATATACTATCATTTAAGCAGTGGAAATAGAACAGAAATACCGTATTACAAACATACACCCGACCATTTGAGATTTATGTACAGTGTGGTGTTTGACAATGTGATGAGAATTCAAGGGGTGATAGAAGGACTTAAAAAGGATACAACCATCATGCACTTTTTTGATGTTAATAAAAAAAAAGTAAGCCAAATTTTTATACAGAAAACGAAATAACTCATTCAAAAACCAGATCCTGTCAGCATTCACAGCTGTCATAAAACCTTTTCAGCTGAACGTGACTTTTTGTGGATGCCGATCCTTGAAAACAAGCTGATGCATTATTAATGCTCGCATTATGGCTGGGTGAAGTTCAGTCTCACCAAAATAGTTCACTGAATGGTTCTTCATAGCTATGTTATGTTTCTATTCGCCATAACCATTTTTTTATCCTTCTCCCCGTGGGTACTTTGTAAGGTATACTCCTTTTAATATTAATGGTAGTTGGTTGAGAGGGCAGTACATTTGTTTTCTGGTCCAGGTTTGAAATGTCGTACAAAAATTCTTCCAGCACATTTCCATATTCTACTTGTGACACTTGATTTATAACACCCTGTTCATGAATATGCAATTAATAAATAATCTTCACTCCAAAACTTTCAATTTTTCAAGTGTAATTTATAGCTTATATCGGTCGTAAATCTATCATTTTCATGATCCTAGGTCAGTGTTTTGTTTAATATAAAAAGTCAAACCTTAAAAAATAAAATCGTCATCCCAAAAAATTACTGAAAAGAAGGTGACTTTCATGAATTTTTTTTTGAACTTTTGACACGGATTTCGCATATATATTTCAGTAAGTCGCCATAATCTATACGTTGTATGGTATTTTTGAAAAGAAAATTAATAAAGAGCACAGTGGAAAAAAAAAACATTTTTCAAGTTCTCTTGAAAATCAGATTTTTTTTTTCATTCCCTTACCAATTATTTATTTCTCTTTTTTTTTAGAGAAAGCTTGTAATGTTCCCACCAGTTTATTTTAATGCCGTCGTAAATGGTTCCAAATTTCCTTATTGAAACTTCCAATCATGTACATTACATATGTATGTGTTAAATAATTATTTTACTATTTCGATAATTGTCACTCCATTTTTGTTAAAAAAAAAAAAACATCATATATTTGGACAAATGTATCGTAATCTTCTGAGTAACTTCGGTTTTGTGTCTGTTATTTTCATGTCGGTCGGTCTATTATTTTTCAAATGAGTAAAGATAGTTTTCTTATTAGCTCTAGTGTACAATACCTGGATAGAATAGGAGTAGTTTGTTTAGCATCGGTTGTAGGTCTGACTCTGCAGAAAAGAATAAAATTGAAATGAGTTGTAAATTAACTAGTGTGAACATCACACGACTTTCCTCATCCCCAAGGGCTAAGATTGACAATGGTGGCTATGCTTATGACAATATGACCCTATTTATTTTTCAGATAAGAGGCTCTATAGCGGGAGGGGCTTGGGGAAGTTTGTGCTTTGAAAAAAACTATTTTTAGTTATTTGCTTATAAATCCATACCGATCATAAGTATTATAAAATTTCTGAAATAAAACTATGAATCAGCTCGGAGGAAAACATCATTAACATTGGAGTACAAGAAGAATTTGTAAATCATCGTTGGGCATAAGTATGTACAATTTCCGAATAGCAAAACTATAGCAAACATTTGCACAAGAAAATTCATAAAGGTTGATTTTTTTGGTACTAGGTATCGTAATAGTCATAACTTATGTATAGGAAGTAAAGTTTCCTTTCACCCTTTTAGAAATGGCTACAATTTTTTGTTTTTTTGCTAGAACTAATCGGTATGGAGTTAGGATAAGCAATGAAAAACTGGCCCTTTTCTCTCACGCACACATACACGTGAACTTACACATGGAGACCTGAAAACATATTTTGGCACTAAAAATTATGGATAAGGAAAGTAAAAAGAAGAGTACAAAAAATGAATATTAAAATTGAAAGAACTGTCGAATATCTAGTACCTACATAGATTATGTACATGAAAATATGCTAAATTCTTGTAGTAGACATGAATGCATAACATACTTACTTGATTATGTAGCGTAAATTCATACACTTGGGATAGCAAAAAGCAAAGCAAAGGAGATGCAAGAGAATAACGAAAAACTTACAAGTGTTGAGTATATGTACATACATCATACATGACAGGTAAATTATTTGAAGATATTGCTAAATAAACTGATATTTCTTTACAAAAGCAGTTTTTTCTTCACATAATAAAGTGAGTAAGTCGTCAGATGTTGTTTGAAGTGAATGTCATAAACGCTCTTTTTCTTATCGTATAGAAAGGAAAGTAATGTAATACTTTGTCATTCTTGTCTTTTCGATAGTAGATTGAAAATTACTACTACCGTCTGTCTCTTGCAACATCGTAGCAAGTAAGTCCATTGTATGTGTTATGTAAATATTCAGTTTTAAAATGTGGTTTGGTAGGAAGAATTCTGCTATTGTTCGGTTTTGTCTTGTCCGTGAAAGTTTTTACCAAAATTTCAGTTTACAGAAAACTCATTAGTCGTAAAATCATTCTACTTCATAGATGGTCATGATGTCAGTGTTTTAAGTACTGTGCCATAGGGGTATAAAATATCTCATCTTCACATTTGCAAACACATTAGCAGATTTTCTGAAAATAGCATTATTAGTGATCGGTAATCAATACCTACGGTCTCGATATAAAAATAAAAACCACATTCAGAAGTCACCTCAAATATGTAGCCCCCTCAAAGACATATTTACAGTATCTCGCTTTTGTCTGTCGCGTTTTATAGCAATGTATTGCTGTATTTTGTCAACAAATGAACTTCCTTTTAGTATATTTTGCAATGAATTACGTCGGTCAGGTTGTTCACTTTCCGTCATTGTCAGTCTTTTCAGTATTTTTAAGCAATTTTAAGCCATTACCATTGAAACATGAACAAGTACACATAATATCGTACCTTACGAGTGGTTTCTCGTTGCATTCAGACCCTACACATTTCTCGCCATCTGACCGAGAGGGGGCTAGAGTTCTCACAGGTTCTGGCTTGCTTCTGACGGTGGTTGTAGACGTTGTTGCAGGTTTCAAGGGAGGAGGAGTAGGAAGAGATGGTGGTGGGTTTATAACATCAGGTAAATCTTCTTCATATTCTTCCAAATCATCATCATAATAATATTCATCATCGTCCGTGGCGTTGCTGTAGCTGACACTGTCTACAAAGTTGTTTTTAATGCCCTCTAAAGGTTTAGAGAGTTTAAATTTATTCGACTCAGTGGAAAATCTCATTGTTGTGGGTTCTATAAATCTGGTCACCTCTGGCATTCTACTCCAACCATTTCTTTGTGAGTTTTCCTCCTGAACGTGAGCACGGTCGGCTGTAACTTTCACTTGATGGGCTTTTGTTTGTTGTTCTTTGAAATCTCGGCTTGATGTGGGCACAGGAGTTGTTTGTCTAGTTTGTTGTCTGTAGGTGGATCCCCTGATGTCGTTATTATTGAGAGTTGTAAGTTGTTTGATATAGTTGTAAGGCGTGTAAGGAGTAACATTGGATCTAGCTGTATTTGACACAGTGGATTTTTCCTGTGAGACTGTAGAGAATTTGTTATTAAATTTGTCTGCATCTTCTGAAGTGATTTGTTTACTATCTACATTGAACTTCCATGGTTTGACAACTTGTTTTTGTTTTGGTACTTGAATTGTAGCTTTGTTAAATTGATTAGGTAACTGTCTGTTATCACCATCATCTGTGATGAATGTTTTGATCGGGGCAGTCTGTTTGTTATCAGATCTCAATGAATTGGAGGGTGTTGTTGGTCTGGTATAGATGTTGGTTGAACCAAGAGATTGCCTGTAGTTGTCTTCAAGATTACTTTTTTCCGACCTAATTATGATTCCCTCAGTTGAAATCTCGAACGGATTCTTCAGACTTGTTCGTGATCGTGTAGTGCTCGAGTACAATTGATTTGGTTGTCTATTTCTCCATTCAGGGTTATTGTCAGCTACGACACTTTGCTTAAAGTCCACTGTATTGAACCGAGAAGTTGAAGATTCTTTTTCGGAATCGAGCGAATCGCGCAATGCAGTTCCTATCAGAGCAGAGTTGAGTCTCTGTTTAATAGTTTCATTAATGTTTTTAGAATACTCCCAAGACAACTGAGGAACTTTAGTAACATAATCTATCTTAGAAGGCTGATTAAGTGCGTCATCTCGGGAAGTAAAGAGACGCGGTTGCGTGGGGGTCGTAGGGTTGAATCTTACATTATTACTTTGAGTTGGTTTGAAAGTACTAGTGCTCTCATCTACTACTATCCTGAAGTTATCATTCTTTAGCGACTCTTTAAAATCGGACATAAATGCATTATTCGCACCCCTGGCCTGCTCTATCCTCTTTGGATCTCTCTGTTCATTGCGAAAGTTTGCTTTCGGAGCTTTATTTTCAAAAGTATTTCTATTCACATTGTCGAGTCTCGTGAGATACTTTCTTTCATTGTTTCCTACCTGCTGTCTAACAGGCTCATTTGATTGGATTTGCTTTCTGTTTTCTATCTGCTGTCTTAAAGGTTTATCTTGTTCAAAAAGGTGAACAACCGGTAACGTATTTTCTCGCTGCAAGGAAGATTCAAAGTTTCTCAGAACGTATCCGTCATTTGAAGATGGCTTTTCATAGTTGAATGGAAATGGTTTAAGAATGTGTTGTGATTCTGGAATCGTAAACTGGTTATATCTCTGGGCTGCAGGTTGTGGTGTTTGCTCAAAGGAAAAAGAAAGACGGGGAGGGGAGGAATTGTTGGATTTTATAGAGTCGGCACTATAAGTACTGGTAGCACTGAAATTCATACAATGCATGAAATATCAATTATTTACAAATTATATGTCTAACACTCCTCAAACATAACTTTTGAAGCATTATTTTGCTCAAGTTGTTGTAATGCACCAAAAAAAACTCAGCATTATTAGAATGGGTGTTTTTTTTCATGTAGAACAGTCTACCATTCTGTTTAACTATTCTTCCATCTACACAAATATGCAAATTCATTATTTCAGACTATCTATATTTATGCCCTGATATTTTAAAAAGAAAAAATAGTAAAACCTAATAAACAACTTCTTAGCTCTTAAGAATTAAAGAAAGTGCCATCACGTTGAATTCATTCGCTCTCTTAAGATCGCTGAAGTTAAGCAACACGTCCAGCGAGGTGAAGATTTGGCGGGTGACCCCCAAGTGTGTACCTTCTTGTGGCAGGCTATTCCCAGTCCAACCCAGACTGGGTGTGTGTGAAAAAGATATCTCGAGAACGGTATAAGCTAGAGACTTGAAATTTGATTTATAGATCCCCTGTGTGAATTGGATGCTACACGGAAAACGAAGTCACTAATGGTGAAATTGTTAATCATTGTTTTTCGGCTTTGGCTAAACGGTATGAGATTGTTTTCAGAACAATTTTTATACGGGATTTGTTCAATTTTCTTTTTCTATCCCGATCTTTATGGAACCGATCCCTTGATTTTGGATATTTTTGGCGCCTGGACTAACTTTTCACTATACAGGGTGATTCAGAAAAGTACCGTCAAACGTTAACCACATATTCTATGGGCTAGTTAAGGAGGGGTCAACTCTATAAAAGAAAGTGCGCAAATGCCTCCTAACGGAGGTACACGCCCTTAAGGTGTTTTTAAACAATCGAAATTTTCATTTTACCGCTTACCTATTTGGGATATCGCAATGTGGTAAAAAAATCACTCTCAATACTAGATAGCACCTTTCTTTTGGCACAAAATTTAACACCATTCCAATGTCAAGGGCGGTCTCAGGAGGGTCAGATGGTAGAAAAAAGGTTCTAACTTTTTAGTCGTTGCTTGTAATTGAATTTGGTTTTCACCCTATTAAAACGTCTGTCATTGTCTACAAAAATGTTCTGAATAATTTTTTTCTCAAACCAACACAAACGCTTGAAAATCGAAATTAAATTGCTTAAGCCGAAATAAGATTTACAGCAAATGTTCCACATGGGCTCCTCTGGCTTCAATGCAGACCTCCATACGCCTTCGAAAAGATTGACGAACACGTTCAAATATTCCAGGTGTATTTCTTTGTTAAATAATGAATTGGCTGAAAATTCTTGTTCTAAAATTGTATGCTAGTTGCATAGGTTTCAAAACTTAATGGGGTTTTAAAATCTTCAATTTCAATTTTCAAGCGTTTGTGTTGGTTTGAGAAAAAAATTATTCAGAACATTTTTGTAGACAATGACAGACGTTTTAATAGGGTGCAAATTCAATTACAAGCAACGACTAAAAAGTTAGAACCTTTTTTCTACCATCTGACCCTCCTGAGACCGCCCCTGACATTGGAATGGTGTTAAATTTTGTGCCAAAAGAAAGGTGCTATCTAGTATTGAGAGTGATTTTTTACCACATTGCGATAAGCCGTAAAATGAAAATTTCGATTCTTTAAAAACACCTTAAGGGGCGTGTACCTCCGTTAGGAGGCATTTGCGCACTTTCTTTTATAGAGTTGACCCCTCCTTAACTAGCCCATAGAATATGTGGTTAACGTTTGACGGTACTTTTCTGAATCACCCTGTATATAAAATATCAAATTTCACCTCCTTGATTATATTTAAAGTGAAATATATTCACCGCTGGCGGATCAGGAAAGTAGTGTGATGTTCACACCAATGTATTTAAAAGACTTACCTCGGTTACCTAGGAAATGAGTGCTTGAATGATTCTTCGATTTGCATTTGATTTCATTAAATTATTGAACTACGATAGCAATTTGACTATTTTTAGATACATACATATTTTTGCAAGCAACAACTTTGATCCCCAAGATATTCAAGTCTACATTATATTTACCCAGGCCAATTAGAACATTACCATAAGAGGGAGCAGATTCTATAGGGTTATCAAATTCTATCAACATGCATTAATATTTTGATCGTGCTTGTGAATGAAAGCTAAATGATGGAAATCGATTATTGGCCAATTCAACATTTTCAATCCAATAATGAACAAATAATAGGTAGGTATGTACTTCATAAAAATGCTTTTTACTGTCTATTTTTTTTAAACGAAGTCACTTAAGATACTTTTGACGAAGCTATAGAAGAACGTCAGTGCAGAGCAATAAAATTCTTACTTCAAAGATTTTAAAAACCAATTATGTAAATACACTGCCAATTATGATCCCTTTCTTGTAATAATTGTGAATTCTATGCGTCGAGATTAATTTATTCAAAAACACCTGTACCTACGTAAAAAAGCAACCGATAACTTTGAAATCCGTTTCATAAGGTGGAAAATCATTTACTATTATCTGAATTCTACAAAAAGTTGAGAAAAAAATCTTTAGCGTCAAGTAGCATGTTTTTTGTGTAAGTATCGTATCGCTTTTTTAGATCTAATTTATCGAATTTTCACATCAGAGCCCAAAAATAATATTCAAAATTATTTACTGTAAGTACGAGTATGTTAAACGTTACTATGCAAGAAAATGGCACCGTTCACAAGATACATCATTCTAGTGTGAAGTTAAATATGAAAAATAAAGTGATTAATATTAAAAATTCCGCGATATTGATTAATTTAAAATGGGACCATCTACAATTTTTTGTATCGTGTATTAATGTATGTATTTATTTACGAGCAGTGGGCTCTGCTCGTAAATAAATGAATCAGTACACCCGATATTATTACTATTGCTTAATATGAAAAAAAAAATCGTTGAAATACATTCAGTAGTTTCTGAGATTTGCGCGTTGCAAGGAATAAAAAAACGGATCGACAGACAGACACACTATCAAAGTTGCTAAAGAGATTACGAAATGTCCAAATATTAATAAAAAAAAAAAAAAATGAAGGGAACACACTTTGAATATCTCGGAATAGATCGAACTCTAGGAATAAGAAATAGGAGTTCTCATGCAAATCGATAAATCACTATTCCTGGGTTGCGAGGGAGGATATAAAGAGGAAAAGAGAACCAGATAACCCGACGGGGAAGAATGAAGAAAAGAGCAGCGCTCAAAGTCATTAGTAGGTAATTTCGGAAATCATGAGATAGTGCATAGTGTTTTTCCAATTTAAATTTTGATGAGGTCTTTTCATGATATCGCATTTTTTAAGTTGATAGATCGCGTATTTATTATAATAAATAATGTCTTTTGGACCTATTTCACCTCATTTTGGATGCTTTTAAATAGTCCAAGCGGATAATTTTCAATGCGACCATTTAAATCAGCCCATTTAAAGCTCAGAATGTAGCTATTTAAATTATTTATTTTTTAATTTAGAATATATTTCTAATAGAAGTTGATAATTTTTTACTCTTTGAATTCACGAATATTACGGCGGAGTGCCATAATTGGTAGTGTATTTTTAGTTTCTAATTTAATCGCTTGGATTAGGCGTGGATTAATAAGAATTGCATTTTCAGCCTTCTTGGGACATGCACATGTTGTGTTCTTTCATTTGTAAAGGGCGTACCGTTATGAAGGACACACTCAACTATCAGAAACTACTGTTGATGATAGAAGAAATCTGTTCAAAGATGATTTCCATAGCTCCGACGGGGAAATTTAATGTTGGGCTTTAGAAGTATCTCAGTTGTCCCCTTCAAGCTTATGTTAATGTGAATTTTGGAATTTCAAATGAAACCCTTTATTTTTTTGTTCATAATTGAAAGAAAAAAATGTTTTTATTAGTTTCCTTTGCCAAGAGTATTTTTTGATCCGATTTAAAATTTCGAGAAAAAAAACTTTAACCGTGCACAGCAGCTCTTGAATTACAGATGCTATAAGTGACCTTTCAATAATGCTTTCAAATAAAACTTTTTTTTCTTCGGAAAATTCTTTCCACATTCCTTTATTTGTTATGTTGGTTAAAAATTTATGAAAATATTTTCAAAGCCTTTCAAGCAATTGAAAGCAACGTTAAGGCTAATCAACACTCACATAGAGCCAGAATTGCAGCGCACAGTTAGCGGATTTTTCTCAGATATTTCAGACAAAAGAAACTTTTAAAAACATGTAGGTTTCAATTATGAAGTAAAAAATATAGGGTTCGATTTAAAATTAAAAAGTTTACGGGTCACGAGAGAAATTTCTAAAGGTTACGGCGACAAATTGACTACCAAGCATTGGTAGTTTATTTTTCCTCATTTATATGATGGTGCTATGAAAATCATCTCAGAACAGACTTTTTTTTCCATCTTCAGTAGTTTCTAAGAGATGTGAGTGTGTCCTTTATAATTTTATTGGTCATCCTGTATTATGTATACCTAAAAAATGTCACCATTACCCAATTACTCGGAACAAATTAGTGAAGAGAGGAGTAAATAAATGAAATGTTTGGTCTCGATTGCAATGAAAAAACTTTAGGCATAATTTTCTATTCGTCGCCTTGACATATAATGTCATTGTATAATGTCATTTTTGTAAAGAAAATTCAAGGTCAAACACACTGATGTGCGCTATTTGCATAGATTTGTAAAAGAAAAAGTCGCCTTGGCAGAATTTAGAGTTAAGGGAATTTCCTGACCAAGTTGCTTTATTTGTTGAGCTTTCAAAAAAATCCTTTTTGATATGACAACCTAGTTACATATGTCTTTACAAATTTTCATGTTTCTATCTTTATAAAGGGAGGAGACATGTGTCCTCTTGAATATCAGAAATGGGACTCCAAGGGCCCCTTGAGGTCCGTTTCTGAAAAATCCCGAAAACACATCAAAATCAGCTCTGTAGCTTAAACCGTTCAAGAGTTATGAGTTGTGCTAGACGACGCAAGGTGTAAGGAACTCGTCATATTGATAGTACATTTTTAATTTTGTTGGAAAAACACTACTGAAGGTTTTTGTTAACCATGGGAATCTTTCAAAATCTCTTTGAAATATTAGAAAAACTGAGAAATTAAAAGGAAAATAGAGTACCAATATAATCAATAATGCACTATTGTCAAGCTACTTACTTGAGAACTGCTGCCTTGCTTGGCTGTTCGTATCTATTGTCGTTGTCTTCATTCTGGAAACGAAAGAAAAAAAGAATTAAGGTATCGACAAAATCTCCACACTGATATGGAAAACATATCAGATAATTATCAATAGTTCCATGCGGTAAGTCTCGGTTTCGAACCCCCGACCCGACAAAAATTTGTATTCAAAATTGGGTTACAGTTGTTTGTAAGAGATACCTTCCGGTGCGCTCGTGTTGACCCAGCACCTAAATGGGAAGTATTGTGTGATAAGCGTCTACAGTAGCTCCTGTTTCATTGCTAAGAAATAAAAACTCATCTTAAAAAAAAAAAGTTCACGAGGTCACGTGAAGACAATTTATCGTATCTTAGTGCGGTAGAGTGAGACTACCACACTGACTGTTTTGAGAAATGATAAACCCCCGTTGAGCGGCGTTAGTAAGTCTGGAAGCTTGTAATTGTTCTAAGTTTTTCAAAAGATCTACCCGAATCCGTTATCAAAAAATTGGTATACAAGAAATCCGCCAGGCGGATTGTAAGTTTTTCACAGTTCACTTAACCGAGCATTTCTTGAAAAGAGCAGTCCGTGATCTATATTCTTTCACATTGCGATGTGAGGATTTTTTGTTTTCCTTTGGTGTTGTATTTGGGTTACTAACATTGCAAAATGCCAGATCGTAGGCTGAACATTTTCAACTTTCTCAATAGCCGAAATTAGGGGTTTGAGCAATTTGAAGATACTAAATCGCGATGTGTGCATTTTTTCGGTTAGTGAGCAATTTGGCGCTTGAGCCTGACGTAACTATAATTATCAGAAGTGTTGTGTTTGTTTTTGTATAATGAATTTTAGTAAACAAGCAAGGGAAGATAAATAAATTCGCTACAAAATTGTGTTCTAAACATGGGTAATAAATTAAAGAATCAAGTCAGATCTAAAAAATTCAGACCCGGGGGATTCAACTTGAAAGAAACCAAATCTGATTTGTCTCCTGTGAATCACCTCGGAGGTATCCACTTTTATTTATTTGACATAAAGGTCCTTGACATTATCAAATGGATGACCCCTCATTGAGAGAAAAAGTTCCGACACATCCATACAAGTTCCTACGTTCTTAATAAAAAAAAAACAGCATTCATTTTATTGGAGCTGAATTTACAGAGGAGGAAAAGCAGGTCGACGTCCTCTTGTGCCAGACCAAGTTCCGGCCTACGCATTACCCCATCATATCTTTGCTTCCTCTTTTTGTAGTTTTATTAAACTTTTATTTTTTTTTACATTTTTGGACCTTAAGATATTATCGTATATCAAGTTATTAAAAAAAAAAACATAATAAAGTACATCTAATAAATTGATTTTCAAGTTGAACTGTTGCCAAAATAAAAGAGGATATTTTAAACTGTTCATGAGTTGTGGCTTATGACAAATGGACCACGGCTGTAGAACTCTTGTGAATTGAGTTTTTTTTTTTTTTTTGGCTGATACGCGAATTTTTCCTCATTTTATGTTATTCACTGATAAAGACCCGCTTGACCTTTTAATGTTATTGACCTAATAGTAAGCTGATAGGTCAAAGGTTAAATTGACTATTATTACATAGACAAAATTTGATTTTTGAAATTTCAGTTTTGTTTTATCTATAGAAAAAAAGATTAAAACAAAATAATGTCTCGTATATCTACATTATGTTTTTTTTTTTTTTTTTTTTTTTTTAATACAACATCAACACTTGCCAGCTTTTTAGGGCTAGACAAGCAATTACAGATGCGAATATATTTATTGTGTGTTTAGTACAATCATATAATATATAGGTATACAATACATACTGATAGCTTAAAATTAAGGTGAATATAATAAAACATAACATAGAAGAAATAAACAAGGTCTAATATTAATCTGGGCACTATCTAGTTGATTCTATTATGATTGCTGAATGATAATGAATTGTACGAGTGGAATGTGCATATCTATAGTAAACAATCTACATATAGTAAACAATATTATCATGCTGTCAATGTCTTAATCTGATGAGTCAGATTACAGAGATATAGAGTTACTTATGTTTGATGTTCTAGTGTTGTTTATTTTTGTGTTGATTACTACTCGTATGGATAAAACAGGTCTGGTTTGTTTTCGATGTTATTATAGACATTCATTGCAGCTATTATTGGAGATTTAAATAAATTTGGATGAACAGCGAATAGTGTGGTTGGGTCAGTACGGAGTCTTGGATTAGGAACCTTAATATCAATTTTGGATGTGAGATATATGCTATTAATTTTGTTTGTTAGTAAATTTTTGAGAAATTTAATTTGATTGTCCCTAAATCTGGATTCAATAGAGTCAATGACTAGATGTTCAATCAGTAATTTGTAGCTTATGTTGGAGGGGTATTTAGGGTAAAAACCATTGATTTTTTGAAAAAGGTATCGTACGAAATTAGCTTGTACTTTTTCAAGTTTCATAATTTGGGTTTTTGTTTGTGGAGTCCATAGAGCAGAACAATATTCTAATTTCGAACGCACTATACTTTTGTATAAGAGTGTAATAGTGTCTATATCACTAATGGGGGTGCAGCATCTTATGACCATCCCTAGTCTCCGGTTGGCCGCACCTATTGTTTTATCTATGTGTGCATCCCAGTTCAAATTTGAGCTAAATGTGACACCATCTCACATGGTGTCACATTTAGCTTCACACTTAGAATTCATACAAGCTTTGTGACTTTTGGTGTGGGATGTAGACAACCATGAAATAAATAAATATAAACAAAATTAAGTAATTCGTACATACAAGCTCAAAAGCTAGAATTACTATGATATTGTAATGAAATATCGTTCCGACAAAATTAATCACATAATTTTTAAATACCTGTAAGAAGTACTGCTCTTTATAATCTTGAGTCACAGGATTATATAAATTGTTCTGTTGTTGCCTTTGTTGTTGTTGCTGCTGTTGTTGTTGTTGCTGCTGCTGCTGCTGTTGTTGTTGGTTTTGTTGTTGTTGATTTCGCTGAGATGCTTGTCGATCTTCCTGTTCTTGAAGCTTTGCTCTGTTTTGATTCTGGAATTGCTGAGCGTAATCTGAAAAAAAAACATATTTGTGTACATCACAATCATGATGTTACTATGATCCTCAAAACTCGCCTTACTAATTTTTTTTTTGTCGTACTTGGGACTCAATCTACAGATCTCCAGGTTAGGAGTCCGCCGGCTGATCGATCTAGCTACTGAGGTCGGTGAAAGAACATCTTATTCAATTAGTGTTCCCAGCAGGTACGAATAACAGGCAAAGTGCCAGTCAGAGCTCGCGGTATATACAGGGCGAGTCATCTTGAGTAATCCATGCACTCGGGCTAAATTTATTAAGAAACAACATCGCCTTATTTTTACTTTATTTTGTATGCTTCATTAGGAGGACAGAGTACAATGTTAATAGTATAAAATTAAGAAAAAACAAACAAATGACAAAACTAATAAGAAATAAGTAGGTAAAAAGTAATAACACTAATGTCCTACCTAAAGGGCGGGGTTATTGCCTGTGGCAATCTCTTCCACCCAACCATTTACTGCTCGGATAGGACTAATGAGTCCCATTATTTAAACCCAAGACTTATAATTAATTATGTGGTAAAAGTCCTAAATGAGAGGAAAACTTCTTCTCATGTCCTGGCCAGGCTTCGAACCTACCACCTCTGGATTACCAGACTCTTTTTTTCTGTTTATGCCTCGTTTGTTCTTTTCTATGTCAAGTCATTCATGAATTATGTACAGACTAGTAGGCAAAAAAAACACACACACATACACCAACGCAATGTCTGAAATGTTGGATATCTTCCAATTTTGGTACTGAAAACTGGGCATCGCATATTCAGCCCATTAGATTAGTAGTTGCCTTTTTTATTTTCTACAGCATAAAGCAAGTAAAATTTAACAAATTCACCAAAAGTGGTGAAATCGCCTGTTACTCAATATTCAAATTTGAACTGAAGTAGGAAACTGACATTATATTCATGTAGACCAGAAGATTTTAAACAAACAAATACTTCCTACTACTGCTCACCTACTCACATCCTACATTTCAAGTGTATTGAGGATTAAGGCAAGTCTAGCCTGATATCGTGACTTACCATCTTCCCTGTAGAAATCATCGTCATCATAAAGATTATAATAAGAAGTATCAAAATTTTGCTGTGGTCTTTGTTGTGGCTTTGGTTGAAGTTGTTGACTAAATTGGTTTATGGCACTTGAGAAGTTGTATGAAGGATTTGAATTTGGCTGTTGTAGGTATGCCTGTTGAGAGTTTTGTGGGGAGGCAACGTTCGTTCTGGAAATGAGGACAATGAAGTTTAAAATATAGAAATTAAAAGAAAACAGTGGTGTTACTGAATAAAAAAGTGTTGTCACCCGTGTGAAAAGCTGTCAAATTAGGCCACATATCAAATATAGAAAGTATTGTGTTGGTTCTAGTCTAATATTTCGAAACGATTTCAAAAAAAAAAAAATATAATATTTGAAAATGTTGTCATGGACCTCATGAGCAATTTTATTTTTGTGTCTGACTGCCACATGTCGGTCTGTTATTTCTCTTCCTTGCAACGCGCAAATCTCAGAAACTAGTGAACGGATTTCAACTAAAATAAAATTTCTACATATTGCAGATGGTCCTATTTTTAAATTCATCAACATTTCACAAGAGGATGTTGGAGGTATAATAGAGCTTGCGCGAGACCTCTAACTTTGAACTAACAAAATTTCGTCGATATAATTATCTTTTGAATGGTAATTCCGAGTTTGATTAATTTTTGTAAATGAATAGAATTCACATAAAACATTCTAAATAATGTAGAATAAGTTATTATTGACCTGGCCTAATTAAGAAAATGAAACAAGAAAATATTTAGCTTTTTCATTCACATTTTTGCTGCATCAAAGTCCTGCAACAAAAATGGGTGAGCTCAGTGTAAATAAGACATCACAGAAAAGAGGAAAAATATTCTTTTTTGTTTAACGTCACTTTCAACTACATGGTCTTACCACAATTTTTTATTCTTAATTTCTATCACTGAAGAAAAGCTTTCTCAAAGAAAATGGTGAGTTGCAAAAATTGAGTTCAGTAATTAAAATCATCTCACATTATAATCCAAAGTGATTGATCAACGTCATGGAATGATTGATGAATAAAAGGAATGTGCAAGTTACCATGCGGAGACCTTCCGAAATATAAAGTAAACTTGAAAAAAATAACATCAGTTGTATTTTTATACTATACTACTAAACCTTGACGTCTTTTTTACACCAAGTATTGTTTTTTGTGATATCTGTACTTACTTAGTAAAAACGTTCATTTTGTTATGTTGTGTCACAGCAGTCTGGTTAAGTTTTGATTCTAAGTCACGGTCAGTTGTCGTTTTAGGTTTGATTTTGATCTGAGTGGGAGAGTAATTGCTCTGTTTTGTATTACGTATTATATGAGGTGGTTTAGTTCTCATTTTGATTCTAGGTTTCGTCAACCTTTCTAGCTTGTGTTTCTTTCGAACTTTGGTAGAAATCAAGGAATTATCTTGTGGAGGATCAGTGTGAACCATTTTCTGTATAGAGGAACTTTGGGGATACGTTTCGTAATCAAGCTCCTTTAATGCTTTCTGATTTTCATGGAATTTCAATTTTGGTGTTGTGGGTGTCGTAAGATGATTGACTTTTTTCAAGCGACGTGGAATCTCGTTTTCAGTTAATTTAGAAACGCTGCTTGGTGAGCTGAAGTAAATTGAATCATTACGTGGTGGTTGGAAGTTCTTGAGATTTTTAATTATATTTTGATAAGAGTCTAATTGAATTGGTTTTGTGGTTGGTGATAAGCTTGCATACAGTTTCTCTTTCTTTGTTGTGCTAGTGTGACTATCATATAGGTGTATTTGTCGCTTAGTGGTAGTACTTGGAGTTTCATAATAGTCATTATAAAAGTCTTGACCTTTGAATTCGTTCTCGTCAGTATCCCCCTTGATTTGTTCATTTTTCATATTTAACTTCGTATTTTCAATTTCATCGCTACTCAATATAGCTTTAGTGATATTATCGTAGTCATTAGGTTCTCCAGTATAATCTGAATAATCTGCATATTCAGTATAATTATCGTAATCATTGGCATAATCATGGTAGAATACTTGTGGCGTACTACTTGGAACGTTGTCGTCCTCATATACTTTTTCATCGTGATGGTGTAAATGTATCTTTATAGCTATAGGATTCTCGGTTGTTGTTAGGTCGTATGCGTAGGGTATTTCGATTGAATTTGGAATAGTAATATTCCAATCATCATTGGCAGGATTTTTCACTTCAGCAGAATAATAAGGCGTCGTACCTCCATATGAATCTTCATATAAATGATTAGACGGTCGTTTATTTTGTGAACTCAAATCATGTGACTCTTTCGAATAATGATGGTATCTCGTAGTATCTTGTGGTTGATCATATTTGTTAGAATAGGAAGAGTTCTTTGGTTTTTTTAACCTATTTAAATGTAATGAAGGTTGATGAGAATGATAGGATGATGGTAAAGGAGATGCGTGATAGTAGTCTGAGTGGAATGGTATTTTTTTCTCTCCTGAGGGCGTTTTTTCTTTTTCAATTTCTACTTTATAATTGTTTCTAATACCAGAGCTTTTTGGTTTTGGAACATATGTAGATTTATAAATTTGTTTAGGTTTGTAATTTACTCCGGCCAAATTATCAGGTTGATACTTTTTTGTAGATGTCAATGGTGTTATTCGAGTTGTTAAACTTTTCGGAGTTTTCTCATAGAAAGAACTTTTTTCTGTTGGTATAAAATCCAAATCAGACAATGGGCTATAAGATTTTCCAAAGTTTACTGTTTTACCAGTTCTACCACTATGACTAAATTTAAAAGGATCAATTGTTTTCATTTTAGGTATAGGAATATGATCATAATTGAAGGGATTCTCTGTAAATTTTTCTTTAAATTTATTTCTGAGCGTTTTATTTTTGCTATCATTATCAGATTCTTCATCTTCTTCTTCCTCATAATCTTCACCGTCATCATCGCTTATTGCTTCTCCTCCATTTTCGGTCTCTTCTTCGTCATCTCCCTCTTCTTCTTCCTCTTCATATTCTTCATCCTCCTCGCTTATATCTCTTTTCCTTTCGCTATCTAGCAACTGCTTGTCATCATATTTATTTCCAGAGTTTTCATGTCTTTTTGTTGATTTCTTATCGCGTATCTCATCTTTGATCACAGTTTCATCTTTTGTCTCATATTCTTCTTTTATTGGTTGAACTTTTGAACCAGGAGGATAAAGCAACTGTACTGTTTCACTCTGTGGTGAATGATGATTGTATGGTTGATTTGTATGATTTAACCAATTATTTCTAGACGATTCTAATATTGTGTTTGAAATATTTCTAGCATGTGG
This sequence comes from Bactericera cockerelli, assembly GCA_024516035.1. Lineage (NCBI taxonomy): Eukaryota > Metazoa > Arthropoda > Insecta > Hemiptera > Triozidae > Bactericera > Bactericera cockerelli. The sequence continues at coordinate 44,581,070 of CM044957.1, forward strand.
CACGTATTGATATGGTATCGAAGGAGAGTACTGATGTGACATCCCTCTCATGACATTCGCGTCATAGTTCATTGGCATCATGTAACCACCTATGGGATGGGGGGTCGATAAATACTTAGTGGATACACCCGGAAATAAATTGTGAATCGGTAATACACTTTGTCCCCAATTATTGTAATTATGACCTTGAACACTTCTTCCATACACATTCCTCATACCAGAATGACCATACATATCATTGAAGTGTTGATGTTGTGGGCTCTGAGGAACCGAATGTATTTTAGAGATATATTGTTCATTGGCTAAAGGTTGTTTATGGAGAGCATTGTTCATGTCAGATGCAATAGAAGATGGAACATATCGTAACTGATAGTTGCTACCACTTATTAAATTGTCTGGAGGTTTTTGTTTGAATTTTGGGTTTTGAATCAAAATCCCTCGAGTGGTCCTCTGGTTTATTGATAAGTTTTTGTCAAGTGAAGAGTAAGTAGAGTTCTTGCTGTAAATTGAAGAAGAAAAAAAAACACCATTGTTAGCTAGTTCAGAAATTATCAGTTACTTACGCAAAAAGTGAATATTACCCTCTGAAATAACAAATATGTTAAACGTAATTACGTTTTGGACAGACTTGTTTTGTGTTTTTCATTTTTTTGTGGGGTAGGATGATTGCGTAGATGACAACCACAACAACAAAAAATCTACATAAAAAACATACTATACGAGTCCATATTGAATTGCAGGTATAGGAGAGAGAGAAAAAAGATTGACCACAAATAATTATGACATGAAAAATGTCAACCTTTTTCTTGGCAAAGTTGCGGTCAGATGAAATTAGACTGTTAACTGACTGAGTTTGACCACAGATGGGATGCAGCCGTTTTTTCCATTTTAAATCCTGTTTCTAAGATGCTATTGTGGATGTTTATTAAGTATACCTAGACAGAAAGGTAAGTATCCATACGTAAGGTGGTGAAGTAATAATACCTGGTCTCCGTGTGTCTCCTAGATCGTTTTCGGTTCCGAGTGATTGTCACAGGTTGGTCGGTAATGTTTTCACGAACAATGTTAAGAGTTTCGTCAGTTCTAATAGTTGTCACGTCAATCGTCGTATCAGAGTTGTCATTTGGCAAATTAAGGGATGACGTCAGATTTCCATCGCTGAAAGAAAGTTCCAAGGTTCGTAATAAATTTTATTCTGTGAACCTCAATATTAACAAAATATTTTTAATGTACAATCCATTATAACATTAACGTATCAAAAACATAAAAACATTAAATATCTTTGTAATGAAATTGAGAGACGGTACAATTTACCAGCAGAATTATCCGCCCACTGGCTATTCTTACATTCAACTCTATGTATTTCCATACGGACTAAGTTTGACCTAACTTTTTATTTCCAAGGATTTTTGCTGTTGACAAAAAAAAGAAGATAGAAAAATTCAACTACTAGAAAATGTATGTCAAATTCAGCCCGTAAGAATATAGGTACACAAAGTTACATGGTAAAACAGTCAATGAGTGGAATAATTCTGCCGAGTAGATCAAAATCATTAATTATGTACATATTACAAATGATCAAACTAATCTTTGAATTAATTAACTTTAACTTCTCATTTCTTCAGCTACGCTGATTGGCTGATGGGGACAGTAATTTTTAAATAAAGTTGTAATAATGAAATTAAAAAATGGAATGAATTTTCTGTAAAAATTAAAATCTCAAGCTATTCCTGACTTTTTTTACTGACAGAATCGGTTTTAACACGTTCGTTACCAAGCCAATTTTTTCAAGTTTTACGTAGGGACCAGGCGGTAAAGTTGCTGTTGCATACTGGGGACCAAATTTTGGTCCCCAGTTTTTTTTTTTGCATATTTGGCATCGTATTTGTACAAGAATCGATCCTATATCTGTTCTAATACTAACAACCTACCTCCAAAAGGCCATATATGGATGTCCGGTCCCTCGTTAAAATTTTGATAACAGCCACATATGGCCGTTCGGTCCCAGACAAAAACACAAAAACATCCACATATGGCCGTTCGGTAACGAACGTGTTAAAGCTGTATTCGGACCTTCTGAATCCAATGTGACTGGCTGGAGGCCGTTTAAGGGCAGAAAACCTTTGCCCCGCTAGATATAATCAGAGTACAGACTTACCAACCCTTACAAGCCAGGCTAGCTTGGAGTTTTTCCAACGCTTGAATGGCTTGTAAAGAAAAAACCCAAGTTCTCACGATGGTTAATCGCACTTAAGAATATGTGGTTCAGAACCTCCCCCAGCTATAGCCATGCTGGTTACAACAACAACAATATGACTGAAAGAAGTACAACATCTCAGACACCCTGTCTAATAAACCCACTTATACTCAGGTTACCTAAACTACTTTACCAAAATATATCATTATGTAAGTATACTTACAATAGAGAAATAATGATGAAGATAGATCGGGAGTAATGCATGATACTAGTTAATACGTTTTGAAGAATCCAAATCACGTCGGAGGACTAGAACTTGATGATATCATTGAATTTGGAACAAATTTGTACCTATACTGGATAGCTACTTAGTACCTGCCATATTTACATATATCAGTTCTGGCCGTATAAATAACCTTGACTTTAAGTGACGTTACGATTATTATTTATTTAACTCAGCTCCGTTGTTCGGATAGCAGAATTACTCTTAACATATGGCACAAAATTGGTCTTATCTTTTGAACCGTTTGACCGATTTCAAACATTTAAACTTCAAAATACTACAGTTAATTACAATGTCTAAAATTGTTGTTCTGTGATTTTATTTGGACGATTATTGGGATCCAACCAAGGTATGGCTGGAAAAAGGCGACTGAATTAGCCCAATTTAGGGTTTTGGGGGTTGTCTTTAATAAAAATCAACTAGCATGTTATTCTTAGCTTAGAAATAGACTTAGTACAGTCACTTCGAATAGCGGTAGTGTTATTCATGTTATTCTTAGCTTAGAAATAGACTTAGTACAGTCACATGCTCGGCTTGCACTCCAGGTGATCCGGGGTCGAATCCCAGCGAGGTCGAAATTTTTGCGGCTCTGTACTTTGGATGTCGGTGTCTAACCTAGCCTCGTGAGGACAATTGGAATAGTTGTAGAGTGGGCAACGACTAGTGGCGGCATTACGAGATTGATATTTGAATAAGATGGTTGGTTGGATATTTGATGTATTAGCAATAGTTCTCGTAATGTCGATGCTACCCACTAAAAATTGTTACAAACTAACACAAATAACTAGCTCTTAGTACTTTCAGCTTCATTCTCCTTTTCCTCTCAACAAAAAAATAACTGGACTTCAAAACACACTAAAATAGCGCCACGGGCAACTTTTTCCAAGGTCACAATGTAAATTGTCCATAAAACATTCTGAAGTATATTAAGATCATTCAAATTTGGGTCATTGTATAGGCTAGGCTGGGCTGGATCCAACATAAATAGTACCTAAATATGTATCTACTGAAACTTTGAACTGAGGAATCCCCCTCCCTGTTTTAAGAAATTTCTCCGTTAGATTTTGTACACTTAAAAGAAAAAATGAAACCATAAAAAACTTAAACATGAAATCTTGACATTGGACTAAATCAGCCCAATTATTAACTTGGACTGTTATGAAATTCATTGCTATCATAATATGTAAAAATATTTATCCATCGACATATTTTATCCAAAAAATGCATAAAGCAATTTTCTAATATGCCGAATAAATTATTTTAAAATAAAAAAGCACTGAAAATGAACTATGAATCACAGAGCTTAAACTTTGAGCCTTTTAAAAGTTGAAAAAGGAAAATTTGAACGCGTAATATTTTTTAAAGATAAAGTTCGATGAATATCTATAGGTGAATAACTTGTGGTAATGATTACTTGACTAACAAGCTAACTACTAACCTGTACTGGAACGGGGAGTGTTGCTTGACTCCTGGTGATGTCTGTAAGAGTAGAAGAACCAAAGCCAATTAATAAAAAAATATGAAGAGAATGATATTACGACATTCACAGTATGTCTCGAAAGTCTTTGCCCATAACTTTTAAACGCGTGGGAATTTTTCAGTGCTGTTAGTTTCAAAGAGTAGGAAAAAATCTATGGCCGATCTTTTAGTGATGTCAGAAAATAGGTTCAACCCTCGGAAGTGTCATTTTGTCCAATATCCATATCTCTAGGAATTGATAACCGATGGTATAAATTTATTTGATATTTTGAATTACCCGGTGGAATACAACAAAAATAAGATTTTGTTTCAATTTCCCATCAGAACCAGTGGTACACCACCACTGGTTATGGTCGTCTGAAGTTGAAAAAAGTGACTCATTCACACCCTGTAGCTTGGATGCAGTTGTGAAATTGTATCTAACCAGCTAATTATTGGGTAAACTTCTGATACTTTGCTTTCATCAGTGGGGGAGATTACAATAGCATAATCTGAGGCTTTATTGCCGCAAGCCAGTTCACGGCATCGAATTTACAGGGTGATAATGAAGTCACTATTTTTAACTTGAGAGTCCCATGGCTCCGCTACTGATTGTGATAAGGTATGAGTCCAAGATTAGCTCAGTGGTATGATAATCGCTTGCCATTCGTAAGGTCTCAAATTTGAACCTCAGAGCCGCCAAAAAAAAGTATTCAAAATTTGGTTACAGTTGGTTTGTAAGCGATACCTTCCAGTGCGTTCGTGTTGACCCAGAACCTAAACGGAAAGTATTGTTTCACTTCGTCCATCGAGAGAAGTCATACTACGCGATGGGAAAGCTACAACACAGACCACAAGAGTTTAATGTAAGTTTCATGCCAACAAAAGAAGCTGTGAAACACTTATCTTTAAGAAAAAAATTAAAACACAGGTATAGTAAATTACATTGTGGTCGAAAAGCTCCAGGATAGATTTTTACATGTTTAACGGCTAAAGATATACTTGAATTTTTTAATTTTGTTCTGAGTTATGTGGTTCCATTGGTTTTTCAATGTTTACACTTTATACCCAGGGTGGTTTATTTTTTTGACAAATGGTCTTGACATATATAATTATAAATAACATGATGTTAAAATTCCATGTAAAAAAAAATGATACCACGTGATTCAACATATAACTGATTTGGTACAGCATAAAACTTTACCGAAGAAAAATCCACGAGTCCGCGGTGTTGATAAAAGATTCACTTGACAAAAGTATCGAGTGAGCGGTAGATAGTGTAGAATTAAAAGAATTAAACCTCGATTTCGAATATCAACTAAAAAATAGGGCATTCTATTTGAAAATCAAAAGTAAATCCTAATTTTACTACTTTTGAGATACCCTCGTATAAACTTTTGTTAGAAGTACATACAAAAAATTCAAGTCTCTATCTATAGCCGTTAAAAAAATTCGTCCGGGACTTTTTGACCACTCTTTTATTGTTTTGTTATTGGTAATAGCAAATAAAATAAATACCATCTTATTTCAAATTCTTGTAAAATTACGGGTAAGTACGGGACTTGAACTTAGATTGTGAAGTTACCAACAGATCGGCAATACTTAAATTCGTTTTTTTTTGTTTTTTACCTTCGTAATAGCAATAACTAAGAATGTCTGAGCATGAATCGAACCATCAGTGCTCCAGAGCTAAACTCTAGAGGTGTAAAACACTATCACAGTGCAACACTATCCTCCTAGTCGAGTCTCTGATCAGACTTCATACACTCTCCTTGAATGAGAGGGTAATCTAGTTCATGGTCGCCACGGCAACTAATGTTTATTCTTCTTGATGTTTACTTTTCTTCTGATTCCGGCCTTAAGAATTTAATTTACCCAAAGATATCCAACCGTAGTTCCAGAAAGTATTCTCATTTTCAAAATCTCCTTTTCAACCTGGGCCTCTCATTCTCAAAATCCCCAAATCTTCTTTTCAACCGTCAAATTTCATTCAATTATTTGAATGCATTACTAACACGAAATTTGACTCTTTTTTTTTAAGTGGGGTTTAACTACGCTTTCAACTGCCATGGTCATATCACGACGGGGGTTTTACCCTCCATTCGCAGGAAACTCACAAACCTGCTACTCACATTGGCCTCACCCAGCCCGAGTGGGGCCGGGAAAAGCCAGCGTCACGAGAATTAGAATTTGAATGGTCACCCATCCAAGTCTTAACTTCGCTGGATGTCGCTTAACTTCGGTGTTCTGAAGGGAACCGGTGTATTCAACATGCCATCGACGCTGGCTAATTTGACGTTTGAAAATGAGATTTATAATAATAATATCGATATATTTATACTGCCCGATTAGAACTATTAAAGTCCCATTATTCCAGCAGTAAGCCTAAGACATATTATTATGTGGTAAAAATCCCAAATGGGAGGATAAATTGTCATGTCCCGGCTGAGTTTCGAACCCACGACCTCTGAAATCTCTAGATTCACAGAGTGCCGCCTTTACCACTGAGCTACTGAGACAAGACTTGGGATTTTGAGAGTGCTTTCCAGAACGAGGCCTTGATGTGGCAGAGTTTAGGTCAAAGGCTTACCTGAAGAGCATTCGCATGCTTGGCTATGCCATCCCTGTCGCGCGCGACTTGACCTAAAGTTGCTGGCTGACCTCTGTAGACTCTCTGTTGACGATCGCTTTCAATTTCTTGAGCAGGACCTAGTTCCTCTTCTACATAAAGAGGCTGAACACAAAGAAAAAAGAATTCGATTACATAAATTTAATCCAACAATTTCGACATTCAAAATGTAACATATTTTATAATACCTCCGAAATAATATGAGACTAGTATAGATAACAAAAAATCCTTGTCTCATAATATTATTAAATAAAATTAATTCAATAACGTTCTTAGTTTAGTGATGGTGCTCCTTAAGATTTAGATTCATGGCCGTGTGTCACTCCAATTTCAGGCTTAACCAGGCAACAGTGTGTTGGTGTTGAGGTACCTACACGAAACATCTATTGACATTCTCTTCGCGTTCAGAATCATAATTGAAAAATCAAAACATGGACATCATACATGAAACAAACTGGTGTGAACGTCACACGACTTTCTATTACAGTGTATAATATGTCATGCTCATTAATTCATTCCAAAAAATATCCTTGAATATGAAAAAAAAAAAAAAAAAAAAAAAAACAAATAATTAAAAGAATATGGTTACCAGCGCGTTTCTAAATGCACTTAGTGCAATTGTATGATATCCATTAAATGTATTTGTTTATAAAAGAAAATTTGAACGGACTATGTGGGTTTGTTTGTGTGTGTCCTAATTGTTTAGAAGAAAAACAAAAAACTATGAGAGAACAAGCGAATGACCCTAGATAAATTTGCTTTTCAATTCCAAGAAAGCTTTCAAAATCTAAAATCTCTAGCCGTTATTGTTGTTGTAGCAGTTGTAGCTTTCCTCTCCATGCTCTCTTTCATTTCCTGTCCAAGTGAAGAGATTTCTGGACTTCTAGGAAGACTCTTGGAAGCCCAGGAATCGTGCCACTTCTACTAAATTGCTCCATAGGAGTCAATGTGTTGTAGGGTTGGCCGTAGTACCGGACAGTTAAACAGGAGATTTGTAATGTGAGGACTTCCCTGGTACAGTGTGCAATGTGTGCAATCATGACAGATGTTCGGGTCAAGTCTGGAAGTATAGGAGTTGAGGCTTTTTGAGGATCCGAATTTTAGGTTGGCTGGTTTAAACCTGGTTTGAAAGATTTTTTACCTTTTAATAAAATTGGTAGTGGAAGCCAGCCTCCGTGGCATAACGGTTGTGACTACTGCCCGTAGTCCAGAGATCCTGAGTTCGATCTCCGGTCGAAGCAGACTTTTCAAACAGAAAAGTCAGTTCCCTCCGTACATGTGAGGCTGGAATTTCCGGCCCTACCCAGGCTGGGTGAGGTTGATGTGGGTAGCTGGTACGATTCCCAGCGAATGGAGGGTAAAACCCTCGTCCTAATCCACGACGATAAATCAAATAAAATCGTTGGCGTTAGGAAGGGCATCCAGCCGTAAAAAATGTGTCAAAAACAATCAACCTCAACCATGAGGTTAAACAACGTCGACCCTGCTTGAGCGGGATAAGACAGAGAAAAAGGAGAGTAAAATTGGTAGTGGATGTGTACAATTGTGCTTAATATCCAATTTGGTTTGTGTCTAGATGTGGCTTTACTGACAGTACTGGCGTGTATAGCTGATAGACTACCAAGAATTGGAAGTAGTGGTTACGGCAGTAGACTTTTAATGTAAACAATCTAAAGCATGAATCTGTGGATCGGATCCCACCCAGTGCTTGGATTTTTTTCTCATTTATTTGAGTATGTGACCACATAATGATAAGACTGGGGGTTAGGTAGTAGATAAAGCTTTGAGCATTGACCTCGCCTAGTGGTTTCTTTCCACTTAAAGAGTATTAATATTATAGACTAGATTTCAGTTGACTATTATCTAATGATGTGACTAGATTTCCTATATTGCACTGGTATGATGTATTCAGTGAGGTAGTGGCTCTTGATGAACCTGACTTTCGGTGGGGAAGTGATCTACAATTGACATGACATGCTGTTGCTTTTCTGAGTTCTGGCATATTTGAAGTTTTGACCAGTGGATTTTGAAAAGCTTGGGTGACCAAATTTGGACGCCATGATTTAGGATAGATCTTGCAGGCGGTGATTTTCTTCATCTTTTCTCAAGTTACTTCCAGTTAGGGTCTTCAGCATGTTGACATTGGTCTCAGCAAGCATATTGAAAGTCATCATCAGAACAAATGTGACACCTAAAATCTAAGAGTTTTTGATTTTTGAAAGTGTTTGATTTTAACTTTGAGATTGAGGGCTAAATTATTCGACAAAACCGAGATCACAAGTTCGTATTTAAGCATTAGTTTCTCTATTGAAAAAAATACGCAACATCTAAAGCTTAAGTCCATCGAGGTAAAGCAAAAACGTCTATTAATTCTGCCCTTAGTGTAGTACTGACTTTCTTGGTCCATGTGGTTAAGATTGTGGCTGTTAATTTTAAGGTTAATACACTCACCGGAAGAATTAACCGGACACTTCCTGTTTTCCCCTTTAACACCGTGTATTTCCATGCGGCTGCAAAAGGTTGTAACTTCTACTGTAGATAACTTTTTTATATGACTTTTGTTTTGTATAAAAGAAAACAGATTAAGGATTTACACTCATTATAAGAAAAAATTCAGGAAAAATCATTGCAACTCATGGAAAGAAAAATTTAAAATTTCAATTTACCGTATTTTTGAGATTTTTGAAACATCCTCAATGAATTGTGTTTTTTTTTAAATCCTTGTATTAGTAGGTCATGTTGAAATTGAAGGTTTTTGTATTTTTAAGAAAAATCGAATGATAAAAATAAAACAGTGAACTGAGTGTGTTCTAAATAAAACACCTCTAAAATTCTGTGTTTTGCAAGTTTACATTTGTCTTTCCATGAGTTGCAATGATTTTTCCTGATTTTTTTTCTTATAATGAGCTTAAATCCTTAATCTGTTTTCTTTTATACAAAACAAAAATCATCGGAAAATGTTATCTACAGTAGAAGTTACAACCTTTTGCAGCCGCATGGAAATACACGGTGTTAAAGGGGAAAACAGGAAGTGTCCGGTTAATTCTTCCGGTGAGTGTAGTTGTACTTTTCTTTCGCAAAAATAGTTTTATAGTGTCTTCAAGTATGCATTCATTCCGTTGATAATTTCTTTGGTGTTATTGTCAGATATCAGCAGCGAGCAGTCGTCGGCTTAAGATAAAGGGTATTACTGGTAATGGATAGTATATTTCTCATGTATAAATTGAACTCTTTAACAGGGTAGTGATGTCACCCCACCTTGCGGGACGCCCTGCTTCATTAAACGACGACCGGATGTTTTATTCCTGAATTCTTGTCTTGTCTTCCAAGAATACATAATTGTGAAGTTTATCTTTTTATTATCCACGGTATTGTGGTTTTTAGATGGTCTTATTATAGTTTTGTAATAGTAACTGTATAGAAAGCCCCAGGTAGGTCTAAAGCTACTAGTATTGATCTAGAATAGAGCTGTTTTTGATTTAATGTAAGCAGTAGTCTGGTGAAGGGCAAAAAAGATTCACTGGGAACTGAGTTCAAAGTACCCGCTGTGTTACCTTCGCATCTGTCCTTAAAGAATCAGGATCAGTGTAGAGGGAAATCAGCACTCTGAGGTCAACACTGTTTAAAAAATCATTGGTGCCTAAACAATTGGCAACTTAATGTTACTAATAATTATAGCTTTTTTAGACTCACCTTAGTCAAAAGCTCGTCTCTCTGTTTGGGCGGTGCCCTGGAATTGGCACTCTGCTGAGGGGGCGGGGGCTTGCTCCTCTGATGTGACTGCTGCTTGATAGCTTGCTCATCAGCAAACACTGAGTCAACGCCCTCACAGCCCACATTGCGTGGCCAGTCACACGTCTGCAATTCGTGACTGGAATGAATAAAGGAAAGGTTAGGCAAGGCTGTACACCTGTATCTCCGGAACAACTCAACCGACTAACTAGATATTTGTATTCTCTATGGTAGAAAAGCATATTTACGATAAGCTCAATTGTACAACAAGAAAGAAATTGTAGCGGCAAGTTGAAAACTTATTTTGTTACTCTGTTCTTGCTCAAAATTTCTGTCAGCTCAATCATTTTGTATCCGTTTTTTAAACAAATGTTCTATGTGACTACTGACTATGATAGACGCTATAACGCATTCACTTCACAAACAATATTTCGTCAAAATCGAGCATATCGTTAACAAGATAATATATTAGGCATTTAAGTGCTTCTCCAATGGTATGTCATCTTATCATGTGTCCTTACCACAAGTTATGTTAAATGTCTACTACATACATACAAACAAGACTCAAAATTGTTCACTGACTTCATTTCAGTCTACAAGTAATTTATGCATTTCAACATCTTGACATTATGACATAGGACTGGTTTTTATCCAATCGCACATGTGGATACGCCCTTCACAAGGCCGTCTTGTTCCAATGGTTCAAGAATTCTATATGAAAGTAATAACTTTACGCTTTTGGTTCTGTACATACTCAGCTTAAGTACATTAGGATTACTATACCTAGTTGAAACTAGAACACATTGAGAGTTACGTAAGTTTTTGGCTATGTTAATAATAATACCCCTAAAAATACACTTGGTGTGCAAAAAACGCCAAGAAATTTGTAACTGTGAGGTTGCGTTTATCAATCAATTTTAAGCAGGCTGATAAATTTAAAAGTTAAGTAAATATACTGAAACAAAATGTCAATCACATTTTCATTGCACATCACATTTATAAATGGCCATTGAAGGGTGTTTTTGATTGTTTAGGAAGTCTTCAACCATATTGATTAAATCAAGATTCATTAAAGCATACTACTATATTGATTTAAAGTTCCATTTCTTGATCAATGCAATATTAATTCAATAGTATAATTAATCATCTAGGGATTCTAGGTTATAGTCTGATTGGAAGTTATCTATGCGTAAATTGAATGAAATAATTTGACAATTCATGAACTCACCACAAGTCAATAAAATTTAGGTAGGTACTTAATTTAAATGAAACCTTGAAATTACTTCAACAAACTTTACAACTTTGTAAGAGTCTAAAATGAATGGGAATGAAAAAGAATGACTTCTTGAGTATATTTGAGTAGGAAAATCAGAACCAATAGAATCTAGAGCTCCTATCCAAAAAGTTTTGCCAACGAAGGTAGTGATATATCTTGTTTACGGCCAAAGTATTGTTTCCTCATTTGATGTGATTTTAACTGCTAACGTTTCTCCAATTTTTGTGTTATGGGTATTCTAGAATATTACAGTAAAATATGTAGAAATGTCAATTTATACACCACAAGAAGCATATCCCTTTGACATTTTAGTGTTTATTTTTTTATAACAAAACTGATTTTACAAAGTTCTATTCCTAATCTAATAAGATAAAGCTTCTAAGAAAATTAAGATAACATATTTCCAATTCCATAGCTCTATGATCAATAGAACCGCAGATATAAGGTGTGAAAAACCGGGTGAAATGGTTCGTGTAGATGGTGGAACTTGGCCTGGCGCACTGCCGAGCATCAATAGGCTTGAAAAACGACCGTTTTGTTTGAAATGGTTCAAATTACTGCTTAGCGAATGCAAAAAAATTATTGATTAAAGAAGTGTACCTTTTTCTTAGGTAGGTAATTGTTCTAATTAAAAAAATACTCTGCCAATTTCAGTACCGACCTCAGTAGCTTGATCGATAAGGCGGCGGACTTGTAACCTGAAGGTCGGTGGTTCAAGTCCCGGTGTCAGCGTAGATTTAGTAAAGAGAGTTTGATTAGTTGTGATATCACAAAAGTGATTAACACAAATATGATAAACTTACTCTGCCAATTTATCACTTCCTCATGAATAAACTTGGCGATAAAAACTTTTCATCATCGATATAACTATTCTGAGATTTTTTACTCAATCACTTGTATCTCAAAAACAATTATAATAATAAGTACCTAATAATAATCGATTTCCTTAAAACTTGTTTTACATGGTATAATATAAGTTTTCCCTACATTTTCAGTTATGCAAAAACTAGACGCGTTGCGCTAGGCCTGCGGCGCGGTGCGTTTATGAAATTTTGTATGTTGCTGTGTAATAATAATAAAGGAAGGATGTTTTAAATAATTCTAAATAAACTTCTCTAGAGCTTTGATGGAAATGAGAGCAAAAATTGAGAGCGTAAAAAGCTTTCCGGCTTGCTGCTACAATTTTTTGTTGGTGCTGTAGTATTGAAAATGTAATGTATGTTGTTGTTGTTGTAACCAGCTTTTTTTTTTATTTTTTATAACAATTCTAATTTTACAAATATAACATCTCCTAAGCTATACTAATATAAAATAACTTATGAGGACAATTTGGTTACAGCTGGGGGGGAGTAATGGTCTCTTGCCAACTTAAGTTGAAAATTTGGTTCGCTCTGAACCATATACATATTTACATATTTCTATGTATGTGCAATCAACTATCCTGAGAATTTGGCGTTTTTCCTCATAAGCCATTAACCTTTGGTGAACGCAAGCTAGACTGGCTGTTAAGGTTGGCTAGTCTGTTTATAGTCCTCTAGCAAGACACTGATCTTCTCCCTGTTTAACGTCCCCCAGCCAGACACTGAAAACGTAGATAAAAAGCTTTTCTTCCACAAATAGCTCTACCCGTAATCGTTTCTGTGAATTATTCACGAAGAAATGATGGTTTCGGTGATTAGCAGTATATTTTAATTTAGATTAGATAAGATAAGATAAATTGTTTTATTTAGAATCAATATACATACAGTTTACAAAGCAACACTTTCCCTAAGCTAATACAAAAAATGTGGGCTTCTAAGGAAAAATTATTTGCCATTTAAAATTATTTGCCGAATAATGTGGTGTTAACATTCACACAACTTTTCCTTTTCCGACCTCAGTAGCTTGATCGATAAGGCGGCGGACTTGTAACCTGGAGGTCGGTGGTTCAAGTCCCGGTTTCAGCGTAGATTTAGTAAAGCGAAGTTAGAGTAGTTGTGACATCACGAAAGTGATTAACACAAATATGATAACTAAAAAAAAAAAAAACTTTTCCTTTTCCTTTGAAAATGGTGATTTTCGCCAATGCTGATTATATTTACGTCTCATTACCGACCTCAGTGGATTGATCGATAAGGCGGCGGACTTGTAACCTGGAGGTCGGTGGTTTAAGTCCCAGTTTCAGCGTAGATTTAGTAAAGCAAAGTTTGAATAGTTGTGATATCACGAAAGTGATTAACACAAATATGATGATAACTTTAAACTTTTTATTTACGTCTCATTTTAATATTTTTAATTGCAGCTTAATACACGATATAGGGGGTAAAGTTAACTAAAAATGTAATTTTTTCCCTTTTTTGTTGATGTATGTATTTCCCAAGCGGTACTTTTGATTTCGACGAAATTTTCACCACAGGCTATTGTCCTATGTCCTAGGGTGCTCATTATTTTGAATTCCTACTGGCAGTACTGGCACGAATAACTGGGGGCGTAGATATGGCGAGTGTGTTGTGTCATCGGGTCATAGTTTTTTTGGATTTGAACTGAAAAAAAAACATTTTTGATGCATAAAAATTTAACATTTTGAGTTTTAAAAACCCCTTGTCTAAAATTTTGTGCGTGTTGCGTCGCATCTCCGTTACCGGGCGTAATTAGTAACATCTCAACTTTAAATTAAATTATTTCAGTTAGGTACCTTTGTTTCGTAGAACAGAAAAAAATTGAAATCGGAGCAAAAAAAATTTTTTTTTTTTACAAAAACGAACACAATTCTTCCGATTTCTAATATTAGAAATGTCTCGAAATAATATTAAGGATTTTTTTAAAAATCAAATTAACAGTCTTTGTGCATATGAGATCTAATTTTTATGACTATTACCTACCATTAAAAAATCCAAAAAATTACGTCAATTTTCAATTATACGCATGATATTTTAAAACTAGACACCTCACACCTAAGCCCTTGCTTATTTTTGCAGTCATTAGACAGTAGACAGTGACAAAATTTTCGTCGAATTCAGAAGTAAGTAGTAACGCACAGAAAATACGTTTAAAAAACAGATTTTGTTATTGAACTTTGGGGGCGTGTCCTCAAGAAAGGAAGTTGAATTTCCATTTTATTTTAGAATGGACCCCCTTCTAAATTATTCTCTAGATGACGTGGTTTCAGTATTGACTTGGATTTTTGTTACACCTTTTATATCATTTGCCGCTCAGCCAGAAACGCCAAATACCTATTTCAAAGAAAGGTTTTTCTGTATAAGATCTTCATACAAAGCTCTAGCTTCTTGAGACTCTCACTCTCTCACACAGACCAATGGCTCGATCTTTGGATGAAAGACTAAGGGATGTACGTACAAATGTACATCTTATGTATGTGTGTGTGTGCACTTCATTAACTCACCTACACATTAACCCTCCAGTGCACTTAGTTAACTCACATATACATTAACCCTCTGTACTTAGTTAACTCACCTATACATTAACCCTCTCGTGCACTTAGTTAACTCACCTATACATTAACCCTCTCGTCCACTTAGTTGCCTCACCTATACATTAACCCTCCCGTGCACTTGATTAACTCACCTATACATCAATCCTCCCATGCACTTAGTTAACTCACCTATACATCAACCCTCCCCATGCACTTAGTTAACTCACCTATACATCAACCCTCCCGTGCACTTAGTTAACTCACCTATACATTAACGGCATTAACCCTCCCGTGCACTTAGTTAACTCACCTATACATTAACCCTCCCGTGCAATTAGTTAACTCACCTATACATTAACCCTCCCGTGCACTTAGTTAACTCACCTATACATTAACCCTCCCGTGCACTTAATTAACTCACGATGCATTAACCCTCCCGTGCAATTAGTTAACTCACCTATACATTAACCCTCTCGTGCACTTTATTAACTCACCTATACATTAACCCTCCCGTGCACTTGATTAACTCACCTATAAGTATAAGTAGTGCTTTATTTAGACTGTCAGCGCAAGACAGGTAGTCCCATTATGCCAACAGTTTACATCAACCCTCCCATGCACTTAGTTAACTCACCTATACATCAACCCTCTCGTGCACTTAGTTAACTCACTTATACATTAACCCTCTCGTGCACTTAGTTAACTCACCTATACATTAACCCTCCCGTGCACTTAGTTAACTCACCTATACATTAACCCTCTCGTGCACTTAATTAACTCACCTACACATTAACCCTCCCGTGCACTTAATTAACTCACCTATACATTAACCCTCCCGTGCACTTAGTTAACTCACCTATACATTAACCCTCCCGTGCAATTAGTTAACTCACCTATACATTAACCCTCCCGTGCACTTAGTTAACTCACCTATACATTAACCCTCCCGTGCACTTAATTAACTCACCGATGCATTAACCCTCCCGTGCAATTAGTTAACTCACCTATACATTAACCCTCTCGTGCACTTTATTAACTCACCTATACATTAACCCTCCCGTGCACTTGATTAACTCACCTATAAGTATAAGTAGTGCTTTATTTAGACTGTCAGCGCAAGACAGGTAGTCCCATTATGCCAACAGTTTACATCAACCCTCCCATGCACTTAGTTAACTCACCTATACATCAACCCTCTCGTGCACTTAGTTAACTCACTTATACATTAACCCTCTCGTCCACTTAGTTAACTCACCTATACATTAACCCTCCCGTGCACTTAGTTAACTCACCTATACATTAACCCTCTCGTGCACTTAATTAACTCACCTACACATTAACCCTCCCGTGCACTTAATTAACTCACCTATACATTAACCCTCCCGTGCACTTAGTTAACTCACCTATACATTAACCCTCCCGTGCACTTAGTTAACTCACCTATACATTAACCCTCCCGTGCACTTTATTGACTCACCTATACATTAACCCTCCCGTGCACTTAGTTAACTCACTTATACATTAACCCTCTCGTGCACTTTATTGACTCACCTATACATTAACCCTCCCGTGCACTTTATTGACTCACCTACACATTAACCCTCCCGTGCACTTAGTTAACTCACCTATACATTAACCCTCCCGTGCACGACTCAAGGACAGCTCCCCCGAACACGCACACATAGTACTGCGTGCAGTCACTAGGGTGTGGATAGTAGCCGAACTCTTCAGGACAGGAGAACTCCACCTGGCCAGGTATCCTATCGTTGGAAGTCTTCCGTTGACCAAAGGATGGAACTAAAACAGAAAGAAAAAAGGTATTGTAAGAGAACGATGCTGAACTTTTCGTTCTTCATACCATAGTTAACGGTTTACACTCTTTTTGTATTAAAAAAAAAACGAACCCACTCTCATATTTTAATGAATAAAACTAGAGGTTACCACCGATAGTTGGTTTTTGGGCGACATTAGTAAACATTTTTGCTATACCTCTGTGGACAATGTGGACATACATAAGTCCAGATTACACAAAACCAGGTTAGTATCTGGGTCCTTTTCTTGTAAGGGGGTATGTGACCTTGACCAACTAGTCCAAAGAAACAGGCTACGAAAGTTAAGAATATAAAATAAATGTGTCCCGGTAGCTCAGTGGTCAAGACGTCTGTCTGGTGATTAAGAGGTTGTGGGTTCAAAACCCAACTGGTACATGACAAGTTATCCTCCCATTTGGGATTTTGACCACATAATAAAACGTCTTGGGCTTTCTGCTGTAATAATGTTAGGGGTGAAATGTTAGTACGCCTCCTCGTGGTTCACCCTGGGCAACGCATTGACATGCGGCTAAAGTAGGATTTGGCGATCAGACAAGCACTGCCATCAGATTTCCTGATCAATTTTATTAGATTTATCTTCTCACTTTGAGGTGTCTAATAAAGCCATACGATAAATAAATAAATGCTGTAATAATGGGACTCATTAGTCCTAAATGGGTAGTAAAAATAGTGCGTTATTATTATTATTAAAATAGAGAAATATAATAATAATAATTTATTGTATACTCTTTTTCTTTCTATTCCTTTCACACTCAGTCTCTCCTCTCCCACCTAACCCTCAGAGTTTTATTATTAGGTATGTGGTCACAACTAAAATTATTGAGGAAAAATTCATGCACCCTAGAAATAAGTCTCGTTGTGTATCATTTTGATACACATAGCGCTTTCCCAGTAAATTAGTAAAATACGTCTCAGCCCAGGACGTTAAGTGGACTTGATGTTGACTTGGCGATGAACGTGTTAAAGAGACTTTGAAAAACCGACCACTTTTTCTGCCGGACCTTGTATCAATCTCGGCAGGAGGCGAGAGCTCGTCAATAGAGCACAAGCCTGCAACCACTCCGGCCTATGTTAACACGTTCGTTACCAAGCCAATTTTTTCAAGTTTTACGTAGGGACCAGGCGGTAAAGTCGCTGTTGCATCCTGGGGACCAATTTTTTTTTTTTTGCATATTTGGCATCGTATTTGTACAAGAATCGATCCTATATCTGTTCTAATACTAACAACCTACCTCAAAAAGACCATATATGGATGTCCGGTCCCTCGTTAAAATTTTGATAACAACCACATGTGTGTTTTCGGTCCCAAAGAAAAACACAAAAACATCCACATATGGCCGTTCGGTAACGAACGTGTTAAAACGATTCTGCATTTTAAAAATATCATATTTGTGTTAATCACTTTCGTGATGTCACAACTAATTATATAACGAAATTGGGAATCGACCCAACGACCTCCAGGTTACAAGTCCGCCGCCTTATCGGTCATCCTACTGAGGTGGGTTTAATAATTTATATCCCAGTGTATTAGTCATACATGTTAACGATTGGATTTAAACAAAAACTTAACCGACAACTTTTTTGCGCCATTAAATTGTCAATTAAGTTCATGATTAAATATGTATGGCCAAACCGATTTAAACATTTAAAACTCTGATGAAAAAAAATATCAGAGCTTTCAAACAATCAATAAGACAAGTGACTGTGACTTACTACAAAAAGACCTCGAATCTCTACATCTTTGGCTAAACTCTATTGGACTCCATTTTCATCCAGACAAGTGTGCCAAAATGACTTTCACATACAAAAACATAGAATTGAACACACATACAACGTTGACAATACCCCTCTGCAAGAAAAATCATCTATCAAAGATCTTGGTGTTGTAATTACTAACAATTTATCTTGGAATGAACACATTGAACAAACATCTAAAAAAGCCTATTCTACCCTAGGCTGCATAATACGCCACTGTGATCCCATAGACGACATGGACGCTATACTCCTTCTATATAAATCCTTAGTGCGTTCCATACTTGAATGCGCCTCTGTTGTATGGTGTCCTCAAACACAAATAGATAGAAAAAAAGGTTGAAATCATCCAGAAAAAAATTTGTTAGGTACCTTTTCTACAAGCTAAATGGTTTCTACCCAAAGTACCCTAACTACATACCCTACAATTCATTAATAGAAAACATTCCTATAGACTCAGTCCAATCAAGATTTGACCAAAACAAAGTTTTATTTCTACAAAAATGACTAAGTAAAAAATAGATAGTCCCTACATTCTCTCCAAACTCAATATTCATGTACCAAAATCTAGATTACGTCCCAACATCTCTACCTTTTTTAATATTCCAATATCAAGAATTTAAAATAACCATCATTTAAAATATCCAATTAACCATATAATGCACCATTATATTACATTAAATCCTAAACCTGACATATTTTAATATAATGTTAGGAATAATGTACCTAATTACCTATAAGTTTCGTTTTTAAGTAAAAACATTTCAGTTATTGCTGTGTTTCGAACCATTTAAGGTCGAAACACAGTGTTGAAATTACGAATAAAAAAAATAAAAAAATAAGAGAATTAAGTACAGGCATGCGCGGATATAGGGGGGGGCACGTGCCCCCCCAGATTTTTTCGGTAAGCGGCGTTTCTCAAATTTTATTATACCTAATCCCGTAAAAAAAAAGATCTCAATGAGTTAGAGGGGCACGGGCCCCAAAATAATTCCCAATTCTAAGACTAATCCCGTAAAAAAAATCTCAATGAGTTAGGGGGGCAAGGGCCCCAAAATAATTCCCAATTCTAAGATTAATCCCATAAAAAAAGATCTCAATGAGTTAGGGAGGCACAGGGCCCAAAATAATTCCCAATTCTAAGACTAATCCCGTAAAAAAAAGATCTGATTAAGTTAAGGGTGCACGTGCCCCAAAATAATTCCCAATTCTAAGACTAATCCCGTAAAAAAAAAAAGATCTCAATAAGTTAGGGGGGCACCTGCCCCAAAATAATTCCCAATTCTAAGACTAATCCCGTAAAAAAAATCTCAATAAGTTAGGGGGGCACGGGATCAAAATAATTCCCAATAATTCACAATTTTAAGACCAATAAGAAATAACTAAATAATAAAGTTGTCAAATCCACACAGATTGTTCGAGAAACCTGAAATTTTACCTATAGGTCCATTTGGATCAGGGAATATATCTCTGGGGTTCAGCTAAACGGGGTAAGGACAAAAAATGGAAGGGTGACACAAAAAAAAAACACATTTTTCGACCGAAATGACATTTTTTTCTCTCAAAATTTGTCGTGACGGCGCCACGGCGGCGGCGTATCAACTCAAAAATACAAAGTTTTAAGCAAGGGTTCAAGTTTTCATTTGAGATATCAATCACGAAATTCTGATGACCCGTTCTTGAGCTACGTTGAGTAAGGACATAAAATGGATGGGTAAACAAAAAGTATTTACGTTTTTTGACCTGGTTGACATTTTTTCTCGAAATATGTCGTGACGAACTATCAACTCAAAGCGAGAATGTTTTTGCAAGGGTTGTAGTCTTCATTTGACAAATTGATCGCGAAATTCTGATGAGCCATTCTTGAGCTCCAGTAAGGACAAGAAATGGATGGGTGACACGAAAAATATTGACATTTGTGTGTGTGGTGGTGGTGTTGTGTGTGTGTGTGTGTGTTGTGTGTGTGTGTATGTGTGTGTGTGTGTGATGTGTGTTTGTGGTGTGTGTGTGGTTTGTGTGTGTGTGTTTGGTGTGGTGTGTGTGGTTTTGTGTGTGTGTGTGGTGGGTGTGTGGTGTGGTGTGGTGGGTGTGTGGTGTGGTGTGGTGTGGTGTGGTGGGTGTGTTGTGTGTGTTGTGTGTGTGTGGTGTGGTGGGTGTATGTGTGTGTGATAGGCTTGCGAAGCGGCGGGTGCAACCCGCTAGTTAGGTATATTGTGCGATTGTGCCCCCCAGTACAAGAGGGCTATATCCGCGCATGAGTACAGGTATCGTAATAAAGGCCCTTCTTATCCTAGATAAGATTTAACTGTACTTTAGATTTTTCATGAGCTGACTCAATATAATATCCATACATTTTGTAGTTTACTGCAAATAAACGCCCTTGCCCAAATTGGGTGACATTGGGGCATATTATTATTATTATCCTAGAGAGGCGGTTATACAAAACTATACACAAAGTTATACTTCGGCATAATCAATTGAATTTTTTACAACACGAAGTGTAGGTATTTTTGTCGATTCCTCTACATAACGAATTCACGTGGCCAGAAGTTGTAGTTTGGCATTCTTGCTACATACGCAAGTTTGTAAAATTAATGCTTGGCAATGACATTTAACTTTAAGCTTTATAAGTTACTTATAGCTCTCCCGCCGAGCTTTGAGATTGATACAGGGTCCGGCAGAATTAAGTGGTAGGTTTATGTCCCTGGCGGTGTAATTTTTGGAGTTACTAACTGTACTGATTTTTGTTTTAAAACGTGCAAATTATTGGGACATTTTCATATTCCAAATTAAAAGATGATGATTTATTATCTGACCTGGTTATAGGGGTTTCTATAACACTGCGATCTAATTAGATCTATTGTGACCAGTTGATTCTATTCGGGTTTAACGTCCTGATTAGAGATATGTTGATAGACAGGATGAGGGTTTTACCCTCCATTCGCTGGGAATCTTACCAGCTACCATAATTGTCCAATTCCAATTTGGGTCATCAGAATCTGGTAATCCAGAGGTTACAGGTTCGAAACTCAGCCGGGACTTGACTTTGTATTGTGTCCCAGGGGATAATAATGATTTTTTGGGTTGGCACACAATGTGTTAATCCAGTCAGGTTAGGGATCCGTTGGTTCGAATCCCACCCAATGCATCAAATTTTCCTCATTTTTTATGAGTATGTAACCACTTAATAATAAGACTCAGAGGGTTAGGTGGTAAAAGATGTTTTGAGCATTAACGTGGTCTAGTGGTTACCTTTCACTAGAGAGTATTATTATTACTACTAATTCCGCCGAATCCTTTTCATTTGCCCACAATCATTATATACCCGTCTTCTTCACAGTTTTTAACTTTGAAGGTGGGTGTACCTTCCGATTTTTTTTTTTTTTGTTTGTTTGTAATCTTCTACAAATAAATGGAAAAATAATAATAATATCACCTTATTTATACTGCTCGATTAGGACTATTATAAAGTCCCATTATACCAGCAGTAAGCCCAAGACATATTATTATAAATGTTAAAAATCTTTAATGGGAGGATAACATGTCATGTCCCGTCTGGGTTTCGAACCAGCGACCTCTGGTATCTCTGGATTCACAGAGTGCCGCCTACTGAGCTACCTGAACAGACATTGTTTTTTTTTTTTTTTTTTTTTTAATACCCCCGAGAAAATTGTACTTGTCCTGATGCACTGCCGATTACCTAGATTTTAATTTCTTCTCTTATTAATACAGAGAAGTAGTGAACCATGGTAATTAGAATAGAGCAGAAAAAGTGTTGGAATTGCTCATTTATTGAGACACTCCGTGGTAGACAGCTGTGGCTGATATAATTATGTAGTTTTCTTGTCAATTATACGCATGATATCTTACTGATCGGAAATCCGACCAAGTGAGTAGATAGGCATTAGTTCTATGCATTAAGGCCTATACTAATCATCTGGTAGGTTATAATTTAATTGCGTACTCAATGCTCAATGTCTTTTATAGAATTGGTGAGCACCAGTGGTAATGTGTTTTTGTAGGTTATGTAGATCGAATGAACAGTCACGAATTCACAGTCAAATAGTCATTAACTCATTAATGTCTGACACCATTATTAGTTATCATACCTAATGTGTTAGATACATATTAAGTTGTGTTATGTATTCGTATGTTATAATATTAGTCCTTCTTTTCGTGAGACGCTAGACAGTCTTCTGATAGTTCCTACCCGTTTTCTTGTAGTTTTCCTACATCTCCAGATCTAATAAGTACCAAGAAGAAGTTTCGTTAACTCATTAATGTCTGACACCATTATCAGTTATCATACCTAATGTGTTAGATACATATTAAGTTGTGTTATGTATTCGAATGTTATAATATTAGTCCTTCTTTTCGTGAGACGCTACATGAGGAAAACTACAAGAAGACGGGTAGGAACCCGTCTTCTTGTAGTTTTCCTACGTCTCCATATTCAATGAGTACCAAGGAGACGTTTCATGATTGTGGATAAAAATAAGCAAGACATCTTACGATTCTTGATGGTTGAAAACATTTCTACCCACTCCTAAATTTTAATGGATAGAAGAAATTGGAACGCATATGATGGTTCGAACTGGAGATTGAAGGACTCCTGGTTTTTTCAAACAAAAAATTTCCCTCGCCATACAGAGGGGTAATGCGGCGAGCGTATTGGGCTCTTTGCCATCTAATATCAATATGGATGAGGTGTTTTACCTGTAATGAAATGAGTTGTTTGAGAGTATCTTAAAATATTTTAATGAATTAAACTAGGACTTGCCACTAATAGTTAACTAATGTGACATTATTTCATATTTTTGCTATAGTTCTTTCTGTGGACATTATGTGCCCGTTGGAAATAATAATACTAAAATCGCCTTATTTATACTGCCCGATTAATTAGGATTATTAAGTCCCATTATTCCAGCTGTAAGGCCAAGGCGCATTAATAGGTGGTAAAAATCACAAGAGGGAGGATAACATGTAATGTCCCGGCTGCGTTTTGAACCGGAACCTCTAGATAACTAGACCGCCGCCTTTACCACTGAGCTACCGGGGCAGATATAAGTCAGGATTACGCAATAATTCGGACTCGAACTTGTGATCTCCATTTTGTCTACATGTATTAATTTCACCCTTGAACTGGAATCATAACTTTGATCATGTGGAAGTTGTATGGGGCTTTTTAAATAATAATAAATACCGTTACGTATTGTATATTTTACTGTACATGACCATTGACCAATTTACGACCTTAACACCTAATATGTACAAGTAGCCTGTTCCAGAAACACTCTCCACTCTCATGATCTACAAATCTCCCTTTCAACCGTCACACAACGCACTCTGATTGATTCATTTGAAACGGAGATTCGGGCATTTTGAGAGTGGAGAGTGTTTCTGGAACAGGCTACAAATAATCAAATATGTACCAGATGTTCCTCTTTTTACCGGACTTCGAAAATAGAAATAAAAAACTAAAGGCAAGTCCTTGCCAGCGTGTCGATGGTGCGTTGAATGCACCGGGTCTTAAATAGTATTTCAGTAAGAAATTCTTCTTACTGAAATACTTCAGCATTTAGCCTTCTAAATACAAAGCCTTCAGTAAGAAAGGCCATTAGAATTTCGGTAAGAAATTCTAATGGCCTCTTTGAAAAACAACAGAGGAAAGTTTCATTAATATTCCAGAAATTGTTCAGGAATGCGCATGCGCAATAGACATACACAAAGACCCTAGTTTTTCTATATTAGAAGAAGAATGGTGTTTAACAAAATTAATCGTAATATGTCGTCCAGAACGTAGAATTGAAATGCCATTATTACATTTAATTCAAGGAGAATAATTCTAAACAAGATGAATATTAGAAGCAGAAGACGTAAAAAATAGATTGATTTTCTTATATTATTGTGTCGTTGGTAGCAGGGCCGGTTTAATAAACGACGTGGGTTTCTATAAAACTTTTGAGAGAAAAAATAATACAAAAGTTATCATATTTGTGCACGATGTGATGTCACAATTCCTCAAACTCAGTTTGCTAATGTCCAGGTCGAGACTCGACTTCTGGTTCCCAGCTCATGTAGATTTAGCATCACGTGATCAATTTGGAGCTATGTGATTGGTGGAAATTGATCACATGACGCTAAATCTACATGAGCTGGGACTCAGCAGTCGAGTCTCAACCCGGCCATCAATATTTGCTGAACTTGGGACTCGAACCACCGACCTCCAGTAACGAGTCCGCGCCTTATCAAACAAACTACTGAGGTCGGTTTATTTACAAAATCACTTGTATCTTCAAAAATTCTGAAAATTGTAAAAAAAAGTTTTTCCTCTCCACTAATACTCGATTCTTTGAAAATTTCAATAGTGGCATATTTGAAACCTCACTTGATCTAAGTTTCAGATTTTTTTCAAATATAAGAGCTCCATAATGATTTGTTTTTGCAGAAAATAAATAATGATTCTATGAAATTAAAACTATATTTCAATCGAGTGTACTGTTCACGAGATAATGTATAAAAACATTTAGGTGAAAAGTTAAAGTCGTGCACAAACTCTTTATATCCAAGATCCGCTAGTTTGAAGTTGATGAATTTAAAATGGGACCATCTGCATCACGTCTTCTCTGTGTGTACTTAATTTCATTGAAATATTTCAACTAGTCTCTGAGATTTGCGCATGCGTGTTGCAAGGAATGAAAATAACAGACAGATGGACAGTTTCGCCGACCTCCGTGGCTCAGTGGTTACTGACCCGGAGGTTTCGGGTTTGAATCCCGGCCGTAGTGGAAAATTCTCACGAGTTACTCCGCGTCCGGAATGACATGAATGTCAATGTAAAGTGACCTGAAGTACCTAATGCGAAAGCGGTTTCGGGGCAGAATTACCTTTTTGTTTATAAATAATAATAAAAAAGATATTGAGTAGACACAAGAGAGAGAAACAAATTGATAAAATATTTAAAACACATACAATAGCGGCTGTCTACCTTTGGTATAGATTGTTAATACACAGCAAGAATACATCCAGGAATATAAGTTGCTTACGTGCCCAGAAATGTGACAGTTTTTGAAATCAGAGGAATTTGTTTATTCATTACAAAAACGAACACTGCAATACCTGAGATAGTTATAGCGATGTGATCGGAAGTAAAACTGTGGAATTCCCAACGTACAGTGGAAACTACCAAGAATTGTAGTTTTACCTTCCAAAAAAATTCAAGGTTTATCGAAATTTCAGTGGGTAGAGCAGACTTACAAGACTTTTCCTTATCTTTAATATCCTATTCTCTTATTTTGCCCATCATTTCGCCGCTGCTCGTCACTCACATGAAAGTAGCTAGTAATTTTTCCCTACAAGAGTCACAAGGTATGTCCCCAGACTCGTATTGACCCAGCACCTAAATGGGAAGTATTGTGTCACTTCTCGCCCATCAGAGGGGAGGCATACTACGGGATGGGCAGGCTACAACACAGACCACAAGCGTCTACAGTAGCTCCCGGTTCATAGCTACGAAATAAAAAAGGCTGTGAAAGACTTTTAAAAAAAAAAAAAAAAATGGGGTTCAAATCCAGGTCACCGTGCATGCAAGTCTAGTGCGCTACACCGCGCAACCAGTGTGACTCCTGTGGTTCACAAGTCCCGTGAAACCTTACTCCGGTCCTGTCTGGTGCTATTGATACCAATTGACAGTTGACAAAACTCTGTTGAGTGCCACAATAATGGAAAATCGTCTTGGGAGATATTGTACTTTTATTTTTAAATAAGTTGTAGGATGAAACGCTCAGAGCATTACGATTGGTTCTGGTATATTGTGTGAAAAATAATGTATGAAATAAATGCATGTCCTCAAGTGAAGTTGCTATTTCAATGTATTCCTTACTAGTGGGCTGCACCCGCTTCGCCAAGCCACCACACACACACTCACACACCACCCACACCAACACATCACCTACACCCACCCACAACTAAGAATGGAGTTGCTTTTGTAAAAAATCTCGAATCAGATACATAATAATTAAAAGAGAAATATGGCAGTATAGGTACTTTGTTTCCTTCTTTGTCGGCATCTGTTCCGCTAGCTCAGTGGTAAAGGCGGCACTCTGTGAATCCAGAGATTCCAGAGGTCGTGGGTTCGAAACCCAGCCGGGACAAGAGTAACATTCAAGAATTTGACTTCTTTTTAACAATGTGATGTCCAAAGTGAACAAAAAGACAAGCAAAGGCACGTGTATTCTGTCTTGCTACTATGATCATGTCTGCTTGCACGATTCGATAATTGAATAATGGATTGAAAAATCGATTAATTCAGTACCATGAAGATATTGTACAGAATATCTTCTTTTAAATTGAATATATCTTAATTGTGTGGTGCGATTTTTTGCGAATTCATCGTTGCCGCGTTAGTCCAATTTTTCCCCCTGTGGCGCAGTCAAAATTACAAATGAATGAATGACATTATTCAGATTGCCAATGATTTCCGTCAAGCGAAATATAAATCGTCACGCGAAAAAATTGTCTAGTGGGAACGGAATTGACCCTGCGATACCTGGTTCTAATAATAATAATAATAACTCTCTTTAGTGGAAGGTAACCACCAGGCGAGGTTAATACTCAAAGCATATTCTACCACCTAACCATCAGAGCTCAAGAGTCTTATTATTATGTGGTCACGAAATCAAATATGTTGTTCTGATCTATAACTCGTTAACCGTAAATTTCAGAAGGATAAATATTTTGATATTTACTCCTTTGATCTAGACCTTTCGAACAAGGTATAACTTGACCTATCCTATTGATGTTATTTTCTGGTCGGTTTCGTCAGCCAGCCCGACGACCAGCCAGCAAAAGATTAAATGAAAAACATATCGAGTTATACCTTGTTTGAAAAGTCTTTATAAAAGGAGTACACATCTACAACATTTATCCTTCTGAAATTTAGGGTTAAAGAGTTATAGGTCAGAACATAGGGACATTAGCCAGGACGGCCGACCCTGTATCTCGAGAACGGTATGTCATAGCTCACTAAAATTTGTTGCAATGAACTTCTCTTAATGAGGCCTTTAAAACAATATGCCACAAGACATACCATACTATTTAAGATTTTAAAGTTGGTCCGTGCTCAGCCTGACTGGGGCAGTGTGGGTAATTTTTTTTTTTTTTTTTTTTTGCTGACACCTAATCCCCCAATATATTAAGGAATACGGGTTTTTGCGTTTTAATATATTTTAAGCCGTTGTTGAGATACGGGGGGTGGGGTGGGACTTTATGAACACCCTGTATATGATACCCCATGACGTGCCGGACCCACCCTTGAAATATTTACATCTAGTTCATACACAGTTTATCATACTCAATCATTACTTCAATGATAACCGACCTCAGTAGCTTGATCGATGAGGCGGCGGCCACTGCTGACCATAAGAAGGTCTCGCAAAAGTCAAAGTGAAAGAAGATGGTATTTTTTCGTAGGCTGATTTTTTTCAGTTTTCAGTATCAAAACACGTTTTAAGGTCCTTAGGAGTCTAATTCCAAAGGTTTGTGTGGCCGTCTGTCTGTGAAACCTACCCAAACAAACACTCTAGGCGCACGGAAGTGCCCCATCAGGCTAAGTTCCGGTTATAAATAGATCAAGATATTTTGAAATATGTGGTCATGCCTTCATTTACACAGTTAATTATTTATATTGAAACCACACCGGGTTCTGTGCTAGTACATTTTAATACGTACTAATAATCATAGGCATAGAATACCTGTTTACAAACCCCTACTAATACAAGACTACTGAATGAGTTATGTAAATGTCTCTTGGTATGTCCACCATGCCTAGATTGCCCAGTGCATTGTACGGACATGACACGACTATTTTAGCTATGGCACAATACATTTATGACTAGATAGGTATGTATTTAATAAATGCACAACATAGCCAGAACCAGAAAGGCAATAACTTATAAATTAGGTCATATACAAGATTGTGAACTTTGCGCATGCTAAGTAGACAATACTAGTAGATAGTGTTCATTTTGTCATTTATTCCGATAATGCATAAATCATTTCCTTATGTAGAATAGTCACCGTGGTCGAGTGGAGTTGCGCATTGGGCTTGCACGCAGATGACCCGGGTTCGAACCCCAACTAAGAAAAAAATCTACTAAATATGAGTGAACCTCGGAAAAATCTTTCCGAGGTTCACTCATATTTCCGAAATCTTTCGGAGAAAGAAAATTCTCGGAAAGAAAAATCTTTCCGAGGTTCAATCATATCTACGTAAGTTTCAAGTTACTTGAATAACTAACAACGGCATAACCTCATTATCAAAGCAAAAAGAAAATAATGTGAAGGATTATTAGGAACATTCAGGGCGAACCTATTATAGACATTTGTGTACCTCTGTGGAAGTCCAGAGGCTAAATTAATATAAAAAAAATTGAGATAACCAATTAAAGTTAAAGCTTACATTTCCCCATTTAAAACAGTTTGCAGATTCTGGAATAAAGTCTTCAGAATGACAAAAATGGCTATTTATTCCGCCCTAGATTTTGTTTAGTTTTAAGGTTGTTTTCCACTGCATGGTCACATCACGACGTTGGTTTTAAGCTCCACTCGCTAGAAACTCACAAACCAGCTACTCAAATTAACCTCACCAACCCTGAGAGGAGCTGGGAATGGTCAGCATCCCGAGAGTTCCAATTTGAATGGCCACCCATCAAGTCCAAACCACGTTGGATGTTGCTTGACTTCAGTGACAGAATGAGTATTGTTATGAATGGGGAAATGTAAGTAAATTCTGACTTGAACTTTGATTTAAATATGTCTATTAATTTCGCCCTAAAGGAGGCGCTTAGTAATACAGTGCTACCCACAAATATGATGATGGTAGTCAAGTGGTTAACGCGCGAGTCTGGTAATCCAGGTAGCGTAGGGATCCGTTGGCTTGAAACCAGTGCATGAATTTTTCCTCATTAATTTGAGTTTGTGACCACATAATACTAAGACTCATAGGGTTAGGTGGTAGAAAATGCTTTGAGCATTAACCTCGCCTGGTGGTTACCTTCCACTCAAGAGCACTATTATTATGTGAAGACGCTCTTACTCCAACACAAAGAATTCAAATTATTCTTTCCCTATGAATAGTGTAGTGAAGTGTAGTCATTTTCACGGAGTTCTCCGCATAACCGTTTTGCTTCATCAATGTCCTCGAAAATGTAAGGATAAAATTTATTAACTCATGTTAAAATATTATCAACTAGGTCGCTCCACCACGCTTCACTGAAGTATGATCATCTGCATCAAGACACTCGGTGATTAAGTCGTGGCCCCATTTAAGTCAATGCATTTAAGAATAGAATACACTTTGTTTGTATTGACAAGCCAAGACTGAGAACACCCTTTGCTTCACCAGACCAACAGGTCTTGGGGCGAAATTAGTAGATAGAATCAAGATAAAGAGTTTGAGTTAGAACTTACATTTCCCCATTTAAAACGATACGTAAAATCTATACTTACGACCACAGAAGTTAAGAGGTAAAAACAAAAAAAAAATAATTTGGCACTTAGTCCAGTAAAATTGGACTTCAAATGAGGAGGGTATCTCAAAGTGACTGAATGAAAGCTTAATGGAAATCGTTCTAAATGAGTTAGAACCCCTGCAGAATTTAAGCAAAAAATATGGCTCAATAACCACCTAAATTAATTTACCCAATTGCGTCATTCAAACCATTATATGTATATGCACAAATTCAACCCCTAGAGACCCCAAAATTTCCTTTCAATTGAATGGAGTTTTGCATTTTACGATAGGCTTGATTTCCATGATTTTTTATATCTCAAGTTAAAGCTGGACAACTGGTGATCAAAATTTTGCGAATAGCGGTTCCACCAGTCACTTGTATGTTAAAATTTCTTTTTGAATTTTCAGTGCACAACTCTCGATTCTTTTGTTGTTGATCTATTCAACTGATTAGCCAATTGATCCAAAAAAAAGCGCCAAATTTCACATTTTTTTGCATTGGGTAAAACAACCTGATACAGGGCATTTTATTTACAATTTAGATTTAGAGTAATAACAAAAGTTTTGAAAAGAAATTGAAGTATGAAAAATACAGGGTGGTCCATATGGACTATAGGTGATATGTATGTGTATTAATTGCACCATTTCCAACATTCCTGTCTCACGTGGTTCCCAAGATAACCGTCATTTTGTAGTTTAAAAAAGTTATTGGAACTAAGGTTACTTCAGATGTAAAAAAAAAAGATGGCGGTTATCTTGGTAGTGAGGTTGACTTACATGTATGAATGGATAGGAATTTTTTTTTGTTAAAAATGGTTCAATAAATCATCCTTAGAACCGACCTCAGTAGCTTGATCCATAAGGAGGCGGCAGGCGAACTTGTAATAAATTTAGAAAAGTCAAATTTGAGCATATAGTTTGTGATATCACGATTGTGATTAACACAAATATGATAAATCATCCGTAGAACGTTGTCCCCGTTTTTCGGGACCACCCTGTAAATGACGTAATAAATTGAACAGAGAAAATACAAGGATAATGAAATATGAAAGAAAAAAAAATCGAGAATAACTAGTCGAGACGATTAAAAACACTCCTAGAACATACGAAAGTATTCGACAATTCCCAGAAGAAAAGTGAAGCAGCCTGCAGGCAAGAAAATGGAGGTCGCTGTAGACATTTCCTGTTCTTATAGTTTTATAAGATCAAGGTAAGCCACATAACCTGGGGTCCAAGTATATGGCTTGGCCTTCTGGGTGTATCTTGTATGTCAATATCTGGATAGTATTAATTTGCTGAACGAACGCGGTGAGGGAGTGAAGCTACTTCACAAAGAGAAGGTTCTTTTCTAGTTGGCGATTTAACTCATTAGACATTCGAGGCAATTCTTCTGGTGTATTATAATAATAATAATAATCCAGCCTTCGTGGCGTAACGGTTGTGACTACTGCCCGTAGTCCAGAGATCCTGAGTTCGATCCCCGGTCGGAGCAGATTTTTCACACAGAAAATTCTGTTCCCTCCGTACATGTAAGGCTGGCATTTCCGGCCCTACCCAGTCTGGGTGAGGTTAATGTGGGTAGCTGGTACGATTCCCAGCGAATGGAGCGTAAAACCCCCGTCCTAATCCAGGACGTTAAATCAAATAGAATCGTTGGCGTTAGGAAGTGCATCCAGCCGTAAAAAATGTGCCAAAACCAACCAACCTCAACCATGAGGTTGAACAACGTCGACCCTGCTCAAGCGGGATAAGATAGAGTAAAAGAAGAAGAAGATTATAATAATAATAGTAACACTCTTTGGTGGAAGGTAACCACCAGGCGAGGTTAATGCTCAAAGCATTTTCTACCACCTATCCCTCAGAGTCTTATTATTATGTGGTCACAAACTCAAATTAATGAGGAAAAATTCATACACTTGGTGGGATTCGAACCAACGGATCCCTACGCTACCTGGATTACCGGACTAGCGCGTTAACCACTTGACTACCTTGCCAAGTTACCAAGTTGCTGAACTCGCGTACTTGACGACTGGGACGACTTTTATACAGGGGGTCCCAACACTAGGTACGTTAACCACTTGACTACCAGAACATGTATTTGTCTGTCCCGGTAGCTCAGTGGTAAAGGCGGCACTCTGTGAATCCAGAGATTTCAGAGGTCGCGGGTTCGAAACCCAGCTTGGACATGACAAGTTATACTCACATTTGGGATTTTTACCACATAATAATATGTCTTGGTCTTACTGCCGGAATAATGGGACTTTAATAGTTCTAATCGGGCAGTATAAATAAGGCGATATTATTAATATCTTTGAAAGAAGCTCTTTCGACAGAGTTGCATCAGGGATAATAATAAGCAGGGTCAACTCCTCACATGACCTAGAGCAAAAAAACAGGTAGTACTGTTTTTTCTTCATGTTGTTGGGCCCACTATGGCAGTAACTGCAGTAAGAATCCAGAATTCCTTTTGGTGGTAAAGAATACAGTAACCAAAAAAAAAATCGCGAAATATTAATCCGGTACAGTTGATTTGCAAAATTGGATCATTTTTTTTACAACACAGACCTCTATTAGAGAATAAATTTAAATGAAAAAATTGGTGACCCTGAAAAGTGAGAGGGCTGCTCTGTGATCATAACACTTTATCATAAAAAACACCTTGAGAGAGATATGGAAGAAAAACTATAAGTAAATTCCAATGCCCCAATAAACATGATTAACAAAATAATTGTTACTTTCCTTATCCTATAATGAGGAAATTAAAATTAACCGACCTCAGTAGCTTGATCGATAAAGCGGCGGACTTGTAACCTGGAGGTCGGTGGTTCAAGTCTCGGTTTCAGCGTAGATTTAGTAAAGTGAGTTAGAGTAGTTGTGACATCACGAAAGTGATTAATACAAAATATGATATAACAAACTTTTTTTAATAAGGAAAATAATGTATTCGTCAAAAATTTGACCTACCCATTTTTTTGAAACATTAGTTCGGGAGTTAACACGGAACCGACAGAGAGCTAAAAGAAAAGCGAAATCCTTTAGTTTCTGCCCATAGTACCCATTTCAAAACCTCACCGGTTTGTCAGAAGAGGGGAAGCATATGTTGAAATGATTGCTACCTACGAGTAAGTCAAATTTGGATATAAGAGAACTCAATGGAAGGAAAATTTTCAGAGTATGTTCCAGACATGCTTACACAATTTAAAGTATAGTTTTTGTCCTTCAATGTTACCATGTTAAGTAACGTTGAGCTAGGCTAAGATTTGGGTCAAAACAGCTTTTCGCGATAAAAGCTACAATTTTTGTCCAATTGAGCTGAAATTCTCAGAGTATATTTCAGACATGCTTTTAGAATTTAACGTGTAGTTTTTGTCATTCAATATTTCCATATTAAGTAACGTTGAGCTAGTCTAAGAAATCGGGTAAAACATTTCGGCAGGAATATTTGAAATCTGATTGTTACCTAAAGATTTCTTCCCTTGTATGAACTCTTAAGTGAGCTCAGATCGGTTCGATCAACTAGTACATATCCAGGTTTCTCTTATAAAGAGGTTATACCGAGTTCTCTTCTATCCAGGTTCTCTTATATCCAGATTCTATATCCAGGTTCGACTGTATTAAAGAATGATTTGCTGAAACCATAGAAAGAATTCTAAAGTCACTTACCATGAAAGAAGACGAAAAGACACAGGACGGAGAGAAAGCTTGAAGGCTGAACGATGAAAGTCATTGTCTCGGAAACAATAGAAATATCAAGTGAAAAGTGACACTAGGAAATGTATGAAAACTCTATCTATGTATTAAAAAAGTACGGTCCCGTGCATGTTAAGTTCTAGAAGGAAAGATGAGTTGAAATTAGTTTCACAAAACAAAATTAATTTACGACAGATAGTCATAAAAAAATATTTATTTTTTTAAATATTACAAGTAAAAAAATCTCTTTAATTCTCAAGCAGCTGGCAAGGTGCTCGAGAATTTACGACAGATGTGAAAAAAAGCTTTAATTGACACACCTTCATGATACACTGTGTATTTTTATTTAATTTTCATTGGTCAGTTGAATGAAACATCAAAATTAGAAAAAACCGGAAAAAGGTTTTTTTAGAGCTTCATTTGTGACCCAGTGGATAGGATGGTGGACCCAGTGGATAGTGGGTAAAGAGGAGGATGGTGAAAATAAGGATGATGAGATTGATGACTAGATGAAGGATAATGAAGTTCAGGATGGGGAGGAAGGTATGGGTGATGATGTTGACGAGATTGATGATGAGATGAAGTACGAGGATAATTAGGAGGCTGATGAGAATTAGGATGAAGAAGAAAAAGATGATATTGAATATCATGAGGATGAATATGATAAATAGTATGAAAAGAAAGAGAATGATAAAGAGGAAGATGATGATGATGAGGATTAAGA
The DNA here is from genome assembly GCA_024516035.1 of Bactericera cockerelli. Classification (NCBI taxonomy): domain Eukaryota; kingdom Metazoa; phylum Arthropoda; class Insecta; order Hemiptera; family Triozidae; genus Bactericera; species Bactericera cockerelli. Next base: position 44,615,567 of record CM044957.1, read on the forward strand.
CGAAAAAGAAAAGATGGAGAGGAAAATAATGAGGATTAGGATGAAAAAGGAAAAGATGAAGAGGAAGAGAATGATAATGAGGAAGATGATGATGAGGATTAAGATGAAAAATGAAAAAAATGGAGAGGAATAGAATGAGGATTAGGATGAGAAAGGAAAAGATGAAGAGGAAGAGAATGATAGTGATAATGATAATGAGGAAGATGATGATAAGGATTAAGATGAAAAAGGAAAAGATGAAGAGGAAGAGAATGAGGATTAGGATGAAAAAGGAAAAGATGAAGAGGAAGAGAATGAGGAATAGAATGAGAAAGGAAAAGATGAAGAGGAAGAGAATGATAGTGATAATGATAATGAGGAAGATGATGATAAGGATTAAGATGAAAAAGGAAAAGATGGAGAGGAAAAGAATGAGGAATAGAATGAGAAAGGAAAAGATGAAGAGGAAGAGAATGATAGTGATAATGATAATGAGGAAGATGATGATAAGGATTAAGATGAAAAAGGAAAAGATGAAGAGGAAGAGAATGAGGATTAGGATGAAAAAGGAAAAGATGAAGAGAATGATAGTGATAATGAGGAAGATGATGATGAGGATTAAGACGAAAAAGGAAAAGATGGAGAGGAAAAGAATGAGGATTAGGATGAAAAAGGAAAAGATGAAGAGGAAGAGAATGATAATGATAATGAGGAAGATGATGATGAGGATTAAGATGAAAAAGGAAAAGATGGAGAGGAAAAGAATGAGGATTAGGATGAGAAAGGAAAAGATGAAGAGGAAGAGAATGATAGTGATAATGAGGAAGATGATGATGAGGATTAAGATGAAAAATGAAAAGAGGAAGAGAATGATAATGAGGATTAATATGAAAAAGGAAAAGAGGAGGCGGATGAGAATAGAGGATGAGGGGAATAAAAGATGATAAAGAGGAGGAGGAAGAGGAGAATAATGATGAAGGCTAGAATGAAAATGAGAATATGAAAATGATAAAATGAGAATGAGGCAAAGAATGTTAATGATGATGTGGACAAAGAATATGTTGACGAGGATTAGGATGATAAAGTAAAAAAGGCGGAGAGAAATAAAGGAATAATAATATCGCCTTATTTTTACTGCCCAATTGGGACAATTAAGTCCCATTATTCAAGCAGTAAGCCTAAGACGTAAAAGTATGTGGTAAAAATTCCAAATGAGAGGATAACTTGTCATGTCCCGGCTGGGTTTCGAACCCGCGACTTCTGGATTACCGGCGGTCTTTACCACTGAGCTACCGGGACAAAGGAACATGAAAATCAGAATGAGAATGATTATGTTGATAGGGAAGATGACAAACAGAATGAGAATGATTATGTTGATAGGGAAGATGACAATAAGGGTTAGGATGAATAAGATAAATGGGAGAAGCTTGCCATAAAGATCATAATGACGATGTGCATGATGTTTTCTTCCAGAGAGGAGGCAAAATCTTCTTTCAATCCAAGACGAAGTTCCGTAACTTTCAAGTGGACCTCATATACCCACTGAAATCTTCCTCTCCCCTAATTCTGTCCCTTTCTATTGCCAACTCTTTTGTGTCTGTTCCAGCATACAGTCTTTCCAGCTATCTTTGGAACACTCACAGCTGTATTTATGAACAGAAAACGCAGTTAGAACATGGTCTGAAGCATGATTTCCTTTAATATTAGTGGCCAATACCGGTTTCAACGTAGATTTAGTAAAGCGCGTTCGAGTAGTTGTGATATCACGAAAGTGATTAACACAAATATGATAACTTTTTTTTATCTTTGGAACACCCAGAAGGCTTAAAGAAAGTTTCCAGATACTTTTGGAAAGCATCGATGTTTTTTGTTGTTGCTGTCTCATTTGTTTAGGCTATATGAGCTTTAATCCTTCTGTGAACGACATCAGCAGCAGTGACTCATAGTATAAGAAGTAAATGTTCCACAACCAAGTATAGATCCCTGTGGGATCGCGCATAAAAGTTTTATGTACTCTTCGGTGATAAATCCTCTTCTTTTGAGTAGCTACAAAAGATATTTACCAGATATCCAGAAATACTTCTTTAGGGCGAAAATAATAGACAATTTTTATAAGTCAAGTCATTGCTAAGCGTCGGTTTTGCCTATCATACACAGTACGCAATCCGTGCCTTAGCGCCACAGAGGTATTACGAAAACGTCTATTAATTCTGCTCTTAAATACCTATTGTAAAAATGTGGAAATGTCTGAACGGATTTCATTATTATTTACTTTAACAACCAAGCAGGGATGATTATCGGTTTTCAGAGTACCTCGAGGTTCGCAATCATTGAACAGTTAAGATGAAATTCCTTCAAAGGTAACGTAGGGATTCGTGATGCTCGCGAAAAGGGTTAACTATCAAACTACTTCCTCAGATGTCGACCATCGAACCACAACGAAATTATCTCACCTACTGAAAGTAAATATGGGTTCTAAGACCCCCTTTAAATCGATGAAAAAGAACACAAAACAAACAAATGGACAAACACCAGTCACCGTCATTCATAATTAACTTATGTGCTTTCACAGAACAATTTTTTATTGTTTTTCTGAGATGGAGAAACCAACATAGCTACTGTTATGATGTTATTATACCTACTAGGAACTAGTTCTAGAGAGTGGATCTTAAATAGAAAGTACCTCCTAGTATGAGGAACTGACTGGGTGATTGTACGGACTTATGCCATATATTATGAAATAGTTACTATGTGTTCTATATGATTATGTGTTTTAATCATGTGTGCTATCAATGTCACAGAAGATCTGTATGAGGAGAGCAAACTACTTTCTTTTTAAGTCGTTAGGTAATTTAGGTAATGTCTAGTAGGTATTAACTTGAAGCGCACATTGATGGTTTTTGCACGTTAAATTTAACAAAATATACGAGAAAGATCAATTTAAAATGTTTATATGTTTCGAAAGATATCAAATTTATTGAATTACGATGGTTATTTTTTTGTATAGTAGACATCCAATTTATAGTCCAATCCAATTGGTACTTTAAAAAACTTTTACTTATATGTGACTGGTATTCAAGGAGTAACTGACTTATTGCACCTGACTTCGAGTTTCGTTTAAGGGCCGAATTATAAAAAATCCTGTTTTATAAGTTAAGATAGGCCAGACTGTCCTTCAACTCTGGCTATAGTCCGCTGTGATTGGTTGAAACTCCGACTTGAGGGCGTGTCTGGCTTATCTTAACTTAAATCATGTTTCATAATTTGGCTCCTCAAAAAGCTTCGAGGAAAAACTGACGGTTTTTATTGATCTCACATGCTTGAGCTCCATAGTCGTAACTTTGTTCAACTTTGTGTATGACAATCAGCTGGTCAATCATCTGGGCTCCAAGGTAGCATCGAACCCCCCAGCCTCCAACTCTGTAACACCATCACCTTCAGTTTTCCCATTGAAAATGCCCAAGAACTCGAGAAAGGTGAAATAAATCAGTTACTTTTTGAATTTTAGTCACATAATAAGTTTTGCATTATTTACATCTGTAGCCAATGTATGTGTTGATCTATATTTATGATGTTGGATATCTTTCAAGACATTCTGTTTACTTTTGACCACTAAATTAATAATGAAATTAAAATACACAGGGTATCAAATGTCTTAAATGATTTTGACTGAGTAAAACAAAACAGAGTTTGAATATCCTATCTCGGTTAAAAAAATCAACTTCTCGGTAAAAGAACGTGAGTAGATGCTAGGTCCACTCGGAAAACGAATGGTACGCTGTCAGGACAGAAGGAAAATCACTTTGAACACATCCTACAGATGTCACGTCATAATAATGAGCTTATATAATACAACACATTGTTCTGATATATTTATGTTTTATTGTGCTTAAAAATGTGAACAATTATGAATGTACGAGGTGAAAAAAAAAATTCATGATTTTTGTTTTTAACTTGAGAAGAGGTCACAATTTTTTTGATCCAAAACTTTGAAGAAAGATAATTTCTTACAAATGTGAGTTATATTATATAGTGGAGGTTATTGCAATAATATTACGAATGAATTATTAAATGAGCAACAGGTAACTCACAGAATCGCGCAGCACGGAGACTAAGCTAAGCGTACTTCCAGCGTACACCTAGTTTCTGAGCTACATAACAATCTCTCTTTCTCTTTCGCCTCTACACTCGCGCTCCGTACGTTCTATATTGTTTGCGAAAACTCCCTCTCTTTCATCTCAATTGAGAATTGTGTGGTTAGCATTGCGAAATCATTTGCAACGATTATAACATATCTTACCCGAGTATCCTTGTAATCAAATCTCTCGCTCGTTAACACAGAGTAGGTAAATCTAGCAAAAATTCCTTTTACTTGCAAAAATTGCGCGATCTTTAAAGTTCCAGGATAATTTAGGGGTCATGGGGTATGAAATCCGAGTTTTCGTATTTCTCAAAATGGCAGAGCTTTTATCTTTGCAAACTCTCAACACATACTAAGTGCCTGTTGATTTGAAAGTCAAATGGAAATAGGTACGTAAGGATCATTGGGGTACGAATTATGTTAGGTATATGTTATATGTAATTTTTTATATAAAATATTACATATACCTAACATTACTTTGGATTTCTAATATGAACTTAATAACAAATAATGGTAAGAATTATGAAACAGGATTAAATTAATCTAACGCAAAACAGGATTAATCTAATCCTATTTTGCTCCTAACACGCCCTCTAGCGGGAATTTAAACCAATCACAGCCCATTTATATCAGGTGTTAGCTGATAGTGGCTTGGATTGAGAAATTCTAGACATTTAAACCGTTTCATAATTTGACCATAAGATGCGGATTCTCCTTAGGGTGGTGGGCTCAACTAGGGTTCGCCAGAGTGAAAATCAGAGGAGGCAAGGCCGCAGGGTTCAACTGGATTTAACCCTTCATATGGTATCTCTGGGTGACGCAGTCCCCCTTACGATGTTAACCCTAGAGAACATAAAATCAGCCTGTCAAAATAATTACCGACCAAACCTGCCAATGTACCACCACAAAGGAAGTGATATCAAATGAATACCAAGTTCTTGTGACCTGGAAATTATTTGCCTACACATGAGTTTCAAACACAGGTGTTAAAATGATGTTTCAACATACGAGTATTTCCCATTTTTATTATATTTAAACTGTTGGCATACTATGGGTCTCAAATCAAATCAAATGTTTTATGAATAGCTTTAAAAAATTGTTCACACAAAATACAGTCGAATTTGGGTACCCAGGAATTCAAAGGACTACTGCCAATATTTTCCTGCTTATAGAAGTTTTTCCAAGCAGGAAAAATCTAAAGGAGGGGGACCACGAAATTTTATTCTATTTTATCCAGGTTTCTTCCATACATAAGTCCTGTTTATTTAGGTTCAACTGTAAAAGGAACAACTGTACAGAGAAACAGTGAATAGTTGATAGATACAAAAGAAAAAGAAAGACTAGGTGAAGAAAAAATAATAATAAAGTAATAAATAAATAAAAAAAATTGTTTCTTTGTGTTATTATTTCACAATTTTTAGTGGGTAGCGCAGAATTATAGGTCTTTTCCATATCTTTTAATAATCTAATATCTTATTTTTGCCTATAATTCCGCCACTGGTCGCTGCTCACATTAAAGCAGCTACTGATTTTTCTTCACGAAGTATGAGTGGACCCCGAACACCCAAGAACAGAGCATAAAAATTCCTGCCCCGCTGGTGATCGGACCCAGGTAACCGTTCGTGCAATGCCTAGCGCGCTAAACTCACTCGGCCACGGTGACTTCTAGAAAAAATAATAATTAATTATCAAGACTATACCTGTCTTGCGCTGACAGTCTAAATAAAGCACTACTTAAGACCTGTATTAACAACGGAAAAAGTCAACATAAAATCTTGGCAAGTTTCAATCAGTGGAAAAAGTTCTAGTGAACTTGCCAAGATTTTCATGTTGATTTTTCCGATATTAGTATTGGAAAAATAGAAAAATGACATGTCGAAACTTCAGGTTGATTAATTGATTGAGACTCATTGATAGAAAAATAATTAATTTCCAGGTGACAAGAACTTGGCAATGACTTATCAAGTTCCTTTTCAAGCGAATATTCATTGAGGAAATTTGAATAATTATTTGAACTTTCACATGGGATTTCCTTTTGGGAAAAAATTATACTTAAATATGGTACATTCTCGTTAGGTAGGTACTTTTATAATTTTTAAAAGTTCGTTTACATTAAATTCTAATTTATGAAACACCAAAATGAGAGGAACACTGGCACACCGTGGAACCGATGGCATCCAAAGATGGTACAACGACCTTAAAACCATGCGAACATAATTAATTGGAAAATAGTTGCACAGGACTGACAGATTTCAGCTTGTTCAAATACAACGAAAAGGTCGAATTTCTTTCTATTTCTCAGAATTATGATGGTTTTTATTTTAGAATGTTTCAAAAGTCGAAACATCCTAAAATAAAAACCATCATATTTCTAAGAAATAGAAAGAAGAACGGGGTCATTTTTTAACGTGAGAGCCGTCATAATTGGTACATTCATGAAAGACAAAAACCATACCCTGCCTGCAAGTCGTGAATAACCTCCAGCATCAGAGCATTGCGAAGGTTTTTTTTTTAAGTGAATTGAAAGATTTTTCTCCTCCTCCTCCTCCTCCACAAATTCCATTACTCTCTTTTCTATAAGAATAGGAAAGTAAAAATATCCTATGTAGAAATACTTCTATGGTATAAACTTTCCTAATATCCTGTGTAGAAAGTATCATATGTGGAAATTGACCTAGTAGTAACATCCTTATATTATTCTTTCTATAAGAAGAGGAAAGTAAAAAATCCTATGTAGAAATATAATATCATGTAGAAATACTTCTATGGTATAAACTTTCCTAATATCCTGTGTAGAAAGTATCATGTAGAAAAATAGACCTATTAGTAACATCCTCATATAGAGCTTCAAGTATCCAGTTGATACTTGGGTCTTAAATTCCACCTCTATAAATGGTTTCATATTGTAACATTTAAGAAACAGATAAAGTTGGAAAAAGAACTCAAGACAAAGCGAACTTCTATACCTAGCATACTTCTACATAAAGTTCCAAGCTGAATGCTCTCGTAATTTTTTATGTGTTCACTGTTTAGGTCTTAGTCAGAGAGAGAGAGAGATTGAGAAAGAGAGGGGGAGAGAGGCAGAGGGCGAGAAATAGAGATATAACTGGGTTCCAATGTACCAAGAACTTTTCCTATCGTATATGAACCGTGCCGTGTTCGACCTTGGACAAGGACTACTATTTAGAGGTGTGGACTAACCTTGGCCACCAAAGACCACAACTTTTACTTACTGGTGAACCAGCATATTTATAATTAAACATTTATAAATAGCACCACCCTACCGCTGTATCACTTTTGGTGCTAATATCTGCGCATACAAGAGTGGGCTGTTTCACCTACAACCTTATTTTAATTCGACTAAAATGTATAATGATACGGGACTTGAATTTGACACACTACAAGAGGCAAGATTTTTACCTGGATAACCTCAGACTAAGATGTTTTTTTTTTTTTTTTTTTTTTTTTTATTTATTTTTTTTTTTTTTTAATATTCGACATAGCTGTATATTCAATAAACGTTAAAATACTCTTTACAATCATACGTCAAACACTCCTGCTCCATCTTCACATCCAACACCACGAATTCTTCTCCGAGTTCCTCTGATCCTCATACTCGTAGCATTAATAATGGAAATTTCTATTTTGACTCTGAGCCATTCAAGAATTTTTCCATATGTTCTGTCCCACTTGTGGCTTAATTTTTCTGCTGTTTTCTTGATGAAACTTTCATACTCTCTACCTACAGCACCATCACATGACACAACTAGAGGCACAAAAGAAGCCCTCAGATCTTCAGCAGCACGATCGTATTTTGTATGTTTTTCATGTGATTGTGACTGTGAAATTGAAGACCAGGGACGGGAACCATACGATACAGCGTCAGCATTGGTGATGCGAGTATCAAAGAACGCCTTTCGTGCTGGCTCCCATACACCGGTCAACATCACGTCACCTATCAGGGCTGGTTCATTCAATGAGGCTTCTCTCATCACAGGTTCTATGATTGCTGGACCCCATGCTAATTCAGCCCAGTCTCTCACATCATCTCGATGCTGGTCGTGGCCCTGCTTGATGAGTCCTCCCTTCTTACAGTTGAGGGCATGGTTAAGATTGAAATCACCAGCACCACATCCATCACAGTATTCTGGCATGTTCTGAGGTTCGTGTCCATATCTGATGGAAATGGCATCTCTGAACTGCATTGCAGTTAAATCAGTTTTATCCGCATACGTTGGTAATATTGTTAACCATTGAGAAGTTTTGTATTGTATTGACTAAGATGTTTTCATTTATGCATGGCAAAGGTCAAAGGAAATCAATTTCAAAGAGTAATCTCCCTCACAACACAATCAAAAATAAGTACAAGTAGTGCTTTATTTAAGCTGTCAGCGCAAGACAGGCAATCCCATTAGGCCAACAGTTTATAATAACAAAAAAAAGTTATCATATTTGTGTTAATCACTTTTGTGATATCACAACTACTCAAACTCGCTTTAATAAATCTACACAGAAACCGGGCCTTGAACCACCGACCTCCAGGTTACAAGTCCGCCGACTTATATCTCCAATAATGAGCACATTTTTCAAGGGATTATTGGTTTTTTAATCTTTCTGTGCTTTGATTGCAAGCACTGGTAGCCGAGTGGTCTGAAAAATAGTTAATCCAGATCGAAATTAGTGAAATAGTTTGTTCTTATTTTTTTTTAATGAATATTTATTCAAAGAGAGGGCTGTAACATTCAGAGTCCTTGCCCTTCTAGTATGTTCTTAGCCTGTGTGACTTATGAATTATGGAAAAGTGTGGTACAGGACTATGAGAAGAGGAAAATAGTCGGTGGAAACCTGATCTAGAATCGATTATGTATATTATTCTAGCGGGCTGCACCCACTTCCCCAAGCCAGCACAAAGAAATAGACAAACCACCCACACCAACAACATCGGAAAAAAAATCATCTCACCATAAATAATTGATACCTTAAAAATATCATCAGCAGCTTGAAAAATTACTGAAAAGAGGAGGACTTTAATGAAAAATGTTAAGCTTATATATCTCACGGATTTCGTGAAACTAATAGGCATATCATTCGATTAGTCGCCTTGACCTTTACGTTCTACGGATCTTGGAGATAAAGACCGTGCGCGCAACCTCTAACTTTTCACTGATTTTAATGTAACTTTGTATGTGAATGCGTAATAGCGTTTTACATGGATGTTATGTACTAACTATTATTGTGCTCTGATATTTTAGATAATACGAAAATTAAATAAATAAGCTTCAACTGGTAACTTGGGGTTTTTTTGAATGTATTAACTATTATTGTGCTCTGATACGAAAATGAAATAGAAAAATACGAAAATTAAATAGATAAGTTTCAACTGGTAACTTGGGATTTTTTTTGTAGATATAATAATAGAGAGAAAAAAAATCTTTTCGGTGAATAAACAATTGTACGGTACTCAACAACATACCAAAAATTATTATATGAACAAAATTCGAAGTCGTTTGAGAAATACAAGTGATTTTGTACTTAAAAAATTCTCAGAATATATCAATAATAATTAACCATAACAATTTTTCGTCTTTCCCTTTAATTGACGATGAATTGTTATCGCCAGATTATTCATGAGGAAGTTCTGAGTCCATCATTAGCAGTTTCTTTTACCGAAGGCTTGAAACAGTGTATTTCTTCCTACGTTTACTTGAAATTTCATAATCATCATCATTGGGTATCATCATCATGTTTGATGGTCGCCAAACTTTCATCAAGTTTATTATACAAGGAGGCTAATAATTAACAAGGGCCCCCAGAAACTTTTTTTTTTTTTTTGCCCCCAAAACCCTAAAAAGTCAATTTAAGAACTATGTATACACTATACATGTAAAGCATAATATTGTATACAAAAAAAATACCTTTCGGCGTTGAATTTTTTAATATTCGATCAGAACTTGCTGCCCTACCAACGCGTGCCTGGCTCAAAAGAAATCTCACAATAGAATAAGGATAGTAAGACTTTTCTAATAATAGGATAATAAGACGGGCGATCGACCGTCGACTGTGTACTGGTCGTTTCTAGAGCAGTTAGAGGTGAAAGGAGGTTAGATTAGTATAAAACGCTCTTGTTCGCAAGTCTTCAAGCTTAAATCATTTTCTGTTATGTCACGCGCTGTTGTAAAACAATAGCGAGCAACTTACTCGTAGCTTTAGAAGGCCTCTCTCACTCTGCTGTTTGCTCCATATATGTATTGGCACAAGGTTCCGTCGGGTCATACCTCGGACCTCAGTGTTTCGCCTAGGACGCCTACGTAGTAATGTAATACCCGATCTGTTCTTTTTACATCGTGAAATGAAAAGGATTAACACCCGCAGCTGTTGTTCAGGGTGACCCTAAGTTAGTGAGATATTGTTTCACTTCATTATCGTTTTTTTTTTTTTTTTTTTTTTTACAGATAATATATTTCTGCCATTTGCAATCCAGAGGGCAAAGTACTCAGAATACTTGAGCAATTTCCTCTCTGGATTACAAGTGACATTTTTTGGAATAGGTATGCGCACTTCATTATAAAAAGTCTAAATAAATAAATTATGAACCTTTGATTTATTTCTCATATTCATAATCTTCGTTATTTACGAAGGTTGAAAAAAATATTTTTTTTTTGTTTTCAACATGCAACTTGAGTTTTTTTTAAAAAATAATTAAGCCTCCGTGGCGTAACGGTTGTGACTACTGCCCGTAGTCTAGAGATCCTGAGTTCGATACCTGGTCGGAGATTTTTCACACAGAAAATTCTGTTCCCTCTCGGTACAAGTGAGGCTGGCATTTCCGGACCTACCCAGGCTGGGTGAGGTTAATGTGGGTAGCTGGTACGATTCCCAGCGAATGGAGGGTAAAACCCCCGTGACGGTAAAACCCCCGTCTTAATCCAGGACGTTAAATCAAATAGAATCGTTGGCGTTAGGAAGGTCATCCATCCAGCCGTAAAAATGTGCCAAAACCAACCAACCTCAACCATGAGGTTGAACAACGTCGACCCTGCTTAAGCGGGATGAGACAAAGTAAAAGAAGAAAAAGAACATAGATCTTTTTAGAATAAAATCTTTTCCACCGTTTAAAGCAAAATTTGAAGAAACTCGGTTAATATTTTTTGGAGATCCAAGAGATTTTGTGATTTGCTCCGATTTTTTTTTTTTTTAATATAGAAAAACGAACACCTCTAGACATACTCGGTACCTCTAGACATACTCGGAATTAAAAGAAGATGGTGACTTTTGCTTCAAGAGCAAAACATTTTCATTTGAAATTATAGATAAATTTGAAATTATAGACAACATATAAACACAAATACATTCGACACGAAATTTAAGTTACCTGTGATGTGGAAATTGCTGTCATCATCTGCAGTTCTGCAAATCTTTTTAAACAAAAAAAACTCTACAAACTTATTTATTGTTGATAGAACCAAGGCCTCATCGAGCCCTTGGTTGACAAGAAATACGCCAAGTATGGCCGCCGCATTGCCTCTTTGGACGGCCATAGCAAGTATCTGTTTGATTTTTTTTTTTAACTGAAGTTCTTTTATGAATGTTCCGGATATGTATCTGATTCATCTTACTAATACTTTGTCTGTCTTCCTTTTCATTAACTTTTCTTTCTATTTTATTGTTTTTTTCCTCACTGTTGGTTCATCTTCAATGAACCTCACAATCATGACTGTATGTACATATCTTCGGAATAGCACTGGCACCAGCTTCTCTTCTCAGTCTTTGATCATCTTCTTTTTCGCGTACTTGGATTCTCTAGAACCGTGGTATTGTCATCTTCAAATCCATACATGTAGAGCGCATCAGCAAATCATCATACTCAAATTGCTTTAATTTTCAGTTAAAATGTTCTTAACACTTCAAAAATCTTATCAGTATCAAAAAAATTCATAAATTGCTTAAGCTTTTTTAGCTGAAAGGCTCTCTAGTCCAGAGAACAGAGAAGTCTTACATTTTCATTAATTTTTCTGAGGAAAAGTTGTGATGGAGAATTTATTTTTATACCGCGAAGAGACATTTTTCAGAGAGAATTTTTTTTGGATTTTTATTTTTCATGATAATAATGATTAGTAACTCTTTTTTTAATTAATTTTTTTACTCTTTTTATATTAAAAAGTCATGAAACCTTTTCAAAAACTTTCTCTGGTGCCTTTGAAATATACTACTGAAGTTTCATATGAATAAGATAAGTAATTTTTGTAGGCATAAAGAGTACAAACAAACAAACAGACGTTCATTTTATGTATATTATATTTATGTATAGAGATAGAATAACACATAGTTAATACACAACTTTTGGTGGATATAAAAATACTTTAAAAAACTTATTCTTTGTATATATTTAAGTTTTTAATTGTACTAATGGTTTGTAAATAAATAAATAATTCATAATAATAATAAAAAATTGGTAAAATAAATAAAGATCTAAAAAAAATTGAAGATACATTATTTTCAGATGGCCATGTCTCCTGTTACATCGTCAGTAAAATAGACTAAATTAAAAACCAATCTTAAAAGTAACTTACAAGCTAATTACAATAAAACATGAAAAAATTAAATAGGCCTAGGTTACAGTATACTGTGAAAGAGAGTATTCTGAGATATGGTATATTTTCGTTCAGAAAGAGTGCATCTTATGTTTTATTACCGAAAATACAACATGTCACAAAATGGGCTCACGATTAGCCCAGTGGTAAGATCCTCAGTTACCATGTCGGAGATGTCTGGTTCAAATTCCAGGGCTGACTAAAAATTTGTGGTCGTATTTGATTAATAGATTTTTGTAAGGGACACCTTACGGTGCGATCATGTTGACCCAACATATAAAGGAGAAGTATTGTCTCACTTGTCGACCATCAGAGGAGATGCACACTTGACCACTACAGTATAAAGTATAACAAAGCTGTTGTTTCATGGCTGTGAAACTATGATAATCTTTTTGTTTTTGTAAAAGATGATAATCTTTTACAAAAACAAAATAAAGTTATCATAATTGTGTTGACCATAACCGTGAAGTCACAAGTACTCAAACTCGCTAAGTTCTTTTAAAATATTACTGATTATTAATATTAAAATAAATAATTGCTGAACTTGGGACTCGAAGCACCGATCTCCAGGTCACAAGTCCGCCGCCTTATCGATCAAGACTGATCTCGATACAAATACAAAATAATAAAAAGCATATCTAGGTATAAGACAAAATTATATGAAAAAAATTGAAATCGGAGAAAATATTTATAAAAAAACGAACACAATACTTCCGATATCTCTAGATAAATTCGAAAATACAAATGGAAAAAGAAGCCAAATGTTGTATCATAGCGTGGGAATTAAGAAGTGTGGAAAACACCCCCTGCCGAGCTACATCGTGGTGTCCTCAGCGCTAGTATAGCAAAGGAGTCTCCTCTCCCCGTCCCTCACAAAATTTCTTCCCCGTATCAAATGTAAACATAAACATATCAAATGTAAACATAAACATAAATAGACCGCGAGAAATATTCTACTCCTTTGCGATGGTGTCGCGCTATGTGGCGTTTCCATGCAACTAGGGTTCGTTTCTTCACTTCGTAATTCACTTCGTAATACACGCTATGGTTGTATCTTCAATTTTTTTTTAGACCTTAATTACTTAAAATGAGCCAGTACCTTTTAATAATAGGAGTAATTGACGAGATTATCTTAACTTAGAACCCGCATCACAGATTCAGAGGATTGTCCTGAACAAAGCCACCCGATGAGCACACATTCTTGGCGATGTCTCCTAGCTTGGAGTAGGAGTCCAGCTTCTTGCCGGAACTCAGGGCGGCGAGATTTTGTTCTACCCGTTCAGCAGCCTGAAACAAGACAAAGTTTGTAAGATTTAATAATAATATTCCACTCGTCAATGGAAGGTAAACACCAGGCGAAGTCATAAGAGAAATATCAGATTTATTTATTGGTGTAGATCAAATTTCAGATACAGAAATGGGGTAGAGGAAGGAGAAGACATAATAGAACTTCAGAAGTAACAAACTAAGTAAATTGTAATTGACATAATAGAATTTAAGAAGTAACAAACTAAGTAAATTGTTAATGCTTAAAGCATTTTCTACAATCTAACAGCCCTCAGAGTCTTATTATTATGTGGTCACAAACTCAAATTAATGAGGACAAATTCATGCACTCGGTGGGATTCGAACGAACGGATCCGTACGCTACTTGGATTACTAGACTAGCGCGTTACCCATTTGACTACCAGTGCATATACGATTTCATGGTGACGTTAATTTTTTTCGACAGATACATCAAAAAGTCCTCACGATGGTTGGTCCTGAAAATAAGTCACATATAAAATTCGGGCCGGGGCCTGGGAATAATAATTAATTGCAAAGGAACCATACTCCATCTGAGCTTTTATTTATTAACCCATCACACCCCCTTGGCATAACTTTTGCCGCTACAACAACATACGAGAATTCGAGGGACCGGAATTTTTCTCTCTCTTATATTTAGTTTCATTTATAACGAGGTTATTTTTCCTTATTCAGTGGTAAAGTCGAGTCTCTTAAATCCAGATTTCTCTTTTATTCAGTTCTCTTATATCCTGGTTCGACTGCACAAAGAAAGTGTTAATCTAATCCATTGTACTATAGTTAAAATTATCACACACTTACATAATTATTATTCAAGTTGTTTTTTTTATGTTATTAATGTTCAATGATTGTTTCGAAAAAAAAAAAAAAAACAAAAACGAACACAATACTTCCGATTTCTAATATTAAAGATAAGATAATATCGTCTTATTTATACTGCCCGATCAGGACTATTAAGTCCCATTATTCCAGCAGTAAGCCCAAAACATATTATTATGTGGTAAAAATCCCAAATGGGAGGATAACATGTCATGTCCCGGCTGGGTTTCGAACCTACGACCCCTGGTATCTCTGGATTCACAGAGTGCCGCCTTTACCACAGAGCTACCGGGACAGAGGTACCGGGAAGGAATAAAATAAAGTGTAAATCTTAATATATAAATGTCAAAGTCACTGACTGACTGACTGACTGATCATCACTGTTTCTCCGAACTGGTAAGTCCTAGGAAGCTGTAATTTGGTAGGTAGCTTTGTCTTATAGTCTAGATGTGCAATAAGACGGATTTTTTCGAAATTCCCACTACAACACCTGCCATGGCGAAAAAGGATTTTTGCTTTGGGCCATGCCTAGGCCCGCAAAGCGGGCGACAGCCGCTAGTGAATATATCGACACTACTTAGCACCCCATACGCCTACTTAGACCAAATATGCATCACCTCATAGCACACCCCCATTGCCACTCACCTCATAGCACCACACCCCATATGCCACTCACCTCATAGCACCACACCATATGCGACCACCTCATAGCACCACACCCATATGCCACTCACGCTCATAGCACCACACCCATTGCATCACCTCATAGCACCACACCCCATATGCCACTCACCTCATAGCACCACACCCATACCACTCACTCAAGCACACACCCATGCCATACCTCATAGCCCACACCCCATATGCCACCACCTCATAGCACCACACCCCATACCACTCACCTCATAGCACCACACCCCATATGCCACTCACCTCATAGCACCACACCCCATATGCCACCACACCTCATAGCACCACACCCCAAGCACTCACCTCATAGCACCACCCCCATATGCCACTCACCTCATAGCACCACACCCCATACGACACTCACCTCATAGCACCACACCCCATATGCCACTCACCTCATAGCACACACCCCATAGCACCACCTCAGCACCACACCCATACGACACTCACCTCATAGCACCACACCCCATATGCACCACTCATCACCACACCCATACGACACTCACCTCATAGCACCACACCCCATAGACACCACCTCAACCACACCATACCCTCACTCATAGCACCACACCCCATACGACACTCACCTCATAGCACCACACCCCATAGCACTCACCTCATAGCACCACACCCCATACGACACTCACCTCATAGCACCACACCCCATAGACACTCACCTCATAGACACACCCCATAGCACTCACCTCATAGCACCACACCCCATACGACACTCACCTCATAGCACCACACCCCATACGACACTCACCTCATAGCACCACACCCCATATGCCCACTCAAGCCCATAGCACCATGCACACCCCATAGCATCACCTCATAGCACCACACCATACGCACACTCACCTCATAGCACCACACCCCAATACACACTCACCTCATAGCACCACACCCCATACGACACTCACCTCATAGCACCACACATACACATCACTCATAGACACCACACCCCATAAATCACCTCACCTCATAGCACCAAAACCCACACCCATACACCATACCCATACACACTCACCTCATAGCACCACACCATACCACTACCTCAAGCACCACACCCATACGCACTCACCTCATAGCACCAAGCCACACATACAACATCCCTCATAGCACCACACCCCATACGACACCACCTCATGCACCAACCATACGACACTCACCTCATAGCACCACACCAAAACACCTCACCTCATAGCACCAACCCCATACGACACTCACCTCATAGCACCAACCCCATACGACACTCACCTCATAGCACCACACCCCATACGCACTCACCTCAAGCACCACACCCCATACGACACTCACCTCATAGCACCACACCCATACACACTCACCTCATAGCACCACACCCCAACACACCTCATAGCACCACACCCCATACGACACTCACCTCATAGCACCAAAACATCAATACGACACTCACCTCATAGCACCAAAAAACCATAACCTACAACCACTCACCACCAACAACCCCATAACAACCACCTCATGCACCAACCACGCATACTCATACACCACCCTAGCACCACACCATACCACTCATAGCACCACACCCCATACGCACTCACCTCATAGCACCACACCCCATACAACACTCACCTCATAGCACCAACCCATACGCCACTCACCTCATAGCACCACACCTGGCCAGCAACATACAACACTCACCTCATAGCACACACCCATACGCCACACCTCATACACCACACCTGCAAAATAAACACTCACCTCTAGCACAACCATACGACACTCACCTCATAGCACAAATAATCAAACACATCACCTCAAGCACAAAATATCACACTCACCTCATAGCACCAATAAACATAACACATCACCTCACCCAATAAACTTATACTAGCCACTACCTCATAGCACCACACCCATACCCACTCACCTCAAGCACCACACCCATACACACTCACCTCATAGCACCACACCCCACAACACCACCTCATAGCACCACACCCATACGACACTCACCTCATAGCACCACACCCAACCACTCACCTCATAGCACACACCCCATACACACTCACCTCATAGCACCACACCCCATACAACACTCACCTCATAGCACCAAATAAACACTCACCTCATAGCACCAAATAACATCACCTCACCCAACCCAAAACATCACCTCATAGCACCAACCCATACCACTCACTCATAGCACCACACCCATACGCCACTCACCTCATAGCACCAAAATACGACACTCACCTCATAGCACCAATAAACAACACACTCAACCTCATACACACTCACCCATACCAAAACTTCACCTTCATAGCACACACCCATACCACTCACCTCATAGCACCACACCCCATACACACTCACCTCATAGCACCACACCCCTACAACACTCACCTCATAGCACCACACCATCACACTCACCTCATAGCACCACACCCATACGCCACTCACCTCATGCACCACACCCATACAACACTCACTCATAGCACCACACCCATACAACACTCACCTCATAGCACCACACCCATACAACACTCACCTCATAGCACCACACCCATACGACACTCACCTCATAGCACCAAATAAATCATATACGACACTCACCTCATAGCACCAAATAAATCATATACGACACTCACCTCATAGCACCAAAAAATCATATACGACACTCACCTCATAGCACCAAATAAATAATATACAACACTCACCTCATAGCACCAAATAAATCATATACGACACTCACCTCATAGCAACAAATAAATCATATACGACACTCACCTCATAGCACCAAATAAAACATATCGTCGTCCCAAACACGAAGTGGCGTATCTCAAAAAATGGACATTTGAGATTTTTGGCGTATCTAATTCTAATCATGGTTTTTTATCACCTCACGAAGTGGCGTATCTCTATCTCAAAGCGTTCCAATTTTATGAGTATATTTAATTTCGGCGTATATTGTTTCGAATATTTCTTTCAAAGAACGAGCTGACGTATCTCGATTTACGCTACTAAAGTTTGTATTTTGAAGATACGCCACTTCGTGTTTGGGACGACGAATATACGACACTCACCTCATAGCACCACACCTGGGCCAGCAACTGCTCGTGGCTGGCGGAGGGCAGGCCCTTGTTGAGCGAGCGCGTGGCTCTACTGAGCACCACACCCCATATGGAGACACTCACCTCATAGCACCACACCTGATAATAATCCATACGACACTCACCTCATAGCACCACACCTGATAATAATCCATACGACACTCACCTCATAGCACCACACCTGGGCCAGCAACTGCTCGTGGCTGGCGGAGGGCAGGCCCTTGTTGAGGGAGCGCGTGGCTCTACTGAGCACCACCGCCATCGTGTAGGTGTCGAAGGCGGCGCCCGCCAGTCTGTTGAGGAGGAACTGCTCCTCCACCACCCCCTTGCCGTACTTGAGGAGGAGGGACTCGACGGCCTCGCCGAACAGAACTACACTCTGAAATAAATAAAAAAAAAAATAGAATTATACTCTGAAATATTTTTTTTTTTTTTTAATAGTACTACACTCTGAGAAATATTTTTTTTTGATACTAGAACTACACTCTGAAATAATTTAAAGAAAAATAACAGAACTATACTCTGAAATATTTTTTTTTTTTTTAATGATAGAGCTGCACTCTGAAATATTTTTTTTTTTTTTAATAATAGAGCTGCACTCTGAAAAAAAAAAAAAAAAAAAAAATAGATGTATACTCTGAAATATTTTTTATTTTATTTTTTAATAATAGAACTACACTCTGAAATAAAAAAAAGTAGATTTATACTCTGAAATATTATAGAATAGAATAGATTGGTTGTATTGAAACATAAATGTTTTTTACAAAGGTTAGCCAAAATTAAAAATAAAATATTATAATAAGTCATATTGAATAACATTAAATATAAGGTGCACTGCACACTCTAATAAATTTAAATAAAAATAAATATAAGGTTAGGTGCTAACTGCTACTCATAAAAATACTATAAATAAAAAATATTGGAAGTAATATACTAATAAATTATTATATATAATTATATAGTAATTTTTTACCCACTTTGAGCGGTGGTCATTTTAAGCGCACTTTATAATTCTTTTTAGAGCTCGTCTCTTAAGAACGACCTTTTTCTGAAAGTGCTTTTTAAGAAATAATACAGTTTGTTAACTATTATTATTACGTGTCCAGATTGACATACTTTTATTTACAAGTAAATAACATTAACAAACAAATAAGATAACATTGAAAAAATGTGTGAAAGAAGTAAATAAGTATAACAAAGGTAAGAAAAAATTGGAATAGTTTGATGAGATGTAGTTATATCCAAGTTTATGGATTAAATTTTGTTTTCCCAGTATTGAGCAACCGCAATGGCTTTACTGTTGGCTGTGACTAGGTCTTCAATGGTACAGCTTTCAGGTAAGTTAGGGCATATCAAGAGGTGATCTTCATCTTGAATCGCATTACAATCACATTTGTCATCACCTTCTTGTAGGTATTTCCATTTAACTAGGTTAGATTTACATCTCGTTGTTTTTGTTCGAAGTCGATTGAGTGACTTCCATGTTTTGTATTTCAGGTTGAAGCCAGCGGGCAATTCTTCATTTGGTTCTAATAATGGGTTCACAACTTCTTCTCTCCAAAGGTTTATTCGCCTTACTTCAGGTGGGATCAAACATATTTCAGTATTTCTTATGAAACTTCTCCTTGATTTCAGTCTTTGATTAACATGTTGGTGGTTGTAAAGTGGATGACGGTTATCAAGTTCTTGCTTTCTCTTCTCTATTTCAGCTGCAACTTTTCTTCTTGTCCCAGGTGGAGTGATGCCAGCTAGAATGTATATCTTGTCAATGGCAGTAGGTTTCAGGCAGCCTGTTATAATTCTCATTGTTTCATTGATGGAAACGTCAACATGGTGTGTATGTGCTGAATTTCTCCAAACAGGCGCTGCATATTCAGCTGCTGACAGACTCAAAGTTGTTGCTGATATCCGGAGGGTGGTTGGTTGAGCTCCCCATTTTGAGTGTGTGAGTTTCCTGATTATGTTATTCCTGGCAAATACTTTCTTCTTGGTATCGATACATTGTTCTTTAAAGGACAAGGTCCGATCTAATTTGATGCCCAGGTATTTAGGATTGGGACAATATTCTAGTGGATCTTGACGCCATGTTATTTTCAATTTTGTTTTGGCTTGACGATTGTTTAGGTGGAAAGCACAAGTTTGAGACTTAGATGGGTTTGGTTTCAGATTATTGCTATCATAATAATCCGCTAGGTTTTTTTTTTTTTTGTTAACTTGCTCACTGTTAGTCACCTTCATTATTTCTTGCAGAATAGTGTTATCCTCCCTATCTCTAATCTTTTCAAATAAGAATTTTGTTCTGAATATTTCATAGTGAGGACATTTTACAAATATATGATACAAATTTTCATTTTGCCTAAGGTTACAGATATCGCACTCTTCGAATGAGTTCCATCTAAATGCTTGACCCTTGGTGTAAAAAGATATTATTTCTCCGTGCAATCTCAGTTGACAAACTACTCGTATTTTATCTATCGGAATCTTATAGAGTAGGTAATCCTCTGTTCTAAGGTGAGATGTTTGTTTAATATTTTTATAAGTTTCATTGTAATTCGATTGATTTAATCTTCTAACATCTTCTTCAAACAGCACCTTTTTCGAGAAATCCAGGACGTCCTCTATCACTAACTCTTGATTTAAATTTGTCACATTGACTTTTGCCAGGAGGTCTGCTAACTGGCTTAGCCAATTGTATTTGCTATTTGTTGTAGAATAGCTGATATTATGAAAGGATTGTAAAGTAGCAAAGCATGACTTTATTAGTCTGTTTTCACTTGTCATATTTAATTTTTTGTACCAATTGAGAGATACCTTCAAGACATCTTTGAGCAATTTAACCACGCCTACTTCAAGTCGTATGTAGTGATTGGGCGTATTATTCGGTAGACACAGTATACTTTTAAAGAATTGTACCTGACACCTCTCTAACTTCTCTGTGTATCTGAGGGACCAGATTTCAGCTCCGTATAGAAGTGTTACTTTTAATACATTGTTGAACAGTATCATCCTACTTTCCCAGGTCTCCATTCTCGAGTTTACCATGATGCTTTTTATATTTGCAAGGGCGATTTACTCTGAAATATTTTTTTTTTTTTTAATAATAGAGCTGCACTCTGAAATATTTTAAAAAAAATAATAGATACACTCTGAAATAAAAAAAAATAGATTTATACTCTGAAATATATTTTTTTTTAAATAACAGAACTACACTCTGAAATAATTTAAAGAAAATAATAGAAGTGTACACTCTGAAATAATTTAAAAAAATAATAGAACTATACTCTGAAATATAAATAAAAATGACAGAACTACACTCATAATTAAAAAAAAAAAAAAAAAAAAATATTAGTTACTTTTTTTTCCTTTTGTTCAGATGTTCATTTTTTAACACTTTGAGCCCCAGAGCTGGCATCGGCGAGTGACCACGAGGGAGGAACCAAGGCAAAAATGCGTTTTGCACCCTTCGTACCAAAGTTTTTTTTATTGTAAAATATTTTGTTTTTTGTCGAGAAAATTCGACAAATTTACGTTTTTCAGCTGTACCTTTAATACTTTATGATTTGACTTCAAAGTAAGGAAGGTCGTGAATACCATATAGAGTACTCATGTCCACAGTCAAATTTCGGGTGAGGGTCATATATGGTAGGTACTCATGTCCTTTATGAAATGTCAGCTGAGAGTCATATATGGTATTCATGGGCTCAAAATGTTAAGGGTCCACAAATTCAGATGAATATTGTGGGTTGTGGGCCAGAATACAACCAACCAACCTCAACCAGACTCGTGTAGTCTTACCTTAGAGCAGAGAGCTCCAGACTCGTATAAACTTAGTTATTTATTTACACTTTTTTTTTGAAGACAATTATCAACAAAAAATTAATAACAATAAATTTAAAAAAAAAAACTTAGAAGTATGCACAAAAAAAATAAAAAATAAATATCAATATTAATTTTTAATTACAATTGTTTTGTAATCCGGGGCGAAGTTAATGCCTATGCCTTAGGCATTCTCTGCCACTTAACTTATCTTAGAGCTTCAGACTCGTGTAATCTTACCTTAGAGCAGAGAGCTCCGGACTCGTGGAGGTTAGCGTGCACCACATGGTTGAGGGAGGGGGGAGTGCTGAGCCCAATGGACTTGAGTCCCCGCTTCTTCACCTCTCCTATGATGAGACTCAGGTGGGCGGCGGGGTTCTTGAACGCCCTCTGCAGCTCCTTGAGGTGCCCGCCGGCGTACTGAATACCTGAGGAAACAATCGTTTATTTATTTAGAAACTCTTTATTAGTGGGTAGAACATAATAAATACAGACAAATTAATAATGGTAAAAATTAGACAATATTATTAATAAGACATAAACAAGAAATACGAGTATTAATAATGTATAAACAAGGAAAAAAAAATATATACATATGTCCTAACTAAAGGGCGGGGTTATTGTCTATAGCAATCTCTTCCACCCAACCCTTTGTTGTTACAATCGTTACAATTTGTTTGTAAGGGATACCTTTCCGGTGCGCTCGTGATGACCCAGCACCTCATTGGGAAGTATTGTGTCACTTCTCGCCCATCAGAGGGGAGGCATACTACGGAATGGGCAGGCTACAACACAGACCACAAGCGTCTATAGTAGCTGCTGTTTCATGGCTACGAAATAAAAACGGCTGTGAAACACTCATCTTTATAAAAAAAAAATCGTTAGTTAAGCACTTTTCACTTACAATTTATTCGAGATTTTTGAGGCGGAAATAATAGACAAAACCGAGATTACAAGTTCCAAGTCAGAATTTGTATTCTGCCATTTAAAAGAATACGCGAGATCTCAGAAATTATATTCTGCCATTTAAAACAATACAAAAAATTTAGACTTTCAAAAATGACTTCATTTATGATTGATTCAGTAAAGCTGAATTCTATTTTTTTTTTTTTTCCTCCTAAGGGGAGTTGTGCTAAAAAAGCGAAGGGTGGGGACGGATTGAAGCGCCATGCTTTAAAAAATTCCGCTTTAATAAATATTTGACAGTGACCAATTAAAATACCTATGTATCTGTACAAAAAATTAAGAGTTCAACTCTCTCAAGATAATATATGGGGTCCTCTTGAAAAATGGATAAATAATTGGCTCCCAAGGGTCCCCTTAAGGTCGG
This sequence comes from Bactericera cockerelli, assembly GCA_024516035.1. NCBI lineage: Eukaryota > Metazoa > Arthropoda > Insecta > Hemiptera > Triozidae > Bactericera > Bactericera cockerelli. The sequence continues at coordinate 44,639,333 of CM044957.1, forward strand.
ATTTCTCAAATTATTTTTCTTATCGTATTCTGAACGAAAATTGAGCTCTTTGGCTCAAACCATACTTAAGAGTCCATGTGAAGGACAGCGCACGACGTACTGTGATAAATGGCCTAATATTCCTTTCCATCGTAGCATTTTGCATATAACGAAATTCATCAGTATGTATATGTCTAGCTGGGGGATGTTAAACAGGGAGAAGACCAGTGTCCCGCTAGAGGACTATAAACAGAGCACCGACTAGCAAACCCTTACAAGGCAGACTAGCTTGCAGTTTCCCAAGGGTTTAATTTGAAATAAGGTTGCCTGGAGACCATCATTCCCCCCTCCAGCTGTAGCCTAGCTGGCTACAACAACAACATCAGTATGTATAAATTATATTAACAATGCTTCAATCCATAACCAATTAACTATCAAAAAAATCATAAAATTGAGCCCTGAAGTAATGCCACACGGCGGTTCCAGGTCATAAATAAGAAAATAACTTATACTCGTAAATGAAGGGGTTTTTAGACGGTAAAAAACCTTCTCGCTGGCTCACAGGAACTTACCTACGCCGGTGTTTGATGCAAATTTTCTCAAAAAAAAAACTATCAAAAAATCAGTTTGTTAGAATAATAATAATATCGTCTTCTTTATACCGCCCGATTAGGACTATAGTCCCATTATTCCAGCAGTAAGCCCAAGACAAATTATTATGTGGTAAAAATCCCAAATGGGAGGATAACTTGTCATGTCCCAGCTGGGTTTCGAACCCACGACCTCTAGAATCTCTGGATTCACACAGTGCCGCCTTTACCACTGAGCTACCAGGACATAAAAAAATAAGGAAAGGAGAGAGTTATTATTATTATTTAACACTTTATTGGTCAACTACATACATTCAACAAAATTGGACATGATAAAAAACAAAACAAAATAGAATATGTAGTGAACCAAGGGGCGAGGTTAAAGCCTGTGGCTTTCTCTTCCACCGAACCCCTTACCAGTGTTTTGTTTTGTTTTCCTCACCAGTGAGAGCCACGAAGAGCTTCAAGATGTCGTTGGTACCCTCGAAGATGCGGAATATTCTCAGGTCCCGCATCACCTTCTCCAGGCCGGTGCTCTTCATGAAGCCCATGCCTCCTAATACTTGGATGGCTTCGTCCGTGACATACCACGCGGCCTCGGAAGCAAATACCTGGAGATATATCAACTGGGTTAGTAGTCCGGACTATGCATAGTTGGGGAATTATACAATACCTGGAGACATATCCACTGGGTTAGTCCGTTATATGCATAGTTGGAAACTTGGAATTATACAATAGAAATAATCAATTTGGAGTAGTCACCGTGGCAGAGTGAGTTAACGCACCAGGCATTCCACGCATGGTAACCTGGGTTCGATCCCCAGCGGGGCAGAAATTTTTCTGATCTGTACATGGATGTTCGGGGTCCACTCATACCTCGTGAGAAAAAATGAGTAGTTACTTGTATGAGTAACGACCAGTGGCGGCTTTGACAGAGTAAAAAGAAATTAATATAATAGAATAATTTGAAATGTGAAGGAGGCTCTTAGTAATGCTGCGCTACCCACAACAATTTTTGTGGCCTTGTGCGTCACCACAAATAAAATCATACAATAGTCAATTTGGAGATTTATACATATGATGGTCGTTAATACTTGAATAGCTTTGTTCGCCGACATACCACATCGAAGATTGAAAGTATTTTTTTTCCTGGAGTTAAATTGTTTTACATGAAAATCGAGTTGATCAAGTAAGTCAGGAGTATCTATTTTACTATGAATGATCTTGTGTACGAATGTTATTAGAGCATGTTAGCAGCACACTCCCAACATTTTTGCCCACCAACAATTTTTTTTTTGTTTTTTTTTTTACTTAGAGAGAGGTAAAATCTTCTTACCATTCAAGACGGAGTGAAGGGTTAAAGTGCTTATAACGGTGCGCTATACCTACTAAAAACCTCCTCTCTACCACCACGGACACACCCGGAACCGTACCAACAAAATACTCACTTTAGAAATGACCGCCTCCCTGGATTACCAGACTAGCGCCTTAACCACTTGACTACCATTATTAGAAAGTGTTAGCAGCACTCCCAACATTTTCACCCCCCAACAAAAATGACTCACTTTAGAAATGGCCGCCTCCAGATGGTAGTCCTGCGACCCTTGGTCCATGTTCCCGCTGATCATGTAGGCCAGACTCTCGGTGACGTAATGCAGCAGCGCCATCCTCGCCAGCTTCTCCTGGATGGTGCCGAACGAGTGGATGTGCCGGCCGAACTGCACGCGCTGGGTGGCGTGGTCCACCGCCTTCTTGCTCACGGAGCGCATGGTGCCGGCCAGAGCGGCCGCCATGCCGAAGCGGCCGTTGTTGAGGATCTGCATGGCCACCTGGAATCAACACAATACAGTACAGTACAACACAACACAATACAATACGTTAGATTTTGTTAGTTATAATAATCATGTATTAGGATTTGATAGAATAATGACAATTTTATGAGCTATTGTATCAATTCAATCAATTATTGTAATTTAATTGATTGTAAATCAGCTCAGTGTTTAAGCACTCGCTTGCCATGCAGAAGGTCCCGGGTTCGATCCCCCGTGCCGACAAAATTTGTATACTTAATTTGGTTACAATTGTTTGTAAGGGATACCTTCCGGTGCGCTCGTGTTAACCCAGCACCTAAATGAGAAGTATTGTGTCACTTCTCGCCCATCAGAGGGGAGGCATACTACGGGATGGGCAGGCTACAACACAGACCACAAGCGTCTACAGTAGCTCCTGTTTCATGGCTACGAAATTAAAAAGGCTGGGAAACACTCATCTTTTTTTTTTTCTTTTTTTTTTGGTTTAACGTCGCTTAAAAAAAATAACTAAAATGGGATAGTTCGTAATCCTACTTTATTATTATGTGGTCACAAACACAAATTAATGAGGAAAAATTCATGCACTGGCTAGGATTCGAACCAATGAATCTCTACGATACCTGGATTACCAGACTAGCGCGTTTTTTGAAATAATAATAATAATAATGATCTTTATTTCTTTATCTTTTATACATACATTTTTATGTTCCCATGAAGTACTAGTGTTAAACACTTTTTTTTAAAATAACTATTTTTACATCTCCATGTTTTACAATTCCTATTACATCTCCAATTCTCCATGAAGTACTATTATATACAGTTAGGTGCAAAAGTGATACAATAAATTTCGATTCTGTGAACATGTAATTATATCTTTTGTTTGTGTACCTAAATGAATGCAGTTTTTTTATGTATATAAATGTCGTATTCTTTAGACATATTTAGCAAAAACTAAAGTAGGAAAAAGTCAATAAATAAAAATAGAAAAATGAATTTCATTCGATGTCCGAGTGGATCACTTTTGCAACTTTCGTCAGAACCCAAAAATTTATCACGAAGAGGTGAATTTCTTGAATTATTTTTTTCGGCCAGTTACTTTACGACCTTTGTCTTGTACATTCTTCGAAAAATTCAGTTCCATAACATCTCTTGTCGCGATGAAATCAAAAATATCTATTTTTAGTGAAAGTGTGAGATATTACCTAATACAAGGCTTATCTAACCGTGAAATTGCAAAAAAGTTGAACCTCAGTTATGCCACAGTGCAAAGAATTCGGCAGCTGCACAAAGATGTACCTCAGAAGCCGAAAGAAGGGCGACCAAGAAAGCTCACAGCTCAAGATCACAAGAGGCTTGTTAGATATGTCATCACAGGTCGGACCACAACTGCACCTGAAGCTGCTGAAGCCCTCAGAAGTGATACTGGTGTCAGTGTTAGCAAGTGGACAATAGCTCGAGCACTGAAAAGGTCTCATTTCAACGCAATCGAGAAAAAGAAAAAACCACTTCTGAGTAAGAAGAATATTGAAAGAAGAAAGAAATTCACCAAGACCTACGAGGATTGGTCCGTTGAGAAATGGAAGAATGTAATATGGTCCGATGAGTCAAAAATCAACCGATATCACACTGACGGACGGCAATGGGCTTGGAAAAGAAGTGGTGAGACCCCCCAACCTAGAGATTTTATCCAGACTGTGAAACATGGGGGTGGAAACATCAAAGTTTGGGGCTGTTTTAGTGCACATGGAGTGGGGCCAATACGCAAAATTGATGGTAACATGAATAAAGAGATGTACCTAGACATTCTCAAGACTCAAGTGAGTGAAACAGTTGACTTTATGCCTTGTCCCAATGAAGAAGTTGTGTTCCAGCATGATAACGACCCCAAACATACAGCTAAAATAGTGAAGAGCTGGTTAGGTGAACAAAAATTTTCAATCCTAGAACACCCTGCACAGAGTCCTGATGTAAATCCAATTGAAAATCTGTGGTCATATTTGAAGACACAACTTGTGAAGGATTATGATTCACCTCCATCAAATTTGAAGATACTTTGGGAGCGTGTGCAACAAACATGGTACAATATTCCAATTGACTACTGTGAAAAACTAGCCATGAGTATGCCGAAGAGGATTCAAGCAGTGAAAAATGCCAGAGGACTCTGGACAAAATACTGAGGCCACTTTCCCTGGGGGAAAGTGATCGGAGCAAAAGTGATCCAAATATTTTTCTGTTAATTATCAATATTATTATTTTTGTTCTTTCATTTTCATTGTAAAATAAAATTGTTTATTTGTTGGAAACAACATGTTACATCATTCAATAAAAATCTGTATTAATTTACCTATTACACCATTAAGTAAAATCAAGTTATTGAGGACATCTAAATTTATTGAATCACTTTTGCACCTAACTGTATACTGTTGTACTTTTCGGGGGATGTAATTAATTTTCCATCACATCATATTTGTTTTATATTTCTTTTAATTTCATTGTTTCTTCTTATTTTTTGTTCTATTTTAGCCAATTATATTTCACTAGCGGGCTGTCGCCCGCTTTGCGGGCCGAGGCATGGCCGCGAAAGCAAAAAATCCTTTTTTGCCAATTGCAGGTGTTGTAGTGGGAATTTATTCGAAAAATCCCGTCTTGTTGCACATCTAGACTATAAGACAAAGCTACCTACCAAATTTCAGCTTCCTAGGACTTACCAGTTCCGAGAAACAGTGATGAATCAGTGAGTGAGTGAGTCAGTCAGTGAGTGAAACTCTCTTTTATATGTATAGATTATTTGTATTAATAAGGTATGTATAATTGTATAATGTATATTTATTTTAGTTATTTTTTTACAATTTTTGTGGCTCTCTCCGTAAGGAATTCTTCTAAGGAGAGACTTTACATTGACTTTTACAATAGAGAAACGATTACAATAGAGTATTGTTTTTTTTATTAAAAATTACTTGACTACCGACTTAATATTAATTTTAAAAGATTTAAATTGAAAAATTAATATTAATCTTTATTTCTTTTTGTTCATACTTCTACGTTTTTTTTATTTATTGTTATTTTTTGTTGTGTTGATGATTGTTTTGTAAAAAAAAATAAAGTGTAAAAAAAAAAAAAAAAATACCGACTGTATTGAAAGGAGGCAGCATTACCTTGAACCCGTTACCGACTCCCCCCAGCACATTCTCCGCCGGCACCTTCACATCCTCGTAGTACACCTCCGCCGTGTTGGACGCCTTGATTCCCATCTTCTTCTCCGGGGGGCCGGACGAGACGCCGCCGAAACTTCTCTCCACGATGAACGCGGTCACCTTGTCCACTGTCTTGCCTGAGGATAATAATAATTGAATTGAATTGAATTTCGTATATTTGTTTAAAGTGTATCACTAAACAGTTGCAAGCAACCTATAACATTATAACACACTAAGATATCATTATAAACAGTCTTAATAATTAATACAATAAAACAATAATAATAATAATGTGTGTGTTTTTTTTAGAATAATAATGCCCGGTATACGGGTACATTTATTAACGGTACAGTACCTTTACACAAATTATACATATGTCATTTAATTCTAAGAGAACAATTTTGTGTTATTATTTCACAATTTTAGTGGGTAGCGCAGAATTATAGGACTTTTCGTATCTTTAGTATCCCAATATATTATAATTTTTGCCTATAATTCCGCCACTGGTCGCTGCTAACATTACAGCAGCTACTCATTTTTCCTCACGAGGTATGAGTGGACCCCGAACATCCAAGTACAGAGCAGAAAAAATCCTGCCCTGCTGGAGATTGAACCCAGGTCACTGTGCGTGCAATGCCCAGCTAACTCACTCTGCCTGAGGATAATAGTAATAATGATTTCGCCATATAGAAAACTATCTTTTTTTTAAGAAAAAAAAAAAAAATGAAGAAAACAATTAAAAAAAAAAGAAAATAAGAAAAATAAAAAAGAAAAAGATAGTAATAAAAATAATAATATCGCCTTATTTATACTGCCCGATTAGGAACTATTAGAGTCCCATTATTCCAGCAGTAAGCCCAAGACATATTATTATGTGGTAAATATCCCAAATAGGAGGAAAACTTGTCATGTCCCGGCTGGGTTTCGAACCCGCGACCTCTGGATTCACAGAGTGCCGACTTTACCATTGAGCTACCGGGACAGTAAATCAGACTCATTATTCCAGCAGTAAGCCCAAGATGTATTTATTTATTTATTTATTTTATTTATTTAGACAATAAACGGGCTTAATTGCCCTGTTCTAACTAATTTACAATGTATTTCCCTAACTAACCCTAGTAAAAAATATAATAAAATTCTATCTACTTAGATTACATACGAAAGACAATAATACTAATTATTAGATCTAAAAAATAAGATAACTGGGGAAAAAATTTAAAAAGAAACTGAGTTAATTTTATGTGAAATTTATGAATGAAAAATAGAGTTGTGATAGAAGTGTTTGATCTCATTGGTGTTGAGGATAGAGAAAAGGTCAAGGTGCTCTCTTAACTTGTTGGCTGAATGCTGAAAGCGAATCATTGGGGAATTTTGGAGATAATTAGAGCGAACATAAGGAGGTCTAAAAGGTAAAGTAGAGCGAGTCGTATACTGTGGAACATTTATGTTAATGGATGAAAGAAGATCTGGAGCATCCAATACTGAGCTTAAAATTTTATGAAAGATAATCATATCGTACATCTCTCTTCTCATGTACAAAGGCAATAAGTCTAGCGACTTCTCCAGTGTATCGTAAGATTGATCTGGAGTTCTCATTTTGTACCCCAACGTTCTCAAAGCCTTACGTTGGATTCGTTCAATCCTACCAGAATGGAAATTATATGAAGGGTTCCAAATGCTGGAGGCAAATTCTAATACCCCACGAACTAATGAACAGTACAGAATCTTGAATGAAAGAAAGTCTGGGAAATCTTTTGTTGATCTGGTAATAAAGCCTAGCATTCTAAAAGCTTTGGAACAAATGGCATCTATGTGTGGAACAAAAGATATTTGAGAATCAAAGACAACGCCAAGATCTCTAACAGAGAGTACTCTAGGGATAGTACTTGAATCAAGGGTATAATCATAAAGAATGGGATTTTTAGACCGAGTAAAGGAAATGACATTGCACTTGGATGAATTTACATCAAGAAGATTAGCTTGAAACCATTGATTAAGTGAGAGAAGAGCACTTTGCAAAATTTCGCAGTCAGACGTGGAACGAACAGATCGGAAAAGTTTGAGATCATCACAGAACAAGAGATATTTTACATCGTGCAGTGCCAGACAGTCTTGAACATCATTAATGAAAAGAAGAAACAAAACAGGACCCATATGAGATCCTTGAGGAACTCCAGAACTTGCAAAAAAGGACTGGGATGTAGAAGAACAAACACGAACCATGCACTTACGATTAGAAAGATAACTGGAGAACCAGAGGAGAAGAGAGCCAGAAATACCATAGCTAGAGAGTTTGTCAAGAAGAATCCTGTGATTGACGCGGTCGAAAGCCTTAGTTAAGTCAAGATATAGAGAATCCACTTGGCTATTTACAGATATACTAGAAGAAATATAGTTTAGATAATTCAGAAGATTAGAAGAAACCGACTTGTTGGGCATAAATCCATGTTGATGTGGAATAATTAGACGAGTTAGTTGAGGAAAGAGTTTTTGAAGAACAATGGATTCAAAGAGTTTTGGAATCGTAGAAAGAATAGATATGGGTCGATAGCTAGTAATCAAGTTTTTGGGATTGTCCTTCTTGGGAACAGGAGTTACATAAGAGATTTTCCATGAAGACGGGAAAATACCTGAACTCAAGGATTCATTGAAGAGGAACCATAAAGGACCAGAAAGCGTATGAGCACAATATTTGAGAAAAATGGGAGGGATGCCATCAGGGCCCATACCTTTATGAATACTAAGAGACTGGAGTTTATTGAGAACATCATTGATAGACAAATCACAAGAAGGAATGGAGTCACTAGATTCAAACTGAAATTCAGGAGAGCAAAGAGGGACATTCATGAAGACAGAAGAAAAATGTTCTGCAAATAGGTTTGCTGAAGAAAGAGAACATGATGATTTAAGATCGCCATACGTTAGAACTTTGGGAAGAGATGATCCACATATTATTATGTGGTCAACATCAAAAATGGGAGGATAACTTGTGACGTGCCAGCGCCCGGCTGGGTTTCGAACCCGCGACCTCTGGATTATTAGGACTGACTTGATTAATATACTGTGTGGGGCACGAGATTTTTTTTTCAATTGTTCATAGTATAAACTGGTGTGAAAATGACACGACTTTTTATTACAATTTACAAGTCCTGTTCATAATGTATTTTATGAATTAAGAAATCAAGTGTTTTTTCTCTAGAGCTTTAGACTGTCAGCCCAAGTTAGGTAGTCCACATTATGCCAAGAAAGTAAAAGTTTTTTTTCAAGTTCATTTACTTTCAAAAGTCAAAGTAATTGTGTGCTTTAACTTTTGAGATTATTATTTATTAATATCTAGAACCTGGTTGCAGGGTTTGCAGTGAAACCCTTAACACTGCGACCTAATTAGATCTATTGTGACCAGTTCATTCTATTTGGTTTTAACGCCCTGACTGAGATAGATAGTCAGGACGGGGGTTTTACCCTCCATTCGCTGGGAATCGTACCAGCTACCCACATTAACCTCACCCAGCCTGGGTAGGGCCGGAAATGCCAGCCTCACGTGTTTGGATGGAACAGAATTTTCGTCGAAAAGTCTGCCCCAACCTCGGGAGTTGAACGCGGGAACTCTGGACTACGGGCAGTAGTCAAAACCATTACGCCACGGAGGCTTAACTTTTGAGATTCAAAGCTTACCGGTTTTCTCATCTTTCACCGGTGTCTGAGCAAACACGGTCATGATCTCCGCGAAGCCCCCGTTACTGATCCAAATCTTGCTTCCATTCAGAATGTAATGCTTGCCGTCCGGTGATAGCACTGCGCGCGTTTTGATGGAGCCCGCGTCACTTCCGGATGCGGGTTCCGTCAGACAGAAAGCGGCGAACTCCTTGCCTGTGGATACTCGCGGCAGATACTTGGCCTTCTGCTCGGGTGTTCCTACCAGCAGGATGCCCTGAGGGGAGAATGGAATTTTTGTTTTTACTTTTTTATAACTTATAATTAATTAAGATACATTTATTTACATTTACTTCCGATAAATTTCTAATACTAGAAGTAGTCACCATGGCAGAGTGAGTTAGCGCGCTAGGCATTGCAGTGACCTGGGTTCGATTCTCAGCGGAGCAGGAATTTTTCTTATCTGTACTTGAATATTCGGGGTCCACTGATACCTCGTGAGGAAAAATGAGTAGTTACTTGTATGAGTAACGACCAGTGGCGGCATTAGCAGAGTAAAAAGAAATGAATATAATAGAATAATTTGAAATGTGAAGTCAGATACCTGACTTGGAAGATAGCATCAGATAGGTGCTGACTTTCATTTCGATGACATGCAAACACTTCTTTAAACTCTTTCGTCGTGAATCGCTGACTTTAAATCAGCAATTTTACGGAGCTTTTGTAGATAGAACCACAAAAAACTACCGTTTAAAAAAGGGCCAAGTTTCAGAACTCCTATCTAAATAGGTTTAGCCAATGAATGCAGTGATATCTTGTATGCGGCCAAGTTATACCACGATTTCTTAAAACCCGTTTTCTGAGTTCCTCATTTTGTATGTTTTTAACTGCAAACTATCCTCTAACTTGGCCAGTTTCGCTACTTGTGGTAGTTATATTGTCATTTTGTATACATACTGTCGTGATATTCCATACAACCGATGGCATAAAACTAATAAACTTTCAAATTTTAAATTTACCTCCCTCAGATTTTTTTTGCATAGATTCTTGAATTTTTATTGTGATATTAGGAGAACCTTTGTGCCAAAATTCATAGCTCTATGGTCAATAGAATCGAAGATATGAGAGTGTGAAAACCGGGTGAATCGGTTCGTGTAAAGATACACTGCCGTGCTTGCTGGAACTTGGCCTGGCGCACTGCCGTGCGCTCAGATTTTCATCTATTACGACCTCACTAACTTCATCGATAGGGCGGCGGAGGTAACCTGGAAGTCGGTGGTTCAAGTCCCAAGTTCAGCAAAGATTCAGTAAAGCGATTTTGTGTAGTTGTGACATCACGAAAATGATTAACACAAATCTGATAACTTACGATTTTATTTTATACACCCAGAGAAAGAATTCGCAAAGCGAGAGGTAAAGAGAGGTCGTTGGGTGCGGATTACATAAACACCCACATTGAAATACGTCTCTAGAATAATAAATATAAATAGATAAACTGTTATTTGGAACAAAAATAATACGAACATCAAAACTAAAAGTATACACATCAGAACAACTGATTCCAATCCAGCTTATTTGCTGAAATACGTCTTTAGAATAAACGCAGGGGAAAACAGTTCATCGTTCAATCATTTTAAAAGAAAATTGAGGTGTGTGTGTGTGTGTGTGTTTGTGAGAATACCGGGTGTTCGTATATTGTGTGTAGGGACCAAGGTGTACGATAAATACTAAGTTATCAAATGAAAGGTAAATTATAACATAATGAAACACACTCATAACTAATATTTTTCCTTTATGATGCACATTCATTTCCGTATAGATTTTGGATTAATGTACTGCCTACTCGAACCAGGAATTGAATTGTTTACTAGCAATGGGTTTTATTGAAAGTTTGCTATTATGAGATGACCTTGTGTTGGAACTGGTACGAAGGTTGAGATTTACTTTTCTTATCACACTCTTGTTTTATTCACGAGAATGATAAAAAAAGCACGTTCAAGTAAGACAAATATGGAGAAAACAGATTTTTTTTATTACAAATGAGTGGAGCTTCTTGTGAAATGAGGGTAACCTAATTCGCCCAGAAATGTTCTGTCTCGGTAGCTCGCTCAGTGGTCAAGGCGTCTGTCTCGTAATCCAGAGGTCGCGGGTTCGAAACTCAGCCGGGACATGACAAGTTATCATCCCGTTTGGGATTTTGACCACATAATAATGTGTCTCTTGGGCTTACTGCTGGAATAACAGGACTCACCACACCTAATGAGGCAGTATAAATAAGGCGACATTGTTATTATTTGAAGTTCAATTTTGAAAAATGGACCGATTGCAATGTTTTCTATACCTCACAGGTATTAGGAAGTAAAATTAGGCACTGTTGTTCCCCTGACAAAATTTTTTTTTTTTTATTATAATTTTTTTTTTTTTTAATGTGCATCAATTAATAATTGTTAACACAGTACAAGGGAGTTAGTAAATACAATAAATACATACAAATAGTAAAAAAAAAAAAAAACAGACTTTTTATAAAATAGAATCCATGGCTAGATTTCATCTGAATCGCAGGACAAGAAGTCCTGAATGGAATAGAAAGCTTTTTTCTTTAGAAAACAGATAATTATGGTTTTGAAAGTCTCAGATGGCATGTCTCTGATATGAAGTGGGATTTTATTAAACATTGAGATTGCAAAGTAGTTAGGACCATTTCGTGCTGCATTTACACGGTGATTGTTTGGCCTCAGATTGGATTTATGCCTTGTGTTGTGTGAATGGATTTGTTCAGAGGATGTATATTCATCTTTATGTTTTTTAATATGTAAAAGGCACTGTAAAATGAACATGCAAGGTAGTGTTAGAATATCTAGGCTGATGAAAGTTGGTTTTGCATGTTCATTGTATGATTTATTGCCTAGGATACGGATTGCTTTTTTTTGAAGGATAAAAAGTTTTTGGTTGTAAGATGAGTGGCCCCACAAAAGTATTCCGTATGATAGAATGGAGTGAAATAAACGAGTGAAATAAATAAATAGGGTGCAAAAGTCGCCGAAAGTAGGGCACGTTGAAGAGATAACGTTTTGTGTTAAGGTTTTGTATTATCTGTTTCATCAAAAGCAATAACCGACCTCAGTAGCTTGATCGACTATGCGGCGGACTTGTAACCTGGAGGTCGGTGGTTCAAGTCCTAGTTTCAGCGTAGATTTAGTAAATCGAGTATTTGAGTAGTTGTGACATCACGAAAGTAATTAACACAAATATGATGACTTTTTACTTTTACTTTACTTCATCAAAAGCAATAGTTCTCGAGAAAATCGGTTGCATTTTTATGGGGAGACACAGGTTGTTTTTATACATTAAAAAATCTCATGAGACGAGGTGATTTGTTCATGATTGGCAATGTGTTTCAACTTAGCTTCCGTTTACTATGTCCGTTTTTGATCTCATGAGATAAGGTGATTTGTTCATGATTGGCAATGTATTTCAACTTAGCTTCCGTTTACTTTGTCCGTCAACCTGGGATAATGTGTAGTCACTGTAGGGTGATTCAGAACATGTGTGACGTCAGTTTACAGTGACGTCATACAGGTACTTGGTCACTACGCAAACTGTATGCCGGACGTGCATTTTCATGCGTGACACTCACATGAGAGACACACTTTGGCAAAATAACAGGGAAGAAAGGAAATTAAGTGATGAGACTGATGTTATAACTCCTGACCTGTTCATTCTCAAACTTTGAAATTTTCAAGGATTCAAGGTCAATATGTAATGAACGTTCAGTGTTAATTTGGAAGCTGTAGGTTCATTATATCAACTTTCGTGATTATTTTCCGATAACTTGTTTTTACAGTGCGCCACGAAAATGATAAATAGAACAAAGATGTGCGATTCAGTTTTGTGTGAAACTTCGGTACAGTGCAAGTGAGACATTTGTAAAAATTCAACAGGCTTCTGGGGAGAGTTCTTTATCAAGGGTTTTTAAATAGTTCAGGGCGTTTTCGAAGGGTCGGGAGTTGGTTGAAGATGAACCCCGCAGAGGAAGACCTCCAACTTCGAAGTCTGATCAAAACATTGAAAAAGTTCGGGCTCTTGTGCGTTCTGATGGACGTTTAAAAGTCAGAATGATTGGAGATGAATTGAGATTGAATCACACAACTGTTCATCAAATTAACTGAAAATCTGGAGATGAGAAAGGTGTGTGCGAAAATGGTCCCCAAAAACCTGGTCACACAGCGATGTCAATGAATGAGTATTTGGCCAATAAAAGTATCACTGTGGCCCCGCAACCAGTTTATTCCCCTGATCTGAGTCTTTGTGACTTCTTCCTATTTCCCAGGCTTAAAAATGAACTCAAAAGACGACATTTTGGTACTCTTTAAAACATTAAATCCGCCGTGACCGACAAACTAAAGGTCATTCAGCAATCTGAGTTCCAGCACTGCTACGAAAATTGGAAAAATCGTCTCCAGCACTGTATCAAAGTACAAGGAAACTACTTCGAGGGAGATCATATTGAAATCTAGATAAATGTAACCAAAAAAATTAAATAAATTTTGTCTCATCACTTTATTTACAGACCTCGTATTAATACTCTTTAGTGGAAGGTAACTACCAGGCGGGGTTAATAATCAAAGCATTTTCTACCACCTAACCCTCAGAGTCTTATTATTACGTGGTCAAACTCAGTTTAATGAGAAAAAATTCATGCATTGTGTGGGATTCGAACGAACGGATCCCAACGCTACCTGCACCACCAGACTAGTGCCTTAACCACTTGACTACCAGTGCACGTTTACGTACGTGCTATTTTAAATAAAATTAATATACCTACAAACTATGTTCAGCGTAACTATTTCACGCTCGCTTTGTTTTTATTGGCGTTGCAAAGCACACGTTTTGCTTGATCCGAGAATGATAGGGAAACTATTTTTTTAATAACTAGGTTAGGCTCAAATACAATATGAGATCTTTTAAGAGTTGAAAACTTGGTTGGAATTTTTTATACATATACTTCTAAAGCTATTTTTTAAGGGATAAAATGGTTAAGCTATTAGTATGAATCACTTTTGTGATGTCACAATTACTTAAACTCACACTGCTGATTTTTACTGTGCTATCACGAAAGTGATTAACACAAATATGATAACTTTTACTTACTTACTTTACTACTCCTATTATTAGTAAGGTTAAGGTATGAAATTCACCCCGAACAAAGTGGAAAGCACTCACCTTGAACCCAATGGACTGGTGGGCGCCCAGCACAATGCCCACGGCCAAATCATTGCCGCCCACAATCTCCACCATGCGGGCGTACTGGGTGTTGGTGAGGCCCAGCCCGCCCAGGTCTTGCGGCACCTGCAGACAGAAGGCGCCCAGGTCCCAGAGACCCTCCAGCGTGTTGGGCTCCACGGTTTCAATAGCGTCGTTCTCGAGAGGGTTATTGACTTCCTGAAAGAAAAAAAAATCATAAAAAAGGACATGAAAAAAAGAAGAGAGAGGGTTATTGACTTCCTGAAAAAAATAAAAATCATAAAAAAGAACATGAAAAAAAAAGATAATAGGGTTATTGAGTTCCTGAAAATAAAAATAAAAATCACAAAAAAGGAGATGAAAAAAGAAAGAAGATAATATGTAATATTTGCTGCAATCCACCATATACTGAAAAGTACATTGGATTGCAGTAACTATTAAATGAAGGATGTGTATGAATGTTAAAATAGAATAAAGTTATTGGGGGAAAAAAGGAAGAAAAAAAGTGTTGTTTGTCTTACGAGTATTTCACAGCTTTTTTTAGGAGTAATTAACAAAAAAATTATGAGTATTTCACAGCTTTTTTACGAGTATTTCAGTATTTTTTTTTTATTTTGTAGCCATGAAACAGCAGCTACTGTAGACACTTGTGGTCTGTGTTTTAGCTTGTCCATCTCGTAGTCACTAATGGGCACGTAGTGACACAATATGTACTTCCCTTTGGGCAGTCCCCAAAATCCTATTTAGGTACTGGGTCAACACAAGCGCACTGGAAGGATGAAATAGGTACTGTTTGGGAATCAATAAAAGTAAATGTTAAAAATAAAAGAGAGCTGAAGTATGATTTCTGTGTGGTGAAGAACATGGTCTCTTCACATTTTTTGTGGGTATCACATCATTTTCACTTTACATCTTTTATGTATATTTATTACTTTAAACTGTGGTAACGTTACCACCACTGCCACCGTTAAAAATGCCACCACTGTTTGTTGTTACTCATTGAAGTAACAACTCATTTTTCGGTATGATGGACCCTACACATCCAAAGTACAGAGTAGAAAAAATCCTACCTATCTGGGATTCGACCCAAACCTCATAACTATATCTCAACAAACACTTAGTCCATTCTTACATCGAAAAATTTGGTCACAGGATCCACAAGCATTTTCAGGGTATCTGTTTGATCTTCCGTCAAAACTTCTGGGTAAGGGAACACTTGGCTTATATTCATTTGTCCTCGAAACATATTCATAGTGAATGATTGAGACTCTTTGACACTCTTGCTTGGTTCATCTTTAGTCTTAACAGCAGCTGAAGCAGATGCCAGCCTCCTAAAACCATAGAAGGAACACAGTCTTTAAATTGAAAAATTAATTTCTTATAATTTATAAATTATCATTTTTTACCAATCATAAAAGAAAGTAAGCTTACATGGATTTAAAATAGTAGGAAATTTGAAACAGTTCACCTAAATAAAATTGTAAAATATACAAAATCTTATCTCAACAATCTATAAATCTAGGTACCCATGTCCTCTAACTGCTGGTTTTCAAACAAAAAAAAATATTTTTTTTTAAAACCACCAAATTCTTACCTAAACTGTGAGTTGACATTGACATCAAATATTAACTTTGCTGTAACTGTTTCTAACTTTTCAAGAACTCTGAGGAGATTAGACATTTTGCTGGTAGATATAAATCTGAAACATAAATAAAATCACAATATAGAAGTGAATCAGTATCATTTTTGTAGTATATGGATATAAAAGTATGGTAGTGCTGTAAATATTTGTGGTGTTCAGAAAAGAAAATCCTATGTGGATTTTTTTAAGGTGCCAAGTGCATTTCTTAGGTGCTAAGTACATTTTCCTTATCCTAATAGAAAATGAAAGTATGTAAAATTGAAACTGCCAGTGTGGTGTTCCATGAGTAAAAGAACAGGATTGATGATATGAATACATAACACTTTGGAAACAGTTTGTAGATTTAGTGCAGTGAGTTTTTTACTGTCATTTCAATCACTGAATTAACAAACAAAAAATTCCCCCAAAACAGAGGGTGATTCTAGATAGATTTAAAGGTCCATTAAATATTATCTGTCCAATTATATTTTAAGAGGTTGTTGATTTTTGCATTGTGGTTGAAAACTTGATATTAAGACACAAATCCACCATTCTTTAATGCTGGTTGGACCAACAACAAAGTTTTTTTTTTCTGTTAGTCTGTTATTTTAATTCCTTGCAATTCACAAACCTCAGAAACCATTGAACTGATTTTATTGTACTTTGTACATATGTCATGTAAGAGATGTGTTGTAGATGTTCCCATTTAAAATGCATTAACTTCACACCAGCCAATCCTGACTTGAATTCAACATGATTTTAATGAAATTTTGTATGTAATAGCATGATAGTGTGTCTCATAGGTAAATTTTCTGAATAAAATATTATTGTGCTCTTATGTTTTTTTTTTTTTTTAATCTGAAAATCATGGCAAAAATAATGTCTTGCCTCTCCAAAAAAAATACAAATTTAAAATGTAATTTGAATGTCTGGGATCCAATTATCCTTGTGAGAAATGTACAGTAGTTACTTGTCTTAGTAATTGCCAGTAAAGGTATTACCAAAGTATAAAGAAAATAATGAAAAAGAAAACTTAAAGAGTGTCTCCATAGAGCTGTGCTAGCCACAATGGATGTAAAGTGGCCTTGTGTTCAAGCACAAAAAAAATATTTAACTTCATCATCATTGTGTAGCTCTGTAAATTTCAACAGTTGCCACAACCAATAGGTAGTGCTCCATTATTGAATTTTTACTAGGGGGCTGATAATTGACAAGGGCCCCCAGAGCCACTTTTCATCCTTTACAAGAACAATGGGGAGATTTCAATTCCAATGGTATAATACAGGATCAAAAGAAAGAAATCTGTGCTTCGTGTTATTTTTACACCATCAACTGAGGTAGGTAGGCTGGGACTGTGGAATTGTTAAGCTCCAAGAATTATCTTGTTTAACTAATTTTTTAATTTAATATCTCCTGGTGATTGAGTCGACAAAGGAGATGACATCAAATTACTGAAAAGTTCATTAAACTGGAAATTGTGTTTCTACAAAGAACAAACAACCTGCATTATTTAACTTAACATTTCATAAAATTGTGAAAGCGCCAGAGTAAGGTGAATTTACATTGAATGCCAATGCAGTATTGGCCAGTTGCTCACATGATGAAGTATCATTAAAATGAAATGTAAATTGGACAAGTTTTTACACCATTATTAGCCATCTATGTAAATCAAATATCAAATAATATCTATTCGCTATTTCTATTTTAACAAAAAAAAACCTATGAATATTTTAAATTAGGACAGAAGGTTTCTACTTACCAAATATTGTGATAAACAGTTTCAAATATTATGCAAAAGCACAGGTGGCACTTGGGTGTTGGACTAATGGACTGTAGATTGATAATGATTGTTTCTTGTTTCCTAGTTCAATAATCAATTTTATTGTTACATGATGTATTTCAGCATTCCATTCGATTAATAAATTACATACAAATCTTTATCACAAAGACTTCAATGTTACAGGTTTATCAATCTAATGCAAATAAATGCATTATGCAATACATATCTGTACTTTGAAAATAGGTTATACAAAAATCCCGTGGTTGAAAAGAAAATTCCCACTATCAGGGATTGTAAAAATTGGTGAGCGCGTTTCAAGACGCGCCGCACTTAATATTAGTGTTTTTCCAATTTACATTTTAAACCGTGCGGCGATCTGTCTGGTTCATAAAATAATCATAATGTTAAATCTAGTTTTGAACCCGTTTGAGCCCTTCTTAAATGTTTTTTAAAACGATTATTTTCAATTGAATAGTTGATTATTTGATTTTACAGCCTCCGTGGCGTAATGGTTGTGACTACTGCCCGTAGTCCAGAGTTCCCGAGTTCAACTCCGGGCTGGGGCAGACTTTTCGAAGAAAATTCTGTTCCATCCAAACACGAAAGGCTGGCATTTCCGGCCCTACCCAGGCTGGGTGAGGTTAATGTGGGTAGCTGGTACGATTCCCAGCGAATGGAGGGTAAAACCCCCGTTCTAATCCAGGACGTTAAATCAAATAGAATCGTTGGCGTTAGGAAGGGCATCCAGCCGTAAAAAATGTGCCAATACCAATCAACAAAACGACGTTATTACAATAAATGTATTACAATAAATTACAGGCGTGATAACACAATTATTCTAACTCGCGGTATGATATAGAAAGGAAATTTTAAATCTCTGTGAAGATTACAGGAATTTTTTAATGATATCCAGGATAATTTCTCAAAAAATAGCTCAACTCAAGACAGCAGGCAACTATTTTAAAAAAGTCCCAAGACATGAAGACAATTAAAATATTTTCAAATCCGACTCGATTTCTGTCTTGAGACAAAAAATAATATTCATAAATGGCTTTTTGTTTTTAAGACAGTCTTCAGCACTTTTTTCTGTTCAGACTCCAAATCATTCAGAAAGACGGGTGGCAGAATCTCTTGATTTCAAAAGAGTGATTTTCATCAAATAATGATCGTATTCCATCTAATGTAATGAAAAGTCGTATAGTTCACAGCAGTTTATTTTCATTGTTCTTGAAAAACGATAATTACGCATAAAATGACGCTGATCAGCTGATCAATTATAAATCTGGCTAACTTCACCAACACTATTGAACATGGTGGCATTCTGACAATGGCGGATGGCGCCTAATTTTTCATTTGAAGGTAATCTTGGAATCTCTAGTGTCCCTTATATTATTTAATAATTCAATAATTATGAGATTTGAAGCCTTTAAATGGAAAGTATTATAAGCAGTAAAGACGTTAAGAGTTCATAAATCATAATTTCAGTTTAATTTCCCCTTGAAAGATCACTTTTGTCTAATTAATGTATGAAATAGAAGCTATGTCATCAGGTAAGATTTGAAATCGCCACCTCTTCCCTCTTTCCAGAAAAATTTCTGTTGGCTTTCAAAGTGTTCTTTTTCAAAATTGAACTGCATGAAATCAAATTTTCTGATATCAAATGTTATGAATGTTAATTAAGGGTTCATTAAACCAAATTTGGGGTAGAACTTCAACCTTCAACGAGATTTTTTTACATCAGTGATTGTTCAGAAGTAGGGTAACTAGAAGAATTTTGCAAAAGATGAGGAAATCAATCAATTATATATCTATTATGTACCCATCTTTCTTTTTATTGCAGTATCTAGGAAACCCTTGCACTATTTTGTGGGTATAACAATCAGTTTTAGAGGATTGTTATACTTATTATCAGGCAAATTTAATTCAATTTCTACTATATAAATCAAATATATGTATATCAAAGTACCTAATAGCTCCTCATAAATTGTCCTCACCATGTATGAGGTAACCCCAACATCCATCCAAGGAGGGAATATAGATGTTTCCCACAGTACCTACAAGAACATTCAAAAACTGAAGTAGAAAAAAATTGTCTAGGAGTTTCCAAAATAAGTAAATGACATTTAAAAGCTGATTATTGGAAAAATATTAAAAACTGGACAGGACAAACATTTTCTTTTTTAAGATGAGTGTTTCACAGCCTTTTATTTTGTAGCCATGGAACAGGAGCTACTGTAGATGCCTTTGATCTGTGTTGTAGCTTGCCCATCCCGAAATATACCTCCCCTCTGATGGGCTAAAAGTGACACAATGCTTCCCATTTTGCTTTTGGGCCAACGTGAGCACTCTGGATGGTATCCCTTAAAAACAACTGTAACCAAATTTTTAGTAGTTTTTTTTGTTGGCTTGGGGGACTGAAGCCAGGACCTTCCACATGGCAAGCAAGTGTTTAACCACTGAGCCTATCATGTGCTTTTGTTCTATTGAGTAGTTCTATTGTTGGTCTTTCTATTTAGAAGATAATGACTGGATTGGATCAATAAATTTGGCCATTTTATGCATGCAATAAACTTTTTACCTCAAATGAAAAAAATTGTACTAAAATGGCCCGTCAAAATTACACTATCAATTTCTGGGTTTTATCAATTATCATTATTTTACATTTTATCAATGAGGAAAGAATATATATATAAAAACTAAAACTAATGTATATTTAACAAATAAATGTAGAAAAAAAATTGGAAAGAAATATAAGAACAAAAAATGGAGAAAAATAAATAAATATGTTCACATGTCCTAATTAACACGTATGAGACGGGTCCTATTTTCTATAGTTTGTACGCTGGGATGGCTTCAAATTAGGTTATGTGTTCCAAATATGACAACAACAAAAAAAATTGGGACGGGCGAGTACAAAAATATATTATTAAAGAATTATCTGTGCCCACCAGTGGGTCACGTTACAAGGGAAATTGAAAAAAAAACATGACCCACCGGTGGGCACGCCATCTCATATGTGTTAAAGGGCGGGGTTATTGCCTTTTTTATTGGCCTTGGCAATAACCGTACATTTTTTTAATATTCAAACACAAAAAAGTTATGTCAAATTTAGTCCATCAGGAAATACATGGATTCAAAAACAAGTGTTTGGTTGATTCTGACAGTGAGTGTATTAGCCTTAGCCAAAAACACCACTATCAACTAAAATACACTTTTTGGCAGATATTGGCTAAGTGGTTGAATATATTAAAAAAAAAACACTGCCAATTATGGACACAATACTTCCTCGTGATTGTTTCACATTGTAAACACGTGCCAATATTGAGATTTTATACAAAATTACTTGTATCTCCAAAACGACTAAACAGATTTTCTTCAAATTTGTTTTATATGGTAGAATATCGTTTTTTCTACATTCTAGATTCCACGAAAAATTCTGTATCGGCAAGTCGTGGGTGGTCCTTATTTTTTTACTTTTTTGTCCAAAATTTCGGATTTTCTTAAATATCAGAGTCAAATTATAATTAATTAAAAAATAAATATAAATAGTCTATGTAAACAAATAATATGCATGTACATACAAAATCGGGTGTACCGTTCACGAGATATAAGCGTTTAAGTAAAAAGTTAGTGGTCAGGCGCATGGTCTCTTTCACCCAGAACCGCTTGTACGAATTCGATGAATTTAAAATGGGACCATCTACAAAGTGTCTCCTAGATGCGTGCAAAATTTTATAAAAATCCGTCGAGTAGTTTCCGAGATTTGCGCATTACAAGGAATCGTTTTAACAGACTGACAGACGGACACAAAACCAAATTTTGCTCAGGAGTTTATGAAACGTCCAGAAATATGAAAATTTTTGAAATCGGAGCAAAAAAATATTATTATTTTTTACAAAAACGAACACAATACTTCCGATTTCTAAATTAGAAATTTATCGGAAGTAAAATTAACATTTTACTTTCGAGAGTTGACTCCCCTTAAACCACACAACATGGAACTCACAAATCCAAGTCATTTTTGGAGCTGCCTGTGGTGGAATTGGACTGATGGTGGGCAGACTGGCATTTAATTTTAAGGTATGAAAAAATTCATGGCAATTGACCCCTATGATATACAGGGTGTCCATACAGTTCCACCTCACCCCCAACTGTATCTCAAGCTCATTGAGTTCGGCTTCGAACTCCAAGCCATGTTTCTACTTAGCATCTCTACCATCTAGTAGGTCATTCAACACGGGGTTTTACCCTCCATTCGCTGGAAACTCAAAAACCAGCTACTCAAATTAACCTCACCCAGCTACGATTGGGCCGATAATAGCAGTATTATAAGGGTTTGAATTTTAATGGTCTTCCAGCCACGTTCTAACTTTGCTGGACGTTGCTTATTTTCAGTGACATGATAAGAATTTGTTGTATTCAACGTCCCGTCCTCGACACTTGGACTCAAAAATAATGTTTTTTTTAAATGGATATTTATTTAAAGAGAGGCCTGTAACATTCAGAGTCCTTGCCCCAAAATAATGTTTTCTCTGAACTATAATGACAGCCGATCAAGGCCGCATTAACTTTCCGCGAGGCCCTTGCCTTTTTGACAGCCCAAGGCCCCAGTGTCATACCCAGACCCCAATTTTGGGGGGGGGGGTAGATTCAATAATAATCACCTAATAGCATGGCATGAAGAATTAGTCATGTTGCAAAATGGACTAAATCTACTCTACATCCCCCTCTTACACTGAAACTGAACATAGAATCACTAGACTTCAAAAAATTAATGGATTACATCTCATGTTGTATTAGCACAGAACTTTGCTCCGGGATCCCTGTGTTCAACTCCACCTTGCATTTTTTTTTTATTTTTTTTATTTTTTTACTTTTTATTGCCTGATATCTATTTGTGTAATAGAAAGTTCGTTTTCGTTTTCATTCGAATTCTGCAATGTTCTCATAAGTAGCGTAAAAGTAAGTCAATCTCGAACTTTTCATACGTAATGATGGCCATGCCTTGAATACGTAGATGTTACGTACGGAACAACCTGTATGAGCTGATGATACGTAACTTGTGTCCGCTTTCATTCATATTCTGAAATATCCTCATACGTAGGGTAAACTTAAGTCTGCCCGCCACATCGCGAACTCTTGATACGTAATGATGCCCATGCCTTGAATACGTAGATGTTACGTACGGAAAAACCTGCATGAGCTGTGATGACACGTAACTTGTGTCCGCTTTTAGTAGGTTTTTTCAAGACTGAACTATTAAAATTTCCACTTGGATTTATTGAATCTTGTTTAATTACTAAAAATTATAATAATTATAATAGTAACATATTACTTCCGAGAAATTTCTAATATTAGAAATCGGAAGTATTGTGTTTGTTTTTGTAAAAAAAAAAATATTTTTTTGCTCCGATTTCAATTTTTTTCATATTTCTGGACGTTTCATAACCTACTGAGTAAATTTGGTTTTGTGTCCGTCTGTCGGTCTGTCGGTCTGTCTGTCTGTTAAAACGATTCCTTGTAACGCGCAAATCTCGGAAACTACTCGACCGATTTTGATGAAATTTTGCACACAGCTAGGAGACATTCTGTAAATGGTCCCATTTTGAATTCATTGAATTCGTACAAGCGGTTCTGGGTGAAAGAGACCATGCGCCTGACCACTAACTTTTTACTTAAACGCTTATATCTCGTGAACGGTACACCCGATTTCGATGAAATTTTGTGAGAATATGTATATTATTGTTTTACATAGGTTATTTATATTTATTTTTTAATTAATTATAATTTGACTCTGATATTTAAGAAAATCCGAAATTTTGGACAAAAAAGTAAAAAAATAAGGACCACGACTTGCCGATACAGAATTTTTTGTGGAATTCAGATTGTAGAAAAAACGATATTCTACCAAATAAAACAAATTTGAAGAAAATCGGTTGAGCCGTTTTGGAGATACAAGTAATTTTCTATAAAATCTCAAAATTGGCACGTGTTTACAATGTGAAGCAATCACGAGGAAGTATTGTGTTCATAATTGGCCGTGTTTTTTTACTTATTATCAAGCCGCATTACTTCATTTTTTTGTTTGTTTGTTTTTTTTTCTCGTAATTGGGTTTAACGTAATTTTACATCTTAGATATTATGTGGGTAACTGGTAATTATCTTCTATGACCAGTCACCCGCCGCAGGCCTAGCCGCACCGCGGCGCACACACACCACACACACACACACACCACACACCACACACCACACACACACACACACACACACACACACACACACACACACACACACACACACACACACATACACACACGAATCATTTTATAATCAAACACCTCGGCCGAAGTGTGAAGAACGCTATATAAAGAAATAGAAAGCGCGGCAGAGTGTAAGGTAACGGAAAACATGGTTCCCATGCATTTCATGTACTTTCCGCCAGCAAAAATTTCAACATGAATTTAAAAAGTTGCAATTTTTATCGCAGAAATGGACTCTTACGTCAAAAAAGGAATTGATTTCACTTTTTGTTTGACTTCCTAGGCCAACAGGAACCCTATTTTCGGGATATTAGATACGATAATCATTTTGAATGCGCCGCAGGTGATTTTTTTGAAGGGATTTGTAATAGGGTGATTGTTTTATTGGTCAAGTTGTTAATGGTTCGAATCCCACCCTATGCATGAATTTTTCCTCATCAATTTGAGTATAAACCACTTAATGAGAATTTAAGGGTTATGTGGTAAAAAACGCTTTAAGTATTAACCTAGCCTGGTGGTTACCTTCCACTTAAGAGTATTATTATTACATCTTATTATACGTGAAAGCAAGCAAAGTTCTTTCCATAAGTCCTCTTACCTATAATACCAACTATTTTTCTAGGATCAACAATCGTCTTCAATCAATAGAAATGGAGTCATCTAACGTAAAACAAGAGATGGATTTAGATTCTATTTCTCTTCATTCGGGAGATTATTTAGATGGAATCGCCTGTGAGGATCAGGAGCCATCGGCTGATGGTACTGAAACCGTAGTGTCCATTGCAGATGAAGAAATTGGTGAAACTCAAATTGGGTTTTTGGAGAAAGAGAACAACATTATAATGACCACGGAAGAATCAGGTGAGTAAAGGTTTTTGTTAGACTTTTGTTCATAAAAAACCCCTATTAACGAGCCCTTTTCCGTACGTCTGTCACAGGTCATAACTCTTGAATGATTAAAGTATTGAGGTAAAACTTTGATTTATGTTGTTCAAACCGTTCAGACGACATCAATAATAATAATACAATAATAATATCGCCTTATTTATACTGCCCGATTAGGACTATTAACACGTTCGTTACCGAACGGCCATATGTGGATGTTTTTGTGTTTTTCTTTGGGACCGAAATCACACATGTGGTGGATGTTATCAAAATTTTAACGATGGACCGGACATCCATATATTGGCCTTTTTGAGGTAGGTTGTTAGTATTAGAACAGATATAGGATCGATTCTTGTACAAATACGATGCCAAATATGCAACAACAAAAAAAAAAATTTGGTCCCCAGGATGCAACAGCGACTTTACCGCCTGGTCCCTGCGTAAAACTTGAAAAAATTGGCTTGGTAACGAACGTGTTAAGTCCCATTATTCCAGCAGTAAGCCCAAGACGTATTATTATGTGGTAAAAATCCCAAATGGGAGGATAACTTGTCATGTCCCGGCTGGGTTTCGAACCCGCGACCTCTGGAATCTCTGGATTCACACAGTGCCGCCATCAACGTGGTGTAAAATAATTTTTGCTCGATCAGATCTGAAGGGTACCCTTGAGCGCCGATTTTCTGGTTTTTCAAAACAGAAAAAGTCGTATCCTCGCACTGGAATTTTATACAAAGTCAAATATTATTAAATAAAAATGAAAACCTTCATTTAAGGCTTAAATCATTCGTTAATAAAAACCTTAACGAATAGATGATAATCCACCATAAAATTTTCAGGGTAAATTCCACTCCTTACATGCTTAAAATTTGTTGTATATTTTTTGGACCATAACATGATTAGCAACTACCTTTGTGTTGTGTGTGGTAACAGGATAAAACCATAAAACCTCTAATGACTTCCATGATCATTCAATCATTACACTCGTTTTTTTACGCACACTTACTATTTACATTTATTCCAATTGACTATGAGTTTATGACATATGACCGTCATAATATTAATCTTTTGGGGAAACTTTCTTTCTTTTTTCTTTTAAATTATTAAAAAATGGGTCAATCTTAAAATAATAATTTAATAGGTAATAACTAATAACAATTGTTCTCTAATTTTTCAGTCGAGTCCTCAGAAGTGAGCAGTGAAACGACGGGTATGAGCATACCTTCAACCCAACATGTAATTGTATCTTCTACAGACAACCTTATCAATAGTAATACCTCAACTTTTGATGTCAGTGGACCACAGAAAATTATTACTAAGAAAGTGTTTATTGCAAAGGGCCATCAAAATGTACTGCAGAGGCCTTTATCTGTCTCCAACGTGACCAGTTTTAAGAAACCATCTACTTCACTGACAGCAGGGAAAAATGTAAGTTGTTTGGAATTTTCATTCTACTTTTCAAATTCTGTTGGTGAAAGCCTGTAAGTAATAATACTGATAGTAACTACATACATATTACTAAAAACTGCTGTCTAATCAAATCCACCATATATGATGACATCGATTATTGAAGTTTTTTGGAGCCCATGAAGCTACTGTCAATTATGAAGCAAACAGAATTTGAAAATTTCCACGCATTGAAATATTACGTTTGGAAAACTATTCTCCTTTCGTGGTGGAGTCATCAATGAAATTTCGTCTCGTTTCATTGTTTTTGTTTGACACTCGCTTCTTAATTGTGAATTTACATCAAGTTTCTCTAAATGAAACTCATGTCTTTTTAGATTGCTACCAAAATGTTGGTTAGTCCAGACAACGCAAGCCAACAAATAATGATTGGATCAATTCCTAGCAAGCAAAACTTAGTGAAAATTGTCTCAACCTCTCAGTCCTTAGACTTAGCCAAAACTATTACTATGAGTGAAGCACAGAAATTGGGACTGTTCTCTTCGGGAAAGTTTCAAATACCTGCTGTTTCTGGAGCTAATGTGAGTTTTTAGATTTAGGATGATTACTTTCTTTAAAAAGTCCCCCTAGGTTTCTGTTGTACTAAGTAAAATTAAAATTTTAGATAGAGGCAAGAAAATGCAGGACCAGCTTTGGTTAAGCCCACGTTCGCTTGGCATATTGATGGGTCTATTATTAAAATATCTACATATAATTAAAAATCAACGAAGTCTTTACAAATCAAATTTTAAATACTCGAGAATCTACATATATCAAGTCATATTGAGATGAAATTGGGTATCTTTATTAATGAAAATACGCGAAAGGTCTCAAAGGGTCGACGATCTGTTTGACAAGGTTGAAGTGTTCAACCTTTATTATCTTAAGTAATTTCATTTCATGATTTTCGCAATTTTTTACTACATCATGAAGTCCTCAAATAACTACTAGGTTAAAGGGACCTCAGTCCTTCTATACAAATGAGTGTCTATTATTTTGTATCTTCTTCTTTTTTTCATTATTAAAATTACATGAATTATTACTTTATTTAAAATGATTTCTAGGTTTTTTCTGTGCAAATACATACATAAAGTTTTTGTTTTAAGTATACATATTTTTTATCTTCTCTAGAATACCATCATTGAAAAAGATACTGTGACACCAAAGAATTTCCCCGTAGTGAAATCTCCAGCCAAAATATTGCCAGCACCCGGTCCTGCGCAGTCACTAGGATTGAAAACCTCTGTTGTTCCTCAAAGAATACTTATCAAGCAGGTAAATGAAGTACATTTACATACAACCTACATTTTTAAACTTACTTTCGAAACAAGTTCTACATTCGATTGAAGACTCAGGAGCAATACTCGATCATTAGAGCAACATCGTTTAGGATCAGAGAATCAAGAAAGAGAGTGATGGCTCTTTCTTATGAACATGGTGCGGGAATGCCCGTATTTTATTGTTGATTATTTTTTTTTTGTATTTATTTAAAAAAAAGTTATATGAACATTCAGCTGAAAGCGACGTTAAACCCAAATTCAAAAAAGAAGCTTTTCTAACCCTAAAAATGTTAGTCTCTCGAGGTACAATATATCCTATGTAGGTACTTGCTCAATAATAATGACCTTTATGTCTAGTCCGAAATTTTTGTATTTACTATTACTAAAGTAGATTACCGACATCAGTAGCTTAATCGAAAAGGCGGTGGACTTGTTGTTGAAGATCGGTGGTTCAAGTCCCAAGTTCTGCAAATAATTAGAAAAGCGAGTTTGAGTAGTTGTGATTAACACAAATATGATAACCACTAAAGTAGATTTAACTATCGGTTTAATTCGTTCCATAGAAAAAAAGAATCAAAATATCAATTTCATTAATCCTGCTAATAAATCTACACAATTAAATATGAATAACCAAGTTTCTCGTCTATTTCAGAACACTCTGAGAAGTAACACTGGTCAAGTGATTAGAATTCCCGCATCTCAAATGTCAGCTCTAGGTATTCAGAAGATTCAAATTCCCGGAACTCAAAAGGTATACATAGTTGATACATTTATACATAATTATGAACATTTTTGTATACATTCTATGATAATAGTAATAATACCTGTTGAACAGGTGTATATTTACGGGCCAAGCTATATATAAACAATTAAACATATAACAAAAATATAAATATAAACAAAAGGAAAATTTAAAATATTTATCAAAATTATAAGATCTAAGTGTATCATAGGTAAAAAGAAATTGGTTGAAAAACAACAAAAATTATTTGCCTAACGAAGACCAGAATTGTTTTGGTGTCATTATTTCGTGGTCTTATTCTCAAACTAGCGTGTCGTCGCCCTCACGAACACACATGAACTATAGATCATAATTAGATCAAGCTCGCCGGGAGGCGGGCGCTCGTCAAGTAGCGCCAGCCAACCGGCCTATATGAACACGAAACAGACTTCATATGTATTTTGTTTTATCGTTTTCGCCCACTTTCCACACTTTAAAGTTGTTATATATTTATTTTTACTCTCTATTACCTATGAGGTATAGAAAGTATTGTTTTATTCAATGTAATTATATTTATTCTGAAATACTACTCTCTCATTTCAGGTCCAATATGTCCGAATAGTTCAGACAAGTAATGCTGGATCTGTTGCAATCAAGCCCCGATCTCTGACCTCCGCTAACACGAGTGGTAACCCTACCAGCGTGTTCCTGTCCAATGTTCTCAGCCCAGCAGTCACGGACACTGAGAACTCCGTGAGTTGAAACTTTTATTTTGTTCTTCTATACTTACAATCCTAGGGTTTATTTATTTATTTATTTTTTCTACCGTAACCAATACGCTTGGTTCAAGAAATGTAGCTAGCAGGAGCGGCCGGTGCTAAGGAGCTGCGGAACTGCAGCACCCCCAGACGGAAAATAAAAACAGACCATTTTCTCAAGTCCCAATTGGTACACAATGAAAATCATCCCACATTTCTAGAATAATTATTATTATTATTAGAATGGTTAACAGAATCAAACTTGTTAAGATACCGAAAGAGTGACTCTATGAATTCTGATTTTAGTCCGGCTTATGTGGAAGAGATTGCCATAGGTAATAACCCCGCCCTTTAGTTAGGACTTATGTTTTATATATTTTCTATTCTTTTTCATTTTCATTGTATATATTGTTTCCATTTTTTTTCATTGTTAAATTAATTATTTGTATGTACATAATGTCCATTTATACCTAATAAAGCATTGTATAATAATAATAATATGTGGCAGCACCCACGAAACATTTTCCCACCGGCCGCGCCTGGTAGCTAGTCTTCTTCACTGTATGATATTGTCTATCTGGGGGGCGTGAAACAGAGAGAAGACCAGTGTCTCACTAGAGGACTATAAACAGAGAACGGACTAGCCCACCCTAACACGCCAGGCTAGCTTGCAGTTTCCCAAGGGTTTAATGGCTTGAACTGAAATATTCCAAGTTCTCACGATGATTAATCGCACATAGAAGTGGTTCAGAACAAGCAAACTTTTCCACTTAAGTTGGCTGGAGACCATCACACTCTTCAGCTGTAGCCAAGCTGGTTACAACTAAGGAGTGTGATGGTTGTTTGTTGATTGTTTGTTGAAGATGTTATTGTAAAATATAAATACATGGAAAAAAACAACAACAACAACAACTGTATGACATACTATGACATGCTTACTTTTTGCAGAACAATACTCGAGTGAAAATGGTCTCCTTGGCTAACAACCCCACCCCTGTACCTACCTCTTCCTCCACGTGTATATTATTGCCGGCCAACTATCTCACAGACCTTGATGTCAAAGTGAGCATTAAACTAATTCTTATGTTTTTTTTTTTTTTTTTACTTTCTTTTTTTATGGCAGGATTCTCATCTTCATTCATAATGGGACTTCGGACCTAGTGCAAAGGCAAAGGCTAATTCGTGGGTTTGAACGAAAGACCTTTAAGGCTAATGGATAATTAAATTGACTATTGCCCGTAGTCCCGAGTTCGATTCCCAGTTGGGGCAGACTTTTCGAAGAAAAATCTGTTTTTTTTTTCCTTTATTTTTACCTTCCAAACACATGAGGCTGGCCCTACCCAGGCTGGGTGAGGTCCCAGTGAATGGAGGGTCCATCTCAAATCAGGACGTTAAAACGAAATAGAATCAACTGGTCACAATAGATCTAATTATGTCGCAGTGTTAATTGTAAGGATTTAACTGAAAACCCTAATCAGATAACTGGACCACTATTTTTCATCCTATTTTAATGTTGATTGTTGAACTTTCTTATTCGTCTAAACCATTCAGAAGACACTATGCAGAATGATATCAGCCCGGCTTGAAGGCCCATTTTTAAATTTACCTTGTATTTTTTATTCTGCTTATTGCAAATTTTAATTTTTCAATCTTAATTTTTTCAAAGAGACTATCAATTTTTATCGAATCAGTTCCTACCCAAACAAACTGGTTGCAAATCATGTTTTGAATGCATTTTTGGGGATATTCAGGAACACA
This sequence comes from Bactericera cockerelli, assembly GCA_024516035.1. NCBI lineage: Eukaryota > Metazoa > Arthropoda > Insecta > Hemiptera > Triozidae > Bactericera > Bactericera cockerelli. The sequence goes on from CM044957.1 coordinate 44,670,311, forward strand.
AAGAAGAATCTAAAACTAAATTAGTATGATGGATGTTTGTTGTGTCCAACTAAAAGATCTAATTCAGGAGAATTAGTGTTCTCATGGAAATTTAGAAAGAACTGAATTTTAAGATTAGCTTCTTATTTACATGTTTTTTTTTTATTTTCACCGTCCCATTATTTCAATAGATGCAGTCCGATAAAGTTGACGCTGAAAGTAGTTCAGTGGCTGCCGCCGGCGCTACCCAAGAAATCAGTAATGAGACTGAGCATGCAGTCCTTCAAATGGTGAAACTAAAACCCCTAGCTGTCGTCTCGTCTGAAGAGTCCCTCACGTCCTCTGCGAACAATGCTGACGTAAGCCAGAGCAGCATGAAACTGGAAGACAACTCTACCACCGCCCTCGAATCAAAACTAGTTCAGGCAGGGGCTCGCACGCTGGAACCCAACGGGATTCGGCCCCGCAAGCCTTGCAACTGTACCAAATCCATGTGCCTCAAATTGTAAGTTCACAAGTTGACTATTTGTTTCCTGGTTGAAAGGTTATCCATAGCCATTCAGCAAGGAAACAGTGCGAGTGTATTAGGCTCTTTACCTTCCACTGAGCCAATGGAAGAGTTATTCTATTTGTAAGAAGTTGAGTTTTGTTAAATAAAGAGATAATAACTACATTAAAGAAAAAACTTTTTGTTAAAGTAACACAACAGATATTGTACTTCCACGGTATTTCAATGACGAAATGTAAAATAAAATAAATTCCTTCCTTCCTTCCTTTAAAATACAATACGTTCCTTATTATAGGATAAGGAAAGTAAAAAAAATATACTACGAGTCTGTCCCGAAAGTTCGTATAAAAGTGTTCTGGGAAGGCTGGAAAGCTAAGTGGGGATGCCAGGTGGGCTGCGTCCCCTTCTATAACATCTAAACAATGCTCAGTGTGCGCCCAACCGCCGTACAAAAAGAACTGTTTCGTCCCGGTACCTGTGAAGTGACCCCTCTCTCTACCACTCGTCGGCGTCGGAGATCTCAGTCATTCAAGAACAGCGCGTCATCATCAAATTTCTCGCGAAACTCGGCAAGAATGGCCGCGAAATTTTTAGTGATCTCAACCAAGTTTATGGAGATGATGTTTTCAAGGAACCAACAGTCTACAAGTGGTTGAAAAGTTTTCGTGAGGGCCGCGAAAGTCTCGAAGATGACCCTCGGTCAGGACGTCCTTCCACTTCCAGCACTTCTGACAATGTGGAAAGAATTCGATCTTGTGTCCTGCGGGACCGTCGTTTAACCGTCAGACAGGTGGCTGAAGAGCTTTCTTTGAGCAAAACAACTATTTGGCGCGAGAGGGGCGGTGGATCCTCCACCACGACAATGCCCCCGCTCACACCCCCTCGTTGTGCATGAGTTTCTGACTGACAATTCGATCATAGCGACTGAACATCCCCCTTATTCACCGGATTTGGCATCTTGTGACTTCTTTTTAATCCCAAAAACAAAATTGGTGCTTCAAGGGCGGCATTTGGGGGACGTTGAGGCCATTAAAACAGCAACGACGAGTCAGCTGAGAAGTCTCCAAACTGAGGCTTTTAAGGAGCCTTCAAACAGTGGAAATGGTTATGGCAGAAGTGCATTGTGTCCCAGCGAGAGTATTTTGAAGGAGACAAAATTGAATTACCCGATTAATTGTAAAATAAAAATTTTATCTCATTTTTATACGAACTTTCGGGACAGACCTCGTATGGTGGCTGTGACATTATTATGGAAGGATCGATGGGGTGTTAATAATAATAATAAAAAAAAATGATGTTTTTTCTTTGTGTTATTATGTCTCAATTGTATAATTTACAATATCTTGTACTATTTTTTGCCTATAATTCCGCCACTGGTCGCTAAACCAGCGCTGGTCGCTGAATCACATTAAAGCAGCTATTCAATTTTCCTCACTAGGTATTTTTTTATTTATTTACACTTTATTTTTTATACAATACATACAACAATAAATTATTAACAAAGATAAAAAATTAACAATAGGTATTTACAAAATAAGATATGGAAAAAAAATAATAAATTTAAATGTACAATGTATTGTAATCCGGGGCGAAGTTAATGCCTTAGGCATTCTCTGCCACTTAACCCCGTATGAGTGGACCCCGAACATACAAGTACAGAGCAGAGAAAAATCTGCCCCGCTGGATATCGAACCCAGGGTCGCCATACGTGCAATGCCTAGCGCGCTAACTATCTCGGCCATGGTGACTACTTGATGGGATATTAACCCCCCTTACCATATAATTCTTCAAATTTAAGGTGTATTGAATTGTGTGATTATATTTTTTTTCCCCGCAGATATTGTGATTGCTTTGCGAACGGCGAATTCTGTTACCAGTGCAACTGCAACAGTTGTTTCAACAACATTGAGCATGAAGATGACAGACATCATGCTATCCGCCAGTGTCTGGAGAGGAATCCGAACGCGTTTCGACCTAAAATAGGGAAGTGCCTGGTGGGGGAGGGGGAGAGAGGAGGCACACGAAAGGATGTAATTGCAAGCGCTCCGGCTGTCTGAAGAACTATTGCGAATGTTACGAGGTAAGTAAGGAGAAACTGGAACTATTGCGAGGTAAGTAAGGAGAAACTGGAACTATTGCGAGGTAAGTAAGGAGAAACTGGAACTATTGCGAGGTAAGTAAGGAGAAACTGGAACTATTGCGAGGTAAGTAAGGAGAAACTGGAACTATTGCGAGGTAAGTAAGGAAAACCTGGAACTATTGCGAGGTAAGTAAGGAAAACCTGGAACTATTGCGAGGTAAGTAAGGAAAACCTGGAACTATTGCGAGGTAAGTAAGGAAAAACCTGGAACTATTGCGAGGTAAGTAAGGAAAATTTGAAACTTTTAAATAGTCCAATCAGTGAACTCCGGCTGTCTGAAGAACTATTGCGAATGTTACGAGGTAAGTAAGGAGAATCTGGAAACTTTTTAAATAGTCCAATCAGTGAACTCCGGCTGTCTGAAGAACTATTGCGAATGTTACGAGGTAAGTAAGGAAAACTTGAAACTTTTAAATAGTCCAATCAGTGAATGCCATTTTTTTCTGAAACTTGTCAAGAGAGTAAACATACTATAAGTCCCGACGCGACGTCTAGGAGAGAAGAAAATGGATTTGGGGGTTGGGGCTTTAGAAAATCTCTAGTTAGCTTAGAATCATAATTCTACAACAAAAACTTTCATTTTACATGAAAATGTTTTTCCATAATTGTACCGTTCTCGGGTGAAAAATTGAACATGGAATGCCGTTGAAAGGAAGAGAATGCCGTTGGCATTAGCCCTTGATCAAGTTTTGTTTTTACTAATTTCAATTTCTATGTAAATATTCTACGTACTTTATTGAAAATAAAACTTGATCTAACATGTTTAATAATAATAATAATAAGAATAAAATGGGACTGACTTTCACAACCCTGTAATCCAGTAATCTTGAAGATCTACACGACCAAGAACACCTCGTCCAGAGACTGACACTTCTCATGAAAGGAACAGGCTTCTGGACTTAGGGTGTTCAGTATTGGACAACCCTTCCCAACTAAGCCCGGATGGGCCGTCAAAGGCATAGAACTGGAAAATAGGATGAGAGAATTTCTCCCTGATCACAATAGATCTTACTAGGTCGCAGTGTTAATTCTATGGTGTTTCATCTGAAACTCTGCAACCAGGTTTTATTATAATAATAATAAAATTCACAACCCTTTTTTTAAAAAAAAAACCAAAATCTTATATACAGAAACACAACGCTATATACACACAAAATTAACAAAAATGTGATTGAACATGGAATTCCAACATTAAATATACCTATCTATGTTCATCCTTATGTATTAAATTTAGATATATATCCTATGTATTTCTTATATACTTCTATCTTCATACCTTCAATGTTGTACCTTTCTACCATCTTAACCTATCAATAAATTGTAAAATGTCTCGAAAATAAGGAGACATTGTAATAAATAAATAAATAAAATAAAAAATGGTTTCAGGCTAAAATCCCGTGCTCCAATAACTGCAAGTGTGTGTCGTGTCGCAATGTGGAGGAGAACCTCTTCCTTAGACTTTGCCAGAGTGAGAAAACTGACAAGCCCATGGAGGCGTGGAAAAACAAAATGGCGGAAGATGAGGACCATAATCGGCAGTGGAGTACAAAGTAAGAATAGACGATCTAGTCATAACTAAGAATATTCTGTTTTTCTCGGATCTGAGTTGTTAATTACTTAGCAAATCTACTTATCGACCTCAGTAGCTTGATCGATAAGGCGGCGGACTTGTAACCTGGAGGTCGGTGGTTCAAGTCCTGGTTTCAGCGTAGATTTAGTAAAGGGAGTTTGAGTAGACACAAATATGATAACTTTTACTTAGCAAAGTTTAGTGTCACAGATCAGAGAGCTAGTAACTTGAAGAATAAAATGAACACAGTATGTTTTACCAATAAGATCAATAAGCAATAAGTGAATAAATACCATTTTTTTTTTTTTTTTTTTTGAAGTCTATTGAAAACTTCATACACTGACTTTGAAGGGTCAGTAGAGACTGAGATTTTTCTCGGTAGCTCGGTGGTAAAGGCGGCACTCTGTGAATCCAGAGGTCGCGGGTTCAAATCTCAGCCGGTACATGTTAAGTTTTCCTCCCATTAGGGATTTTTACCACATAATAATGCGTCTTGGGCTTACTGCTGGAATAATAGTTCTAATCGGGCAGTATTAATAAGGCGATATTATTATTATTTTTCTGTCAGCCAAATACACACACATAGTGATTTTTTTTCTGTAGTTTAAATTAATCTTTTAGACACAAGCATCTGTTTTAGAAATTTCATTATTCTGATTCCTGTGAAAATTTCATCACATTTATCAAGATTTTTTTTCTGTAGTTTAAATTAATCTTTTAGACACAAGCATCTGTTTTAGAAATTTCATTATTCTGATTCCTGTGAAAATTTCATCACATTTATCAAGATTTTTTTTCTGTAGTTTAAATTAATCTTTTAGACACAAGCATCTGTTTTAGAAATTTCATTATTCTGATTCCTGTGAAAATTTCATCACATTTATCAAGAAACCATGTGTGACCTTCTGGTAAACTATATCTCTCTTTTTTTTCCGTCATTTCTATTCCACAGACTAGCGTTCAGTTTCATGTCGGAAACTATAGTTTCCGCCACTTGCCATTGTCTGTTCGCGCAGGCGGACAAAGCCAAGAAATCCGACATTGAAGAAGAAGAGCTGCAGAAAATAATCCTCGAGGAGTGTGGGAACTGCCTCCAGCAAATCATTGTGATCGCTGGCAAATCACTGAGTCAGAAGTCTCAGTCCAGTAGCTAGTAACCAAGAGGAGTCGTCGAAACTGTTTTATTCCGAATTTTTTTTACCGACCGGGACCTCAGTAGCTTGATCGATGAGGCGGCGGACTTGTAATCTGGAGGTCGGTGGTTCAAGTTCCAAGTCAAGCAAATTGAATATTACTAAATGTGAGTTTGAGTATACCTAATTGTGATATCACATTGTGTTTAACACAAATTTGATAGCTATTCCTAATTTTTTACATTCTGTTGCCTACCATGGGGAAACTACAAGGTTAGGAAATATTGGTTACGGTTCTAGAAATTTAGGTCTTTGGACTCGAAATTTTAATACATATACTCGTACATATGTATATACCCATTCTTACTAATAAGACATTTTCAAATTACCTTAATTTTAGAATTAAAATTGTCTGGTCACATCTTCAAGTTCGGAGTGAAGAGTTTGTCCCATCTTGATAGAGCTGGCAGATGAGACAATAGAACTAGGTTAAATTTACATATCTAATGTTCTTTCTAGACATTTTCCAATTGCGATTGGCTTATAGTTAATAAAGTAGGTCAAAATATTGTAAATAAAAAATGTATTATTGTGTTTAATTCGATATTTTTGGTACCTGTTCAGAAGCTATACAAATTTTGTACAACTCTCAAGAAAATCAAGAATTTAGGGCGAAATTAATAGACGTTTTTGTAATACCTCTGTGGGGCTAAATCTCGAATTGCGTACTGTGTAAGATCGGGAAAACCGATCCCAAGCAATGACTTGAGCTATCGATTTTGTCTATTAATTTCGCCCTTAGAGCTGCTTTTCTGCAAGCATGTTACAAAGCAACTCTATTTCTTTTAACAAGAGGCTAGTTTTCCCAATCGCCCTTAGAGTTGCTTAACTACAAGCATGTTACAAAACAACTGTATTTCTTTTAACATTTCTTTAAACAAGAGGCTAGTTTTCCCTAGTTAGCTACTAGAGTGGGCTAAAATATGTAAATACTTGCTGAAACCCGGAACTATGTCGCTGTGTTTCGCCGGAAGGGATTACAAATCCTTTCTTTGTACGCACCTACCTACATACCCAAGGGGACTGACTCGTGGCCAAAAGTGGAGTCATTTAGCCCAGCCGTTTTGGAGCTACATTGATTATGTAGCACTGATTCAGATCCTTATGTAGGAGCGAATTAACTATCATTTGGCGTCGATTTTATGGATCGACCTGCACTGTAGTTTGCCCTTAAGTTATGGCCTCCATGGCACGTTGCCTGAGTGGGTTTTATATGAATGAATGTAAATGGATTTTATACACACTAGCTAAAGCAGGTACTTGGTTGCCGTTGAGGTTTTGGCCCTTGGCTGGCGTCCTCTTTGGATTTTTTTAAAATCCTTTCTTAGTATGCACTTTGATAATAAAAGAAGACTCTGTGCCAAATTGGGAGTCATTTGGTCCAGCCATTTCTGAGTTATGAACGAGTTAAGGACGAAATTAGTTCACAAATTCTAAAACTCAAGTCGTTGCTAAGCATCGGTTATCCCTATCTTACACACTACGCAATCCGTGACTTAGCGCCACAGTGGTTTTTGTAATACCTCAGTGGCGCTAAGTCACGGATTGCGTACTGTGTAAGATAGGGAAAACCGACACTTACCAACGACTTAAGTCATTGATGTTGTCTATTAATTCCGCCCTAAATCATCTACGTATAGGTGTGTGCGTTATTCGCAGTTTATAATTTTCAGTACTCATCATCTTTATAAAAACACAACTTTTCCCGGGTATAGCTATAGCGTTCATTAAGAATATACACATTTACATTAATGTAGGTTATTGGTTTTTTTACAGCCTACCCTGTAAGCTACTAAGCTGATCTGTCATTTAGATCAAGATCGTCAAAGTTGGTGAATTTTCTAACCACTGTTTACATCCGGTTTCTGTAAAGGTATCCATGTAATATTATGCTATGAACACTTTTAAATAAAGAAAATATACAGCTAATGTAAATACATATATTTATTATTTTGTCTAATGCTTGAATTTCTATTTAAAAGTTCATACTTAAATTTTAAGCAGTGACATGGCCTAGCGTTAGCATACTCGGCTTGCACTGCAGGTGACCTGGGTTCGAATCCCGGGGTCAGAATTTTTTCGGCTCTACTTTGGATGTCGGGGCCTACTCTAGCCTCGGGAGGACAATTGAGGTATTTGTAAAGTGTACAACGACCGACCAGTGGCGGTATTACGAGATTGATATTGGAATATGATGGTTGGTTGGAGATTTATGATCTATTATTATAATTCTCGTAATGTCGATGCTACACACTAGAAATTGTGATTTTATAACACAAATAACTAGCTCTTTATGTAAAACTTAAAATTAATGTTTTTGATACACGCTGTATCGAGTGTTAAACAATTTTACTATTTTTAATGTTTTGGTTAGACAGTACTTTCTGGCGTTGACGATGTTTCTTTGGTGTGTAAAGAAAGCGTTATGAAATGAACTTGAAGTTGTTTAATTCACCTCCAGATTATCAATATAGTACCACTTGTACTTAGACAGTGGTACGACGCGCCCTGAGGACCTAGTGGCTACATTTTTTTCTTGGTAACCAAGTTAAAGTGAAAATTCCAAAAAATACTAAATTTTATTTTCGAGGACAGAAACCAAGAAAAATTTAAAAAGAAAAGGTGATAGTAACGAGCGGAACATGGATGGTGGGGAAATTCCCTCGAAAAAAAATCCCGATTCATATTTTAATTTCTTCATGATTTCGTACACAGGATTCTCCCTTGAGTCAGCTGATTTGATTTTTCCCTCATGATGTGGAAGGAGAAGAGGGAGGGGGGGGGGGCAGGGAATAAATAATGGGATTTTTTCTTTCTAAGGTATAGGCTCTTTTAAATAATAATGTTTAATTAACCGTGTTTTTTTTAAACTAATCACGTTTTGAGTTACGTAGCTCTTGATTGGCTTAAGCTATAAAGCTGAATTTGAAAGGACTTCTAACTTGTGAGATGGAACCGATGGAATACCCCCAGGCCCCCGGATTATTAAGGAACGGAGTTTTCCCAATCCTGGTTGATGTGCGATGAGCTAAAATAATTTGGACGTGATCGGGATGCTAGGAGCCTTTTAGTTGAGGGAATTTTCAAAAAGGTGAAAACAGAAAGTGATTTTTAAAAAGCACTTATAACACAAAAAATATATTTAAAAAACTGTTACTACTTTTCGTTATATTAAAAAGAAGAAAGTCGTTACCTTATTATTTGTGAATTGAGTAGTTCTACCGCGACCAAGTGATATTGTGATATAATCACACAAAAATGTGCATCAGTTGTTATATTTGTGATCTGCCTGAGCTGGCCAAAAATAAACGATAGGTATATAATAGTGGGGAATTTTTCTTTCAAACGGGGGGAATTTTTACAGGTCAAAGGGATTTTTAATATTTTAATCTGGCAACCCTGTCTGATCACATTTTTATCAATTTTCATTTTCGCTTTGCGAGTTTCCCGTTGTCAGTTGTTAGAAGAGCACTCCCATTATAAATTTGTAAATTCGCCGATAATACTGTGTCATCATGTTGGGAGCTTTCTCTAGGGCCACTGCCGGGGCTTTAAAAGTTGTAAAACCAACTTTGAAGCCAGCTTTATTGCAAGATGCAGGATCCAAAGCCGTCGCTGGATTCACCATTAACAAACGTAAGTAGAGAAACCGATAAAGTGTTCCAATTCCTTGTGTCCTTTTGACCCTGACAAGGGTGACAATTTGTAGAAATTGATAAAATTAAAGTCCTAGGGACTAGGTTTACTCATCTATTTTAGTTCTTAGAACTAACTAGCATTTTAACCTCATCTTAAACTATAAATTGCATTTAAAAGCTAATGACATGGACATAAGCAGACTTGTATGTTGGGTTATTACAAGAGAAGAGATACCGACCCAGTTCATTACTGTTCATGCATTAAATGTCTGGTGTGTCTTTCAATCTTAAGAAGATGGATGGTCTTCGGATAGGAATGCTTCATTATCCACTTTAGATTATGTAAAGTAAACTCTTCATCAAGTAATAATTGACATTTTCAATTCTCAGGTCAAGATGAAGGTCATAATTTTGAACACAGGTAGCCTGTTCGAATATACTGCCCACTCCCCGATTCTCCAATTCTCCGTTTCGCAAAAAGGGAGTGATTCCTGTTCGAATATACTTCTCCAAATCCCCGATTCTCCTTTTCAATGTAGTCACTGACGTCACCGTGGCGGAGTGAGTTAGCGCGCTAGGCGTTAGGCATTGCACGCATGGTGCCCTGGGTTCGATCCCCAGCACAGCAGTATTTTTGTGCACTGTACTTGCATCCACTCATACTCCATGATGAAAAATGAGTAACTGTGTCAATGTGAGCAGCGACCAGTGGCGGAATTATAAGCAAAATAAAATAAAATATTACGATGTTAAAGGTAAGGGAAAAAATCCTATAATTCTGCTATATATTATAGCCAACAATCCGCTAAACCGTACTCCGCAACGGAGTATTTATCTTTATAGGTTTTATACCTAACTAGATGTTTCCCCGTACTTTGCAACAGAATAATTTTTATAGTTAACTAGCCATCAACCCGTACTTCGCAACGGAGTATTATATACGCTTCATACCTAACTAGGTGATACCCTGTTCTTTGCAACGGCATATTTTTTATAGCATACTCGCGGTCAACCCGTACTTCGCAACGGATTTTTTTTCGGGTTTTATACCTTTTTTATACGCCCTTTAGTCAGGACACTAGTATCATTTACTTATTTATATATGTATAAATTTTTTATAATACTCTATCTTTTATAATTTTTTCTTGATTTTATACTGGTAAATATTGTGCCCTCTTAATAGTAGTGACCCTCTACTTTGCAATGGGAATTTTTTCATAGCAAACTAGCCGTCAACCCATACTTTGCAACGTAGTATTTTTTTATAAGATTTATACCTAACTAGATGTTATTCCGTACTTTGTAACAGCATATTTTTTAAAACCAAATAGCTGTCAAATTGTAATTCGCAACTAAATATTGAATTTAATTTTATGTTTACTGTGCAACGGGCTTAATGTTTCTATAACTAACGAGTCGTCACCACGTACTTTAAATTAGGAAATTTTAAATTCACCTAACGAACATTTACCTTGTACTTTAAAGGGGGAATTTTTTGAAGAAGAATAAGAAGAACAAGAAGGTTTTACAGCATTTTGGATTTCGTAGCAATGAAACAGCAGCTACTGATGACGCTTGTGGTCTATGTTGTAGCTTGACCATCCCGTAATATGCCTTCCCTCTGATGGGCGAGAAGTAATTCAATAGATCCCATTTAAGATAAGATAAGATAAGAATTATTTGTGTTCTTATGTCACAATTTTTAGTGGGTAGCATCACGTCTTCAAATATTTACTGAGACAAGTGAATATGCGTAGGTATATTGTGCTTTAATAATAATATCGCCTAATTTATATTGGCCGACTAGGACTAATTAGTCCTAATAATGGGACTCATTAATGAGTCCCATTGTTAGTAAGCGTAAGCAGAAGACGTATTATATGGTGAAAATCCCAAATGGGAGGATATAACTTGTCATATCTCGGCATCGGTTGGGTTTTGAACCCGCGACCTATGAAGTAGTCTGTCCCCTTGACCGCTTTGTTCTGTTCAAGTATTTACAGGGAAATGTGAATAAATGTAGCTCGTTGTTTTGTGCAGAAAATCAGACGGACTAGAGATATTTTTTGTACAATCTAGACTGCAGAAAAATCGGTATTTTACGGGTTAATGACTAGTTAGGCATAAGATAAATCCCGTATCAAAGTATGGGTTAACGACTAGTTAGCTCTAAAAAAAATCTTGTAGCCAAGTATGGGTAGACGGCCAGTAAGAGATGCAAAGTATTAGTAAAAAAATCCAGTAAGAAAGTACGGCTTAGCGACTAGTTACGTATTAGAGAAATCTCGTAGCAGAGTACGTGTTGACGACTAGCTTGGTTTGAAACGTGAATTGACAAATCAGCTACGAAGTTAGGGTAGATGTATAGTTCGGTAATAAAGAAATCACGTTGCAGTGTACAGGTAAACTACTCTTTGGGTGTAAAACGTCAAATAAATTCCCTTACGAAGCGCTTAAAATTAAGGTTTACTTTATTTGAAAATGAATCCCACTGCAAAGTACAGGTTACAGACTAGTTAACTATAAGAGAAATACTGTAGCAGAGTACGGGTAGACTGCTAGTAAGGTATACAAAGTATAATAAAAAAATCGCGTAGCAAAGTGCGGGTAGAATACTAGTTGGCTATAAGAGAAATGTTGTAGTAGAGAGTACGGGTTGACGACTAGTTAGGCATAAGATGAATCTTGTAGCAGATTACGGGTAGACGGCTAGTAAGGTATACAAAGTATTAAAAAAACGGAAATAATAAACCTGCTACGAAGTACGGGTAGACGACTAGTAAGGTATACAAAGTATTAAAAAAAAAAACAGAAATAATAAACCTCCTACGAAGTACGGGTAGACGGCTAGTAAGGTATACAAAGTATTTAAAAAAAAAAAAAACGGAAATAATAAACCTGCTACGAAGCACGGGTAGACGACTACTTCGGTAATAAAGAAACCACATTGCAGTGTACGAGTAAATAACTCGTTGGGTGTAAAACGTAAAATAAATTCCTTTACGAAGAACGTAAAACTCTAGTTAATTTAAAAATGAATGATATTGCGAAGCACGGGTTGACACCCAGTTAGGTATAAGAGAAATTTCGTTGCAGAATATGGGTAAATGGTTAGTTAGTTAAAAAACGTAAATAATAATATCTTGAAGGAGAACGGATTAGTATATTTAAAAAAAATCCCTTTACGAAGTACGGGTAGACGACTAGTTAGATGTAACAAAAATTCCGCTGCTAAGTACGGTTAAACCCCTAGTTAAGTATAAAATAATTCTCGTTTCAGAGTGCGCAGTAATGACTACCAAGGTAAAAATAATTGTAAAGAATAGTAAAATATAGCAATATAGCTATGGAAACGGCTGTTAGGCTGGAAATCTTCGAAAACAACGACCTCTCAATTAAAGGAATTATTGCGTTAAAAAAGATGGAAAATAATATTCTATGATATAATATGTTAATAAAATGACATACTTTTACTTATTTAATAATTATAATAAGTAATTATGGCGAGTAATTACCAATAGGGTTGTTTAAAACCAATTTGGGGAGTGAAATTATTCTTCCCGAATTTCGACCATTTTACTGCCCTAAATCTCCGTTTCGAAGTCATTTTTTTTAAAATCACGCGCCCTTTCTACTCCCCGTTTGACTTTCCCAAAAAATATTATTCGAACAGAAATTGAAAAGGAAAGAGAAATCGAGATTTGTTAGCATTGGAAGCATAGGCAATTTGACGTAATGTCATGCGCAGAACAGCTATTTCAACTCCCTCTTTCACTTTCCGATTGCACTCTGTGATATCGATATTTAAACGATATTTGACGGTTCAAACGGAGAAAAGGAGATTCGGAGAATCTGGGCAGTATATTCGAATAGGCTAAGGGTGGCCCAAAAATGTTCACTAGCCATAACATAACAGGGAAATGTTTTTTTTTAGTAATTGTAAGACTAGTGATAATTTTTTATATAGGGTGGTCCAATAGTTTGGTTTCTAAGCTGACATTTTTCTTTTTAAATGACAATTGATAGCCCATGTTTACCAGACATATACTTACTTCTATTTTTGGAACTACCACAGTATACCAATAACAATGGAAAACCTGCCTCTTTTGCACAGCCGAATCAGCCTCCCATACAGATTGTCATTTTTCTTTCACTTTGCACTTTCCCAAACCTACTTGGGGTTGATATTGGTTGACCTATTCCTTGTGGTTGGTTGGTTCTGGCAATCCCACTTTCACATTGTATGCCTGGAAACCCTTTCTAACGCTGACCCTGTTAATTCTTCCACAAGCATTAGAATGAGAAGTAAATGTTTGTTTTTTTTTCATGTAAGTATTGGTAGTATGATTTGTGTCTAGTTTTATCATTCTCTCAAATAATGTTATTTCTCTGTCAACATGCTGCAGGCTTTATTACAAAGTTAATAATACACTATTATTTTTCTTCTATTAATAAAGATCTTCTGTGTAAGGGTTCAAAATATATATCTTTGATTTTAACAAATCTCTTTGTAACTTATCTAGGTGTGATTCTGAAACAATAAATTTTAACCCACTTAAAGTATGAAAAGTGAGTAGTAAGTAGGTCAGATATACAATGTATTTTATATCCTTTTTGTGATCCTGAAAAAAACTTACCTTTGAGAAGGGAGACTTGAACCTTTGGAATTTTTTGAAAAAAACTGTGGCATGTATGACAAACTTTCAATTTTTTGTTTATTTTTTCTGAAAATGTCTCACAGTTTCTCCTTGACAGCTACTTTAGACAGATATGGCTCTCACATTTGCTCCATCTAAGTGTTTTCTGTAATACACAGAAAGTCTAGGAATATGGTTGTCTAAAATTACCCCAGACTGTCTCATCCAAATCATGGAGTAATTCTCAGACACAAAATTTAGAGCCTAAATTTCATTACTCTTGCTGTTTTTGATATAGTACTCAGCCGATATAATGCTAATAGGTAGTGAGGTTGCATAGAATACATACATATTTTTTTTTTTTATGGAACACTAGTTCAATTAAGAAAATGTGAGCATGTGCAGAAACAAGTTTTTGTCAACTGCAGTCAAAAAGTTCAATCCAATTCAATAAGTGTAACATAACACAAATCTGCAAAAACTGTCTAATATCTATAAGAAAGTGTTCCATAAGTTGCTTGTTACTGAGCCTACCAGAATTTGGGTTATTGAGAAAAATTTATTTTTGGCTCAAAATAGCCCCAGGGCACCATAATACAATAATTGTTACAGTGTCACCAAACAGAAGTTAGTATAATATAGAGACTACTATCCTTATCTCATTTCTCTTTTTTTGACAGATTATGCTGCTAAAGCTGGACCCAAAGTTACCAATGGAAGAATCGTTGCTGTCATTGGTGCTGTTGTAGATGTACAGTTTGATGACAATTTACCACCCATCCTCAATGCATTGGAAGTACAAGGCAGATCTCCCCGTTTGGTGTTGGAAGTTGCTCAACATTTAGGTAATCATAAATTACTTGAGTCTCCTCTCAGATATAATTTTATTTTTTAATACAGTACGTTCTTTCAAACATAAAATTTTCTTTACTCCTGCAGAGTAGCATACAAAAAAATGAATATAAATTCATAAACTCTACTTGTGCATTGATGTTTTTGTAGTGTGTACTAACAAATTCTTAGCCAGGGGTATGAACATTAAAAAAAGTACTACAAAACCCAATGATTGTTTATTTACAGGAGAGAACACAGTGCGTACCATTGCTATGGATGGTACTGAAGGTTTGGTTCGAGGACAGGCTGTTGCTGACTGTGGTAACCCCATCATGATCCCCGTGGGTGCTGAAACCCTGGGCAGAATTATCAATGTCATTGGTGAGCCCATTGATGAAAGAGGTCCCATTGACACCGACAAAAGAGCTGCCATCCATGCTGATGCTCCCGAGTTTGTGGACATGAGTGTAGAACAAGAAATTCTGGTCACTGGTATCAAAGTAAGTAAGAAAGAGAAAATGGTGAACTTGATAAAGCTCAACACATAATATTTACAGAAATAATAATTAATATTAAAAAGCTTTGGACACATGAAATAAGAAAAAATAACCAAAAGTAAATTATATTAAGTCCTAATCAGGAGTCTGTTACCAATGTGCAATGGAATAGATTTTTGAAAAAAAAAATTATCAATCAGTATACTACATAATAATAATAATAATAAATCACGGAAACAATGACATAATACTTTTGAGAATATGCCTATGTTTTGGAAACTTGAGATTATAAATAAGGGAATTCATACAAATTTAATTTTAATTTTTGGTCATATTAAGGAATTGGACTCCATTATTTTTTGTCTTCTCTCTGTGGGGGATGTTAATAGTGAGGAGACCAGTGTCTTGCTAGAAGACTATAAATAGATAATGGATTAGCCAACCCTAACAAGACAGGCTAGCTTGCAGTTTCTCAAGGGTTTAATGGTTTAAAAAGAACTAACCCAAGTTCTCATGATGGTTGATTGCACATAGGAATATGTGGTACGGAATGAGCCATCTTTTCCACTTAAGTTGGCTGGAGACCATCACTCCCCCAAGCTGTAGCCAAGCTAGTTACTGCAACATTGTAATTTTAAGAAAATAATAGAAATAAAACTCCTTTGTAAAGAGGACTACAAACTAGCCAACCTTAACAAGCCAGAATAGCTTGCATATCTTAGAAACCAAATAAAAATGGTTTAGGATGGGTCTACTGTATACAACAACAAAAAAATATGAAAAATAAAACAAATGATTTATTTATTATTATAAATGGGACCATTTTCAAAAAAGGAAAGAAAAAAAATACCTATGATTACTTATACAATACTCCTATTAACACACAGGTTGTAGATCTGCTTGCTCCTTATGCCAAGGGAGGTAAGATTGGTCTCTTCGGAGGTGCTGGTGTAGGCAAGACTGTGCTCATCATGGAGCTTATCAACAACGTAGCCAAGGCCCACGGAGGTTACTCTGTGTTTGCCGGAGTGGGAGAGAGAACTCGTGAGGGTAATGACTTGTACCACGAGATGATTGAGTCCGGTGTCATTTCCCTCAAGGACAAGACCTCAAAGGTAAGAGATACTGAATTCTGTTGTATTAAAAATTCAGGTTTTTTTTGTTCTCATACATGTATGTATAATAAAATAAGAACCTACAAGGTGTTTCTGGAGCAGAAAATGGAATTTAAAGGGTAAGTGCAGCACCTAATGGACTATCATGAAATCCAAAGTTTGCAGTAGAGCACTGTGTAATAAAATCATGGTTTGAACTGATTTAAAAAAAATCTCACCTGTTTTTTTTTTAATTGTATGTTAAAAAAAATATATATATATTATTATTATTATATTTTTATGGCACTTGCACTCATCAGGTTAAATATCTGTTCATTTTTTAACCCACTGACACTGAAATTGTCAAAATCAGACAAGTTAAACCGGTGCAGTGCTGGTTTCATTAATTTTTTATTTAATAATAGTTTATTTATTTATTTTCTTTATAAAGAAACATTTATACAAAGGTACCTCTCCTAAGCTTTGAAGGGCTTCTAAGAGAACACATGAAAAGATGTGTGTTGTACTAACCTAAGTTCTGCTTCGGCACACCAGGTGGCGCTAGTGTACGGACAGATGAACGAGCCCCCCGGCGCCCGTGCCCGTGTCGCCCTCACAGGACTCACCGTGGCTGAGTACTTCCGTGACCAGGAGGGACAGGATGTGCTGCTCTTCATCGACAACATTTTCCGTTTCACCCAGGCTGGTTCTGAAGTGAGTTTAATATATATCTTCCTTGCCTTTATCCCATATTAGCTTATGTTGCTTTTGGGATCGGCATTCATTGTTCATTCTCATGGTTGAGGTTGGTAGGGTAAAGTACGTTTTTTTATGGCTGGATGCCCTTCCTAACATTCAGTACCCTAAGGCTGGAAGCCCTGAGTTCAAGTTTAGTGTGACTTGAAAAATGACCGTCAGGCGCAGCAGATAAATTATTGTCAAAAAACATAGAATGACATTTTAGGTATCACAAATAGTAATTATAAAAATAATATCACGTTATTTATACTACAACTAGGGCAAATAAGTCGCATCATTCCTGCAGTGAGCCCAAAAATGTGATCAAAATCCTAAATGGAAAGTATAACTTGTCATGTCTTGGCTGGGTTTTGAACACATGACCTTCAGATAACCAAACCAATGCCTTGACCACCACTGAGCTACCAGTCAGTCAGTCAGTCATATGTTTAAAGTTGCAAATTCAGTCAACCCATTGGAAAGTTATTACCATTTTTTTCCATTACCCTACTTTATGGAGAATATCCTATTGTCTGCTATTTTAAAACTCATCAAGTTTGTTGTTGAATGATTTCTTGCTGTCCTGTTTTGTGACATTAAAAAATCGGTAATTAGAGTGAAGTCTACAGAATAGTTATCATATTAATTGTGTCAATCACTCTCAGAGTAATATCACAGTTACTCAAACTTGCTTTACTAAATTTTTTGCTCAACTTGATCAACGAATCGAACCATTACTCTCCGGTTGGCGCTAGTGTGGGTTTACAGTTCACAATACGAGTAGATATTTTTGTAGTCACTAAATACACTAAATACTTGGAAGAGAATGCCGTAGGCATTAGCACCGCCCTTGATCAAGTTTTGTTTAATAATTTCAACTTTGTTTCTTGTAAATTGTATATACTACTAGCGGGTTACACCCGCCGCTTCGCCAGCCCATCAAACACACACACATCACACACCCACACACACACACACACACACACACACACACACACACACACACACACACACACACACACACACACCTTTCGTCACCCTTCTATTTTCTATTCTTCCCCGGCGTAGCTCAAGAATGGCTAATCAGAATTTCCGGATCAATATGTCAAATGAAAGCCTAAACCCTCACCTGAAACTTTCTCCCTTTGAGTTGATAGGTCGTCACTTCAAATTTCGAGAAAAAATGTCATTTAGAACAAAAAAACGTGAATATTTTACGTGTTACCCATCCATTTTTTACCTTACCCGGCGTAGCTCAAGAACGGCTCATCAGAAATTTGGGATCGATATGTCAATTGAAAGCTCAAATCTTTGCCTAAAACTTTCTCGCTCTGAGTTGATAGGTCGTCGCGACAAATTTCGAGAAAAAATGTCATTTTTGTCAAAAAAAAAACGTGAAAATATTTTGTGTCACCCATCTATTTTTTATCCTTACTCATTGTAGCTTAACCTCAGGGAGAAATAATCTAGCCTAGAAGAATTTTCTGATCCAAGCGGACCTATGTGCAAAATTTCAGGTTTCTTGGTCAAACGGTGTGGATTTGTATAAAGAACATACACACATACAGACAGCTTTCTTTTCGTAGATATTTTGTAAATAAAACTTGATTAAATCTGTTTAATAATAATAATAAAACTAGTGTGGGTCTACAGTTCACAATACGAGTAGATATTACTGTAGTCACTAAATACTTTGTTGATTGTCCCCCTAGGTGTCTGGCGCTAGTGTGGGTCTACAGTTCACAATACGAGTAGATATTATTGTAGTCACTAAATGCTTTGTTGATTGTCCTCCTAGGTGTCTGCCCTGCTCGGACGTATTCCCTCCGCTGTAGGTTACCAGCCCACCCTGGCCACTGACATGGGTACCATGCAGGAGAGAATTACCACCACCAAGAAAGGATCCATCACCTCAGTACAGGTAAGTTACTATTTTCTTTTTCAATAAGAAATATATAATTTATATTTAATCAACAGACTTATGAAGAAGAATTAATGTTTTACAAGTTAATAGTAGATCACTGGTAATCCAGCTCCATCTTCATCAAACTCCTTACAGTTTTTCTAGTACCTCTGAGTCTAAGAGAGACAGCCCGAATGATAAATTATACTATTTTCATTTTATATTGTCACCTGCCTCCCATTCACAAAAGCTATTTAACCCTAACTCCCGAAAAGATTTCTCTCAAAATTTCTGCCCAATTAAACTGTCGAAAGTCTGCTAGCTTGTTTTGCTTTTAAGAGTGTCTGGTCTGCGCCCTATTTAATACCTCTCATCTTAACTTGTGCCAAGTGAGGCAATGTCTCAATATGACAGAAAGCCAATTGAAAAAATAATATAAAAAAGAACAGAATATTTCCTATATATCTAATAGTAATAATAATGATAATGATATCGCCTTATTTATACTGCCCGATTGAGACGACTTAAGTCCCATTATTCCAGCAGTAAGCCCAAGACGTATTATTATGTGGTAAAAATCCCAAATGGGAGGATAACTTGTCATGTCCCGCCTGGGTTTCGAACCCACGACCTCTGGAATCTCTGGATTCTCAGAGTGCCGACAATTTGAACCACTGAGCTACCGGGACACCTTTACCATAATAATAGTTGTTGTTGTAGCCAGCTTGGCTACAGCTGGAGGGGTGAGTGATTGTCTCCAGCCAACTTTATTTCAAAGTTGGCTCGTTCTGAACCACATATTTATATGTGCGATCAACCATCATGAGGACTTGGACTTTTCTTTATAAGCCATTAAACTCTTAGGAAACTGCAAGCTAGCCTGGCTTGTAAGGGTTGGCTCGTCTGTTCTCTGTTTATAGTCCTCTAGCGGGACACTGGTCTTCTCCTTGTTTAACGTCCCCCAGTCAGACTAGTAAGATACTATTGGAAGTAAAACCTGTGATTTCTTACAAAAATGTGAACAATTATAATAATAATAACAACATGAATGTGTCTCTGCCCACCAGGCTATCTATGTGCCGGCCGACGACTTGACGGACCCCGCCCCCGCCACCACCTTCGCCCACTTGGACGCCACCACGGTGCTGTCCCGCGCCATCGCCGAGCTCGGAATCTACCCCGCCGTCGACCCTCTGGACTCGACCTCGCGAATCATGGACCCGAACATTATCGGCGCGGAGCACTACAACATCGCCCGAGGCGTGCAGAAGATCCTGCAGGACTACAAGTCGCTCCAGGTGAGATTTGTAGACAATAAGAGTCCCGCTACGAGACTATGTTTAGCTGTATTTTTCTTTCTAACCAAAAAAAAAAAAATTCCAGGTTAGGTTTTTTCCAAATATTTCCATTTTACCAAGGTCAACTTCATTTTCTAACCGAAGTTAACCAAACGGGAATAAAGTGAACCAAACTGGAAGCAAGAATTTTCTACTTCCATTTTGGTTAACTTTGGAAGTGGAAATTTTTCCTCTTCCAAAAGAAAAATGGCTTGCTTCCAGTTTGGTTTATTTTATTCCCGTTTGGTTAACTTTGGTTAGAAAGAAAAATACGGCATTTATTTGGGTTTAATGTTGCTTTTAAACACACGGTTTTTAAGGTTTGGGTGGAAGGGATTGCCAAAGGCAATAACCCAGCCCTTTAGTTAGGACATGTATTATGTATGTATTATTTTTTTTTCTCTCTCTTTTTACTTCTCTTATATTGTATATTGATTTGTAATTATCTGTGTTGTATATAATATGTCCACTTAATAAAGTGTAAATAAATAAACGGTCATATCACGACAGGGGTTTTACCCACCATTCCCTGGAGACTTTCTTAGCTTTTTAATATTAGGAACTTTTTTATTGTAAAGAAAAAAAAAAGAATATTATGCACCACTATTTTTTTTTCCTACAAATACTTGAAATATATTTATTTACATATAATCATCTTCTTCTCCTTTAATCACAAAGTTTCAGTAGGGTTCTGAGTGCGTTAGCATGTGTTCGGGCCCTACTATACAAAAAAGGCATATTTGTATGTAAAAAACAAGTCAGGACGTTAAAACCAAAGAGAATCAATGGACATGAAAGGAGCCTAGACGTTGGATCTGGACGTCCATATAATCCTCTCAGCACCGTGATTTAGGTATCAATAATCAATACCTATCTCACGGACACGGAATTATTACACACATTTTTTGTATTAGCTTAGGGAAAGTGTTGCTTTGTAAACTATATGTATATTGATTCTAAATAAAACAATTATCTTATCTTATCTAAAGATGATCGATAGAAAACCTGTCTGATGTGAATCATCCCTAATGTGTATTGTTCGCCTCCCCCGTGCAGGACATCATCGCTATCCTGGGAATGGACGAGCTGTCGGAGGAAGACAAGCTGACGGTGGCCCGCGCCCGTAAGATCCAGAGGTTCCTGTCCCAGCCCTTCCAGGTGGCGGAGGTGTTCACCGGACACGCCGGCAAGCTTGTGCCTCTGGAGGAGACCATCAAGGTAAGAAGCCACCACTTCTTTGTAGTATAGTAGTGCTTTATAGTATAGCGGATAAGTCTCGACAGGTGCCGCGCCCCGGAATTTAAGCTAGACTAAAATCTATCAACATCAAATCGCTTATATACTTAGTATAATATATGCTACAGAGAGTATAGTAGTGCTTTATTTAGACGGGGTTAAGTGGTAGAGAATGCCTACGGCATTAACTTCGCCTCGGATTACAAAACAATTGTAATTAAAAATTAATATTGATCTTTATTCTAAAGTCTGTCCCGGTAGCTCAGTGGTAAAGGCGGTACTCTGTGTATCCAGAGATTACAGAGGTCGTGGCTTCGAAACCCAGCCGGGACATGACAAGTTATCCTCCCATTTGGGATTTTTACCTCCCATTTAGGATTGGGCTTACTGCTGAAATAATGGGACTTTAATAGTCTTAATCGGGCAGTATAAATAAGGCGATATTATTATTATTATAGTAGTGCTTTATTTAGACGGGGTTAAGTGGCAGAGAATGCCTAAGGCATTAACTTCGCCCCGGATTACAAAACAATTGAAAATAAAAATTAAAACTTGTACCTCTGGAGGAGACCATCAAGGTAAGAAGTTTGATTCTACCATATAAAACAAGTTTGAAAAAAGTCGGTTCAGTGGTTTTGGAGATACAAGTAATTTTGTATAAAATCTCAAAATTGGCACGTGTTTACAATGTGAAACAATCACGAGGAAGTATTGTGTCCATAATTGGCAGTGTTTTTTTCCAACTTTTCTCATGAGAAGATTATTTCGAAACATTAGATTTAAGCTGCGATTAAACGACTCCTCAGTATTGGGGGTTCCAAAAAAGATGTACATACATACACATAGGAAAGACTTACCGACCTCAGTAGCTTGATCGATAAGGCGGCGAACGTGTAACCTGGAGGTCGGTGGTTCGAGTCCGGGATTCAGCGTAGATTTAGTAAACCGAGTTTGAGTAGTTGTGACAATGTGACATCACGAAAGTGATAAACACAAATAACTGAAAGTAACTCCTTTTTTACAAAGCTATCTCCTGAGTAAAAATTGCTTTGATCACCCTTGTCGTGAACTTGGTTCTTCACGAGTAGAATTAGCATTGTCTCGTTCCAGAAAGCTTTCTCACTCAACTAGTTACTATTTCTGTATATGGGAACTTGCTTTTAAGAACAGGGCCCGGCCCAATATACAAGTGACAATGTATGACAAATAACAATCTACACATAGATATTTTAAATTAAATATCAAAAATCATTCATAGAAATTGAAATTAATAAAAATAAAACTTTATCAAGGGCGGTGCGAATGCCAACGGTATTCTCTTCCAAATTTTTTCACCGTGCCAACGGTAAAAAACTTCGATTAAGAGGACGATTTGAGTCCTGCATTTGAGATTAATATTGGATGGAAGAGATTGCCATAGGCACTTAGGACATGTGTATATATTTTGCCGCCCTTTACGTAGGACATGTGTATATTTTTTTTTTTTTTTTTCTTCTTCTTGTTTATATTATTAATATTGTCAATTTTTATATTCAATTTTTACCATTATTTGTCTGTATATAGTATATATGTTCCACTAATAAAGAGTTTCTAAATAAATAAATTATTAATTTTGGTTCACTTCTTTCTTCACAGGGCTTCTCCGAGATTCTGGGCGGCAAGTACGATCACCTGCCCGAGGTAGCGTTCTACATGGTGGGACCTATTGAGGAAGTCGTCGCCAAGGCTGAGACTCTCGCCAAATCTTAGATATCTTTCCAACACAAGTGTAAATCCCTAGTGATCGGAAGAAAATGCAGCGGTTGATTTCATTTCCATCCCTTGTAGGGAACTGAGAGAGAGACAGACACAGGGGACGTAAGACCTGCCCCCAGGGTGGACATTGCATTCAGCTGAAACTGACCCTGGTGTTTATTTTCTCTCATTCCTTCCTCCTGCTCGATTAAGTCAACCAACTTTACGTGTGCTTGTGTCACTTTTCCCTTGTTTAATCTGTTCAAAAAGAAAATACATTATCTCATTAAAGAATAGTTTGTGTTATCCCTTCGAACGAAATATTCAAATCAAAATGTCTCGAAAAAGTTTTTCCTAGCAAAATACGAAGGATTTTTGTTTTTTTTTTGTGAATATAAAAAGGGAAACTTACCAAACTCTGTCGGGGAATCCCAGGATTTCCCAAAATGAGCTGGTAGGAGTCCGATTTTTTTTTTTTTTTTTTTGTGTTGGACTTTTCCTAAGAGCTCTGTGAAATCATATGTTTATGCTCTACCGGGAAACGCACTTCTGAGTTATCCCGTAACATAAGTTTATTAACTTTTTTCATTATTTATAAAGCTATACTACTAGAGAAATATCTTGTAGAAACAAACCCGTATTTGCTATCTTTAGTATAATGCATCAACTTTTGCCTGTCACGAAATTTCTCTCTGTAATAAGTTCATTATTACATTTGAAACAATAACTTTTGCCTGTCATATAAAATCCGTAATTATTGGGGGAGGAACAGAATGTGCATGGTTATCAAGATGTACAGTACTTCGTGTAGCAACATACGCTGGTGATTGAAGTAATCTTGTCATCTAAAAACTAAAAAGGTCACAGTATTTTAAGGTTTTAAATTTGTTTTTGTTTTCCAAAATAATTCACCAAGAAAAAATAAATAAATCATAAATATACTTGTGAAATAAATTTCATCAAATGTCTTTTCTTTCTCACTGTTTCTTAATATTGTTTGGGCTTGATTTTTTTTTTTTTTTTTTTTTTTTCCAACACCAACAAAAAGTCCTTTTAATCTTTAAACCCAGATTTCAACTGCACGGTCATATTACGACGGGGATGTTACCCTCCATTCGCAGGAAACTTATAAACCTGCACCCACATTAACCTCAACCAGCCTGGGTTGGGCCGGAATGCCAGTATCACGAATTCTTCACCTCGCGAGACGGTGCTTAACTTTGGTGATCCTACGAGAACCGGGGCATTCAACGCGCCATCGACGCTGGCAAAAAAATTGGTTTAGGTCAAGAATGAAGGTTTAATTTGGATCATGTCAGGAATGTAGTTTCTAATTTAAGATCCCGAGTGGTACAGTAGTTGAATTATTTATGTTATGATGAAGAAAAAAAAATAGCAGAAACATGGTAGTAGTTATGATTTTGGTTACGGGGGGGCAGCTGATGAGGAAAATCAATAATAACTAGTGTTACATAAAAATATTAAAAAATTCTCGGAAGTAAAAGTATACAAATGATAAACAAATAAATAACAAAATGAATTGATTGTTCAAATGTTGTATGACTTTATAATATAATAGGTAGGTATATAATATATGTATAAAAACAAATAAAATTAATATAAATAAATAAATTTGATTGATGGTTCTATAAACATTATCCAATAAAATAAAACTAATACTTAATGTATTCGAAAGATCTTTTCACAATAGGTAGTCCGAGGTGGATCAGATCTTTTATACAGTCGAACCTGGTTATAAGAGAACAATTTCCAGGCATAATTTATCTCTTAATGAGAGAAATTATTATTTCGTAGCCATAAAACAGGAGCTACTGTAGACGCTTGTGGTCTATGTTGTAGCCTACCCATCCCGTAGTATGCCTCCCCTCTGATGGGCGAGAAGTGACACAATATTTCCCATTTAGGTGCTGGATCAACACGAGCGCACCGGAAGGTATCCCTTACAAACAACTGTAACCAAATTCAGAATACAAATTTTTGTCGGCACGAAACTCTTTATAAGAGAAACCTGGATATAAGAGAACATTTTTTCTATTCCTTGAGTTCTCTTATATGAAGGTTCGACTGTAATACAATTTCAAAATTTATAATTATAAAGTGCTTAAAGTTAATGATGAAAAAAACACTCACAAACAAAAAAAGGCTAATAAAAATACTAGTTTAGTACTGTTTCGAGTGGTCATTATAAACATAGAAAATGACTTCGCTGTAGAACAGAACATTTAGTTAGACTATGATGTAATATCCCAACAAAGCTTATGAAAACTGTATACAAATCAGTATTACTTTGCGGAAGTAATAAAATTAGGTAGAAGTAAAATGAATAGACAATTTGATCCTCGTAAAAATAGACAAGTCATGAGATTTTTTTATTTAATTATGGTAAAGCACATCGATGGTCATTCGCACCGTAAATCATGAGATTCATAAACAAATTGTCAAGGACCATTCGTCAAATAAAATAAAATTGGCTTTAATAAACTCAGTATATAAACGTAATGGTACTGTACACATGTAGTTGAGTTGATTTAACATATTCTAGGGTCCAAAACTAAAGATATCGAATTTTGACAACTGTACCAGATAGATAAGGTGTCTGTATTAGCTTCAAGGTAAAAGGACCTTATTTTCCAATTCAATACCACATCGATATTAGAAATTGTTTGAAGAAGAAATAATACTTGTTCAATCACTAAAACCCATGAAACACATAAGACCTGTTTGTCTGCTAGAGTAAAGGGACTTTTCAGTCTTACCTCAACAGTATAAAAAATGTATATTCTATTCTAAAACAACACAGCAGCTCACTAAGTTAAATACACAAAGACATTGAAATCTCAATTTAAACGTTCTTCGAGTTTGAGACCCTATTGTCATGCGTATTGACTACAATTAAATGGTAAAATAAACGAATATTAAGTAAAAATATAGAGTTTCCGGACAGTCTCAGAACGGCGGAATATTTTTCTTTATTATTATTTTTTTTTTTTATAAGGCCAAAAAGAAGTACTTTCAGCTTTTATCTTGAGCCGTTCGGAAATTGTTCCGCCGTGCCTAGACTTTCCACGCACCCTGTATACAAGGATTAATTTATCTGGTGGGTACGCATGCGCAGTTTTCAGCTCAGTTCCTGATTGGAAATCGTTTCGGTGGGGTCGCAAGATCGCAGAAATTCTTGACCCACTTCGTGGAGCCACTTGTTGGAAACTGAAATCAAATTTTTTTAAAAAAAAAATTCAATTTAACTTTATTCTATTTCAGTAATTACAACAAGTCCTCATGATGGTTGATCGCACATAGAAATATGTGGTTCAGGACGAGCCAACTTTGAAATAAAGTTGGCTGGAGACCATCACTCACCCCTCCAGCTGTAGCTAAGCTGGCTACAACAACAACAACAGTAATTACAACACAGGAAGGGACTTACATTCCTCAATAACATTATGTGTGTCCCTCAATGTCACTCGGACACAATGATTACATGCTAAAATAAAATATGTGCAAAAAAAATATGTCGTATGTTGGCAAAAAGTGAAAGTACAAATATTGATAGTGAGAGGAGCGAGACAGAGGATCAGAGGGGTTGAGTGTGAAGATGGTGCAGGAATAGAAGAATAATTTTTTTATTGTTTAATTTATTAACCCTTATTAACCCCGCGTTGCATTGACGCAACACTGGTGGTAGGCCTGGTTTTTGATTTTTTTTCTTTTTTTTGGTTAGTACCTTTGCATTGTAATTACGTGATCTGCAATGTAAACAAAAGATTCTTATCACCTCGAAAGAAAACATCCTTATTTTGTAAAAGAGGTGCAAGCAGAGGAGATAAACGCCATGGCGTTTATTTTTCAAAATTAAAATGTCGGACTTTCGACGGTAAGTTCAATTTTACTTTTCAATTAATTTTAATTTTTACTGTCTGTTTAATTATTTAAATTAATGAAAGCCCCTGGAATCCATTATTACTTATTTTGTAGTCAAAAGTACAATTATTACTGCTCTATGGAACCCCATTTGAGTGTGTTGCATTCTCGCAACGCGGGGTTATTACCATGCCTATTTCATATGAGAATTATTACCCTGGAAAGATAATGCAGCAGTTACATTAGCTTCTACCATTCACTCTGTGCAACCCATCTCTGATGTAAATAGATACTCAAGTGTTCTAAAACGAGTTGTAAAGGTTAGACAACCATCTGCAGTTACTGAATATAACAAAAATACATGGGAGGGACAGATTTGATGGATGAGAATATCAACAGACATCGCATAGCGATCCGTAATAAGAAATGGTGGTGGGCCATCTTCTCGTGGACACTTGATGTCAGTGCTCAAAATGCTTGGAATCTATACAACATGTAACATGTTGAGAAAATGACTCAACTCCAGTTCGAAAGAGCCATTGCAACCTCTTACTTGCGAACTCATGGTGTCCCTCCGACACAAGGAGGCCGACCGGCCCTCAGACCACAGGCGCTACTCAGACTCACTTGGTCGTGGTTAATGAAGGCAAGAAACGCCGTCGATGTACTGGCGCTTATTGTACCAGTATAATGCACACATCCTATAGAAAGTGTGATGTAGGTCTTTGTGTAAGTTGTTTCGAGACTTATCACAGGGTGAGACCCTAGTCTCACCGCTGACATTCAAAGCATAACCCCCGCTGACGCTGACATTCTGACCTTTATTTACTAAGAAAATTTTAAATTTAGTTGCAATAATTGTTTTTTTACTATTTGTTTTTGTTTATACTTTTATAACTATGTAAAATGATGATTAATAAAACTTTTTCAATTTGTTATTTCAGCTATTTAAAAAAAGTCTTTTTATACCACTCATTAGCCCCGCGTTGCATCTTAGCAACACCCCATTGTGGACAGACGGTAATATGGAGAAAAAAAAGTTAAGGGAAAAAGTTTGTTTAAATTGAGTAATTAACAAGATCCAATAATTTTTCTAATACATTTTAAGAAAAAAAACTCGGGTTAATAAGGGTTAATAATAATAAATAAAAAAAATATTCGTTGACTTTGTCTACTTGGAAAAAATATGTGTGCAAAGAGAAAGAAATGATCTTCATTTGTAATATGTAACTGTGTAACTGTGATATTGTAAATTTATTATTATCATTATTTAAATTCTAGTCACTTTTTTTTATATTCCTATAAACAATTATTTCAATTATTTTGTATTTCAAATTTGACTTTTGTGTTATCTCGTTTGTATCTGTAAAAAGAAAAAAAAACTTATATTTTGTTGTTTCCTGTAAACTGGTCATGGTCGTAAATATACAATACCTAACGAACGGTATTTATTATTATTATTATTTCGAGGTAGATACATTTTTTTTTTTTTTTTTTTTTGCTTCTAAGTTAATAGTGAGGAGACATTTCAGTCTATCTCACTAAAACTATATTATTATTATCATTATTATTATTTCAAAGGCGTATACTCACCCCACTTGGATCCCGTGAGCACAGGACACGCCGCATGTCGCGTCAGATAGTCAGATAAAGGGTTGGGTGGAAGAGATTGCCATAGGCAATAACCCCGCCCTTTAGTTAGGACATAATGTTTTCAAATATTTTCTATTATTTTTCATTTTTATTGTATATATTGTTTTTTTCATTTTTTCACTGTTAAAATTATTATTTATATGTACATAATGTCCTTTTGTATCTAATAAAGAATTATACAGGGTGAGCATAAAGTCTCACCCCACCCCCCGTATCTCGAGAATGGCTGAAAATACAAGAAAACGCAAAAACCCGTATTCCTTAATTTTTGGGGGGATTGATTTTTAGCCAAAAAAAATTTGCCTACAGGACCCCAGTCAGGCTGGGCATGGACCAACTTTAAAATCTTAAATATAATAGTATGTCTTGTGGCATATTGTTTTAAAGGTCTCATAGAGATAATTTCATTACAACAAATTTCAGTGAGCTACGACTTACCGTTTTTGAGATACAGGGTCGGACGTCCTGCGTAATATCCATATATTTTGACCTATAACTCGTTGACCGTAAATTCCAGAAAAATTAAATTTGTTGATAATAACTCCTTATGGCAAGGACTTTCGAACAAGTTAAAGCTTGATTTGTTTTTTCGTTAAAAATTTTCGGACTGTTCGTTCGGCTGGCTGACGAAACCGACCAGAAACTAATATCAACAGAGTATGTCGAGTTATACCTTTTTCGACAGGGCTTGTCATAAGGAGTTATTATCAACAAATTTCATTTTCCTATAATTTACGGTTATCGAGTTATAGGTCAAAATATATGGATATTACGCCGGACGTTCGACCCTGTATCTCTAGAACGGTAAGTCGTAGCCCACTGAAATTTTTTGTAATGAACTTCTCTTTATGAGACCTTTAAAACAATATGCCACAAGACAAAACATTCTATTTAAGATTTTAAAGTTGGTCCATGCCCAGCCTGACTGGGGCCGTGTAGGCAAAAAATTTTTGGCTGAAAATTAATCCCCCTGAAAATTAAGGCTTACGGGTTTTTGCGTTTTCTTGTATTTTCAGCCATTCTCGAGATACGGGGGGTGGGGTGGGACTTTATGCTCACCCTGTATAATAATAATAGTCACCGTCCCCGCTCGAGTGCTTATCATTATTATTATTTCAAAGGCGCATACTCACCCCACTTGGATCCCGTGAGCACAGGACACGCCGCATGCCGCGTCAGATAGTCACCGTCCCCGCTGGAGTGCAGGTTGTGCCAGAACGCAGCCGTCCCCTTCTCCGGCCACAGGGACAGATTCAGGGAGGTGAACACCGTGGCCCCGCCTTGCGCCACGTCACTCATCTGGGAAGAAAAGTTCGGGCGAAATTAAGACAGTGGAACCCGGATATTAGTAGTGCTTTATTTAGACTGTCAGCGCAAGACAGGTAGTCCCATTATGCCAACAGATTAACAAAGCACCTCTTTATTTATTTGAGTATGGATACATTGTAAATAATTGGTTGTTTTTATACATTTGAGTATAAGTATAAGTAGTGCTTTATTTAGACTGTCAGCGATATAAGATAAACTTCGATGTAAGAGAACAATTTTCAGGTCCAATTTACCTCTCTCTAACGGAAAATAACCTCTTAATAAGAGAAACCTGGATATAAGCGAACAATTTCCAGGTCCAATTTACCTCTCACTAACGAAAAATAACCTCTTAATAAGAGAAACTCCGATATGAGAGAACAATTTCCGGGTCCAATTTACCTCTCTCTGAGGGAAAATAACATTTTTATAAGAGAAACCTGGATATAAGAGAAATTAATGTCCGGTTCCTTGAGTTCTCTTATATCCAGGTTTGACTGTAGACACCGGCGAGCTTGATACTCTAGATCAGGCATGTCAAACTGGCGGCCCGCGGGCAGCATGTGGCCCGCCTGGTCAATTTGTGCGGCCCTCTGCTAGCGTTAGGGTATAATACAATACTTCCTTTGTACCTAAACACTTTGTACCTAGAATTTTTTTTTTTTTTTTTTTTCATTTTACGTCAGGATCTTTTTTTTACGAGAGGGGGAGGGCTTGAGTACCTGCGGCAAGCCAATGATCAGCACAACTGAAAAATGGCCCTTCATACATTTTGAGTTTGACATGCCTGCTCTAGATAGTTGTTGTTCACACACACACCATCACACCATTTTCTAATTGAATTGAACATTTCAGGATTACTTACATAGAAGAGGACAGTTGCGATTCGATTGCCTGTTCCAAGTGATTTGAAAGCATTAGCTTCTCCTGGCTGAAAGAAAAGAGAACATGTTAATTTTCAACTATTATAAAGTTGTTGTACTACATACAGAGAGTTTACTTTTTAAATGTAATATAGGAAACTAACCCGTAAAACACAGATGTGTCTATTTGCTGTCCGTAGGGATCCCCTGTTAAATAATTTTTCAACACAATTTCGATTGAAATTGGTACAATTAAAAAAAGTAAACACTCTCTTCTATTCCTAAACAAATTCGAGATTAGTGCGTTAGCTCGTGTAGAAAATGTATCCTATAAAAAATATAAGACCTGTTTGACTGCTGGAGTAAAAGGACTTTTCAGTCTTACCTCGGCAGTATAAACAAGTTGTTGTACTACATAAGGAGTTCGTGTATAAGAGAAAACTATTTTAAGAAATGAAACTACCCCACAAAGACAAGTGTATCCCCTTAGCACTGAGATCATATAACATAGAGGGAACCTTACCTAACTCGAGTTGAACAAATTTAAGCGTCCAACTTTGAACAGCTGATGGTTCCTTTTTCACAAAATCCCGGCTTCTGATTGGTTCAATTTATTTGAATTTTTTGTTTACCTAATGCAGTGACGAATACCAAAACATCCTTAATTTTCACGTCACTTACCAAGCCTTATATTACTACATAATAAGTAGAAAATAATGAAAGTAAAAGAAGAAGCAAATACAAAAATAACTAATATGTAATTATGAAAAAAGTAAAAAAAAATTCTCTCCCTTCGCGAGAGAAAAATTACTACAACTCCGGCACTGATTTTGAAATCAGCTGATGGTCCCTCTTGGACGCAAATCCTGATACATAGGGTTTCCTCTATGTTATATGATCTCAGTGCCCCTTAGTGTGGGGTAGTCACATTAAATATATGTATGTTACCTCTTATACCTACGAGTATTATGTACAGTTATTAATGCAAATAAATTACCAATTACAAATTCTAGAAGAAAGTTATTAAATTTGTGTTAATCAGTTTCCTGACGTCACAATTACTCAAACTCACAGTGTCAAAAATTTACTGAACTTAGGACACGAAGCACCGACCTCCAGATGACATGTCCCGCCGCCTTATCTATCGAGCTACTGAGCTTGGATAGTTCCCTTTATAATTAGATAGTTCCCGAGGTTAAGTGGCAGAGAATGCCTAAGGCATTAACTTCGCCCCGGATTACAAAACAATTGTAATTAAAATTTAATATTGATCTTTATTTTATTTTTTTTGTACATACTTCTAAGTTTTTTTTAATTTATTGTTATTAAAATTTGTTGATGATTGTTTTGTAAAAAAAAAATAAAGTGTAATAAATAAATAATAAATAATTTATTTTAAATCTGTTTTTGAGAATAAACA
Source organism: Bactericera cockerelli (assembly GCA_024516035.1). Classification (NCBI taxonomy): domain Eukaryota; kingdom Metazoa; phylum Arthropoda; class Insecta; order Hemiptera; family Triozidae; genus Bactericera; species Bactericera cockerelli. The sequence goes on from CM044957.1 coordinate 44,702,475, forward strand.
AAAACACGGTATGACCCTGATTCTCACCCTGGCGAAATCATAATGCGGTTCGTAGTGACCACCTATTCCATAGTTGACCACCTGCAGTTCCTCCGCTGTGCTGGTGGTCAGGCCGGTCATATGCTCCACTCGTCGGCTGATCCTCTCCACCACGGGGTGCTCCGGTTCCTTCAGCCAGGCTGACTTGCTGATGCGGTAGTTAGCCACTTCCAACTCTCCGGTCTTGTAGTTCTGAACTGTGGCTCGCCTCAGCTGAAAGGTAAACCAATTTATGTGACTATTGTATTTAAAATTATAGATCTTACCTATTTATACAAATGAATGGAAGAGAATGCCAAAGGCATTATCACCACCCTTGATCAAACTTTGTTTATCTTTCATTAATTATACCTTTTGACTGCACCTGTATATAAAAAATTGTAAATAAAGATTGATCAAAATTGTTGAATAATAATGAGGCTTCATTTAAACTGCTCAGCAAAAAGAGAATCTATAGTCTATTTGTATTTGTTGCCAGCGTGGATGGCCTGTTGAATGCACCGGTCTCGTAGGATCACCGAAGTTAAACAACGTCCAGCGAAGTGAAGACTTTGTGATGCTGGCATTCCGGCCCAACCCAGGCTGGGTGAGGTTAATGTAGCTAGCATGTTTTTGCTTTCCTTCGAATGGAGGCTAACACCCTCGTCGTGATATGACCATGCAGTTGAAAGTGACTTTAAACCCAACGTAAAAAAAGTATTTGTAATTGTAAAATATTGGTTTTTTTATCTTCAAATTATTTCGATTTTTATTTGTTATACCAAGAGTTTATAAGTATGATTATAAGTTTTTTTATATATTTAATAGTAAAATATTAGCACGAAAAAATACTAATTATCTGTTTCTTTATTCGGGTAATGTCACTTTGAAGTACCGGGTTGTTTCACGATGGGGATTTACTAGTACTAAAATAAAAAATCCCAAAGAGCCTAACGAGATAATGCAGTGATGTTAATTTTTAAAGGGCCCATATAAGCCAAACTCGACCCTGTCTTTTTTTGGCACTCCTCAGTCAGTCCCAGTACCTCAGTGGTCAATAATAATAATAATAATATCGACTTATTCCAGCAGTAAGCACAAGACGTATTATTATGTGGTAAAAATCCCAAACGGGAGGATATCTTGTCATGTCCCGGCTGGGTTTCGAACCCACGACCTCTGGAATCTCTGGATTCACAGAGTAGTCGCCTTTACCACTGAGCTACCGGGTATGTGTCTGGTAATCCAGAACTCCACGCGGATTCGAAAACCAGCCGGGACATGACAAGTTATTCTCTCATTTAAAAATTTGAAAACTTATTTTAGTGAATTTTTGATATCCTGAAAGCCAAGGAGGGCTGCACTGTGGTGTAACACAGAAAAAGGGGCCGCAAAAGTCGGCCGGTTGATTTTTCTTTTAAAACCCATCGTGTGGGGTATTAAAGGAAAGGTCTCGATGTGCTCATGCTCTATATGACATTTATAATTCGATAAGATCATCTGTGTGAGGTTTACAGTTCACGGAACTAGTTAGTCCTTGTCAGGCAGTATAAATAAGACAATAGCCTAGACATTGAATCTTGGGGTCCATATAATCCTCACACCACCGTGACTTAAGTATCAAAAAAACGGTATCTAGTTACAGTAAAATTATTATTATTATTAACTGATTGAAGTCCCGAAAGAGGAGTCCCAATTAAATTATTCAAATTGTGCGTACCAAAAATAGTTAAAGTTTAGTTTATTATTATTATTATTACTCACCCGCGGCTGAGCCATGCTCTTGATCAGATCTATCTCGGAGTCATACATGACGTCCCTGTAGAGAACAATGCGGGGACTCAGGTGGGCTTCCTCCTCTTTGAGCGGCATCAGCCGCAGGAAGGGCACATTGTTGTGAACGTAGCGACAGCGGAGCTGAGCTGCCAGAGCCGAGGGTATGGTCAGGTCCCCGCGACACAGCATCTCGTACTTCTCCCGCTCTGTGGGCTCCAGAGTGGTGGAGAGAATGTTCTGGGGGGGGGGAGAATGAGTGAGTGAGTGAGTGAGAGTGAGAGAGAGAGAGAGAGAGAGAGAGAGAGAGAGAGAGAGAGAAAGAGAGAGAGAGAGAGAGAGACACAGCATCTCGTACTTCTCCCGCTCTGTGGGCTCCAGAGTGGTGGAGAGGATGTTCTGGGGGGGGGGAGGAGAATGAGTGAGTGAGAGAGTGAGGTGAGAGAGAGAGAGAGAGGAGAGAGAGAGAGAGAGAGAGAGAGGAGAGAGAGAGAGAGAGAGGAGAGAGAGAGAGAGAGAGAGAGAGAGACACAGCATCTCGTACTTCTCCCGCTCTGTGGGCTCCAGAGTGGTGGAGAGGATGTTCTGGGGGGGGGGAGAGAATGAGTGAGTGAGAGAGTGAGTGTGAGAGAGAGAGAGAGAGAGAGAGAGAGAGAGAGAGAGAGAGAGAGAGAGAGAGAGAGAGAGACACAGCATCTCGTACTTCTCCCGCTCTGTGGGCTCCAGAGTGGTGGAGAGGATGTTCTGGGGGGGGGGAGAGAATGAGTGAGTGAGAGAGTGAGGTGAGAGAGAGAGAGAGAGGAGAGAGAGAGAGAGAGAGAGAGAGAGAGAGAGAGAGAGAGGAGAGAGAGAGAGAGAGAGAGGAGAGAGAGAGAGAGAGAGAGGGGAGAGAGGGAGAGAGGGAGAGAGGGGAGAGGGAGGAGGGAGAGAGGGAGAAAGGGAGAGGTAGAGAGAGAGGGAGAGAGAGAGAGAGAGAGAAAGAGAGGGAGGGAGGATTTAGAGAGAGAAAGTAGAGAGTAGTAAAAATAAATAATAACCCTCTTTAGTGGAAGGTAACCACTAGGCGAGGTTAATGCTCAAAGCCACAGGCTTTAACCTCGCCCCTTGGTTCACTACATATTCTTTTTTGTTTTTTTATCATGTCCTATTTTGTTGAATGTATGTAGTTGACCAATAAAGTGTTAAATAATAATAATAAAGCATTTTCTACCACCTAACCCTCAGAGTCTTATTATTATGTGGTCACAAACTCAAATTAACTCTGCAGCTCTTGCAGTTCACACCTGAGCTAGTAATTTTGAACCCCATCACACCTAGTGTTCCACTTTACTAATAATAATAATACTCTTTAGTGGAAGGTAACCACCAGGCGAGGTTAATGCTCAAAGCATTTTCTACCACCTAACCCTCAGAGTCTTATTATTATGTAGTCACAAACTCAAATTAATAAGGAAAAATTCGTGCACTGGGTGGGATTCGAACCAACGGATCCCCGCGCTACCTGGATTACGCAGACTAGCGCGTTAACCACTTTGTGTTTTGAAGCCAGGCGCGGCCGATGGAAAAATGTTTGGGGGTGCATCAAATGTAAACATAAACAGTTCATATCGAGACAGACCGCGAGATATATTCTACTCCTTTGCGATGTTTCGCGCTATGTGGCGTTTCCATGCAACTGGGGTTCGTTTCCTCACTTCTTATTTCTACATTTTTTTTATGCACCGTGTACTGTACTTTAGTTTTTTATTTACTTACTTATTTTCACTTATTTTAAGTCTTAATTGACTTTGTATACATGCCATATGGTGTAAAATGTACAATAAAATGAATTTATTATTATTTTTATTATTATTATTACACGCTATGATCTCACTCTTACATTGGCGGGGGTTTCTTGCATGAGCTCCGGAGACTTCTTCAGTTCCTCCTGGTAGTATACTTTGTTACCGAGTGCTCTCTGGTGGGTGGGGAATATCATGAGCAGCTCCTCGGTAAGATGTAGGGCCGACATGACCTGGCCTGAAATTACAAACAACCAGAAATTTTACACTTTGGAGAGTTATTTCTCTAATAATAATTTTTTTTTTTTTATGTAAAACAAAACCTACAAGCAATTATCCTTGTAATAGGGCCAACTTACAAATAATAATGTAGCAAAGTATCTATGGTTTTATTTGTGGTGAAGCACAAGGCCTCTTCACAATTTTTGTGGTTAGCACAGCATTACTAAGAGCCTCCTTTACTTTTTCAAATTATTCTATTACATTAATTTCTTTTTACTCTGGTAATACCACCACTGGTCGTTACTTATACAAGTAACTACTCATTTTTCCTCACGAGATAAGAGTGGACCCCGAACATCCAAGAGAACAGAAAAATTCCTGCCCCGCTGGGGATCGAACCTAGGTCACCATGCGTGCAATGCCTAGCGCGCTAGCTCACTCTGCCACGGTGACTACATAATGTAGCAAAGTATTTGCATAGAAACAGAGGCTGAATAAGAGTGGGTTTACATTATACAAGAAAAAATCCTGAAAAGCGCTTCCTCCTTTTTCAATATCAATTGAACCAAACAAAAGATTCTCATCACTGTAATAGATAGCCGCGTAATGTTCAGCTCATCATATTTATAACTATCATATTTTTGTTGTTTTTCAAATAATTTCTTTTTACCTGTGATACACTTAGATATTATAATTTTGATAAATATTTTAAATTTTGCTTTTGTTTATACTTATATTTTGTATTTGTAAGTTTGTTATATATTTATATAGAGCTTGGCCCGTAAATATACACCTGTTCAACAGGTATTTTAAAAAAACTAAGCTGTTTTTAGTTTATTTTTACCTTGCATGAATTTTGAATAAGCCAAATACTCGAGAATTTCCCATTTGGCCGTTGTGGTTTTGTTTCTGTCCAGTTCGTGGCGGCGCAGAGCTTCACCCATCCATAGGGCAGTGTGGTAGAAGTCTTGAGTGTTGTAGGACTGGCGACCTAACTCGAAACAGTCACTGGCTGAAAAGAGATATAAAGAAAATACATTTTAACTATATTACTTGCGAGAAATTTCCAATATTAGAAATCGTAAGTATTTTTTTTTTTTTACTCATCAAAACCATACGAGGTTAGCACAAGATTCAAGCTAACCTCGGTTTGTGAGTTTCCTGCGAATGGAGGGTAAAACCCCCGTCGTGATATGACCATGGCAGTTGAAAGCGACGTTAAACCCCAATTTAAAAAAAAAAAAAAAGCTAACCTCGTATGGTTTTGATGACAAGATTCAAGCTAACCTCGTATGGTTTTGATGACAAGATTCAAGCTAACCTCGTATGGTTTTGATGACAAGATTCAAGCTAACCTCGTATGGTTTTGATGACAAGATTCAAGCTAACCTCGTATGGTTTTGATGACAAGATTCAAGCTAACCTCGTATGGTTTTGATGACAAGATTCAAGCTAACCTCGTATGGTTTTGATGACAAGATTCAAGCTAACCTCGTATGGTTTTGATGACAAGATTCAAGCTAACCTCGTATGGTTTTGATGACAAGATTCAAGCTAACCTCGTATGGTTTTGATGACAAGATTCAAGCTAACCTCGTATGGTTTTGATGACAAGATTCAAGCTAACCTCGTATGGTTTTGATGACAAGATTCAAGCTAACCTCGTATGGTTTTGATGACAAGATTCAAGCTAACCTCGTATGGTTTTGATGACAAGATTCAAGCTAACCTCGTATGGTTTTGATGACAAGATTCAAGCTAACCTCGTATGGTTTTGATGACAAGATTCAAGCTAACCTCGTATGGTTTTGATGACAAGATTCAAGCTAACCTCGTATGGTTTTGATGACAAGATTCAAGCTAACCTCGTATGGTTTTGATGACAAGATTCAAGCTAACCTCGTATGGTTTTGATGACAAGATTCAAGCTAACCTCGTATGGTTTTGATGACGGTGCTGGGCTCTCATTCATTGAAGAGTAAATAATATGATGAAAATGTTTTTATAAAACGTAAAGCGAGAATTTCAACACCAAAAAAATTACTTGTCTCTTCCTTTTAGGAAGGAAAGTAATAATAATTGTCATATTGATTTTACCTGTTTTCTGTGTGTAAATAGAGCTCGGCTCTTGAATATACAACCGTTCTGCCAGCATTTATTTATCATTTACTTCCGAGCCAGCGTCGATGACGCGTTAAAGGCACCTGTTCTCATTGAATCACCGAAGTTAAGCAACGTCTAGCGAGGTCTTTACCTCGCTAGACCCTCTATTCGCTGGAAACTCACAAACCATCTACTCAAATTAACCTCATCCAGCCTGAGTGGGGTCAAAAATAGCCAGTATCACGGAGGTTCGAATTTGAATGGTCACCCATCCAAGTCCTAACCTCACTGGAAGTTGCTCGACTTTAGTGACACAAAAAGAACTCGTGTATTTAACGTGGCATCAACGCTGATTGACTGGAGGTTTTTACGATCACAAGAGTTAACACACATAACTGCTACTGGTCACATGGTAACAAAAGGTCAAAACATTTGTTCAAGAGATCACAATGAATTGCAATTGTATGGTTTGCTTTCTCTAAACTCTCACTAGAGAATATACAGAGTGGACAAGACCAGGTGTGTTTTGCCATCTGTTTTATTTTTATTGTATTTTTGTTTTTAAATATTTTTAAATTTGTTCATACATATTTTATTTTTGTAATATGTATAAAAAATATTTTACACATAGTTATACACTTTTTATAAAGTGCATAGGTATGTAGTTGGTTTATTATTATAATTTTTGTACAAGAAAAATACTTCCAATTACAAAGATTATAAACTAGCGGGCTATCGCCCGCTTTGCGGGCCGAGGCATGGCCGTAAAGCAAAAAAACCTTTTTCGCCAATGGCAGGTGTTGTAGTGGGAATTTCAAAAAATCCCGTCTTATTGCACATCTAGACTATAAGACAAAGCTACCTACCAAATTTCAGCTTCCTAGGACTTACCAGTTCGGAGAAACAGTGATGAATCAGTGAGTCAGTCAGTCAGTGAGTGAAACTCTCTTTTATAAGTATAGATTGAACAGAAGTAAAGTCAGGTGGATCAACTGACTGAGAAGTATAAATGACTCCCCAGGTATAAAGTCAAGGCTTACCGGTAAGTTGAGAAGTATACTGAACTCCATTGAGCTCTCCCCTAGCAACGGAAGTAGTGTCCAAGTTGTAAGTATCTTGAAGTCTGAGCAATGCTGCGGCTGCTCCACTTAAATCTTCCTCTGTTGGAAATTTGAGATCTTGCTTGTATCGGGTCATATTCTCTGCTGCCTCTGTAATTACAATAAGGATATTTTCATATGATAGGTGCATACTTAATACAAACCTGATTTTCAATATTTGTAGTCTGTGCCTGGATTTTCCTAACCTATTTTTTTTTTTTTTTTTTTTTTTCAATTTCTAGGCATTTTTTTTCTCAGAACAATCTGAGGTTCCTCAGGTCAACTGCAAGAGATTTTGAACAAAAAAAATCAATGAAAATACACATTTTTTCTGGGTTTTTTTATGAAGTTTACCCTATGAAGATGGAGCAGCCATAAATTATTATACTGGTGATTAATAATAATAAAGATCTTGTCCAATTGAATACAAAACAAAAAAAAAATCATTCTCCTCAACATATAAGTTTAAATACTTATAACTCCCTGCCCAAATATTGTGGTAATAGTCTTGCCATCTAAGTTCAATATTTACCCTCACTTATCTTCACAGGGTATGGTATCCAGTAGCTCTATAAAGCATTAGCTAATGTCCTAATAGAGCTCAAGACTGAAGTGTTTTATTACCTTTCTATAAGGTAAAGCCCAAGTACCTTCATAGATGTGATCCTTCATGTAATGTTCCGCTTGCTTCCAGTCCATGATTAGCCTCTTGACAACAAGGAAAGCATTTATTGGGTTTGCCAAGTATTCCTTTACATCTTTAGCTGCTTCAGCATGCTCCATTTTGAATCCATTTGATATTCTGTTATCATGATAAGGACAAAAGTAAGTAATACTGTCTCTTAGCATTGTAGTCATTTTCAGGTGCCTAAATACAATATCTAAATAATAACTAATTAAGATGTCCCACCAAGAGGATGCATTATTGCCTGAGAAAAATTCTTTTAACTTACATTATACTCATATATTAAAAATTATAACACACATGACTAGTAAAGAAAAATCACTTGAAATTAAAGAACCTTTAGCTTGTAAGTTGTGTGAGAAATTTAATCAATAACATTTTCTAATAGGCTCCTGGTTCATTTCTGGTTTGCCAGACAAACTACTGGTTTCAGACTAGTCTCAAATCTCTACATTCATTTAACAAAAAAATTAAAATTGCCTGTTTGAATAAAGTGTATAACAATCCACACGGAGCTCATTGATATAAGCCCACAAACATTATTACCTATTCATAATTTGCTTACAGTTGATTGTAACACTTTCTGACAAATTCATATGACCCTTCAACTAAATTGGACTTCAACAATTGTTCCATGGCTACAAAATAAAAAGACGGTGAAACACTCATTTTAAAATATAAAAAGAATCTTTTGTACTTACTTCTTGAGTGTTGTCAGTCGCTCCTCCTGTGCCTCAATGTACTTGTCCAGAGTATGAATTAAGATCACCTCAGTAGTGAGGAGTTCTTCCATATCTGCCAGAGCTGTGTAGACTTCTGCATGAGATATGCTCACACTTCCCAGGAGACAGGAAGCTATGAAGCAGGAACACCACCACATCCTGGAAAACCAGAATTTTTTCATGTGTCAATAACTAACAAATAAAAATGAATGCCTATCTAATTGTTCCAATTGAATGCCTTTTAAAATATACTTAAAAAATACTTGGATTTTTTTTTTTAATTTGGGTTTAACATTGCTTTCAACTGCATGGTCATATCACAACGGAATAATTCTCTTTGATAATTTGATGTTTGTTATTCATGTTTTTCTAAAAAAATACTTTAGTGTGTATAATATCAGGGCTGGATCAACCTTCTGGGCCTGTATCACTTATGTGGTGCAAAGCTCTAGCACTCAAAGAAAAAAATCAAACAGACCCTGGATAAGTGGATAGTGCCATCGTATATTTACCCTATCAGCATGGGATAGTACCATTAGTAGAATGGTATGACTCTCACAATAATAATGATATTCAATAATTATGCATACCCTTCATGTATTCAATTATGCATACATTAGTAGAATACAATTGAAATACCATAAAACTACCTGGTTAGGACTTAAAAGTCCCAATATCTCAGTTCAAATATAAAGATAAAAATAGTACCACTTTACATTGCAGAAGTTTCTTTGACATGACTGGTATTTTGAAGGGTTCACTTGGACTAACATTTTTTTTTTTTTTTTTTTTTTTTTTTTTCATCCTAGATGAGGGTTGTGGTTGTGACATATCAAATCAAATGATTTTGAGGTGCTGTTAATAAATTTGACATATTTTTGAGTGATAAGGAAAGTTGTTTTGTGTCACACCAATTTATTTTATTATCAAGCCGGTGGTAGGTAAACTAGATGGGTAACAAAAGGCTTAGTTGTGAATTTTTCTTTTGTCCTGCGTTCTACAGGACAATTATTTTTATCCAATTCAAACAGATGAATTTTCTCATTTTTGAAACTATGTACCTACTCTTTTGTTTAATTTTCTTATGGTCAAGCTACTTACACAATGATATATTGTATTCCGTAAAAAAGTTTGAGGTACATGAGACATGTTTGTGACTATGTTAGCAGAACTAACAAATATTGTATTAATGTGATTTAGCCATTAATATTACAATATATTATTGGTCAGATTAACTTTTCTACTACAGCATCTGTGGTTCCGATTGAACAATTGTGGGTAGTTAAAAATGTTATGAATTCATTACAAGTTGGCCATGCCTCAATAAACTCAAATGAGCCATAGACCTGGCTGCAACGCAGCTAGTTACAAAATAAAAAGGTAAGTTGGGGGGCTCTACAAAGCTCATAATATCTTATTTCTTAGGTTGTCTTAGCCAAATGAGAACCAATCAGCAGCTAGAACATTCCTTTTCTCCAAAAGGAACCGAGTCCCCAACTCGGTTCCTTTTGGAGGAACAGATGTTCCTCGGTTTGTTTACATTTTCAGAGAAACAGTGCATTTTATTAAGACTGTTCCATTCCGTTTCACTCTGTTCTGTTTCAAAATGTATAATAAAATTTGATTTATGTAAAGGTAGTGTATATCTCCAAAGTGCAAGGCTCATAGCATGTCATACAGTAGAATTTTTTTTTTAGAATTTTTTAGAATTTAGAATTTATTGTTTGTTAGACATTTACCTATAGTAGTTTATATGGGCCTATAGAATATATTAACCAGCCCTTTGGCATACCCAAGAAACTGTTCATCACAAGAAATACTCTGTAACAGATGAAGTCTGAGCTGACATTTTGATATGCTGTTTAGACCTTTGAGAAGCAGTGCAAAATGATTTGAACCCAATCAGTGCCTCAGGACTAGAGTTATTTACCTAAACAAAAAACATTTCCAACCTAATCTCTTAGACAAACTTGATTGTCTTGAGAAGAACTGTTGTTTCTTGAGAAGAAAGTAGGTAGGTACTTATTTTACCTTTTAATACACAAATAAGAGTATCCAAACTTACCTTATCTTGATTTTTAAAACTGGACAACTTATCACTTTTATATTTTATAACAGTTCTTAAAATAAAATGATCATTAAGCCTGGGAATAACTTTGTTTCCTATAATGAATATTAGATAATGGTGTTTAAGGAAATAAGTGAGAGCAAGTAAAAGTAAAAGGATGAGACTTGAGAAAGAGATCAAAGGTCAGGGTCCCATTCAAGAAACTTTACACTACCCAAAAGAGAGAGTATGAATAATTCTGTTCCACTAGGCTACTACCAAGTCCCCACTATTCAAATGACATTACTCTATCAAAGTGCAAGAGACTTGTGGTCTACAACCACCAAATTAATTTGAACATTAGAAATAAGGAGAAAGGATGTTTTGCACATCTAGTAATTATTCTACAGATAATGAATGTCTGTCTGTACTCAGTCTAGCATTCAGAAACTACTGATCCAATTTAAATGAAACTTTAGGAGTATGATGAGCTATGATCTAAGGATACCAGGGTAGGTTTCTGAAAACGTTGAAAGGTTCAATGTTTAGATTGTTTAATCAGTTTATTGTTGCTCTTCTGGGTGGACAGGGACCACTTTAGCGGCCATGCCTCAGTCAATTTTACGATGCAGATAGCAAAAATATTATCGGAATTAAAAATCAACCTCTCTAAAAAATTTTGGTCAGCCAGATCCAGATAACGAACGATCACGCCACATCCAATGTTTATTAAGTTTATTTATAAAAAGAACAAGAAGGCATGGCGCATGACTGTGCGACAATGCCTTAACCCTTGAGTAACTCAAGAGAAATACGATTTCTGTTCCGTCCGCTGTTGCGAAGTACGGATAAACTGCTAGTTGAGCCTTTTATATTGTACAGTGTTGCCAATTGGTTTGAAACTTTGAACGAAAAAAAACCCTTTTCATCCCTTTCAATTATCCCTCAAAAATCCCTTACATTCTACAGCTACATCAAGCAAAACGCTAATTTGTAACGCCAAAAAAACGAGCGTGACTCGTGCGCTAATCATAATTTTAATATAGTCCAGCCGCAATTTTCATTAGAGAACCGGGTACCCGAGCATTTCCATTACAGAACCGGGTACCTGAGCAATTTTCATTAGAGAACTGGGAACTCGAACAATTTTCATTAGAGAACCGGGTACCACGGAATATATCAACGAGAACCCAAGTACTTCATCAGCCGGTTCCAATCATCAGCCCTGCTAGGAACCTATTGGGGATAGTCTGTCTGTTAACTTGAAAGTAGGCACGGTCGGTGGGAAAATGTGTTGGGGGTGCTGCCAAATGAACCGGACTAAAATGGGATTTATAGAGTAGCTCTTTCAGTATATCTAAAGAGTCTGAGTTTGTTTACCATGCCCATCGTAATAGGTGCCTATTTACTTTAGAATGACTCCATCGAGAGGAAAACACAGTATAGTTCCACTAGGTCATGAATGAACTGATGAAGGAAATCTCAAACGAAAAATCTTTTGACGGAATCATATCGGAATAATCTGATTTTTCTATTTGGTTCAACTTATACTTACATTCCGTTACCGGCTATGTGAGGTAGCTTAACACGGCCTCAGCGTTTCCAATAATAAAATTCGCCACGCGATCTGACATTTGCGAGGTAGGTGTCCTCGATTGAACATGGTTCCTCTTCGTTTAGGCAGATGAGCAGGTGCTATCAAATTTTCTAGGCGATTGGGCTTACATGGAAAAAATCGTTTATCACCGGCAAAAATAACACTACGAGTTCAACTATAATTCAACTGACAATCTGACCTAATAATCATAGCTTCTCTGAGGAGCTACTATTATTAAACATGTTAGATCAAGTTTTTTTACATAGAATACATACATAGAAATTGACATTAACAAAACTTGATCAAGGGCGCGTTGCTAATTCCAACGGCATTCTCTTCCAATAATGTTGTTTCTTCCAATACTATAATGTTGCGTCTACATAATTACATGATAAGTGAATGATTACTTGATTAGGTACCTACCTATATTTATTTACCTGTACCTGTGGCCCATGTAGAGACTTGATCTGTCAGAGGTCCATCTGGGCATGAGTTAATAGTTCAGTTGTACTCTAGACGCTGGACAACCTGGTTGGATCCTGAACAACTATAAGACCGTTCATCAGATAATAGAAAAATTGAATAACCTACCGAAAGTTTACAAAGGTAAATATTAGCTATTATTATCATTTTTGGTTGTTTGTTTGTATTTGAGTTGGTCTAGGATTTAAGATAGGTAGGCTCTTGATAACGCAAAATAGTACGTACAGTTAATAGTCAAGGCCAAGTCTTATTTCTAGAACGTTTCAAGAAGTCGAAGTTTTTTCACGAAGGACACAACTACGCAAGTATGCAAAAGTACATCAAGCTCGCCGGGAGGCGAGTTCTCGTCAAGAGTATAACGTGCCAGCCTGCCTATAATAACACGAAACAGATTTATGTATGTCTACTTAAAATTTTAAACAATCTAAACTAACATCAATCTAACAAAAATCGTAATTACATTCAAGTTGAATCGAAATGTCCTTGTTACATAAGTATGTCCATTGTCCAGTGTACTTGATAATAGGTACTATCAGCTATATGGGGGCTTAGTTCATAAGTATGTTACATAAGTATGTCCAGTGTGCTTGGTAGTAGATACTATCAGCTATAAGGGGCTTAGTTCGGTATAATATGGTCGCCACCATTTCTCATCAATATTGTAAACCAGGGAGAAATTGTTCTGGGCTCAATTCGGGTGCACTCCTTTTTCTTGATTTGAAACAGGTTCAAAATTGGACCTCATATTAAGATGTAATAGTAATAGTGTACGATGTAATAGAGATGTAATACGATGTAAAATAGAAGGTAATCATGGAGATCTTATGTTTTTCTTCGCCTTACCTTTACAGGTGAAGGTATGTTTAGCTGAGTGGTAACGACGATTTCCCAGAATGTGACCCCAAATTAAAGAATTTGAGCTAATTCGTATATGGGAAAAGAAATAATATTATATTGGAATTCCTGAAATATTATCAACATACCGTCTTATCCGAATAAAAAACTACCTTGAAATTACTTGCCACTTCCTGAAACTTGACAACAGGAGGGTTCAAAAATCTGGACCATTTTTTTATACATATATATACGTATACATTCATAATACATACATACATATATGTACCTACGTTAATCATTCGAGAAGGTAAGAGTTAATTGTTTGTGGTGTTCGCGGTTGGCCGCGCGGTCAAAATCTCCTCGCGGATCTCCAAAAATGACCGGGCGGTTTCTGCGGTTCCCAGTTTGGCCGTCCCTCTACTGTTTAGTAAAACATAAGAAAATGTTCTTTCACAGTTTGAGAAGCCCGTTCTACACACAAAGCTTTCTCGTCCAGTAATATGAATCGAATACGGTGTGAGCAATTTCCCAAACATACATCAAGTTATAGTCGAGTGATTATGGAAGGCATGAGCTCTGTCATTACGCGATCTAATCGAGAAGGTAAGAGTGACTTTTTTGTTGCTTACTAATCAATTACTGTTCTAGAATAGAATATAATGATTGTATATTTGCTTCTTTAAATTACAAATGTAACAACTAATTGTTATAATTACTGTTCTATAATTTCAGATTAGATCAGATGTTCTATGAGATAAGGAAATTGTTTAATTGAGTTAGATTAGAAAGTACCTATCCAAACATTCTACCTAACAAAGTTTTTATTTTTTATTTTTAAAAGTTATCATATTTGTGTTAATCACTTTCGTGATATCACAACTACTCAAACTCGCATTACTAAATCTACGCTGAAACCAGGACTTGAACCACCGACCTCCAGGTTTCAAGTCCGCTGCCTTATTGATCAAGCTATACTGAGGTCAGTTACATGTTACAAACATGCTACCTGTCTAAATATTTTTTTGAATTTTCTCAATATTTAATATTTCATATAACAAACATGTCATCATTCTTCTCACGACACATGGTGCCTACCAGGCTCGAGGCATTTCCACGCTGGACTGCCAATGACAGTCGTTGCCGTAAAAATGCCCCGGCCCTGGTATCACCACATGTGCCTTGTAACTTATCTGAAATTAAGTCTACCAAAGACTTGAACTGGCGAGAAAATGGTCCCAGTGTTTCGACAGCCAAGCCATAGAAACAGTACTGATGTGTCAGAGCTTCGTATTTTTTCGTCTTCTTATCACTTGCTAATTCTGCTGCTGCGCCAGCCATTAAATATAGATGTACCCAAGTCTCTGTCTAATTTCTAAAGAGAATGGCGCTGGCATTAGCACTACCCCTGAAGTTTTGTTTATATAATTGTAAATATTCCTTGAATGACCGAACTCAGTAGCTTGATCAATAAGGTGCCGGACTTGAAACCGGGAGGTCGGTAGTTCAAGTCCCGGTTTCAGCGTAGATTAAGTAAAGCTAGTTTAAATAGTTTATTTCTCATATTTTTTCTTTTGTTTATAGAGGACCCATCACAAGCCATTTTTATTTGGCTTCTAAGATTTTAAGATTAACCTAAACGTTGTTTCAAAATTTCAGGAGCACGCTTCCACAGTAGGAATCTCCTCCTGGTACCCACAGCAGTCGGGTTGTTCCTCCTTCTCGTGCAGACAGTCACCAGCTCCAACGAACAGACAGACAGCCTCAGGCTGGTGCACATAATATTCAGACATGGAGAACGAACACCCGCGGACACGTACCCCACGGATCCACATGTCCAGCACAAGTTTGAACCCTACGGGTGGGGACAACTTACCAATGTGAGTAGCATCGACAACACTGGAACTTTACGGGTGGGGACAACTTACCAATGTGAGTAGCATCGGCAACACTGGAACTTTACGGGTGGGGACAACTTACCAATGTGAGTACCGTCGATAACACTGCCAACACACAAACCTAATTATACAGGGTGTCCATAAAGTCTCACCCCACCCGCTGTATCTCGAGAACTGCTGAGAGTACGGAAAAGATAATTTTTTTCCGACCCAATCGGGCGGGGGGGCGTATGGGTTAGGCGCCGCGCCGACCGGCCCAGCCTCCGTGACGTAACGGTTGTGACTACTACCCGTAGTCCAGAGATCTTGAGTTCGATCCCCGGTCGGTGCAGATTTTTCACACAGAAAATTCTGTTCCCTCTGTACATGTGAGGCTGGCATTTCCAGCCCTACCCAGGCTGGGTGAGGTTAATGTGGGTAGCTGGTACGATTCCCAGCGAATGGAAGGTAAAACCCCCGTCCTAATCCAGGACGTTAAATTAATTAGAATCGTTGACGCAAGGAAGGGCATCCAGCCGTGCCAAAACCAACCAACATCAACCATGAGGTTGAACAACGTCGACCCTGCTCAAGTGGGATGAGGCAGAGTAAAAGAAGAAGAAGATTAGGTGAATAAGGAGATTGATTCAATTATATAAGAAGATTCACTTTGTTTTAAATTACTCATCAATACGAGTTTGTTGCATAACATTAGGAGCTCTCTAGGACCTAACCGGGTTCAGTACGAACCAAATAAAGTTGGCTGGAGACCATCAATACCACCCAGCTGGTAGCTGTAGCCATGCTGGCGACAACAACACCATTACGCAAAAAAGGTATACATTCTAATTCTAACAAATTGAAGTACTTATCAGTAATGTATTTTATTAATTGATAAGGCGGCGGACTTGTTACCTGGAGGTAGATTTAGGGTAGTGGTTCAGGTCCCGGTAGATTTAGGGCGTAGATTTAGGGCGTAGATTTAGGGCGAATTTAATAGACAACATCGATAACTTGAGTCATTGCTAAGCGTCGGTTTTCCCTATCTTACACAGTGCGCTGTTGGCATAATGGGACTACCTGTCTTGCGCTGACAGTCTAATTAAACCGCATTACTTATACGGAATCCGTGACTTAGCGCCACAGAGGTATTGCAAAGACGTCTATTAATTCCGCCCTTAGTAAAGCGAGTTTCAGTAGTTGTGATATCACGAAAATGATTAACACAAATATAGATAAGCCTTGCAGTTCAACGAGGCAATGCTGCAAGCGTTTTGGGTTGTCATCCAAATGATGATGTTCTGATTAATGTTTTTCATGTTTAATAAAACCGTGTTTTCTTATTAAAAGAAAAAGATAAAAAAAAAAAATCTACAATATTATCTACAATTTCAGAGAGGAAAGCAAGCTCAATTTGAACAAGGTGAATGGCTTCGACAGAGATACAATAGCTTCCTCGGGGACACTTACAGCCCGGACTACTTGAAAGCTCAATGTACAGACGTGGACCGGACTAAAATGTCCTCTCAGCTCATGCTGGCTGGGTTGTATCCACCCAAGGGAGATCAAGTGTGGAACCTTAATCTTCTCTGGCAGCCGATTCCTCTCACTGTTGAACCTCTCAAATATGATCAGGTGATGACTTAAAATAATATGCCATACACTTGAGCACACGATAATAATAATTCCGAGTACCTAAATCACGGTGGTGAGAGGATTATATGGACGCCCAGATCCAATGTCTAGGCTCCTTTCATGTCCATTGATAGTTCACGGTGGGCTGAACCTACCCTCAAAATATATGCATTTGTATACGGGACACCCTGTATAGCGGCAAGTTTAAAACCTTATTCTTGCACTTTTTTGCTCTGATTTTCAGATTCACTTAAACATCAAAGCTCAATATTAATTTAATTAAAAATTATTACAAACGTTTAACTGAGCGGGATATTCAAATCCTTGCTGTTTCTCTAATTTTCTGATTTAGTCAATCTTTTCCAGCTACTTCTAGGTCGCTTGCCGTGTCCTCGGTACCAGGAAGAGTTGAACAGGGTGTTCACCACATCAGAAGTGAGGTCAATAATGGAAGAGAACAAAGGTCTGCTTGAGTACAGTAGTGCCCAGAGTGGACTCACCATCAGTACACCCGATGACGCCCAATCTCTCTACAGCACACTCAAAGCGGAGGTAATAATGATCGACACCGACCTCAAGTAGAACTGCACTGGTAGTCAAGTGGTTAACGCGCTAGTCTGGTAATCCAGGTAGCATAGGGATCTGTTGGTTCGAATGCCACCCAGTGCATGAATTTGAGTTTTTGGCCACATAATAATAATACTCTGAGGGTTAGGTGGTAGAAAATGCTTTGATCATTGACCTCGTCTGGTGGTTATCTTCCACTAAAGAGTGTTATTATTATTATTTTCAATAAGGCGGCGGACTTGTAACCTGGAGGACGGTGGTTCAAGTCCCGGTTTCGGCGAAGATTTAGTAAAGGGAGTTTTGCGTAGTTGTGACATCACGAAAGTGATTAGCACAAATATGATAACTACTTATAACTTTATATTATACTTTCAGAATCAGTATCTTGATTGATAATTAGGTATAACTAATAAGGCAGTGGACTAGTCACTTGGAGGTTCCATTTCCATTGGAAACATTGAACGACCTCAGTAGCTTGATCGATAAGGCGGAGAACTTGTAACCTGGAGGTCTGTGGTTCAAGTCCCGGTTTCAGCGTAGATTTAGTAAAGCTAGTTTGGGTAATTGTGGATATCACGAAAGAGATTTTTTTTAAAGAAGAGTGTTTTACAGCCGTTTTTATTTCGTGGCCATGAAAAAGGAGCTACTGTAGTAGACTTGTAGTCTAGGTTGTAGCCCACCCATCCTGTAGTATGCCTCCCCTCTGATGGGCGAGAAGTGACCCAATACTTCCCAATTAGGTGCTGGCTCAACACGAGCGCACCGGAAGGTATCCCTTACAAACAATTGTAACCAAATTAAGAATACAAATTTTTGTCGGCACGGGGGATCGAACCCGAGACCTTTCGCATGGTAAGCGAGTGCTTAACCACTGAGCTAATCGCTTTGAATAACAGAACCGGAAACATTAGTACATTACTAACTTTATGCATGGTTTCTCCTCAGACAGACCTGGGCTTGCAGCTCCCGGCATGGACCACCCGAGTGTTTCCCGACCCTCTGGCCAAGATCACAGCCCAGAGTTTCGTCATCAATGCGATGACTCCTGCGCTGCAGAAGCTGAAAGGCGGTGAGACATTTCTTTCTTCTTCAATTTAATAAATATTAAATATCCTCAAAGGGGTGTGTATTTACGGCCAAAGTCCTATATACAATAAGAACAAATAACAAAAATTACAGGTAGAAATTAAACATTTAGGTTGAAGTCTGTCCCGGTAGCTCAGTGGTAAAGCCGGCACTCTGTGAATCCAGAGCTTAAAGAGATTGCCATAGGCAATAACCACGCCCTTTAGTTAGGACATATATGTTTCTATATATTTTCCTATTCTTTTCATTTTTATTGTATATATTGTTTCCATTTTTTTCATTGTTAAAATAACTATTTGTATTGTACATATGTCCATTTATATCTAATAAAGTGTTGAATAATAATTTAGGACATATGTTTTTATATATTTATCTATTCTTTTTCATTTTTATTGTATATATTGTTTCCATTTTTTTCATTGTTAAAATAACTATTTGTACTGTACAATCTGTACATATATTTCCATTTATATCTAATAAAGTGTCGAATAATAATAATAATGGTTCACAGGTTTCCTACTGAAGAAAATTATCGACGACACGAACGCCAAGCTGGATAAGGGAAACCAAATGAAAATGTTCTCCTACGGTGGCCACGACTCCACCGTGTCCAACTTCCTGATCACGCTAGATGCATGGGACACGCAGATCCCTGCGTACAACAGTTTGGTCATTGTTGAGATACATGAGACACAGCCGGGCAACCATGCAGTCAAAGTAAGTAACGGGATTACTGGCAATTAATAATAATAATAATATCGCCTTATTTATACTGCCCGATTACGACTATTATGTCCCATTATTCCAGCAGTAAGCCCAAGACGTATTATTATGTGGTAAAAATCCCAAATGGGAGGGTAACTTGTCTTGTCCCGGCTGGGTTTCGAACCCGCGACCTCTGGAGCCTCTGGATTCACAGAGTGCCGCCTTTACCACTGAGCTACCGGGACAGACTAATAGACAGTTATCGCAGACTTGCGATACGTTACGAATTGAATTGAAGTTTTTGACATTTTCATGTCTTTGCTCTGGCACATAACCAAAATTATGTGACGAAATTATGTAACGATATTATGTAACGATATTATGTAACGAAATATCGAATTGTAAAGGGAGAGAAGTCTTCTAATATCGGATATCGATATTATGGTTTCGATATTATCGATATACCTAATATCGATATTTTCGTTTCGATATTGCAACCCTAAGAGAAGAGGGAAAGTGTGTGTCATGCGCACAATACGAAATTTGGTCAGTTGGGTTTTGGACCTTGAATAGTAAAGATGAAAATGTCGAAATGGTTGCAGACTCGTATGCAAGCGTTTTTTTAAACAAAAATTTAACATTGCTTTCAACTGCATGGTCATATCAGTAGTCACCGTGGTAGAGTGAGTTAGCGCGCTAGGCATTGTACGCATGGTGACCTGGGTTCGATTCCCAGTGGGGCAGGAATTTTTTTCATAGGGTCATGCCTGTCTGCAATCCTCTAAAGGGGACTGTTGGTCTACTCTCTGTGTTTCTCAGACCAACCACTGGTCTACTATCTCTTTATAGTCCTTCAGCCCGACAACTGCTCTATTCCTGTTGAATGAACTTTTTGACCTATCTGACGATAAATCGTTTCTGCACATGCGCACATTTCCTTAACCCTCCGCTGTACGCGCCAATTTTTTTGACATATTTGTAAGGCCCTCAGGGCCGGTCATATTTTTTTGAAATATTGACTAGTCCTATGACGTAAAAATTAATGCGTTCACCTTACAGCTAACCCAAGTGAACAGGCAACGACATGTTCCCCAAATCGGCCCTCACGGCCGGCGCGCGTACATCGGAGGGTTAAAATTGAAATGGCATCCCGTTAAGCTACTGAGGTCGGTCAATATCCAATATTTTATATTATATAAAAAAATATATATATATATATAGGTATGCATACTTTATCATGTATTAAAAAAAAAAAAAAAAAAAAAAAAAAAAAATACACCTAATTAAAAATTCGCTTTCGTAATTTCAGCTCTTTCTGAGGAACAGTACGACTGCAGAGCCCTACCAACTGCAGGTGCCAGGATGTAGCCCGATATGTCCCTGGGAGAATTTCGTTCGCTTGACAAGCAAAAAAGTGCCACTCAAATCTTACGCAGAAGAATGCAAAAGCCTGAATCCCAACTTCAAATACCGCGAAAGTACTTCGGGACCTTGAAACAACTCGACGAAAATGTCCTTTTTTGTTGTTGGAGGAATCTTAATTTTTGTGGTCATTCCATACTGTATTTTGCGGTAATGGCGGTTTAACAAAAAAAAAGCGTAACACCAAACAAATAGGCTATACATTAGTGTGGCCCTTAGCTATAGAGGAGGATTTTTTTCCTCCGATTTTTTCCGCTCCATCGGCAAAATATGGTTCCAATTAATATTAAAAAAATCTGGAAAAAGTTTCAGCTCGATCAAAGGTCGTTAACACGTGCCGCCGGGACCTTTAAGTTTAGATCTGCAATCGGAAGGGGCAATATACGTTTTTAAGCATAATGTTGATCCTATCTTGAAGAAACTTCATCTCACAGAAAAAAATATAGAATGTAAAATGTACAGAAGGGTTTTCTTTTTATTATTTGGTACATAATAATTTTAGTGGGTAGCACAGCATTATCGAGACACCTGATAATAGCATTTGTCTAAGTAACTCACTACTGTTTTTTCGTAATACTAAGTAGAAAATTAGAAAACTATCGTATATTAGATTTTTTTATTTGAAGTTGAAGAAAAGAACATTGAAAATAATTATTGTAATAATATTAATTTATCCATACTATTAAAATAAATGCGAGATAAACTCCTCCTTCTGCTGTATCGTTTACTACTTTTAAGAATTTAATCTCGTTATACGCGTCTTGGAAATTTTCATTTTCCCACCAGTCACTAGGATCTAAACAGAGAAAATATTTGTTTATTTGAAACCTCTCAAAGAAAACCTGCGTCTCCTCTGACACAAAAAAGTCCAGCTCCTTGCTAAGCAAGTTTATAAGATTTTTAGTCTTACAACCATACTTCTATTTATTTTGTTTCTTCCTCTCTTTAGTGAGGGACTTAACCATGTTAGATTTTACAACATTTGAGATATCTCTATCAAAAAACCCCAACCCTACTGCCTCTTCACTCAAATACCAGAGATGGTCTACAATTTTTTTTGATGCCACACTAGATACTCGTACTTCAGTGTCCATTTTTTGATACGTAAGAAGTTTCTTAATAAATGAGAGATCTAGTCTTATCGCTGTAATACCTACTAGTGCAGTATACCAAGCCTCAATATAAAGGAAAGTTAGTCTGGCTGGGGGAAGTTAAACAGGGACAAGACAAGTGTCCCGCTAGAGGACTAAAAACAGAGAACAGACTAGCCAACAATTACAAGCCAGGCAAGCTTGCAGTTTCCTAAGGGTTTAATGGCTTATAAAGAAAAGTACAAGTCCTCATGATGGTTGATCGCACATAGAAATATGTGGTTTAGGACGAGCCA
Organism: Bactericera cockerelli; assembly: GCA_024516035.1. NCBI lineage: Eukaryota > Metazoa > Arthropoda > Insecta > Hemiptera > Triozidae > Bactericera > Bactericera cockerelli. The sequence goes on from CM044957.1 coordinate 44,724,519, forward strand.
ACTTTGAAATAAAGTTGGCTGGAGACCATCACTCACCCCTCCAGCTGTAGGCAAGCTGGCTACAACAACAAGAACAACAAAGGAAAGTTACAAACAAACAAATATCAAGGATGGTCTTGAGTTCTTCAGCAGTCATTAAGAACTCTTTTCTAAACTCTGGTATTTGATTAAAGAGACAGTTATTAACCATCATGAGGACTTGGACTTTTCTTTATAAGCCATTAAACCCTTAGGAAACTGCAAGCTAGCCTGGCTTGTAAGGGTGGGCTAGTCTGTTCTCTATTTTTAGTCCTCTAGCGGGACACTTGTCTTGTCCCTGTTTAACTTCCCCCAGCCAGACTAACTTTCCTTTATATTGAGGCTTGGTATACTGCACTAGTTGGTATTACAGCGATAAGACTAGATCTCTCATTTATTAAGAAACTTCTTACGTATCAAAAAACGGACACTGTAGTACGAGTATCTAGTGTGGCATCAAAAAAAATTGTAGACCATCTCTGGTATTTGAATGAAGAGGCAGTAGGGTTGGGGTTTTTTGATAGAGATATCTCAAATGTTGTAAAATCTAACATGGTTAAGTCCCTCACTAAAGAGAGGAAGAAACAAAATAAATAGAAGTATGGTTGTAAGACTAAAGATCTTATAAACTTGCTTAGCAAGGAGCTGGACTTTTTTGTGTCAGAGGAGACGCAGTTTTTCTTTGAGAGGTTTCAAATAAACAAATCTTTTCTCTGTTTAGATCCTAGTGACTGGTGGGAAAATGAAAATTTCCAAGACGCGTATAACGAGATTAAATTCTTAAAAGTAGTAAACGATACAGCAGAAAGAGGAGTTGAATTGATGGGCGAATACAATAATAAGCTAACAAAGATTGAAAACCAAAAACAATTCGTCATTCAAGTTGTCAAAGATCACAAAAGTCAGTATCCTAAGCCAACAAAAGCGTATCTCTTGAAAACTCATAGCAAGTAGGATAGCAGGATTTACTTATTTGTGAACTTCTATCTAGCATTTATTTTAATAGTATGGATAAATTTATATTATTACAATAATTATTTTCAATGTTCTTTTCTTCAACTTCAAATAAAAAAATCCAATATACGATAGTTTTCTAATTTTCTACTTAGTATTACGAAAAAACAGTAGTGAGTTACTTAGACAAATGCTATTATCAGGTGTCTCGATAATGCTGTGCTACCCACTAAAATTATTATGTACCAAATAATAAAAAAAAACCCTTCTGTACATTTTACATTCTATATTTTTTTCTGTGAGATGAAGTTTCTTCAAGATAGGATCAACATTATGCTTAAAAACGTATATTGCCCCTTCCGATTGCAGATCTAAACTTAAAGGTCCCGGCGGCACGTGTTAACGACCTTTGATCGAGCTGAAACTTTTTCCAGATTTTTTTAATATTAATTGGAACCATATTTTGCCGATGGAGCGAGAAAATTCCGACTTTCGAAAATAAGGGCCACCCTAATATACATACAAAAGTGAATGTTTTACGATTTTCGCGGGTTTTTTTTTTAATTTGCAAGTTTTAATTTGAAAGGCGTTCTATAGTTTCAATTACTTTTTACTTTTTAATCGTAACTATTTGTTTATGAACTTGATCTTAATTGAGACTTGATTACTTGTTTGTTGGAGAATGTAATGTGCAACATTGCCGAGCGTTTGGAATATTGTGTAACTCGATAAGGACGCCAACTATCGCGGAAATAATCTATCATCCTTTAAAAAAAAAATCTTGTATTTTTTTTTTGTTGAACGTCGCTTTCAACTACACGGTTATATCACGACGGGGGTTGTACCTTCCATTCGCTGGGAACTCTCAAACTAGGTACTCAAATAAACCTCGCCCAGCCTGAGTGGGGTCGGGAATATTTGAAGGTTCGTCACGAGGGCGAGGGTTCAAATTTGAATGCTCAAACATTCAAGTCCTAACTTCGCGGGACATTGCTTATCTTCAGTGTATTCAACAGAATAAGAACTGATGTATTCAACATGACTTGTAAAATAAAATTCCACATATTTTCTACTAAATGCTTTTTATTTCTATCTCCCAACTCCCAAATACTAAGTGCATGGCCACCATTCAAAATTTTGGTCATTCGTGACTTAAAGTCCTCTGTTTAAAAACTATGGGAGTATATATAGTGAATAAATAGATGATCTGATCGGATTTGTTTTACTTAAAATAGGAAATGTTTATAAAATAGGCATTATTATAAAATGTTTATAAATTTATAAAATAGGAAATTGTTTTATTTGGAGATGGATAAACAAGAGGAAACAAACATTTCTTCTTTGTAAAAACACCTCCGATCAGATCATCAATTAATTCACTACTTATCGGTTGCGTAAAGAGAGCATGCTCGATTTCTTTTCTTGGCGTTGCAACACTACCGTTTTACTTGCACGCACATTTTAGTTTTCATAACGTTGCAAAACTAGCGTATTTCTTGATTATTTCTAAAGCGACTCTTACCAACGACCTCCAGGTTACAAGTCCACCGCCTTATCGATCAAGCTACTGAGGTTGGTGATTATTTCCAAAGCGACTATTAGTGTTAATCACTTACGTGATGTTACAACTACTCAAACTTGCTTTACTAAATCTTCCCTGAATCCGGGACTTGAACCAACGTCCTCCAGGTTACAAGTCCGCCGCCTTATCGATCAAGATACTGAGGTCGGTGATTATTATTACACCAGAGAAATCTCGACAAATTTAGGTTCTAGAGTGCGTAGAAAGGGTACGAAAAAATAACTTCAGAACCTTGCTGGAGGTCCTGTGGGGAACTTGCAGCCAAAAGTCCCCATGAATCCCAGGAGCCCATTCCAGAAACACTTTCTACTCTCCGAATCTCCCTTTCAACTGTCACAAAACGCACTCTGATTGGTTATTGCGTTCAAATGAACCAATCAGAGTGCGTTATTGTGTGACAGTTGAAAGGGAGATTCGGAGAGTAGAAAGTGTTTCTGAAACGGGCTTCAGGTTACCTAACGGAAGGAGGCGCCTAAAACCGTCCCTTTTTTTTAACATTTCAGCCATTTGTTGTTTTAAAATGATTACATAATATATGAGTTTGTTAATTATGCACATGAGTCACGAAGTCTCAGAAGGTGATTTCTAATAAATAACACAGCTGCATCTGTCACTACAGCATTGCCTCAGGTTCATTAAAATTTAGTCTGTTGCGAGGTACGGGTAAACGACTAGTTAGTTATAATACTTGTTTGTTTCAGAAGTTTCATAAGTGTTGGTGGAAGAGCAGCGGGCAGCAAAGAGTAATGAGAATTTTAAAAATAAAATTGCATAAATTTAAGATAGTTCGAAGATACTTAAGTCGTTTTATTCTATTGCTTCAGTATTTTGTTCAGAGAATGTTGGTAATCTGGGAGTACCTACATACTATACCATAATATCGCCTTATTCATACTGCCCGATTAGGACTATTAAAGTCCCATTATTCCAGCAGTGAGCCCAAGACATATTATTATGTGGTAAAATTCTCAAATGGGAGGATAACTTGTCATGTCCCGGCTGGGTTTCGAACTTGCGAACTCTGGAATCTTTGCATTCACAGAGTACCGCCTTTACCACTGGGCTACCGGGACATATTGCAAATAATATAGGTAAATTGTACATATTACGCTTTACCTATGATTTTATGACATTGATCTTCGAAAATAATAATACCGAAAATAAAAATACTCCCCAATTAATAGTAATATAGTCCGCTAAACAGGTGTTTAGCGGCTAAATTAACGGACTAGTCCTTTTTACAAATTACAAATATTTTAACATAAACAATAAATTTGTAAACAAATTTTAAAAATTGCAAGTGAGAACGAATGTCTCCTCTAATATGTAAACATAATATAGGAGACATTCTGCAGATGGTCCCGTTTTAAATTTGTCAACTTCGCACTATTAGCGGTTCTTGGTGATAGAGACCATGCGCCTGACCACTAACTTTTTACATAAACGCTTATATCTCGTGAACGGCACACCCGATTTTGATGAAATTTTGTATGTATATGCGTATAAGCGTTTTACATAGTGCATTTATAAATTATATTTATTTTTTAATACATTTTGATTTAGCTATGATATGAAAATCCAAAAAAAAATCGACAAAAGAGTCAAAAAATAAGTTCTACGATTTGCCGATCGAATTTTTTTTGTAGAATCTAGAATGTAGAAAAAACGGTATTTTACAATATAAAACAAATTTAAATAAAATCAGTACAGCGGTTTTGGAGATACAAGTGATTTAATATAAAATCTCAAAATAGGCACGTGTATACAATGTGAACCAATCATGAGGAAGTATTGTGTCCATAATTGACAGTGTATTTTTTACTCTGGCAATTTCACCAATGCTCTTTACTCGATCATACAAAATATTATCAGGCAAAACTCTAGTTTTGCAACGCCAAGAAAAACAAAAGGAGCGTGTATACACTGTATACTTACCTACCTACCTACCTTAAAACTAGTTCGTATGTATAATTTTCTTTTGTAATTTTGACCTTCTTGGACAAAACTTTTTATTTATTTTTTCTTCATAAGTAGGTATAAATTTATTTTTCTTATGAAGAAAATTTATTTATAAAATTTATTTTTCCTATGACGTATGTTTGGAATGTGGATGCCGCGTGGACATCCAAAGTACAGTGTAGAAAATGCTCTACCCAACCGGGATACGAACCCGGGTGACCGTGCATGGAAGCCTAGCGTGCTACTCCACTCTACCACGGCGTTCACCATATATTATGCTGCATAATACACAAACATATCATGTATGACACATTTGTCCTTTCCTTGGCATTGTAGCGGTTCGCTTTATCCCCTGAGCTTTGTGTATGGTAAAAAAATAAAATGTTAGTTCAGAAGAATCACAGCTGCTGGTTCAAGACATATAACGCCTTCTTAACCAGTGCTTGATAAAAACTTGCTCATGATAACAACTCAGAATTTCAGAGTCACAGCTTGCTAATCCCCTTCCAGATACAAGATACCCATGTGTTATATCCATGTAAGTATATACTTAATACCCACCTTCCAGATACAAGATACCCATGTAACCATGTATGTTGTTGTTGTATCCATGTATATACCCTATACCCACCTTCTAGACACAAGATAGCCAATACCCAATGTATATTGGTATCTCCTAAGGTCAATTCAGCTTAGTCAAGAGGTCTCTCTGGAAGTGTTCAAATATTCAAGATTAGTATTGGTGTTGATCGTAAAGTTGACGGTGTGGAATAGATGATACAAATATTTTATTTAATACATCCATCCTGAGACTACGTCAACATTCAACATCAAGATTCAACTGATTCAAGGCTTCCTCCGTACACCCAGACAAGGTGCTGTAGATAAGTAATTATTTTAAACAAATATATACGGGTTTACACCATTTTTACATGAAATACACTTAAATTTAGTAATTAAAAAATAATAAAATCTAACACGATTATGACTAGAAATTAAAATAAAACATGGCTGAAATCATAAAATTATTAGTACCTAATAAATAATAACATTTTCTAAATAAGTAAGTCCAAAATTCTCCAAAACTTTATTTGCCTAAATGGGAGAGAGATTAGGTCGGTTAAGAACGGTAATTTTTGTATTATACTTGCATAACTATCAGGAAGATTATATAATCCTTCAATATTCTCCATTGCCTCTATGTCGGTTCAATAAATTTGGTCCAAAAGCTGTTCTTAATTTTACTTCCGAGAATAAGTTCCAAGAATATCAAATATTAGAAGTACCTACCTACCTACAATTTACCGTGTTCGTTTTTGTAAAATACCTACTTGACGTCTTCAACTTTACGTTATTTTTTGTATAATTAAGTACCTATCTAAATAGTTTTTTTTTAAGTTATCATATTGGTGTTAATCACTTTCGTGATATCACAACTACTCATAAAATTCATACGATAAAAAACAACTACTCAAACTAACTTTACTAAATCTACGCTGAAAGCGGGACTTGAACCACCGACCTCCAGGTTACAAGTCCGCCGCCTTATCGGTCAAGCTACTGAGGTTGGTACCTACATTAATACTGTCCATTATTGGGAGTTTAATTTCCTTTCGAAGACAAGCATTTTTTTCATCTTGGGCTCTAATCCCACGGGCACAATAATAATAACCAACGTGGGATTCGAACCAACGCTGGATCCCTACGCTACCTGGATTACCAGACTAGAGACTTAACCACTTGAATACCACTGCATACTAACAATCTTGGAATGGCAAAAACTGATCTCGAATTTTCACTTTCCTTATCCTATAATAAAGAAAGTTTTGTATTTTAGTGATTTTTTTTTTAAACTCGTTACATAGACGAATGTCTTATTTCCGTTTTAATCACGTACCTAATGACAATGTAGTCAAATTTTCTCCTGCTAGTAGCGTTTCTATCTCTGGTTCTTTTTATCGGTTGTGCAGTGCATGCGTTATCAGTTTTAACGGTTATCAGTTGTAAACCTACTAAATATTTAAAACATTTTGTTTCTCTCCAAAATAGAACTCATGTACTACAAGAGGATTTTCATTTGCTCTATCCTGAGTTGAGCTGACTGTAGATATTTTGTTTGGGACTGGTCTATCAATTTTCTCATGAGTCCAACATTGGCTGCTCCAGCCTCCGTGGTGTAATGGTTGTGACTACTGCCCGTAGTCCAGAGGTCACGAGTTCGACTCCCGGTTGGGGCAGACTTTTCGAAGAAAATTCTGTGCCTTCCAAACACGTGAGGCTGGCACTACCGGCCCTACCCAGGCTGGGTGAGGTTAATGTGCGTAGCTAGTACGATTCCCAGCGAATGGAAGTTAAAACCCCCGTCCTGACTATCTCAAATCAGGACGTTAAAATCGAATAGAATCAACTGGTCACAATAGATCTAATTAGGTCGCAGTGTTATTTGTAAGGGTTTCACTGAAAACCCTGCAACCAGGTCAGATAATAATAATAATAACATTGGCTGCTAGTTCCTGTGTCTACTCATTTCTGTCAGATCTTATATTTTGTTGTTAGCAAGGAGTACAATGTGGTCCTCATTAATATGCAGCTGGTCTTGAAATTCTTTCTTCCGATGTCTGAATTTGGGGTGTACCTATCTTCATGAACTCTGGGTCAATCTTTTCAAGGACTGAATTGATTAATAATATAATAGGAGACACCGGGTTACCTTGTCGGAGGCAAGATTTAATTTTAGATTTGTCAAGATTTTCATGTATAGCATAGAGTTCACATATTGTTACTAGCTTTTATTTATTACATTTTTGGGAGTGCAAATTGCTAAATCTTGGCCGAAACCGGGACTTGAACCACCGGCCTCCAGGTTACAAGTCCGCCGCCTTATTGATAATAATAACACTCTTTAGTGGAATGTAACCACCAGGTGAGGTTAATGCTCAAAGTATTATCTACGACCTAACCCTCAGAGTCTTATTATTATGTGGTCACAAACTCAAATTAATGAGGAAAAATTCATATTTCATTTTATTTTAGTAATTACCTACATCCCCAAATAAAATTATAACTACATTGTCACATACTCAAAAAGATAAAGAGTAGTCCAACCACTGGGTGGGATTTGAACCAACGGATCCCAACGCTACCTGGATTACCAGACTAGCGCGTTAACCACTTGACTACCAGTGCACCTAAGTTGCTCAGACAGGGATTTTATGGTTAAAAAACGATTTTATGGTTAAAAACGATAAAAAAATTTATGGTTAAAAACAAAAGAGCGTTATTATTATCTCTATTTTCTTTTTAATTTCAGGTTTCTTAAACAGGAGGATCACAATGTTGAAAACATCCATTCCATTCATCTTGAGTCTCAGTGTTGTGCTCCTTAAAATAGCAACTGCTGAGGTGAGCATGATCATATCACAACGGGGGTGTTACCCTCAATTCGCAGGAAACTCACAAACCTGCTGGCCACATTAACCTCACCCAGCCTGGGTTGGGCCGGAATGTTCGCATCACTCACATTTCTATCGCTTATGGAATCAACACGGTCTATTTTTAGATTTCAGTACTCTTAGAGGACATATTTTTGGCTATGTCCATTGTATATTGTCGCATCCCAGCGGCTACAGAGTGGAACAATGTTACAGTAAAACCTGTTTGGTGGCGACCGTGTGCTATAACATTGAAACACTTCATTGTTGTAGCATAAATAAAAACTAACCTGTTTGCTAGCGATCGGAGGCTACCATAATGTGTGATTTATCCTTTGAAGGTTGGTTTGAACTTTTAAATAGGGTCTGTTCTACTTTTTACATTGATAAGAAAATCTATTAACGGTGTAATGGCAATCGAAATAACATTTAATACATATTTTCAAAGTCTGGCTGGGGACTATAAACAGGGAGTAGAACAGCATTGGCTTGGTTCTGAGGGCCCTTCTCAATTATTAGCTTCCTTGTAAAGACAGTGGTAGAAGCTGAGTCCTCCGCTGTCTGGCTACCATCGTTCACGATGACGCCACGCTATAATGATGATGATTTTCAAAGTAATTTTCAACACAAAGTGAGTTTCTTTGGAAATTTTACTGAATTTTTTTTTTTTTAATTTGGAGTGCTTTCAACTGCATGGTCATTTCACGACGGAGGTGTTACCCTAAATTCAATAACCTAGTTTCTGTTGTTTAGTTTTAATGACAAAGAAGCTCTTTTTTGGGTAAACTTAAGAACTTATGACATACTTTATCATTTTTTCAGCAACTGGATGCTCCAGTACAACTGACGGTTTACTATGAAGCCCTTTGCCCGGACAGTCGATACTTTATTACGCAGCCTCTGCACAACACACTGCAGTCATTACCAGGAGTCCTGAACATCAAGTACATTCCCTTTGGAAAAGCTAGCGTAAGTTATTATTTTTACTATAGTAAGCTTGACTAGGGAGAACAAAAATATATACAGTAAAATACAATGAAATTAAAAAGAAAAAACAAAAAGATTGAGCGAAGATACAAGAACAAAAAAGAGAATGAAGTTAATGTCCTACCTAAAGGGCGGGGTTATTGTCTGTGGCAATCTCTTCCACCCAACTCTTTTGGGTGGAAGAAATATGTAACTGTCTAATAAAATAATAGACTATTTACAGTTCGACTGTAGACTATGTAATAGTCTACAGTCGAATCAGGATATAAAGAACTCAAGGAACTGGAAAGTTCTCTTACATCCATATTTTTTTTTCTTCAATTAAAGATAAGTGTTTCACAGCCTTTTTAATTTCGTAGCCATGAAACAGGAGCTACTGTAGACGCTTGTGGTCTCCCCTTAAACAAAAAGGTGTCTCTGATCTACTAACTCCGATATAGTAGTCTCGGAGATTGATACGAGAGAGTAAAAACAGCGTGCTCGGAAACATCTTTCTCTGGGAGTACTGCGGGAATGGATTGAAACTCTCCCGGAGAATGTTTAACCAACTTACTCGGAACCTATCCCGGATCTATTCCCGAGCTAGTTCGGGACAAGATCCGAGCTAACTCGTCCCGAGTACATGTTCTCGGAACCGTCTCGGAACGAGATCCAGTACCCTGTGGCAACACCGGAAATTGAAAGTAAAATTTGCAAAACATTTTCTAAATCGAGTGAATTCTGCAATTTGAATAAATTAATTAGTTTTCCTGAGATAATTAGTAAAACTCAAATACATAAGAGGTAAAGATATTTTATACAGTATTTTGAGAAACTACCGTCAATATTATGTGTAATCTCATTCCTAAGATAACTTCATAAGTAATTTCGCATCAGTGACTTCTGCTCATCCAAATAAGTGATTTAATAAAACGTGTTTTAAGTAATTTAAGTAATGGTCAATATGTCTGCAAACATAATATCTTTTTAAACTGGACCTAGCATTTAAAATAATTATCACCAACATAAAGGCTAGAATAGCCGTCTTCAGTTAAAGAACGTGAAGAACTTGGTGCTCAATCAATAGATACTACTACTAAAATAATTATGATCTATGGAGGAAATCCACATGATATTTTCCACCTGTTTACATGTATTGTGCATCCAATCCAACATAGCTTCAACCTGAAGAAACCTATTGAAGCTGCCTCCCTCCTCAAACATATTGAACCTGACATGGGATAAGTGAAAGTGACTACAAATTGATGATTTACACAAAATAATTATATCTAACAATTTCTGATAAAAGTCCAACAAGTTGACTCTTCTAAAGTTCCTACATCATAGTTTTAGGGTGTAACTAAAAAGAAATTTTTCTCTACTTTAAAAAGTTTACTGTTCTAAAGTGTACCAATTTCCATGCATTAATCATAAGTGAGTTTTACACTCCAATTAGTGGGGTAAGCAATATCTAAACAATATCTTACATTTTACATTGTTTTATAGTCAAACCAGGATATGTATGTGGAAATGCTGGAGATTAACCTGTTCCAGATATTCCACTTAATCAGAATCACACTCTTAACAGGTGTCTGACTGGGGTATTTTAAACAGGGAAAAGACCAGTGTTTTGCTAGACAACTATGAACAGAGAACTGACTAGCTAAAGGCTTTTTAATAGGTTCACATTATTGAAGATTTGACTATACTGTTCCATAATCAATAGATCCTGTGTTCAATTCACAGTTTTTTTTTCTTTCAAACAGCAATTCTGTTCCCTTTAAAAATGAGGCATTCCTAGCCCTTATCAGGCTAAGTGAGGTTAATGTGGGTAGCTGGGACTATTCCCAGTAAATTCAGTATACAACCCCCATTTTTATTTTAAATAAATAAATCTGTTCTCCGAAAATGTGAGGCTGGTATATCTAGCCCTACTCAGGCTGAGTGAGGTGAATGTGGGTATCTGGTACTGTTCCCATTAAATTCAGAATGAAATTCCCATCCTCACTATCTCAAATCAGGACAGGGGTTTTTCATGAACCAGCTATAACATAAAAAAAAAATATTGTAAGTTTAGAAGAAGTATTAAGTGTTGCAAATTTAGACAGTTTTTTTACTTGTAATAAGTACATTTTTTACTATAATGTGTTCATTAATTTTAATTTTTAAAACAGTAGCTTGTATTATTCAAGATTTGACTACTCCCCGTAATCTAAAGATTTTGGTTCATTTTTGTTGTTGTGAAACAGATAATTCTCCTTCTTTAGAAAATATGAGGCTGACATGTGTATACACAGCCTTTATCAGGCTGGGTGAGGTTAATGTGGCTACCTGGTACTATTCCCAGTAAATTCAGAATAAAATGGCCCAACCCAGGCTCGGTGAGCTTAATGTGGGTAACAGGTTTGTGAGTTTCCTGCAAATGAGGGTAAAACCTCGGTCATGATATGACTATGCAATTGAGGTTAAACCCACTTTAATCAAACAAAAAAAAAATCTGGAAGACTGTTCTTTTTTTTATGAATGCCATATTATAGTCAAAATTCTCTCTGGGTTCTATTTCCTAATTTCATCTTTAATAATCTCAACTTCTGTTCTGGTATTCTTTGTCTTTGGGCAGCCTGCTGCTGGGCAGGAAGATGACATTTCAGCACATCTCTCTCTTAATTACCTATATGTATAATAGATTTAGATTAATTAAGTCCACTTGGCTTAATTTATCTGCTGATTCTATGTATTATATTCTGTTTGTTACATATTTTTGCTTTTAATTCTTTTACCATGAAAATGGAAAAATATAAAACTGAAAAACACAAATTGTCTTCTTATTTATTAATGTTAGCATTTCATCAACAGCTTTTCATCATTGTAGAACCAAATTGCCTTGAAATAGTATATTTTTCATCAAATCCAAATTAATTTTAAAAAATTCCTGTGAAATCACAATTTTCAATTTTTTCCGGGCAATGGCGGTGGTATGAAATTCAATATGGAGCCCCTTAATTATTAAGTAGGTATTCAATTTCCAAAACCTTGTAAAAATAAGCTTAATAAAATGCTCAGGGGGAGGAAATAGTAAGCTTATAAAAGTGTTTCTAAAATGTTAAGCCTTGTCAAAATAAGCTTTATAAAATGTTTGAATCTTGTCAAAATAAGTGTTTTTAAAATCTTTTTAAACACTTTCTGTGCCGTCTGGGTAGTCTGCTGTGACTAAAGATAGAGATACTTTTAAGATGTGAACTTATGTGATACTTTTATTTTCATGTCAATTTTTTTTCTAATGTTTCTAAATTGATTGCATAAATATATTGATACCTTAGATTCCTTGGGTCAAATAAGGTCAAATTATCTCTATCAACTAGGGGTCAGAAATGGACCCTAACTGAGTTAGAACTGACTTAAACTCGAAAAATTAATATTAAAAATTGAATTCGTATCCAATGTCCTATACATATGTCCTAACTAAAGGGCGGGGTTATTGGTTATTGCCTATGGCAATCTCTTTATTCCAATTGTTCCTAGTCTCTTATTGGGATTTTTCATTCTTTAAGGTGTATTCTTCTTTTTTTTTGTTTTGTTCTTAATTATTTTATTTTATATTTCACGATAAAAAAAATGTTCTATTATAAAAATGTGTCGTATTATTTTTAGGTGGTTTTACAGCTAAAATTCCCAGGGTATTTAAAACGGTCTGTGGTCTAGAAGAGACAGTCCCCGAGAATGTTCTCGGAGACGGTTCCGAGAAGGCTCGGAGACAGTCCCCGAGAATGTTCTCGGAGACGGTTCCGAGAAGGCTCGGAGACGGTCCCCGAGAATGATCTCGGAGACAGTTCCCGAGACCGATCTTGGAGCAATCTCGAGCACCAGCAATCGACGCTACGGTGCGGACGTAGACTGTCCCGTAGCAGTCTCCGAATGGTCTCCTAGGTGTCTCCGATATCATTTTTTGGGATCCGAGACAGGACGATACAATCTCGTTCCTAGATCTCGGAGATGGTTCCGAGACTGTTTTTTGTTTAAGGGGCCCCTTAAACAAAAAGTGTCTCTGATCTACTAACTCCGATATAGTAGTCTCGGAGATTGATACGAGAGAGTAAAAACAGCGTGCTCGGAAACATCTTTCTCTGGGAGTACTGCGGGAATGGATTGAAACTCTCCCGGAGAATGTTTAACCAACTTACTCGGAACCTATCCCGGATCTATTCCCGAGCTAGTTCGGGACAAGATCCTAGCTAACTCGTCCCGAGTACATGTTCTCGGAACCGTCTCGGAACGAGATCCAGTACCCTGTGGCAACACCGGAAATTGAAAGTAAAATTTGCAAAACATTTTCTAAATCGAGTGAATTCTGCAATTTGAATAAATTAATTAGTTTTCCTGAGATAATTAGTAAAACTCAAATACATAAGAGGTAAAGATATTTTATACAGTATTTTGAGAAACTACCGTCAATATTATGTGTAATCTCATTCCTAAGATAACTTCATAAGTAATTTCGCATCAGTGACTTCTGCTCATCCAAATAAGTGATTTAATAAAACGTGTTTTAAGTAATTATGTAATGGTCAATATGTCTGCAAACATATGATGGGTTCTTCACTTACAAAAAAACACCGTGTTTTTCGAAAAATGTTAGTTCCAAAGGATTCTTCAAGATAGCGCCAGTAGAGTTTTGCTCTCGCGAAACGGAGTTGGCGTATTTTTTGTGATATACGCCAAAGGTAGCAAAAAAGTAAAAGCGCCAAAATTTAAAAATTCAAGAACATAAACAGAAAGCATAAAAACAAGAAAAGCTAATGTACCCGAAGCTACCAACGTCTTGAAATTTTTATCGAAATTTCTACAGGGTACGGCAAAATATTTTAACTCTTATTGCTGAAGTTACCAAAGAGGTACTAATAAACATACCTCAGTCACAAGATTTTTTTAACTAAGATGTTTTTTTCTCGCAGAGTAAATATAATCCCACTACTAGCAGAAGTCATTTGCGTTCTATTTTTATGATATAATTTTTTAAATAAATTTTGTAATTTTTATAAACTTACACGCGCACTAAAACTTTTTTTATTATTATTGCAAATACAATTGACTGTAATTTAAGGCAAAATAACTCGATTATAATCTAACGGCACGCAGTCAGATCCGACATTGAAGGAACCAAAAGGTCTGTCGTAATCGTCTGTCGTAATCTTAGTTCCTTCAATGTCGGATATGACTGCATGCCACCATCTATAACATTCAATATTATTTGCAACAAGAATATAAAAAGTTTTAGGGCGCGCGTAACTTAGTAATAATTACAGAAAAAAATATTTTACAAATAGGATACAATTATATAATAATTCCGTGTCCGTGAGATAGGTATTGATACCTAAATCACGGTGGTGAGAGGATTATATGGACGCCCAAATCCAATGTCTAGGCTCCTTTCATGTCCATAGTATACAATTGATCACAAGCTAGATTACGACAGACCTTGGTTCCTTGACATTCGTATATAATATACAAGCGGGCTGTCGCCCGCTTTGCGGGCCGAGGCATGGCCGTGAAAGCAAAAAATCCTTTTTCGCCAATGGCAGGTGTTGTAGTGGGAGTTTCGAAAAATCCCGTCTTATTGCACATCTAGACTATAAGACAAAGCTACCTACCAAATTTCAGCTTCCTAGGACTTACGGTTTGGGCTGTAGAGCGATGATCAGTCAGTGGTCAGTGGTCAGTGGTCAGTGGTCAGTGAGTGTCTTTGACATTTATATATTAAGATATATGACTGCGTCCCGCCAGGTTTAAAGCAATAATCTTTTAGGGCGATCCGAATTTCGTTGAAACAAAATTCGATTTCGATGATTTTAAATTTATGCACAAAAATAGACCAAGTGCCATGCGCGATCTCCAAAACATTAATCTCAGCGACTTCACTTTACCTCATCGCCCTCATCGGCAAGTTAACAGATGAAGAAATATAAAAAAAAAAATGAAGCTGGGAAGCAATGACTGTAGTAAAGTAAAAGAGAAAAAGGGATAGTTTAATGAGAATTAAAAATGAATTATTCTAGAGAATTTTTCGTAAATAATGTTTATGGTTGTTTGTTGAACCCTGTTGAATAATTAAATTCGTTGTTTATTTCTATAGAGTAAAGATTATTATATTTAATTATTTGACAAATGATCAAACACCAAATACGCCTCAATTTCACATAATGAAGGTTTTTTTTTAAATTACCGCCACAATTTTGTTTATGTTCTTGCCAATCCCTGATTTTGCAAAAAGTAAGCGTATTTCGAGCGAAACGCTGATTTTGAGGTTAGGTGGTTCGTGTTTTTGGCAAAAGTGAAGAATCGACTGATATTAGAGACATTTCGCATTTATCGTTATCGGGTCCCCATAATCAATCCCCATAACGATAAGTTTATCGGTTTCGTGTCTCAATTTTTACATTTCGCATCATCACGATACCCGATAACGAAAACTCTAGCGCCTCTACCGGATATTCTAAGAAAGCTTTTCATCAAAACAAAACAAATATTTTTGAAATTTAAATTTTCAATTCATTCTCTTTTCGAATTTTTTAGGTAACTATGTTCTGCTTAAAAACTATACCTATATATAAATGCCAAAGTCAACACTCAATCACTCACTCACTCATTCATCTCGATTTCTCAGCACTGGTATGTCCTAGAAGGCTGAAATTTGGCATGTAGGTCACTTTTAGCTCTTAGATGCGCACTAAGAAAGGATATTATTTAATTCTAACTGGGGCGCCAGCCGCGGGGGAGTCATAGAAAGTGTGTGGTGTGTGTCTTTTAATGATTTAACTATTGCCAAAACTTCTCTGTAAATACTTTTATCTGGACAGCTGATGGGGGTTCTTTAAGGAAAGCGGGGTTGATTTGATGACGCTCAAAGAAATGCAGTATCTCCTTGCTTATTAAAACAGAGATCCCTTCCTGAACGAGCTCCGTCAGCTGACGTTTTTGCAGTTTAGGATTTATGATCCTGGAATTCTCTGAACTCTGTCTCTGATCCTGCGGATATCTTCTCTGCCATTCTGCATTTTTTTTCGTCGTGTATCGTGGCGTCAAAGAAGGCCAGGCCAACCATCTCTGCATTTAAATACCAGAGGTGGTTTGATAATAATTTGGTCAAAACTCTGTCTGCTATTTCTTCATCAATAGTCTCGTACTCTAAAGGTGCAATTCCGATCCTAGTGACCGCAACGCGCGACAGGCGACTGAAGCTAACTACTGCTATCTGTGTATTTTAATGAAGTACTTACCAAAGCACGCGACCGGGTCGCGCGACTGATAGGAGCGACTTTCAGCAGCAAGATGGTCGCGGTCGCTAGGATCGGAATTACACCTTAAGAGACTCTGCAACATTTTGAAGTCTTGCATGGGTGCCAGCTGGGCCTTATGGGCATTAAACCACGCTTTGCAATATACCCTAGGAATCGTCAGAATTATGTCCAAGCGCTTCCTCAGTTGCTACTAGTACTTGAGTGTCATTTCTGTCAGTTATCCCGCACCGATCCAAAATCAGAGATAGCTTCATGGTTGGAAATTCCCTGGTGCCTCGCAGCCTTTTGCAACCAGAATGTCCAGGAAGTTCCTCGCTATCTTGAGAAGTGCAAATGTCCATTTACATTACATGTTTACCTGGTAGGAGTCTCAACGCCCAGAGTCTTAAAAAAAAAAAACTTCTTTTCTAAAAATAATTTTGGTCAAAAACATTTTATAATCGTTAGAATAGAATGGCATGTATTAGCCATGCGTTGTATTATATAAAAATGGTACCTACTCTCGTTTTTAAGGAAAAGGTGCCATTTGCTCGCTCGGATTAAAAGTTTTTGACCATAATTATTTTGAGAAAAGAAGTTTAAAAGTGACCAGAATATAAAACATTCAAAACAATGTAAGCTTTCATTTGAGATAAACTTAAAGACAAAGTACTGAGCCATTCCGGAGTTACGGCTCCGAAGCCTCGCTCACCAGCCAAAAGTCGCGATTTTTCCAAACTTTGAGCGCCCAGCGGCTATTTATTTTAATATGTGGATAGACTGCACACTCTGTGGGTTTGGCAGATAAAATTTTCTGACATCTATTTTTTAAAACCATCTTAACTGTGCATCTTCCAAATGATCCATTATGGCAAAGTCCAATTCATTATAATTTATTTCACCTATCTCATTCAGAAAAAAAGTGCTTCTTCAATAGACATAATTACATAGAATATAGAATACTGTTAACACATATGAATCAACAAAATAATGCAGATTAAACAGAAAAAATAACACTTGCCAAAAAATCTTATATTTCTCAGAATTCAATTAGTTTAATAAAAATTATTTCAACTGTATGTAAAAAAGTGGGCACGGAGGTTTAGTTTATAAATATGTATTTTTTTAAAATCACGCGGTATTTTGAGTCAAAAAATTCTTTATCGTTTACGAAGAGAGAACCCCATAATCCACTCGAATTATGGGGATCCCGATAACCATAACCAAACTCCGATAATTTTTGTCATGCGCAGAGACGCAAATTCGAGACTTTATCGTTATGGGGATAGGTTATCGGGTCCCGATAACTTTGCGAAATCTTACTAATATCTTTTTAAACTGGACTTAGCATTTAAAATAATTATCACCAACATAAAGGCTAGAATAGCCGTCTTCAGTTAAAGAACGTGAAGAACTTGGTGCTCAATCAATAGATACTACTACTAAAATAATTATGATCTATGGAGGAAATCCACATGATATTTTCCACCTGTTTACATGTATTGTGCATCCAATCCAACATAGCTTCAACCTGAAGAAACCTATTGAAGCTGCCTCCCTCCTCAAACATATTGAACCTGACATGGGATAAGTGAAAGTGACTACAAATTGATGATTTACACAAAATAATTATATCTAACAATTTCTGATAAAAGTCCAACAAGTTGACTCTTCTAAAGTTCCTACATCATAGTTTTAGGGTGTAACTAAAAAGAAATTTTTCTCTACTTTAAAAAGTTTACTGTTCTAAAGTGTACCAATTTCCATGCATTAATCATAAGTGAGTTTTACACTCCAATTAGTGGGGTAAGCAATATCTAAACAATATCTTACATTTTACATTGTTTTATAGTCAAACCAGGATATGTATGTGGAAATGCTGGAGATTAACCTGTTCCAGATATTCCACTTAATCAGAATCACACTCTTAACAGGTGTCTGACTGGGGGATTTTAAACAGGGAAAAGACCAGTGTTTTGCTAGACAACTATGAACAGAGAACTGACTAGCTAAAGGCTTTTTAATAGGTTCACATTATTGAAGATTTGACTATACTGTTCCATAATCAATAGATCCTGTGTTCAATTCACAGTTTTTTTTCTTCTTTCAAACAGCAATTCTGTTCCCTTTAAAAATGAGGCATTCCTAGCCCTTATCAGGCTAAGTGAGGTTAATGTGGGTAGCTGGGACTATTCCCAGTAAATTCAGTATACAACCCCCATTTTTATTTTAAATAAATAAATCTATTCTCCGAAAATGTGAGGCTGGTATATCTAGCCCTACTCAGGCTGAGTGAGGTGAATGTGGGTATCTGGTACTGTTCCCATTAAATTCAGAATGAAATTCCCATCCTCACTATCTCAAATCAGGACAGGGGTTTTTCATGAACCAGCTATAACATAAAAAAAAAAAATATTGTAAGTTTAGAAGAAGTACCCCTTAAACAAAAAACAGTCTCGGAACCATCTCCGAGATCTAGGAACGAGATTGTATCGTCCTGTCTCGGATCCCAAAAAATGATATCGGAGACACCTAGGAGACCGTTCGGAGACTGCTACGGGACAGTCTACGTCCGCACCGTAGCGTCGATTGCTGGTGCTCGAGATTGCTCCAAGATCGGTCTCGGGAACTGTCTCCGAGATCATTCTCGGGGACCGTCTCCGAGCCTTCTCGGAACCGTCTCCGAGAACATTCTCGGGGACTGTCTCCGAGCCTTCTCGGAACCGTCTCCGAGAACATTCTCGGGGACTGTCTCTTCTAGACCACAGACCGTTTTAAATACCCTGGGAATTTTAGCTGTAAAACCACCTAAAAATAATACGACACATTTTTATAATAGAACATATTTTTTATTGTGAAATTTAAAATAAAATAATTAAGAACAAAACAAAAAAAAAAGAAGAATAAACCTTAAAGAATGAAAAATCCCAATAAGAGACTAGAAACAATTGGAATAAAGAGATTGCCATAGGCAATAACCAATAACCCCGCCCTTTAGTTAGGACATATGCATAGGACATTGGATACGAATTCAATTTTTAATATTAATTTTTCGAGTTTAAGTCAGTTCTAACTCAGTTAGGGTCCATTTCTGACCCCTAGTTGATAGAGATAATCCATGCTTATTTGACCCAAGGAATCTAAGGTATCAATATATTTATGCAATCAATTTAGAAACATTAGAAAAAAAATTGACATGAAAATAAAAGTATCACATAAGTTCACATCTTAAAAGTATCTCTATCTTTAGTCACAGCAGACTACCCAGACGGCACAGAAAGTGTTTAAAAAGATTTTAAAAACACTTATTTTGACAAGATTCAAACATTTTATAAAGCTTATTTTGACAAGGCTTAACATTTTAGAAACACTTTTATAAGCTTACTATTTCCTCCCCCTGAGCATTTTATTAAGCTTATTTTTACAAGGTTTTGGAAATTGAATACCTAATTAATAATTAAGGGGCTCCATATTGAATTTCATACCACCGCCATTGCCCGGAAAAATTTGAAAATTGTGATTTCACAGGAAATTTTTAAAATTAAAATGGATTTGATGAAAAATATACTATTTCTAGGCAATTTGGTTCTACAATGATGAAATGCTAACATTAATAAATAAGAAGACAATTTGTGTTTTTCAGTTTTATATTTTTCCATTTTCATGGTAAAAGAATTAAAAGCAAAAATATGTAACAAACAAAAACATGAAACAAACAGAATATAATACATAGAATCAGCAGATAAATTAAGCCAAGTGGACTTAATTAATCTAAATCTATTATACATATAGGTAATTAAGAGAGAGATGTGCTGAAATGCCATCTTCCTGCCCAGCAGCAGGCTGCCTGAAGACAAAGAATACCAGAACAGAAGTTGAGATTATTAAAGATGAAATTAGGAAATAGAACCCAGAGAGAATTTTGACTATAATATGGCATTCATAAAAAAAGAACAGTCTTCCAGATTTTTTTTTGTTTGATTAAAGTGGGTTTAACCTCAATTGCATAGTCATATCATGACCAAGGTTTTACCCTCATTTGCAGGAAACTCACAAACCTGTTACCCACATTAAGCTCACTGAGCCTGGGTTGGGCCATTTTATTCTGAATTTACTGGGAATAGTACCAGGTAGCCACATTAACCTCACCCAGCCTGATAAAGGCTGTGTATACACATGTCAGCCTCATATTTTCTAAAGAAGGAGAATTATCTGTTTCACAACAACAAAAATGAACCAAAATCTTTAGATTACGGGGAGTAGTCAAATCCTGAATAATGAAAGCTACTGTTTTAAAAATTAAAATTAATGAACACATTATAGTAAAAAATGTACTTATTACAAGTAAAAAAAATGTCTAAATTTGCAACATTTAATACTTCTTCTAAACTTACAATATTTTTTTTTTTTTTTTTATGTTATAGCTGGTTCATGAAAAACCCCTGTCCTGATTTGAGATAGTGAGGATGGGAATTTCATTCTGAATTTAATGGGAACAGTACCAGATACCCACATTCACCTCACTCAGCCTGAGTAGGGCTAGATATACCAGCCTCACATCTTCGGAGAACAGATTTATTTATTTAAATAAAAATGGGGGTTGTATACTGAATTTACTGGGAATAGTCTCAGCTACCCACATTAACCTCACTTAGCCTGATAAGGGCTAGAAATGCCTCATTTTTAAAGGGAACAGAATTGCTGTTTGAAAGAAAAAAAAACTGTGAATTGAACACAGGATCTATTGATTATGGAACAGTATAGTCAAATCTTCAATAATGTGAACCTATTAAAAAGCCTTTAGCTAGTCAGTTCTCTGTTCATAGTTGTCTAGCAAAACACTGGTCTTTTCCCTGTTTAAAATCCCCCAGTCAGACACCTGTCAAGAGTGTGATTCTGATTAAGTGGAATATCTGGAACAGGTTAATCTCCAGCATTTCCACATACATATCCTGGTTTGACTATAAAACAATGTAAAATGTAAGATATTGTTTAGATATTGCTTACCCCACTAATTGGAATGTAAAACTCACTTATGATTAATGCATGGAAATTGGTACACTTTAGAACAGTAAACTTTTTAAAGTAGAGAAAAATTTCTTTTTAGTTATACCCTAAAACTATGATGTAGGAACTTTAGAAGAATCAACTTGTTGGACGGTTCAATATGTTTGAGGAGGGAGGCAGCTTAAATAGGTTTCTTCAGGTTGAAGCTATGTTGGATTGGATGCACAATACATGTAAACAGGTGGAAAATATCATGTGGATTTCCTCCATAGATCATAATTATTTTAAATGCTAGGTCCAGTTTAAAAAGATATTATGTTTGCAGACATATTGACCATTACTTAAATTACTTAAAACACGTTTTATTAAATCACTTATTTGGATGAGCAGAAGTCACTGATGTGAAATTACTTATGAAGTTACTTTATCTTAGGAATGAGATTACACATATTGACGGTAGTTTCTCAAAATACTGTATAAAATATCTTTACCTTTTATGTATTTGAGTTTTACTAATTATCTCAGGAAAACTAATTAATCTATTCAAATTTCGGAATTCACTCGATTTTGAAAATGTTTTGCAAATTTTACTTTCAATTTCCGGTGTTGCCACAGGGTATTGGATCTCGTTCCGAGACGGTTCGGAGAACATGTACTCGGGACGAGTTAGCTCGGATCTTGTCCCGAGTTAGCTCGGGCATAGATCCGAGATAGGTTCCGAGTAAGTTGGTTAAACATTCTCCGGGAGAGTTTCAATCCATTCCCGGAGTACTCCCAGAGAAAGATGTTTCCGAGCACGCTGTTTTTACTCTCTCGTATCAATCTCCGAGACTACTATATCGGAGTTAGTAGATCAGAGACACCTTTTTGTTTAAGGGGTATTAAGTGTTGCAAATTTAGACAGTTTTTTTACTTGTAATAAGTACATTTTTTACTATAATGTGTTCATTAATTTTAATTTTTAAAACAGTAGCTTGTATTATTCAAGATTTGACTACTCCCCGTAATCTAAAGATTTTGGTTCATTTTTGTTGTTGTGAAACAGATAATTCTCCTTCTTTAGAAAATATGAGGCTGACATGTGTATACACAGCCTTTATCAGGCTGGGTGAGGTTAATGTGGCTACCTGGTACTATTCCCAGTAAATTCAGAATAAAATGGCCCAACCCAGGCTCGGTGAGCTTAATGTGGGTAACAGGTTTGTGAGTTTCCTGCAAATGAGGGTAAAACCTCGGTCATGATATGACTATGCAATTGAGGTTAAACCCACTTTAATCAAACAAAAAAAAAATCTGGAAGACTGTTCTTTTTTTTATGAATGCCATATTATAGTCAAAATTCTCTCTGGGTTCTATTTCCTAATTTCATCTTTAATAATCTCAACTTCTGTTCTGGTATTCTTTGTCTTTGGGCAGCCTGCTGCTGGGCAGGAAGATGACATTTCAGCACATCTCTCTCTTAATTACCTATATGTATAATAGATTTAGATTAATTAAGTCCACTTGGCTTAATTTATCTGCTGATTCTATGTATTATATTCTGTTTGTTACATATTTTTGCTTTTAATTCTTTTACCATGAAAATGGAAAAATATAAAACTGAAAAACACAAATTGTCTTCTTATTTATTAATGTTAGCATTTCATCAACAGCTTTTCATCATTGTAGAACCAAATTGCCTTGAAATAGTATATTTTTCATCAAATCCAAATTAATTTTAAAAAATTCCTGTGAAATCACAATTTTCAATTTTTTCCGGGCAATGGCGGTGGTATGAAATTCAATATGGAGCCCCTTAATTATTAAGTAGGTATTCAATTTCCAAAACCTTGTAAAAATAAGCTTAATAAAATGCTCAGGGGGAGGAAATAGTAAGCTTATAAAAGTGTTTCTAAAATGTTAAGCCTTGTCAAAATAAGCTTTATAAAATGTTTGAATCTTGTCAAAATAAGTGTTTTTAAAATCTTTTTAAACACTTTCTGTGCCGTCTGGGTAGTCTGCTGTGACTAAAGATAGAGATACTTTTAAGATGTGAACTTATGTGATACTTTTATTTTCATGTCAATTTTTTTTCTAATGTTTCTAAATTGATTGCATAAATATATTGATACCTTAGATTCCTTGGGTCAAATAAGGTCAAATTATCTCTATCAACTAGGGGTCAGAAATGGACCCTAACTGAGTTAGAACTGACTTAAACTCGAAAAATTAATATTAAAAATTGAATTCGTATCCAATGTCCTATACATATGTCCTAACTAAAGGGCGGGGTTATTGGTTATTGCCTATGGCAATCTCTTTATTCCAATTGTTCCTAGTCTCTTATTGGGATTTTTCATTCTTTAAGGTGTATTCTTCTTTTTTTTTTGTTTTGTTCTTAATTATTTTATTTTATATTTCACAATAAAAAAAATGTTCTATTATAAAAATGTGTCGTATTATTTTTAGGTGGTTTTACAGCTAAAATTCCCAGGGTATTTAAAACGGTCTGTGGTCTAGAAGAGACAGTCCCCGAGAATGTTCTCGGAGACGGTTCCGAGAAGGCTCGGAGACAGTCCCCGAGAATGTTCTCGGAGACGGTTCCGAGAAGGCTCGGAGACGGTCCCCGAGAATGATCTCGGAGACAGTTCCCGAGACCGATCTTGGAGCAATCTCGAGCACCAGCAATCGACGCTACGGTGCGGACGTAGACTGTCCCGCAGCAGTCTCCGAATGGTCTCCTAGGTGTCTCCGATATCATTTTTTGGGATCCGAGACAGGACGATACAATCTCGTTCCTAGATCTCGGAGATGGTTCCGAGACTGTTTTTTGTTTAAGGGGGTGCGCTCTTTTGACTGTATATGTATTCAATACATTATAATAAAAATAATATCGCCTTATTTATACTGCCCGATTAAGACTATTAAAGTCCCATTATTCCAGCAGTAAGCCCAAGACATATTATGATGTGGTAAAAATCCCAAATGGGATGATAACTTGTCATGTCCCGGATGGGTTTCGAACCCACGACCTCTGGAATCTCTGGATTCACAGAGTGCCGTCTTTACCACTGAGCTACCGAGACTTTATTACCTACGAATCTCTTTTCAGAGCAATGGCTATGGAAACTTCGACTGCCAACACGGACCGGATGAGTGCCGAGGAAATATTGTGCAGAGTTGTGCACTCGCGAGATTGACACCTGGGAAAGCCCAGCATGACTTCGTCTACTGTTCTATGCGCAACCCTAGACAGTATGAAAGGGTGAGTGTAAAGATTTTTTTTTATGCAACAGGGGAAAAAAAAAGAGATTGCCATAGGCAATAACCCCGCCCTTTAGTTAGGTCATACATATGTATATACTAGCGGGCTGTCGCCCGCTTTGCGGGCCGAGGCATGGCCGTGAAAGCAAAAAATCCTTTTTCGCCAATGGCAGGTGTTGTAGTTGGAATTTCGAAAAATCCCGTCTTATTGCACATCTAGACTATAAGACAAAGCTACCTACCAAATTTCAGCTTCCTAGGACTTACGGTTTGGGCTGTAGAGCGATGATCAGTGAGTGGTCAGTCAGTGACTTTGACATTTATACAGGGTGAGCATAAAGTCTTACCCCACCCCCCGTATCTCGAGAATGGCTGAAAATACAAGAAAACGCAAAAACCCGTATCCCTTCATTTTTAGGAGGATTAATTTTCAGCCAAAAATTTTTTGCCTACACGGCCCCAGTCAGGCTGGGCATGGACCAACTTTAAAATCTTAAATAGAATGGTATGTCTTGTGGCATATTGTTTTAAAGGTCTCATAGAGAGAAGTTTATTACAACAAATTTCAGTGAGCTACAACTTACCGTTTTTGAGATACAGGGTCGAACGTCATGTGTAATATCCATATTTTTTGACCAATAACTCGTTAACCGTATATTACAGAAAAATGAAATTTGTTGACAAGCCTTATGACAAGCCCTGTCAAAAAAGGTATAACTCGACATACTCTGTTGATATTAGTTTCTGGCCGGTTTCGTCAGCCAGCCGGACGAACAGTCTGAAAAAATTTAACGAAAAAGTAAATCAAGTTTTGATTTGTTCGAAAGTTCTTGCCATAAGGAGTTATTATCAACAATTTTCATTTTTCTGGAGTTATAGGTCGAGTTATAGGTCAAAATATATGGATATTACGCAGGACGTCCGACCCTGTATCTCGAGAACGGTAAGTCGTAGCTCACTAAAATTTGTTGTAATGAAATTCTCTCTATGAGACCTTTAAAACAATATGCCACAAGACATACCATTCTATTTAAGATTTTAAAGTAGGTCCATGACCAGCCTGACTGGGGCCCTGTAGGCAAATTTTTTTTGGCTGAAAATTAATCCCCCCAAAAATTAAGGAATACGGGTTTTTGCGTTTTCTTGTGTTTTCAGCCATTCTCGAGATACGGGGGGTGGGGTGAGACTTTATGCTCACCCTGTATATTAAGATTTTGTTTATTTTTTCCCTGTTTATATTAATTTTGTCAATTTTGTATTTTAATTTTCACCATTATTTGTTTGTATATATGTTCTTCTAATACAGCCTCCGTGGCGTAATGGTTGTGACTACTGCCCGTAGTCCAGAGTTCCCGAGTTCAACTCCCGGCTGGGGCAGACTTTTCGAAGAAAATTCTGTTCCATCCAAACACGTGAGGCTGCCATTTCCGGCCCTACCCAGGCTGGGTGAGGTTAATGTGGGTAGCTGGTACGATTCCCAGCGAATGGAGGGTAAAACCCCCGTCCTAATCCAGGACGTTAAATGAAGTAGAATCGTTGGCGTTAGGAAGGCCATCCAGCCATAAAAAAAACGTGCTCCACCCTACCAACCTCAACCATGAGGTTGAACAATGCCGACCCCAAAAGCAACATAAGCTAATATGGGATAAAGGCAAGGGAGATATATATGTTCTTCTAATAAACGTTTCCCAATTTTGGAATAGTTCAAAAATACCTAAATTGGAACTTCAGATTATTTAGGTTTATTATGGAAAGAATTTCTCTTCTGATGGACACAAAATGAATAAAAATTAAATTGTTTTACAGTGTGTTTCCCAAAGTGGTCTCTCCTGGACTGACGTCGACGCATGCTCCGAAAGTCCTGAAGGCTATGAACTGCAACGCGCCAATGAGGTCCTGACAAAAGGAAACACAGATGGGCCAACTTTTGTGCCGTCGATAGCAGTTAATAATGTGAGTATTGTATTGAGGGCGACTGTATGAAACAGGATTAAAGTTTAGCGAAGTTTGACACGAGCTCAAGTCGCAGTTTTCAACCAAGTGTAGCTCAGTATAGTCTGAGTTAAGGGGAGTGTGTCCACTAACATTAAATCTAATCCTGTTTTATAATCTGGCCCTAAACTGTCCAGAAAGACCAAGGACGGCTGATATGTATTTTTCAATCGGCTAAAGTTGGAAAATACCAAATATTAAAAATATTTTTTTTTTTTAACGTGGTCATCAAATTTCAGCCGCGGCCAACTTCGACCTAACAGCAAAAGGAATTATAATAATACACATATCTATACAGCCCGGTAGGACCAAATAGTCCCATTTATCCAGCAATTGTTTTGGTGCCATTATTACGTGGTCATATTCTCAAATGAATGAGGAAAAATTCATACATTGGGTGTGAATCGAACCAAGGGATCCCTCCGCTACCTGAATTACCAGGCTAGCGCCTTAACCACTCAACCGCCAATGCAGAGCAGATTCTTTTCTTAACTGACCCGCAAATATTTTTTTAAAAAGAGAATCTAACGTCGAAGAATCAGATATACTGCAAAGATAGCTCTTGACTAATCCCGCTTAAGGGTTCGTCGAATATTTTTAATTTTTTATGCTTTTTCGTTACCATTAGTTTTACCATAGAAGGTGTCAACTTTTTTAAATAATGTAAAAACTTTTCTTTTTCGAGTATAATTTGGGCTAGATGAATTTAAGATACCCTTGAAAACAGGGCCGGAGAATAGGACTGCACGTGGGTTTTAGAATTTTTCAAAATTTAAATCCGTTCTCTAATAGATATTTCGAGTAGCTACTTTTTTTTGGCGGACCCTGTAAAAAAATCTCAATTTAATCGATACTGACGCTTTCTTGTTCTTCTCAGGTCTTTGACAAAAGCGCGTCAACCGAAGCATACGGCAACCTCGGAGCCTTCCTCTGCAAGAATTATTTACCAAATAATCCTGGATGTCAACAGAAATATTATTTCTGAACCTCAACCATCTAAAAGAGATTCCATCAGTCTTGACGCGGTTTCTCACTGAACGCAACATTTCCTTTTGAAACATTTTGTTTCATAAGGTTTTGCAACATTTTGTTTCAAAAGGTTTTGCAACATTTTGTTTCAAAAGGTTTTGCAACATTTTTTTCAAAAGGTTTTGCAACATTTTGTCTCAAATTTTGAATGCCAAGTGTTGCAAAGCAATGTTTCAGTCAGTTTGATTTGATCTCAATTGATTCTTAAGGTAGAGCAGAGCATGAAACGTTGCGAAACAGTTCGCAACGTTTCGAAGCAAAATATTGAGCTCAGTAGGATCCCCGTTAAGGTCATACCCGCTGCAGTACATATTTGAGCAAAACTAAAAGAGAGTCATCGAGCGACATAATAATAATTAAAACAGACCAAGAACTCGAGAGACCAAATTTTAAAACGTGTGATATAATAACACAAAGAAACACATTATTTATTTATTATTAGGTAATGATAAAATCGCCTTATTAATCTGCCCAAGTAGGACTAATAACTGTCATCATTTCAGTAGTAAGCCAAGGCGCATTATTATATCGTCGAAATCCCATAGTGGGAGAATAAGCTAATTTTTCCCCGGCTGGGTTTTGAACCCATGATCTCTGGATTACCAGACTGACGTGACACCTTGACCACTGAGTTACCAGAAGACATTCGATAGTATAATAATAACACTCTTTAGTGGTAACCACCAGGCGAGGTTTATGCTCAAAGCATTTTCTACCACCTAACCCTCAGAGTCTTATTATTTTGTGGTCACAATCTCAAATTAATGAGGAAAATTCATGCACTGGGTGGGATTCGAACCAACGGATTCCTACACTACCTGGATTACCAGAATAGCGCGTTAACCACATGACTACCAGTGCACGTATGATATGTTTCATTTGATTAATATTTTTAAAGAAATGTAATAATACATATTAAAATGGAAATAAAACTGGTTTTCTGTTTTCGCACAAAAATATCCAAAGAGATTTCACGTAATTTAAGTACTCACTCTTTTCATTCTGTAGAGATTTGGAACCTGCAGCACTCTAATCAATTTATTTTCAGAACAATAAAATCTAAAAAGATCAATGTTGAATGTTCATTGTTGCTGCTTGCTGTAAATAAATGATGTTGCTATTTTTACCACCCAACGGTATAAAAAAATTAGTAGATAATCCGCTTTAACCCTGAAATATAGATATAAGATTCAGTAAATTTCAACATTGTTCGGGTCTGATCTATTGAAAAATTTAATGAGGAAGTTTACAAAATAACAGACTGTACTAAAAAAGTATGCATAAGTATGCTCATTTCCTGAACCACAAACTCAGTGGGGAAATGTGCATGTGTGATGAGAATGGCTAGGTACTCTTAATATAAAATTCTCACATTACAGTTGATGGCTCAAAGAATACAACACAAGAGAAACCTCCTCCTGAAAAATAGTTGTTATCAACGAAGTAGCAGTTAACTTTTTCTTTCTTCATAAACACGTTAACAGCTAAGTTACCTTATATATCACAAGACCATAGATCTGAAACTTCAGTTGAGGGATGGTGTGACCCCGTGCACCCAGCTAAGCTCAATACTTGGCCACTTGGTCTGAAGACAAGTCAGAATGGGGTTGGTTTCTAGCAGGCTGCTGATATTGCACTCCAGTAGCACACAATGCGACATCCTGTAGACAACTTTACACTCGTGGTTAGACCTGGCCAGTCCATTGTAGTGGAAGAGGTCAAACACATCGGGCGGCGGTTTTTCAGGGTCGCCAAAAAACTCATCCATGAACGCGGAGAGAAGAATAATTCCCAGCTCATCCGGGTCCAGCTTCTTCCTCATGATGTCAACATAGTTAATGTCAGAGACTAGATCCAGCTTAGCCAACAGGTTCTGTAGGTGATCACTAGCAATAAAATTGTTTCCGTCTGGGTCAAACATTTTGAAGATACGTTTAGCTTTGTTGGCAGCACTTTCTAAACATGCTAAGCGCTTCTCAAACGAGAACCCGACAGTCAAGTGTGTCTCGGAGCCCAGTACCCACACAGGAGTGATAGGATTCTTCAGATAAGAGCCCACCTCACAGTATCTCAGATGTTCTAGCATTGTGAGGAACCCAATCTGACTCTGCTGGTTGACACCTTGTAGCTGGAGACCGTCGATATCTTGCACATGGTCAAATACATAGTTAACAGCACGTCCAGTGATCATGAGGTTGATGAGACTCTGACTTCCATAGCCAAACTCTCTATCTATTAGAGGCTCTGATATGTCTGATACTTCTAATCTTAACCTGGCAAGTCCCTGAAATGACAAAAAATTATGTGTAAATATAGAAATATAGTCACTGGAAGAATTAACCGGACACTTGTTGTTTTTCCATTTGACTCCATGGTTAATTTGTAGTTAAAATATTCAAATTATTATTGCTTTGATACAAAACCAACAGTATGGAGATTAATACTGAACAGGAGACACATGTTTAATTTTACCAGTACCTAAGTATTATTATGATTTTTTCAAAAAATCATATGCTTTGTTTTCTATGAAGAAAAAAATGACCAAATAAGATAAAAATGTTTCTTCTGTTTCGTATTAATTTCCATACTGTTACTTTTCTATCAAAACAAAAATACCTAGAAAATTTAAACCACAAGTTAGGTCAAATTTATTCCATCAGGAAGTAAGTACATGGAGTCAAATGTATTAAAAACAAGTGTCCGGTTAATTTTGCCGGTGAGTGTATTTAGGAATATTCATAAAGCAATTAAAAACATTAATACGCAAAAAATCAAACATTTTCAAAACTTGGACAGGTAGAAGAGCCTATTTTATCTTAGTCCTCTAATCATATTATTTTCAGTAAGTGCAATAAAATTTACCATCTAATCATACATGATAATGATAAGACTTAAGATAAGAAGACAGACTACAATCAAAAACAAACCCAGAACTACAAATAATTAGTTTGAATTTGAGTTGTCCCCCACCAAGTCCTGGGCTTGATGGACGTTGCTTAAGTTTAGTGATTTGACTAGAACTGGTGTATTGGAGGAGCTATCGACGCTGATTTAAATTAAACACGAAATCGCGCACAGTTTTTTTTCTCTCTAAAGATGAATGTTTCACAGCTTTTATTATTTTGAAGCCATGAAACAGGACGCTAGGCTACTGTAGATGCTTGTGGTCTGTGTTGTAGCTTACCTATCCTATACTCTATAGCAGGGGTCGGCAATTTAATCCTGTTAGGGTCCGGATTAACATAAGAAAAATCTCCGCGGTCCGGATTAATAAGAACCATCAGTCTTTTGGAACTTTCTTACACCAAAACTCTTCTGTCGATACTGTCTCTTTGCACATTTTTAGGACTACTTCTTCTTGCAAATCAATTTTTTTTTAAGAAAGAGAATTTTTTTTCTCGAATCTTTTCGAAAAAAAAAAAAAAAAAAAAAAAAAAAATTCGCGGTCCGATTGCCGACCGAGGCTCTATAGGGTCCATGGGGGTCTTTACTCCTACAAGAATGGAAACTCACCTTCCGCTCTTTAGGACATAACAAATAATTATTACTAGTTTCTAAATCACTTACTTTGGAACAGAGCATAGAATAGAGAAAGAGAAGAACACCAAATCGGTTCTGCAACAGATGAATTCTTTCATTGTAGAACTCTGCTACTTCACTAGAGTTTGAACAAGACTGTACCCTGCAAGTTGATAAAGATTTTAATTAGATTTTCAACTCATTCAGATATTTCCTAAAATAAACAATCCACTATTTCTTGAAAATACATCCTGTAGAAAATTCTAAATGAGTAGCCCAAAGAGCATCAAATCCTGTTTTACTTTCCTTAGCTTATAGAGAGGAAAGTAAAACAATGTATAAAGGAAAAAAATGTTGCTATTGTGGTTGGCATTTGTTCAACCTCATGGTTGAGGTTGGTAAAGTGGAGCTCCTTTTTTACAGCTGGATGACCTTCCAAATGCAGACAATAATGTCCTGATCAGGATGGTGTAACCCTCCATTTGCTGGGAATCGTACCAGTTACCCACATTAACCTCACCCAGCCTGGGTAAGGCTGTAAATGCCAGCCTTACATGTTTGGAGGTAACAGAATTTTCTTCAAAAGTCTGTTCCAATTGGGGATCAAACTTAGGATCTCTGGACTAAGGGAAGTCACAACCATTATGCCTCGTAACAGTTATACTAAATGACTTGTACCTCCAAAATTAAATCACTTGTATCTCCAAAATTACTTCACCAATTTTCTTCAAATTTGTTTTATCTTAATATATAAATGTCAAAGTCACTGACTGACTGACCACTCACTGACTGATCATCGCTCTACAGCCCAAACCGTAAGTCCTAGGAAGCTGAAATTTGGTAGGTAGCTTTGTCTTATAGTCTAGATGTGCAATAAGACGGGATTTTTCGAAACTCCCACTGCAACACCTGCCATTGACGAAAAAAGATTTTTTGCTTTCACGGCCATGCCTCGGCCCGCAAAGCGGGCGACAGCCCGCTAGTAAGGTATAATACTGTTTTTCCTACATTCTAGATTTTACAAAAATTCTGTATTGGCAAGTCATAGATAGACCTTAAAAAAAAAAAAAAAAAAAAAAAATCTGAGAAACTTACTTCAATTGAGAATGAAACTGATCAAATGAAAATTCAGATAGGTCAGTATCTGTCTTGTCTAAATATACAACAAGGAACACCTCTGAATCCAATGCTTGTTTTAGCATTTCTACGACAGCATGTACTAGAAGTATGTTTTGATCTTCGACTCCAACTGCTCTCCAGTTGTCATTTGCAGGATCAAAATTTTGAACTATGTGTTTAAGAATGAAAGCTTGGGCTGGAGCTAGAACAGCACATGGTCCTCCTTCGTATTGAACCAATGCTGTGGGTTCATCTGCTGAGAATTGAAAACCTGTAATATAAAATATATTTTTACAATACACTGAAATATAAAATAAATTTTACAATACTTACCAACTATTTGCCCATTTTCCGTTTTCCCATACTTGAGTGCTTGAGTCCATGTATTACCTAATTAAAAAAACTCCCAGATTTTTTTTTTAATACAATAAGAATTGAATTTTATCTTTTTTTGGTGTTCTGAGGGTGATTTTTTATTTTTCCTTTGAGGACTTTAAAGATTTTCTCCTTTAACACGTTCGTTACCGAGCCAATTTTTTCAAGTTTTACGTAGGGACCAGGCGGTAAAGTTGCTGTTGCATCCTGGAGACCAAATTTTGGTCCCCAGGTTTTTTTTTGCATATTTGGCATCGTATTTGTACAAGAATCTATATCTGTTCTAATACTAACAACCTACCTCCAAAAGGCCATATATGGATGTCTGGTCCCTCGTTAAAATTTTGATAACAGCCACATGTGTGTTTTCGGTCCCAAAGAAAAACACAAAAACATCCACATATGGCTGTTCGGTAACGAACGTGTTAAAAACATGTCATTCTCACCCACCTCCACATTTATGGACAGTTTATGAAATACATCCTAAATACCTCACACCTCCACATTTATGGACAGTTTATGAAATACATCCTAAATACCTAGTTATTTTTATAAATTGAGAATTTTACCTGTATTTTAATATTATCTGAAGACATTGAAATCATTGTTATTAAATTGAGGTTATTACTATATTGATTACTTACCCTGGGTCCACCGATTGAATATATCTTCTTTGACATTAGTTCCCCAGCAAACTCTGACTATATCACTCAGAACATTGGAAACAACAGAGGTTGAACTTCCTGCAGCTGCCATTTTATAATGGAACTGAGATTCAGTAGCACCAGGTCACATGTAACCTCTTGTCTAAAGAGGATGACAGTTAGCACTCATAGCATGTTCTATTTATAAATTTAGAATAACCTTTCAAAAGATGGAGAAAATATATTATGAGAACAACTTGTTTAACACTTTGTACGCCAAGCCCAAAATCGTGATTTTCCCCTGAGGCCACGATACAAAGGATTGTCTCTCAATATGTGCGATGTGGCCCCCAGCAAGTTTGTTTTTCATGGGGGGCCACATCGCTTATATTGAGAAACACTTTGTTACCTCTGTTTTTGTATTTTAGTTGACTTTATTTTAACACTGTCGCTCATATTGAGTGACGTGGCGTACAAAGTGTTAAGTAAATATTAATTTCCAACAGCAAGCTTAATATTGCAATTTTTGGTCAAGGAAAGGTATAATTTACCTTCTAATCTCTAATATAAGGGTTCAACTGCAGGCCCATGGGCCATAATATGGCTCACCAGAACATTCAAAGAGACATGGCACACAATCCAAGTCAGTAAAATAAGTCATTTTTAGTAAATTATTTTTGAAGATCAAATTTATCCAGAAAAAGTTTTAAAAAAATAGCCTGCGGGGCTTAAAATTAGTGAAGTTCAATTTAAATTAAGGTAATTTTACTATGATAGTAGATCTGCTGCTTATTTAAGGGGTCTTTTCAAGTTATTTTAGATCAGTTTTAATACATTTAATACTACCAAAAATAAAGTTGGCCTAAGGGATATTAATTTCTTCTTAGATAGATATTATTTTGGACTGGTTTACAAGTCTCATATTGCTTTGATCACAAGCGTATTATGATAGCACTTGAGAATGTCTTATGGACCTTTAAAAACTTGCTTCTGGCACTATTTCAGCATCTTGACAAATTTAATATTATTGTTGATGAATATTAGTTTAGTACTTAATTTACAGGCCCTAGGTGTACCAAAGTTTTATTTATTTGGTGACCCATCATCTGAAAGGAAATGTAAAAATTCAGTCTGTCTCTGAAATCAGTATCTGATTCTGCTGCAAACAAATGTAAAGGATTTTTCTTACATTGTAAATTATCTTAGACAGTGTATTTAGTCAAGATATTTAGAAAATTCTCAGGAGCACATTTTACCTCTTCTTGAAAAAAAATTGCATTACTCAACTTACTGTTTAAATCATACATTTTTACCTAATATGAAAAAAACAAATATTTAAAATTCATGGACCTTTCTTTTACATGGGAACTTGTAACAGTTCAAAGAGTATATTGTCAGCTTGGTCAGGTAGATCATCTGGGAAATATTTCAAATACCAAGACATTAGACTACCTAATCATCTTAGATTAAAATCTGTGTTCTTGATAACAGCATGTAGTTCATTATAAGAAACTGGGGTTTTACATCCCTTTCAATATCTAGGTCATCTTGAGACAGAGGTGTTACCCTGCATTTGTAGGAAACTCACAAACCTGATACCCACATTAAACTCACCCAGCCTGGGTTGGGTTGGAATGCCAGCATCATGAAGTCTTCACTTTGCTAGACATTGCTTAGATTCTATGATCCTAAGAGTAAAGAACTACACAATGCCTATACTACCAGAGAAAAACTAAAGGTACATTGGTCAAGAACATAAATCTTAATCTGAGATTATCTGTTGAAATCCTTTTTAGACATTTATAGTTCCAGAATTGATAGAAGTTCAAGCAAAATGTTTTTGATAATTTTTTCTTAGTAGGTAAGTACCTGAAAATTAATTTTGATACTTTTTGATTAGTAGTTAGGTACATGTCATTTTAGTCACCCGACCTCAAGAAGAATTCCACTACAGTCACAGGAAGACCAAGAATCTCAGGAAGTGTATTTTTGATTTTAAGGGATGTAGGAGACAGAAAAGTGTTCTTTTAAATTTAAACTTTTAAAATCAGACTTCACTTTTGATTAAAATTTCAATCGGGGCTTCCGAAATGGACGAAATCTCAAATCTGCACTGGAAAATTATCACAACCACAGGCACAGGGGCAGACTGGCGGCAATAGCACCCGCTGCTATTAGAGTGAAGCTGGCTTACTTTTATGTAATGGCGCTCAATCAGCTGATGATCGGTTAGCTGATCACTCATCATAAGCTAAATGGGTGGTACCAGTTTACAATCCCTTATGAGGGAATATTTTTATTTGAAAAAAAGAAACTTTTGAATTGAAATTGTAGGTACCATTCACTTTAACTTAAACTATTGACGGTATCGGGGATAGTTTTTAACTGACCAGAAGCCTGGGTGTTTTTATCTTCTGTTCTAGGTGTTTTTGCTCTTCCACTAAGGTTCAAATCAAATTTGCCATCTTTATAGATGTCAAGTTTGATACTGTCATTTTGCTTATTAGGAAGAAGTAGGCCGAGATTTCACTGAATGCAATTAGGGTAAACTGAAGAATACAGAGAACTATTGTAATGAGATTAGGTAGGTACCATAGATATGATTAAGAAGAATTTTGATAGAAGCTCGTATGTTTGACCGTGAAATATTTTCGAGACATGATTCAGGTGTTGAATTCTGTTGAGAAGTTTTTAAATTATCAATAGCATTCAGAGCATATTTCTCTTTATAGTATGGAACGCATAATCAATACCTACAATACGCATAATCTTTAGGTACTTTAAAAAATTGACTTATCGAATGAGAGATATCAGAATAATAGAGGACCGGTTCGAAATTGAAATTTGTAAAACACTAATAAGTGCGTTTCGAAACGCGCCTAATTTTTGAACAACCACTTTTAAATCCCATTAGGGAATTTTTGCTACAGCTGATTGAAGCTACTTACCATAATGGCGCCTACTCAGCTGATTGATCAAATGATCAACTTTTTGGCGGCAATTACAATACTGACTTGGGTTGGTAACCGACAACGGTAAAAAATATATTACAAAATTTGAATCTTTTGTTCAGATTGTTAAGAAAATTAAAAAATATAAAACTTAAGCTGAAAATAGAAGTTTTCAGACTATTCAGGATATTCACATGCAAGACAGAATGTTTTCTTTGGTCATCTATGAAAGCCAGGACACTATCAAAGTTTGTGCACAACAATAAATATTGCTAGATATGGTATTGAGGTAAGAAATCTATAAAATTGAAGAGCCCCATGGCTAAAAAACAGTTTAAACAATTATTTATAAAGTAAAAAAAACTATTAGCTTTTGATTATGTTAATCAAAACTGATATGTCTTAATTATCTACACAATTCCAAACTTATTAATGTTTCCAATGCTTACGACTTGAATTTCCAACCTCCAGGTTACTAGTCCACTGCCTTATGTCTTATCAGTTATAATTATCAATCAAGTTACTTGGTCAAAAACATCAACAAATTGTATTTCAATGATCTGATTAATGAAACTTTGTAATACAATTTGTACCATCCCTTCAATTTTGATCTGTTCAATGAGATGTCTTATAGATTGAAGGAAAACCTGCATTTGCTATTTGTCAAAAACTGGTCACAGAAATCTGGCATACCTTAATTAACACATTCAACACTGAGGCTTTTTTCTAGTTTTTTTTCCCAGGTCCATGGGACAAAATTGGGATTTTTAATTATGTCCCCTTTCGGTCACCGGTGGGTTTCATGACTGAGTATCATTGTGTGCTCTGAAAAATCTGGATAAAACACACTGGTGACTTTCACAGAACATCAGTGAAACACAATGAAACCCATCAACGTTAATATTACCTAGTATAATTTAGGTGAGGGGAATTTATGTCTGGATGAGTATTTCCTGTTGATATTTTTTTTTTTAAATACCTACCTTATTTTATCATATTATTGATTTATCACCCTGTTTAAGCCCAAAACAAAAATCTATCAAGCCCAAAACCAAACAATAGATGACTACTACACCCTAAAAAATCAAATTGCACCTAGAACATTAAATTAACTTTGTTTCTTATTTGTAAACTTTTTGGATACTAACGTGGTTTTTTTTTTTTTTTTTTTAACAAGTTTTCACAAAATGATATGGGGCTGAGTTGAGATCCTGCTGCTATGTCCAAGCTCATGTATATATAAGGTGATCAATTTGAAGCTCCGTAATTTTTGAAAATCAATCACATGATAATTAATCTACATGAGCCAAGATGTAGCAGTCCCGTCTTGACCTGCCCAACAGAAATACATGGCCAATTATGGACACAATACACTTGACAATTTTGAGATTTTACACTCATATCTCCAAAACTGTTTTTCTTCAAATTTATTTTAAATAGTAGAATATTTTTTTTTTCTTCTACATTCTAGATCCTAAAAATATTTTGTATTGGCAAGGCTAAGACTATCATCTTACCCATCAAACATTTATACATGATCTAAAACATTGAATTATGTTTAATATCTCACCAGAGTAACTTTATCTATCCCTTAACCACAGAATTATATTTAATTAAAAAAACTTTTCTAAACAGAAGTATAAACGGCGCGAACGACTAATTGAAAAAAAAACAGAAGTATTTTCAAATAATGTATTAATGTTCATATATTTGATTAGGTTTGAGTACAAAAAACACACAATGTTATATTATTATGAGACAATTGAGACATTATAGATTTTACTAAAATTTATTAAGTTAATCCCTCTTAGAAATGTTATATTATACTGAGTTTATATTAGGAGATTTTTGATTTGCTATGTTGCTTAGCAGAATTAGCTGTTTGCTTTCTTTGTTACACAATGCTTGAGCTCTTTTAGCATCAGTCCACCCTCTTTAATTAACAGGGTGAGTATTTCCCCCCATGTAAACACCCATTTTGTTTCCTTTACATTTATAATTTATGTCATCTTATATTCATAATTCACAGATAAACAATCAATCATCTCTTTGAAGTAATTAACTTCCATCATGCCAGCCTTACTAGACTTTGTCATTCCATCATCAAGAGATGAACTTCTAGAAAAACAATCAAGTACTCAGTACTTTGTACAGACTGAATTAACTCTTGAAGAATTTAAGGAAAGGATAAAGGATTGTTATAAATCCTTGGACAATGATGGACCCTTATTTATTCTGGAAAATTTTGATACATTGTATAGTATGTTGACTCACTTCAAAAGTGTTGAGTATAAAATTTTACATAACATTTATACAAAACTATTGCTGAGAAGCTTAAAAGAATTAACTTCCATCCTTGACAACTTTCTTGCTGCCGACACATTGGCTGAAGATCTACAGGAAAAATACTTGAACGTTATCAAAATGACACTATGGATTTTTACAGAATTCATTATTAATTTTGAAATGAGATTACAAAAAGATTATCATAAAATTGTCATTGATGCCAAAGCAAGAAAAGTGAAAGTTCGAGCTGCTATCAAGCACTTTGAAAGTCAGCAGTGGGATTGGGACCATCATCTATCAAATGGCTTGAATTCTATACATGTAATTTTAAAGTCAAAAATTAATAAATTATGGGACCCTCCAGTTGTTGAAGAAGAATTTGTCAACATGATCTCAAATAGCTGTTATAAAATCATAGAAGATCCATGTATTGCTAGTGTCAAGCATAAAGAGCTTCGTGTCCTGATTTTTCAAATCGTGGGATATTTAATAAAAAGATACAACCATGGTATTAGTTGTACTGTGAAAATTGTACAGTTATTGAAAAATTATGAGCATTTGGTGTCATCACTAGCACAAGCGGTTGTTATGTTCATAAGAAATCATGGTTGTAAATCTTTAGTTCGAGAAATTGTAAGAGAAATCAGTGCAATGGAAGATGGAAATGAAAATACTGGACAAGACAGTTCAAAGATGATTGCAGCATTTCTAAATGAAGTGGCAGCTCATGGAGCAGAATATGTATTGCCTGCTATGGAGGAGCTTTTGTTAAATTTGGAAAAAGAAGTAAGTAAATATTGTATCATAAATACATACCTACCTATAAAAATGAGAGAGAAAAAAATATATATAATATTATGATGGGTTATGTTGTTATGTACCATTGTACCAACACTGGCACCAACCATATGTTTTGTAGCCATCTATTCACGCAACATTTTGGTTGGAAAGTCACTTTTTACACATAATTTTAAGGCAAAGAAAAATGGTAAAAAGATAGAGAAAACTCACAAGAAAAATACATGACGTTATAACATCTACAGGTCAACTGGTAATCCTAACAGTGTGTTTCAAATGACTGAATCCCATTAAAACCAAAAGCGGCCTCTTGTGTACTCTTTCTGAAAGAGGGAATTAAGCTATGTGTATTCTCAATTGAGGAAAGGTCTATTAATTACGCCCTAAGACAATACACAAAATCTTGAATTAGCTTTACAGAGGTATTACCAGAAATATATTCCTCTCTTAATGTTAGATTTGATGAATAATTTGTTTTATTTTATTTTTCAGTCATATACAATGAGGAACTGCACTCTGACTATAGTCACAGAGCTTTTAATTAATGTTTACAAGAAAGAAAGTCTATCAGATGAAGAGAAGGAACAAAGAGATGAATATCTCAATGTGCTATTGGAGCACATGCACGATGTTCACACGTTTGTACGGACAAAGGTAAGATAATCAAACAAAGTGGATCCACAAATTCCTAAAAAATCAGTGCATTATTTTTAATGGGTATCACAAATACAAGGTCAAGATGAAAAGATATTAGATTTTGCTACAGAACTGAGGAAATTATGTATGGAATGTCAGGTTCAACTGTGCGTCTTGAAATCATACTGATGAACTAGTAGATTTGAATATTCAAATTCTCTGTGTTTTTTTTTTATTTTTATTGGCTCGTGGGATGGAACCTTCTGCTTGGCAAGCGAGTGCTTAACCACCGAGCTAATCGCGCACCTTTTTAATTGAATAATGTAATTCGTGACCATTTATGTCAAATGAGTAAGTTAAAAAATAAAGATAATGGACAACAATTATCAATAATGAATTATTTGATTTTAACAACATATTTTAATTTTGATGCACAAAATCGTTATTTGTGCTCCATTTTTAAAATTATATTGCTTTGATTGTATTTTAATCTAAAGTGCGTTTTATTCTATTTAAGGTTCTGCAACTCTTTCAAAGACTTGTGCTGGAAAAAGCCATTCCTGTGGCTTTTACACTGAAGTTGCTAGAAAGGGCTATCGGACGAATAATGGACAAGAGCAGTAATGTGGTTAAATACAGTGTACAGCTCCTGAAAATCATGATTGAGTCCAATCCTTTTGCCGCCAAGGTATGTTACTTATAGACTAAAATTAGTTACTATTATTTGGGATGTCCACTGTTCCTTTGTCCTGGTAGCTCAGTGGTAAAGGCGGCGGCACTCTGTGAATCCAGAAAAAATATATAAAACTAGCGGGCTGTCGGGCGCTTTGCGGGCCGAGGCATGGCCCGCTAGAAGCAAAAAATCCTTTTTCGCCAATGGCATGTGTTTTTAGTGGGAATTTCGAAAAATCCCGTCTTATTGCACATCTAGACTATAAGACAAAGCTACCTACCAAATTTCAGCTTCCTAAGACTTACCAGTTCGGAGAAACAGTGATGAATCAGTGAGTGAGTGAGTGAGTCAGTCAGTGAGTGAAACTCTCTTTTATAAGTATAGATAAAATGTACTGTTTTTCTTTGCTATCCTGAAATTTTACAAATCATGATTGTTTTATTTTTTATTCTTGCAGCTAGGAGTTCAAGAATTGAAAAACAAACTGGAGTTGGAAAGACAGAACTTGAAAGATATGGAAGCTAATAAGACAGAAGACCCTACCTATTTGTCATTGGTTGAAGAATGGACCAGTGTTCATTATCCTGCGCTTCTAAACTTACTTCCAAATTTATTTGAAGAAGGTAGCTATACAACAACTGAGTAAAATGATTTCATAATGTATAACTTATTCTGTTGAAATTCTAAAATGAAAAAAAAACTTGAACATACTAATTATTTAACAGAGTTGACGAGTTTTTTTATACACTTTAGTCATTCAAGTTTAAAATTTGATTTTTGGAAGAAAAAAAAATTGGTTTCAGTAATATTTTGATTATATTTAGTAATTTATTATGATCTCTCCTTAATTTCTTAGACAAGGAAAATAATGGGGTTGAACCAAATTCTCAAGGAAGTTCATCCAATACGCATGACCTGTACATCAAAATCAAATCTCTCATTTCTCAACACAAGTACGAAGAAGCTTATATGGATACCAAGAAATTACAACTGATGATCATGGGAGCGGAAGGACAGTAAGTTAAGACCCTGATTTCATCTCTCTCCCTTTCTCTCTCTCTCTCTCTCCTTTTCTCTCTCTCTCTTTCTCTCTATATTTTTCATGAAGTATTTTTCCTGATTTTTTTTTTATTATTATTATTTTTTTTTTTTTTATTATTATTTTTTTTTCTGTATTTGTAAATAATGTTTATGTATCTATTTAGCTACCTTATATTGTACTACCTTATTAAATGTCACCTAAACATAGTTCTGTACAATTATAGCCTTCACATCATATTAAAGTTTGCTTAACTAGAGTATCACTCAGTCGCTACAATATTATAATATTATTATGTACCATTCTCACAATAAATTTACATTTAACACTAAGCTAGATAGCGATAATTAGGGCATGAGAGCAAATCTCCATCAAAAGTTAGACTTAGCTTAGGAGATTCTTTTTATTGTAAAAATATTTAAACCAAATAAATGAAAAAATTCAATTCAAAAAAAAAAAAAAATTCTCTCCCTTTCTCCCTTTCTTTTTTTCTCTCTCCCTCCCTTCCTCCCTTTCTTTCTAACTCTCTCCCTTTCTTTCTTTCTCTCTCTCTCCCTTTCTTTCTTTCTCTATCCCTCCCTCTCTCCCTTTCTTTCTCTCTCTCTCTCTCTCTCCCTCCCTTTCTTTATCTCTCTCTCCCTTTCTCTCTCTCTCCCCCCTTCTTTCTCTCTCTCTCTCCCTCCCTCCCTCCCTTTCTTTTTTTTTCTTCAATTAATTACTTTTTTTATTTACAAAACATAATAATCAACAATCAACGAAATATATAAAAATGAGATCAGATAGTGTATGTAAAAAATATAATAAAATTTCGTCAATTTGCTATTATAATTATTAAATGAAAAAGCGTGATTCTTTATCTCTCTCTCCCTTTCTCTCTCTCTCTCTCTCTCTCTCCCTTTCTTTCTTTCTCTCTCCCTCCCTTTCTTTCTCTCTCTCTCTCCCTTTCTTTCTCTCTCTCTCTCTCCCCCTCCCTTTCTTTATCTCTCTCTCCCTTTCTCTCTCTCTCTCCCTCCCTCCCTCCCTTTCTTTATCTCTCCCTCCCTTTCTCTCTCTCTCTCTCTCTCCCTTTCTTTCTCCCTCTTTTGGCCCGAATTCGGGAGAGGTCCCAGGCACCTATAGTAGCCACCTTAGGTGGATTAAATCCTGAAGAACTTGGTAGGAATAAAAATATTGTTTCGGGTGCTTATGAAAATACATGTCAAAAAATCTGCGAAAATCTTTTATGAGGCAAAATTAGAGAACAAAAGTCGAATTTTTTTGGCTCTGTGTGTTAGAAGTTGCGGGGTCCATTAATACCTCGTGAAGAAAAATGAGTAGCTGCTCTGATATGAGGCAAAATAATATTGGATAAGGAAAAGTCCTTTAATTCTGTGCTACCCACTAAATTTGTATTATATGTAATGTTCACCTGAAGTAATGTTCACCAAACGGTCCCGGTATGTTGTCTCTAAAACGGGGAGATGGGAGTTTTAGTGGGTGTAAATCCCACACTACTTACAAAAGTGTCTTTTAAGATTTTTTCCCTATCTCTCCACAAAAAAAAATATGTAATAACACAAAGAAATATTTAATTATTTTTTTTTACAGGCGAGATGTACAGAAGAGCACCCCCGAGTTCCAAATGGAATACTCCCTGGGTATCATGCGACAAGTGTTCATTGAATACAAAGGTACTCCAGAAGACGAAATTCGTATTTTGA
Source organism: Bactericera cockerelli (assembly GCA_024516035.1). Classification (NCBI taxonomy): domain Eukaryota; kingdom Metazoa; phylum Arthropoda; class Insecta; order Hemiptera; family Triozidae; genus Bactericera; species Bactericera cockerelli. The sequence continues at coordinate 44,767,714 of CM044957.1, forward strand.
CTGAAGGGATGAAGATTGTCGACGATCAAAACCATCAGAATACCATACCTTACCAAATGGTTCTTATATCTTTCCTGGAGGTAAACCATTTTTTTCAAACCTTATTTTTTTACATAATCTTTTGGGATTTTTTTAAAATATTATGTTTCATCGCACACTTTATTAAAGTCTATCTTGGACTTGTATACGGAGTTGTTAAGAAAAAACACATAAAAAATGTCAATAGAATTGAATAAATTTACAGGTTACAAAATTAAAGTTTATTTTTTTTTCTTTCGAAAATGAAATTCTCAAAATGGTGAGGTCCAACACATGCAAACGTTGCACATGCACATTGTACCTCGAATCGAACCTAGACGTAAGAGAACTCTAGGGAATTCTTATAAAGTGATTTTTTTCCCTTATAGAGAAGTAAATTCAACCTGAAAATCATTCTCTTATATTCAAGTTCCCAAAACGTTAAGTTTAGCTTAGGAGGTGCATAATTCAAAATGTATATTCTCTTGATGTAAATAAATTTGCCACATTTTCAATTCAATTCAATGAAGAGGACAGCAGATATGCGGGCGGTGTTTTATCTATGAGTTAATGAATTTGTATTTTAATTAAAGCTATAGAATAAAAAAGAGAGTTGTAAAAACATTTCAGTTATTGCTGTGTTTCGAACCATTTAAGGTCGAAACACAGTGTTGAAATTACAATAAAAAAAAACACCCAAGTCATCTATTCAAGTTCGACTGTATAATCAGCCTCCGTGGCGTAACGGTTGTGACTACTGCCCGTAGTCCAGAGATCCTGAGTTCGATTCCCGGTTGGAGCAGACTTTTCGCACAGAAACTTCTGTTCCCTCCGAACATGTGAGGCTGGCCAATTCCGGCCCTACCCAGGCTGAGTGAGGTTAATGTGGGTAGCTGGTACGATTCCCAGCGACTGGAGGGTAAACCCCCCGTCCTATCTACCTCAAGTCAAGACCTTAAAACAAAATAGAATCAAATGGACATGAAAGGGGCCTAGACATTGGATCCGGGCGTCCATATAATCCTCTCACCGCCGTGATTTAATAATAATAATGAATTTTATTATTTATCTACAATGTTTCAATATTTATAAATTTCCCTCTAAGTACTATGTGTACTTTTAGGGGAATTGGTGTACTTTTTTTTTTTTTTCTTTATCTTTAACAAATTCTTCAATTCAATTTAACTTGTATTATCATTGTTGTTCTTCAGATAAAACATTTGAATTTCTTTCTTCATTATTTTCTATGTTTCTTACAATACTTATCTCACGGACACGGAATTATTATTATCATCATGGTAAACGAATCTCCACAGGACTCGCTCGCGTTCGCCGAGAAGGTGACCGAGTGCATTCCGGTCATGTGCCAGCTGATGCTCGGGAAGTCGGCGGCCGAGCAGGGGGAAGCCATCGAGTTCTTCCGCTCCGCCCACCAGTTCGGCATGGCAGACGCTGACGTCGGCGTGAGGGAGATGCTGGCGCTGGTCAAGGCCAAGGACAGGAGTGTGAAGGAGGCGGTGGTGCGCGCGTACACCGCCATGTACCTCCAGACAGACCACAGGACGCCGCGGGGCCACGCCGTAGAGGTACTTTTTTTGTTTTGTTTTGTTTTTTTGTTTTTTTTTTGTATATTTTTATTTTATAACATACTTAAAGTAAAACCTGCCATTACACGGAGACATAGAACGCCATGAGGAGCCGTAGGAAACTTGCTTTACTTTATTTTACCTGCAGACAGACCACAGGACGCCGCGGGGCCACGCACGCTATAGAGGTACTTCTTCTTCTTTCACTCTGTCTTATCCCGCTTAAAGAGGGTCGACGTTGTTCAACCACATGAGCGCGCGATTAACTCAGTGGTTAAGCACTCGCTTGCCATGCGGAAGGTCCCGGGTTCGAACCCCCGCGCCGACAAAAATTTGTATTCTTAATTTGGTTACAGTTGTTTGTAAGGGATACCTTCCGGTGCGCTCGTGTTGACCCAGCACCTAAATGGGAAGTATTGTGTCACTTCTCGCCCATCAGAGGGGAGGCATACTACGGGATGAGCAGGCTACAATACAGACCACAAGCGTCTACAGTAGCTCCTGTTTCATGGCTACGAAATAAAAAAGGCTGTGAAACACTCATCTTTTTTTTAAAAAAAAAAAAAAAAAACATGGTTGCGTTAGGTATGTTTTGGCATATTTTTTACGGCTGGATATTTTTTTCCTAAAGCCAACGATTCTATTTTGATTTAACTCTGTAGATGTACTTACTTTACTTTTTTTTACCGACCTCAATAGCTTGATTGATAAAGCGGCGGACTTGTAACCTGGAGGTCGGTGGTTCAAGTCCCGGTTTCAGCATAGATTTAGTAAAGCGAGTTTGAGTAGTGTTGTGATATTACGAAAGTGATTAACACAAATAAGATAACTTTTTACGTCGCTTTCAACTGTATGGTCATAATATCACGACGGGTGTTGTACCCTCGTTGAATACACCAGTCCTCGTTCTGTCACTGATGTTAAGCAACGTCCAGAGAAATTAGGGCTTGAATAGTTGACCATTTAAATTCGAACCCTTGTGATGCTGCCTATTCCCAGCTCAATCCTGGCTGAGTGAGGCCAATGTGGCTAGCCGGTTTGTGAGTTTTCAGCAAATGGAAGGTAAAACTCCCGATTACCTTAGATGAGAGACGTTAAGCAAAAAAAGAAGATAAATGTCTTTCTGCAACCAAGAATATTTAAATTCTTGGTTTTAAATTGTTGTTTTATTATTATAGGTTGCAATTTTCAGTCTCTCTTGTTCTATTCCAGGTTTTCAGGAGACTCTGTGCTCTACTATAGATAATATAGGAATGATGGCTTTTTATTTTTATACCTTTATCTCATTTTTCGAAAGAACTTTTGTCTTGTAAATACTTATTTTTATGATTATGTTTTTACATTATCTCTTGCCCTGCTAATTGAAATAAGGTTAACTACTAGATTATGTAATTTTGTTTGTAAGAAATAGGTTGAACAGCTCTAATTTGAAATAGCTTTGTAATTTTGTCAATTGATCTTTTTATTTAATGTAATTTTATTGTATATCCTCCACTTGTAACATAATATTACAATAAAACATTTTTATTCTATTCTATTCCAGGTTGTCAGGAGACTGTGTGCTCTCCTCTGCAGCATAGACGCTTACCAGAGGAGCACTGTGGAGGAGCTGATCAAAGAGTGGGTCACGGCGGGCGCTATTGACCAGGAGTGTGTCATTGTGCTGTGGGAAATGTTCACGAAGAAGCTGGACAACACTTCGGATCGTGATTGCAAAGTAGTGCTTATTCTAATTTCAATGGTAAAGATAAAGAAGAGCTTTAGCTGACCCACACAATCACATGAATGTCTGAACAGGCGTACCTGTCACGCTGTCACGCATGCATGAGATTGAAGCCAGCATGCATGAGACTGAAAAAGATTCATGATCTTTTCAATCGTTCATAAGCTCGTTCATAATGCCTGGTGCCTGTTCATGCATGTATATTAACCCAGATGGGGCTGACGTCCTTCCAGAAGGACGTCCTTCTGGAAAGACGTCAGCCCCATCTGGTGAAAGGTACTACATTGTGGATTTTTTTTAATTAATTCAGCTTGTTGAGGTTAGTTGGCGACACCTTAAGCTCTTTGTTTTGAGTCCGAGTGATAAGTTGACAGCACTTATTTTGATTCAGGACTCAATTTATATCACTCCAAAAAAATAAAACAAAAAAATTCACCGCGTTATCTGGGTTAAATACATTTGTACGTGTGTCGCTGGCTTCACGCTTTGAAGCCATCTTCACCTTCCTTATCCTATAGAAAGGAAAGGCAACTCTAACACTTGAGGACCCCAATATTTCAGTACCTGGACCTTTTAGAATCTTGCAAAATTCCTGCTTAGAAGACAGTCCAACTCCAAATATGGAAATTATTTTTCACCCCATTCCAATAGACCACACTGTTAGTAAGTACTGGGCACAGACGCTTAAATTAAATTCGGCTATCCGAGATACATAGGGTTTTGATTTCCGGATACATGTTCTTAAAGCAATTTGTCCTTAATTTTGCCACCAGTATGCAACAGTGCAACACTCTTGAAATGACATTTGTTTGTTACCCCAGGATATAATGTAATCATCATTGGTGGTTCAAGTGGTGGTCAATTGAGACTTTGACCACTTAATAATAATAATAATATCGCCTTATTTATACTGCCCGATTAGGACTATTAAGTCCCATTGTTCCAGCAGTAAGCCCAAGACATATTATTATGTGGTAAAAATCCCAAATGGGAGGATAACTTGTCATGCCCCGGCTGGGTTTCGAACCCGCAACTTCTGGAATCTCTGGATTGACAGAGTGTGTGTCGTTTTTACCACTGAATAAAAATAAAGTGACTTTCATGCTCTGTCCTTCTGGACAGACAAACAAAAAATCTGGGATGAAGGCACTCTTTAGTCCTACGGGAGAGGTATACAATTTATTATTATGAAAGTCACTTTATTTTTATTTACAAGGCAATTAATGAGCTGATTTTCCTTCTGCTTAGGTCGCAAGCGCTCAGATCATGATAGTAAAAAGCAACATAGACATTCTCCTGGACCTAGGACTTGGGGGAGACAACGAGAGAGACTGTCAGATGGTGGCATATGTGTGCCAGGTGTTCCTGAAGCTAGAACAAGAGGGGATCAGGTAAGAGTAATGCATGTTGAATCAATGAGAGAGACTGTCAGATGGTGGCCTATGTGTGCCAGGTGTTCCTGAAGCTAGAACAAGAGGGGATCAGGTAAGAGTAATGCATGTTGAATCAATGAGAGAGACTGTCAGATGGTGGCCTATGTGTGCCAGGTGTTCCTGAAGCTAGAACAAGAGGGGATCAGGTAAGAGTAATGTATGTTATTATTATTATATTACGCTTTATTAGGTAAGGACAAAGTACAATATTGACAGAACAATACTATGAGATTATAAGGGAAAAAAATAGATCGAATAAAGAAATAAGAAAAAAAAAAAGAGAATAAAGCTGATGTCCTACCTAAAGGGCAGGGTTATTGCCTGTGGAAATCTCTTCCACCCAACCCTTGTTGAATCAAAATACATACAAACTCTGTTTCGTGTTTGCATAGGCCGGCTGGCGCGTGTTCTCTTGACGAAAGCTTGCCTCCCAGCGATCTTGATCAGATTATTTGAACACTAGCGGAGTACCTCGTGCTTTGCAGAGTGTGATGAACCTTTTAAATTCAAACTTGTACACAGTGCCATCATATATTTGTGTTAATCACTTTCGTGATGTCACAACTACTCAAACTCGCTTTTACTAAATCTACGCTGAAACCGGGACTTGAACCACCGACCTCCAGGTTACAAGTCCGCCGCCTTATCGGTCAAGCTACTGAGGTCGGTTTAAATTCAAACTTGTATGTAAGAGAACAATGTTCAGGTCAAATTTAGCTTCCTATAAGGGAAAATAACTTCTTCCTAAGAGAAACCTGGATAGAAGAAAGAAAAAAAAAAAAAAGAAAAAATAAAATAAAATAGAAAAAAAAATCCGGTCCCTTGAGTTGTCATAATTATATCCAGAAATATTATTATATACAATAATAATATTTCTTAATATTATCTCCTAAGTTTATGCAAACTTCTGAGGATAATAATAGAGATTACGTCTTCTTTGTAGTGGGTCATCATCCTGCTGCAATCGGGTTTTTATTATTTTTCGCACTAACTCCTAAACTGCTATTCATAGAAGCATTTTGTTCAAGAGTTATCTCTGACGAAGGCATTACGAAAAACAACTTAAAAGTGGCTTTTCGAAAACACTAAAATAATAAATTGTTATTTGTACCCATCACATGATTATTTCCTTTTCAGGTATCCAAATGACCATAGAATCTTCAGCAGGCTGATTCATATCCTAACGCAGAACTTTGCCCTTACACATGATCAGTATTATCCTGTCATGGCTGTGGAGGCAATCAATGTTATCTATAAGGTATGGTGCTACTCAATCTAAAAATAAGAAGAAGCGCGATAAGCTCAGTGGTTAAGCACTCGCTTGCCATGCCGAAGGTCCCGGGTTCGATCCCCGTGTTGACAAAAATTTGTATTCTTAATTTGGTTACAATTGTTTGTAAGGGATACCTTCCGGTGCGCTCGTGTTGACCCAGCACCTAATTGGGAAGTATTTTTGCCCATCAGAGGGGAGGCATACTACGGGATGGGCAGGCTACTGCATAGACCACAAGCGTCTACAGGAGCTCCTGTTTCATGGCTACGAATTAAAAAAGGCTGTGAAACTCTCATCTTTAAAAAAGAAATGAAAAAAAAAAAAAAAAAAAAAAACCTGTCTACAGATATTATACATTACTTACTGCACCAAGTGCCAAAAAGTTTAACTGACTTCCACCGATAGCGAAGAGCTACGAATATTTTTTACGAATGACGACTACTTGAAGTATTGATTAAAAACCAAGGTTTTATATTTCAGCTAGCTATGTCTCCTGATCAACTCTGCACCGATTTACTCAAAAATGTGTATGGTCAGCTGAAGATGAGGGAAGAACCGGAAAATGAAACAGGTAAGTGATTGAATCCTAAAAAAATCCGGGCGCTTGGAATTTAGCATATGTAGTGTCTTGGAATTTAGGATTGTAGTGGTGAGAAAATTGATGCTTTATTACTTCCGAGAAATTTCTAACTTTAGAAATGGGAAGTATTATGTTCGTTTTTGTATGAAAAAAAAAAAAAAATTGCTCCGATTCCAATTTTTTTCATATTTCATAACCTCCTGAGTAATCTCAGAAATTACTTAACGGATTTCAACGATTTTTGTACACATAAAAGACGTATTGTGGATGGTCCATTTTAAATTTATCAACTTGGTACTAGCGGTTCTTGGTGATAGAGACATTGCGCCTGACCACTAACTTTTTACTTAAATGCTTATATCTCGTGAACAGTACATCCGATTTGAATGAAATTCTGCATGTATATGGGTATTAGTGTTTTGCATAGTACATTATTTGTATTTTTCATTGAATAATTTATGGTTGAGCTCTGATATTTAAGAAAATCCGAAATTTTGGACAAAAACGTGAAAAAAAAGGTCTACGACTTACGGAAGTTTTTTGTGGAAGCTAGAATGTATATAAAAAAAGGTATTGTACAAATTTGAAGAAAATCGGTTAAGAATTTTTGGAGATAGGTAGTTACTAGGGATTTAGTATAAAATCTCAATAATGACAAGTGTGTAAGTGTATACAATGTGAACCAATCACGAGGAATTATTCTGTCCAGTATTATGTATGAAATACCAAAATAGACCCACAAAAAACTACCGTTAAAAAAAGGGCCAAGTTCCATAACTCCTATCCAAAAAGGTTTCGCCAATGAATGCAGTGATATCTTGTTTGCGGCCAAGTTATTTTGGTACTGAACTATTTCTTTTATTAACACGTTCGTTACCGAACGGCCATATGTGGATGTTTTTTGTTTTTTCTGTGGGACCGAAACACACATGTGGCCGTTATCAAAATTTTAACGAGGGACCGGACATCCATATATGGCCTTTTTGAGGTAGGTTGTTAGTATTAGAACAGATATAGGATCGATTCTTGTACAAATACGATGCCAAATATGCAAAAAAAAAATCATTTTGGTACCCAGGATGCAACAGCGACTTTACCGCCTGGTCCCTACGTAAAAATTGAAAAAATTGGCTTGGTAACGAACGTGTTAAAACCCGTTTTCTGAGTTCCTCATTTTGTATGTTTTTAACTGCAAACTATCCTCTAACTTGGCCAGTTTTATGCCATCGGTTGTATGGAATATTACGACTATATGTATAGGTACAGAATAACAATATAACCATCACAAGGAGCGAAACTTGGCCTGGCGCACTGCCATGCGCTCAGATAGTTAGATACATTTTACATGTAAAACTGTAATTGAATCTAGGTTATCTGAATTGAAGAAATGATATTTATATTGTTCGAAAATATTCGTTTCATCCTAGCCAAATTATTTGTATAGTTATTTTAACTGGCCACTTTAAGAAATCTATTCATTTCAAAAAGTTATTTGAAACAAAACTCGAAAAACATCACTACACATCAAAATTTAGAGTGTACACAAAAGCTAAATTAAAAAGTTATACCTACTGATTGACAAAATTTGCCCTTCTGGATGACACTTCTGTTCAAAATTCTTCTTGCTGTTTGTCAAAATTCTACTTGCTGATGTTCAAAATTCTACGTACTGAAGTTCCAAATTCTACGTGCTGAAGTTGAAAATTCTACGTGCTGATATTCAAAATTCTACGTGCTGAAGTTCAAAATTCTACTTGCTGATGTTCAAAATTCTACTTGCTGATGTTCAAAATTCCACGTGCTGAAGTTCAAAATTTTCCTTGCTAAAGTTCAAAATTCTCCTTGCTGAAGATCAAAATTCTACGTACTGAAGTTCAAAATTCCACGTGCTGGTGTTCAAAATTCAATGTGCTGAAGCTCAAAATTCTCCTTGCTGAAGTTCAAAATTCTACTTGCTAAAGTTCAAAATTCCACGTGCTGAAGTTCAAAATTCAACTTGCTGGTGTTCAAAATTCAATGTGCTAAAGTTCAAAATTCGCCTTGCTGATGTTCAAAATTCGACATGCTGAAGTTCAAAATTCTACTTGCTTATGTTCAAAATTCCATTTGCTGATGTTCAAAATTCAATGTACTGAAGTTCAAAATTCTACTTGCTGAAGTTCAAAATTCTACTTGCTGATGTTCAAAATTTCACGTGCTGAAGTTCAAAATTCTACTTGTGATGTTCAAAATTCCACGTTCTGAAGTTCAAAATTCTACTTGCTGATGTTCAAAATTCCACGTGCTGAAGTTCAAAATTCTACTTGTGATGTTCAAAACTCCACGTTCTGAAGTTCAAAATTCCACTTGCTGATGTTCAAAATTCCACGTGCTGAAGTTCAAAATTCTACTTGTGATGTTCAAAATTCCACGTTCTGAAGTTCAAAATTCTACTTGCTGATGTTCAAAATTCCACGTGCTGATGTTCAAAATTCTTTGTGAGTTTCAAAGTTAGATGATATGATGACACTGCTTGCCGAACACCACAACACTAATATCAAAATTCTCAGCAAACAAGGATGTATGATGAAGAAAGAAGATTTCACAAAGATCCCCTACAGCCAAAAACATCATTCCAGATGGCGACATTTGCTTCTGGTGGAAATGTGGTGAAGGATGGGAAGCAATCTAGAATCTCCTGGACGCATACCTTTCCAGTACTCCCACCCTACTCTTCCTGATGAAAAGTGAAGTCAAGAAAATAATGGCGTACCTAGCCCGAAGAATCCAAACGTTGTTAAAAACAATGCCTTCTCAAAACTGTAGTCTCAATCCCAGCAGATTCTTCGACTCGTAACTGGCATTTGCCATTTAAATAAAACACCCTAGGTACAGAAAGTCTTGTGATTTTATTACTTCCTAACAGATTTTTTCACATGCATGTAGTAGTTGATTAGCATTTCAAAATACAAGGTTAGCAGTCAACAAAAATCTCAAAATTGCCAAGTGTATACAATGTAAACCAACCATGAGAAAGTATTGTGTCCATAATTGGCAGTGTATTTTTCATTAGAATCCTTAGAAAAAAAACAACGAGCATAATTTCTCACCTCAATTCTTAAGCTACATTAAAAGCATCATCTAATAAAAGCTCTATTAAGGTCGCAGATACCATTGTTAATTAAAATACCGTTGCAAAAAGTGTTTCGAAAACTTATCTAAACTTTTACTATACCTTACATAGATACGATTGCAGGTCATTTTTTTCAAAGCTTTCATCTGATTAAAATGTGTAGAAATGGTCGGTAAATTGTCAATCCCTAAAAGGGATTCAAAAAATGAATGACAGTGCCGTTGGCAACGTGTTTCCAACTATGGTCGTCACTGTTAAATGTTTAGAAAACTTTTACAAAATACCTATCATCTTGGGGTTTTTTTTTTTCTTTTAGGCGCTTTAACTCTGCTGGAGCAGGTCGTTCGCGCCGATATCCTGTTTCTAAATCCTAGTATACATTTCTAGTTGGGAGTTTTTAGGTAACAGCATTAAATTTTCTGTAATTCTATTTTGAGTCCAAGTTCAGCGTAAATTTAGTAGAGCGAGTTTGAGTAGTTTTGACATCACGAAAGTGTGATTAACACAAATATGATAACTTAGTTCTGTTTTGATGAACCTCCTCTCCTGATTCATACCAAAAAGAGTGATGGAAACATTTAAAAATAGGTCCTATCTGAATTGTTTAATAAAGTAGATCCTACTTAAATTTAATATTAAATATTTTCAAGTTGAGCAGCATTCTACCTCTCCCAACGTTTGAGCCTGGTCACAGTGGTTACTCAGAGAGGGAATGCAGCCAGTATTGCGGGCTCATTCCCTCTCACAAATTCTTTGAATGAAGTGTATATCCTATAGTTCATGTTGAAATAAAAACTTACATTTTCAAGTTGTTTATATTTAATTCAAATTCTCAGAATCGCAGCCTTTATCGCAGCAGAGCACTAAGGGTCACATGGGCAATATCAGCGAAGACCTCCTTACTCATTTCCTCACCATATTTGGACACATTGCAATTCGCCAGATGAACTATCTGGACCGAGATGTTCTTCTGGAACTGAAGAAGAGGAATGCAGCCGAAGTGAAAACCAAAACCAAGAACACTCGCACATCTTCTGTTAAAGGTACAGCATAAGCCAGCGTCGCGTCGATGGAACGTTGAATGCACACAGTTCTCGTTCGTTCACTTCGACCGAAGTTAAGCAGCGTCCAGTGAGGTTAGGACTTGGATTCAAATTCGAACAATCGTGATGCTGGCTGTTCCCGCCCTAAGTCAGGCTGGGTGAGGTGAATGTTGATAGCTAGTTTTTCAGTTTCCAGTGAATGGAGGGTGAAACCCTCGGTCTCGAATTACCTCAATAATACGGAGATGTTAACGAAAAGACAGAAAAAAGTGCAGATTGTACACTTATCAGTAATCTATCCCGGTATCTCAGTGGTAAAGGCGGCACTCTGTGAATCCAGAGATTCCAGAGGTCGTGGGTTCGAAACCCAGCCGGGACATGATAAGTTATCTTCTTGGGATTTTTACCACATAATAATATGTCTTGGGCTTACTGCTGGAATAATGGGACTTGATAGTCCTAATCGGGCAGTATAAACAAGGCGATATTATTATTATAATTATATGTGTCATTATTGTTATCTGTCAGTTTGTTTTACTTTTCTCAATATTTTTTTATTTAAAATTTTAACCTACGCATCAATTACCGTTTTAGGTACTAAGTACTATTGTACTCACATTGGGATATTGGAAATGTTCTTTTAAAACTTCACATGACTGTCCTATACAATTCAGGAAGACTTTATTGTTTTTCATCCTGGTCTCATCAGAAAATTGGAAATTCTTTGGTAAGGAGTGTTTGAGTAGTTGTGATATCACGAAAGTGATCAACACAAATATGATAACTTTAATTATTGTGTTCGTTTTGCAAAATGAATAATACCTATTTCTCTGTGGTTATAATCAGGAACACCTCAGTCCATTCGGAGCGGCGTGAATTCGACTCCCGGCAGTGTTGTTTCCGGCGGTAGTTCTGCGGACGAGAGCATTATGCAGAATCAGGAGCTCCAGAATTTACTCATCGTGAAGGATGAAGGTTCCAGTGAACTGATACGCAGCACTTGTGACAACCAACTGTTGCAGGTAAATTTTAATTAGAAAGTTATCATAATTGGGTTGAATGAATGAATATATTTATTTATTTAAAATTTTGAATACATAGGTACATTTAACAAGGTTTTTTGTAATATTTTTACATTGTATTTCGGATTTCATCTCTGTAGCAAATAATAATTGCAACTTTACTCTTGCTAGATAAGGTTTATCTAGCTTTATTTGGGGGAGCGGCTCCTGTTTTTGACTTATCCGCTTTCTTCGGATTTCTTCTGTAAATTGTATTCCTTCTTTGTAAATGTGTATATTTTTGTAAAATAAAACTACAACTTAAGTTGTGAATATGTTATTAATAAATAATTTAAGAAGGCTTTTACCTCTATTACTATATGCACCTAAAGCGGGAGTTTTACGGGGGGGGGGGGGGGGGTGAATTCATAAATGTGCTAAAAGTTTCATACTAGATACTATATCTAGGTGGAAAGGGTTAGTGACTTTTGTGATGTCACAACTACCCTAAAACTGACGCTGATAATTTTTTACCGAAATTAGAACTCGAACTACCGACCTTCGGGTTACATGTCCGCCGCCTTATAGATCAAGCTACTAAAATTGATTGTTAAATATTAATTAATACAATACCTACCATATTTAAAGATATGGGTACACTCAGACTTGAGCAATGTTGATTAATTCCATTTCTAAACTCAGATACAAGTTCTATCAAATACTGTACATCACGACATAACTTTTTCTTTATTTTTTCCCATCTTAATATACAAAAATTGTTATCAACAAGCTCCAAAACGGTTAGACCAAATTTGGCATGAGTTTCTTTTTATTTAAATTATAAATAGCCTAAAATGCCAATGTATATTTTATTAAACATAAAAAACATTATTCAGGACATCATCATTTGGGTGACAACTCAAAACACTTGCAGCATTGCCTCGTTGAACTGCAAGGCTTATCTGTTGCAGCAAATAGTTTCTTTTAGGTATGTGTAATGTGTATGAGTTCCAAGAAAAGATTTTAAAAAAAAATCAAGATCCCAGCCCCGCGCGACAACCATAACGGCCTGGTTTTAGCTAGTTGGTTTATAAATGTGTATTTTTAAGTCAATAACGTTTGTATTTTTTTTTGCAGTGATCGTTTCGGTGCCGAATTCATGCCCGAAACGATCACGGCAATGCCTCTTTGTGTAGACCTGCACAAGTACTAAATACTATCTACTCACTTACAGGCCAACCTTCTCTCCACGTTCACTCACATGCTAATCTTGTACTAAATACTATCTACTCACTTACAGGCCAACCTTCTCTCCACATTCACTCACATGCTGATCTTCACCTGCCAGAACCTGTGTTTTTTTAAACTTATTTATTAAGTTGTTAACAGAAGGTGTGTTAACAACTTATATAAAAAATACAAAAAAAAAAAAATTGCAATAGGCAATAACCCCCCCTTTAGTTTTCTATTCTTTTTCATTTTTATTGTATATATTGTTTCCATTTTTTTCAATGTTAAAATAATTATTTGTATGTACATAATGTCCATTTATACCTAATGAAGCGTTGTATAATAATAATTACAGGCCAACCTTCTCTCCACGTTCACTCACATGCCGATCTTCACCTGCCAGAACCTGTGTTTTTTTTAAACTTATTTATGAAGTTGTTAACACAAGGTGTGTTAACAACTTAATAAAAAAATACAAAAAATTGCCATAGACAATAACCCCGCCCTTTAGTTTCGACTTATGTTTTTATATATTTTCTATTCTTTTTCATTTTTTTTTTTTTAATTGGGGTTTAACGTCGCTTTCAACTGCCATGGTCATATCACAACGGGGGTTTTACCCTCCATTCGCAGGAAACTCACAAACCTGTTACTCACATTGACCTCACCCAGCCTGAGTGGGGCCGGGAAAAGCCAGCGTCACGAGAATTAGAATTTGAATGGTCACCCATCCAAGTCTTAACCTCGCTGGATGTCGCTTAACTTCGGTGTTCTGAAGGGAACCGGTGTATTCAACATGCCATCGACGCTGGCTTTTTTTTTTCATTTTTATTGTACAATAAAAATGAATTTCATTTTTATTTTTTCATTGTTAAAATAATTATTTGTATGTACATGAAGCGTTGTATAATAATAATTACAGGCCAACCTTCTCTCCACCTTCACTCACATGCTGATCTTCACCTGCCAGAACCTGCGCAAGTACTCGAGTCAGCGGCTCAAGTCCGTGGCGACTCTCACCTTCTCCAAGCTCATGTTCATGAGTCTGCCGTTCTGCGACAAGAACCTCCAGCTGTTCGTAACCATCATGGAAAAGTCGCCGGACCCCATTGTGCGAATCAATTTGCTCACGGGTTTTGGAGATCTCATTTGCAGGTATGTGAACAACTTAATAAAAAAAAAACACTGCCAATTATGGACACAATACTTCTTCGTGATTGTTTCACTTTGTATACACGTGCCAATTTTGAGATTTTATACTAAATCACTTGTATCTCCAAAACGGCTCAACCGATTTTCTTCAAATTTGTTACATATGGTAAGAACACTATTTTTCCTACATTCTGGATTCTACAAAAGATTCTGTATCGGCAAGTGGTGAACCTTATTTTTTGACTTTGGTTTTGTGACCGACAGACGGACACAAAACCAAAGTTGCTTAGGAGGTTATGAAACGTCTAAAAATATGAAAAAAATTGAAATCGGAGCAAAAAAATATTTATTTTCTTACAGAAACGAACACAATACTTCCGATTTCTAATATTAGAAATTTCTCGGAAGTAATATTATTATTTAATACTTTATTGGTAAACTACATGGGTCATTTTCATTTATCTTGGGCAATTGGATTTTTTCAAGTCATGAACGTTACCTTTTTCCTAAACAATTTTTAGGCTCAGAAGACTAAGACAAATACCTTTGAGCAAAAGCTTTCATTTAGAATATTTCTAGCAGCTACCTCTTCACACAAAATTACAAAAACTTAACGTACCAGGTAACGTTCATGACCACGGGCAACGTTCATGACGGTAACGTTCATGAGTAACACGCCACTAAAACAATCTTTTCTCAATAAAAGAATATCCACTTTACAAAAAAAAATATTTGATTGGAAAGAGGACATGCAGAAGAATTAAAGAAATACATTATATATTAAAGAATCATTACAATTTATTTAAAAAACCGCGTAACGTTCTTGTCAAAAAAAATTAGACCCACCATTGTCCTTCACTGTACTGCATCCAACATCCAACTGACAGGAAATTTCAAAACAAAAACAATGTCATCTGTAAGAAGCAAAATGGCGGCAGCTGCTAGCTTCTCATTCTAAGGGTTTTTCAAAATGGTTTACATTTTTTTGGGGGTAACATTCATGACGAAGATTTTTTTTTCTTCGTAGGGACACAACTTTACACGTCTGTAGAATGAGGTGAACATTATTATTTTTATGAAAACTAATGGTCACATCCTAAATAAACTGTATTTTTCTCAATTATATTGGATTTTGGTGAAAATAATGGGGAGAAATGCATTTTTTTCTATCAGACACAGTAAAATCTTAGCCTAAGGGACACCTAAAATATCATGAACGTTACTTACATAACTGGCTATTTTGAGTCTCCACATTAGTTTAAAAGACAATTTATTATTGTAATTTATAAAAAAAATTGTTTCCTATGTGATCAAATAGATTTTAGTCATATATCCCTATTATTTTCACATTTATTAAAGGAGAAAGGTTGCGGACTTGATATGCCCAAGATAAATGAAAATGACCCACATAGTACATTCTGCAACACAGGAAATGAAATGAAAGGAACTCAATAGAATATGTAGTGAACCAGAGAGCGAGGTTAAAGAGCCTGAGGCTTTCTCTTCCACCGAACCCCATTGAAAATGCGGTTGTTTTTATTAATGGCTGGGTCGAGATGCGTCTGCCATTTTCCCGCTCATGTAGATCTGAGGTCACGTGATCAATTTGGAGCTCTGTGATTGGTGGAAATTTATAACGTGACTTAATTTTATATGAACCAGGACATGGCAGGCGCATCTCAATCCGTCCGTTAATGTTTTGAAATATCAAAAGTGGAATTTCCTATATGACAGGGTCAGCAATTGTTTAGAATTACCAGAAACTCGTCTTTCACAATACGAATACATTCATTGGTATCAAAACAGAGAAACTAAATGACGACATAGACAACTGAAATTTCCATCCAGTCCGTAAAGAGTCACTTCCAAATGCAAATTTTCGGCTAGCAATTTTCCGTACGTTCAAGATTTTTATGTGTATAAGTAGGGCTTTATTTAGACTGTCAGCGCAAGTATGCCAGCAGCTTAGGTATGTCAATCTAATGGTAATATTTCCGGGCCCGTGAGATAGGCACAGGTACTTACATATAATATGTACGTTTATCACTTTGGGATAAGGATTGTATGTACTCGCAAATCCAATGTCTAGACTATTTTTAGAACCAATGATTTTATTTAGGTTTTAAAGTCCAGTTACTGGAAATCGCACCCACATATCCTCACCCAGCATGGGTTGGGTCGGAAATGTCAGTTTGATAGAAGGGAATTGAACAATTGATACATATTTTTCGGTGGTTTTTGGGTTTCATGGTTACTCATCATGGTTCTAAAAACGGAAGGAAAAAAAAAAAAAAAAAAACACTGCAATTATTTACTCCCCTATTTATTCTTAATCCTCGTAATGCTAGTGAATTAATTTCATTTACATAATTAATTATTGATATATTCTAAGATATTTTTATTTTATTTTTACTTGAACATCTGTGTATCTATCAATTAATTAACTTGAATTTTGTTTTATAAGTTAAATCAGGATTTGAGTTATGACTAAACTGGTTCCAAAAAATAGTCACAGAGAAGAGTCATTTTGTTAATTTTTGGCCTAAAACAACATGATTTTGAAGCTTCAACCCTCCTACTCTCAAGATTTGTTTTGTAACAGTAGTTGTAACAAAAACGGTAAGCGATTTGAATTGTTAAAAGGTAAGCGATTTGAATTGTTAAAGGAGATCAAGTTAAATGTGACTATTCAAAAATTGGTTCTAAGGCTGAAACAATCAGTTCCTGGGTGGGTTGGGTGGAAGAGATTGCCATAGGCAATAACCCCGCCCTTCAGTTAATTTTGTCAATTTTGTATTTTAATTTTTTTACCATTATTTGTTTGTATATATGTTCTTCTAATAAAGCGTTTCATAATAATAATAATACTTCAGAGAGGATTACACATTAAAGAATAAACCAGGAATTCGAATAAATGAACTGTCGGAACTTTTTTATCACAATAGTAGATTATTGGGTGTATGAGATTGCCGCAGGCAATAATCCCGCCCTTTAGGGAGTACAATACTTTTATTTCATCTTTCATGTGTATTTTTTTGTGCTTTTTAATTTCTTATCTTCTGTAAATTAATATTGTGTAGACTATGCTGCTGTTTAATGTTCACCTCATATAAGAAGGACATTACTTTAATTTTATGTTTCATAATATTCAATTCATTATTTTTTTGTCCTTATTATATTCTCATCTTCTGTAATTATTGTGTAGACTGTGTTACACTGTAATGTTCACCTAATATAAGTAGGACATTACTTTTATTATATGTTTCATGTATGTTCAATTGACTTTCTTTTTGTCCTTCTTATTTTTTATCTTAATGTTTCTGTTTGTATTTTTTACAGAGGGTTATTCCCGTTCAATAAATATACTTATTAAAGATTGTAAGGTCTATGTTACTAACTGTTTAATGTTCACTTACTAATAAATCTTTGTATAATAATGTTAATAAATGTTTGTCACGGGATCAATTAAGTGTAAATCAATGTCTTACAACATACTTCATCAGTTGGTCTAATGATATTTTCCACTTTTCCTCGTGCAGATTTCCCAATCTGGTCGAGCCGTGGACATCCTACTTGTTCAATATTCTCAAAGATGAAGACGTGAGTGTAAGATTGAATGCTTTACTAACCGTATCCAAGCTCATATCTAATGAGATGGTTAAGGTGAAAGCTTACGTGTCTGAAGTAGCAAGGCTGATTGTGGACAAGGAAGAAAGTATTGCTCAGAGAGCTGTAGATCTCTTTGAAGAGATCTCCCAGAAAGGTGAGTTTTTTTAACCATTTATTGAAGATATTATCAAACAATTTCAATGAAGCATTATTTACAATAAATTCAATAAACTTTGATATAAGACAAAATATATACAGAGAAAAGAACATGAAGTTTGATAAGGGTGGTGATAGTGTTTATGTATCACCAAAAAAAAACATGAACAAATAAAATATAATTTTCTTTTTTTTTTACTACAACTGTCCATAAAAGTTGTATCCATGGGATAATAGTTGGAACTGGATATTTAAACATATTTTTTTCAGTTCTATTCGTCTTTTTTCATGGTAATTTCCTTTGTAGAATGCTTATTCTAACCTTTTTTCTCTCGTTTCCTTTTACAGGTAGTTCATTGTACAATGTATTCATGGACATTGTGTTACGTCTGAGCACGGACATAGACCCAATAGAAGAAATACATTTCCAAACGATCATGAGAATCATCATCAACCTGATTAACGCTAACAACAAAGAGAAGAACTTTGAAAATCTGATAGAAAAAATACTCACCCGTCTCAAAAACTCAGAGTTCGAGAGGCAATGGAGAGACATCACATTCTGTTTGACTCAGTTTAATTACAATGAAGCAAGTCTGAACAAGTTAATAGACAACTTTGATATTTTCAAAGAAAAATTCAAGGATACCACAGTGATGAAAAACATGATGGAAATTGCTACAGGAGCAAACTACCGTCAAGCTAAACCTGCTATCAAGGTAAGAAAAAAAAACAATTAAAACTGTTTGAAAAACCATTCTCAAAATATTATATAGTCAAAGCTAAAATAGGTGAGAGCTACTGTAACAAATCATATTACTAACCTTGTTATTTGGAGGAACTTACGCCCCATAAACAATTAAAATGGAAGTACTCATACATAATCTTGTATTTTTAAAATTTCTTTTCCTGGAAACAGCCTTTCCAGTGGTGGAATTCTCGTCAGAAAAGTACGGCGCAGTCGGAATTTGAACATACAAGCTTCAGATCAAGAGGAACATAATTCCTCTTCAAAATGAAGGTTTGCTCAAATTCACGGTAGATCATTTTTATTTGAATCTCTATCTTTTAATAGATTACACTGTTGACATGCATCTCAATAATCTAACGGAAGCTAGACAGATATCGCGAATTCTTAACGGCTGATTTGGATGAAATCTGATATTTTTTTATACCTATTTACCATTTTTATGTACCTATTTTTTACTTTCCTTATCTTCACCTGCCAGAACCTGTATTCATTGCTCTAACAATGTAAATTTTACAATGTAAAAACATTAAATAAAAATTCGACATACTTGTTTGCAGGAATTACAGAATGACCTGAAGAACAAGATAGACGAAGCAACCAACCACTGCGCCGTGCCCTCGGGCAGTGCAGGGGATGAAGAGATGATGGAGACGGAGGAGGGAGATGATCACATGATCACCTCCACGCCCGCCCACTCCACACGAGGGGCATTGAGACAGCCCACAGAAACCCCTGTTAGGCCTCCCATGTCCTCTGTCAGACCGAGGAGAGGCGAGGAACAGAGAGGAAAGAAAGGTAAGTTCGGCGTTGAGGCTGGGTGAGGTTGATGTGATGTGGGTAACTGGTACGATTTCTAGCGAACGGAGAGTAAATAAATCCCCTGTCCTGAATCAGGACTTTAAAACAGCAATTAGAATCAACTGGTCACAAAAGAACAGTGTTATTTGTATGGAATTGACCACTGAAACCATCATTTTTCCTTGATACAATAAATGCATATGACTCGATTAAATACGAAATATTAACTTACGGACTAAAATCTATATGACTAAGGGATAAAGTACTGGACTGGTTTACTCCATACTTATGAGAACGTCGTTAACACAAGTAAATCACTTGAGTACTGATATAACTATTACCAACTATTCAATTCCTTAAGGGACAGTTATTGGTCCTTGTATTTTCAATCAATATTATGTATAAATGACTTAGCAAGATCAAGTCAAGGCCATATACTGTCCTTTGCAGATGATACTGCAATATTGAGCGCGCGATTAGCTCAGTGGCAAGGTACTCGCTTGCCATGCGGAAGATCCCGGGTTCGAATCTCAGAGCTGAAAAAAAAAAATTCAAAAGTTGGTTACAGATGTTTGAAAGGAATACATTCTGCCATCATGTTGACCCAGTACTTAGATAGGAAGTATTATGTCACTTGCAGTTATAGGCTGGCTTGCAGTTTTTTCTCAAGGGTTTATTCTTAAAAACTAAATTTTTAACGATGAAAAACCATCGTTAAAAAATTAGCTTTTTAAGAACAAACCCTTGAGAAAAACTGTTATAATAGGTGGTTCAGGACGAGCCATTTTATTAACTTCAGTTGGTTGGAGACCATCTCTCCTCCAGCTGGAGCCCGTGTAGCCATGTTGGTTACTATTTACAACAACTTTCATACTACAATATACCCCACATTTGTAATATTTCAGGTGAAGAAAAACCATCTCGCAAGAAGAACGCAGCCTCTAGTTCTGACGAGGATGAAGATGAAGGAATGGAAGCTATTGTGGAGGAGGATTCCGATGAAGAGGAGGAGCAGCCCAAACGCAAAGCTAGATGCGGTCGATCTAGAAAAAGATAATTCATCCAGTTACCTATGTATATGCTCGAAATAATTCTTCCGTTTGCTTTAGATGGACTGGATATAATTCATCCAGTTTGCTTTGTTTATACTCGAAAAAATGAATCCGGTTTACGTTGTATATACTCGAAATAATTCATCCAGTTTGCTTTGGATGGACTCAAAATAATTCTTTAATCTTGCTGCCTGTATTTTCAGGATTGTCACAGTCAAGTAGTAGCGGGGCCAGGTCAGGGTAATTAAGTTATGGAGAATGAGATAATTCCCCCTACAGTGAAGAAAATAATCCTAAACTCTGAAAATTATACAATATGTCCCAGAAGTTCTACCCAAGGCCCTGTAACTTTTGTACGGCTAAGAATTTTCAATTCTTTTGTGTATCCTACTTACTCTCTAAACTCAAATCAGTAATTGTACTATTTTTATAATTTCATTTAAAATACAACTTTTTCTATCAAAAAACCTTTTCTTATTATTCTTATTTAAGAACTTGTGTTAAAAAGATTGAATTGATCTTATTCCAACAAGGTTATCAGATCTCAGAAAATCCTTCGCGGGCTTCACACATCGGTGGACCCTTTTCTTTGCCTTGGTACACACTTATATATATCTCATCAGCTAGCTACACACTACAGGATTTATCCTTGGGCAGCTTTATGCGTCCCACGGATCGTTTATTGGTTTTCTGTACCAGAATGACCCATCATTTGCCACTCAGGCAATAGCTTTTGGGGTGAGGTGTGAGTATTCACTTATGGGTTTGTCAACACAGATACGAGTGCGTCAACACAATGACGGACATACAGCCTAATATGTATACGGCCATGTCTTTGCATTTCATATAATTTTATCAGGCAAAAAAAAAAAAAAAAATGATCTAGCGGGGATCAATTCTTATCAATTTTTTGTTATCAGTTACCGTTTGGGTAGTTGTATTCGCAGGCAACCCCTAATATGTAAGTTAGGTAGTCTTAGATTTGAAATAATAGAGATGATCGAAAGTAAAACAGGCTTCAATGTAATATGTACGTTAAAAATGTCAAACAAAATGTTTTATATTTTTTCTTTATTTATTACAATGTACAGTTTTTCGTTTGTATTTATTATGAACAAAAATAATATTGTTAATGGACGATTCAAAATGTATTAAAAACGAAAAAATTAAAGGGCCTACGAAGTATTATAATTGCTATCTACCTAATCATTTCAATAAGAAAAACAACAAAACAAAATGAGATCTTTTTGATTATAGTAAAATTAAACACTTAAAATAATTACAGAGAAATAACAAAAATATATTACTGAGTGATTGAAAAAATTGGTTTAAAATCGGTTTATAAGTCCCAGAATGAACTTTCCTACCCATTTAGTTACCACTTGTATGTAGAATAATAATATTAATAATTTTCATTCTCAATCATACCTTGATTAGGTATATGAATTGAATTGACATAATATATATCCTAATACACATTAATGTAGGTATTTTAAATTGGTTTGAGAATTCAAACGAAAACCTCTCTCTTGATTCTACAAGTAAAAATACGTAGGGCATAAAGTAAACATAATATTCAATAGGTACATAAAACAAAATAAGTTATAGAAAAAATAATACCTGAGGGGAAATGAGAATCATTGATAAATAATAAATGAGTACTTAGAGGTAACAATAGGTTGTAATTGTTATTGATCTTGTATTGGATTAGATATAAAAAAATATGGACCACTCCATTCATTATTTGCATTGATGGTCAAGGTCTGACAGTTCTAGATAGCGTGTATTCTTCATTTTTTTGAGAATCTTCTTACCACATACTAAAAGCACCAAAGCCACTGCTAAAATCAAGGCTATTTAGTTCTAATCGAACAGTACAAATAAATGTATTTTATTATTTCGTCTTCTAAACACGGTTAGAAGTTTCAAAAATACGGACATACCTCTGTCATTCATGTTTACTGGAGGCTTTTCAAACCGCCACTTGATCATACCTAAAGCAAGCATACCCGGTCAGTAAACTAATTATGTAAACGTATCTTACCAGTAGATCTCCTATGGATATACTGTATAAAATCACTATGTTGCAATCAGAAATATCAGGAAAACAAACAAAAAAGTTCTCATATTTGTGTTAATCACAATGGCACAATTACTCTTAACTCGCTTTACTAAATATTTGTCATGATTGGGACTCAAACCACCGACCTCCAGGTTACTGGTCCTCCGTCTTATCGATCGAGCTACTGAGGTCGGCAGGAAAACAAAATACATAATAGAACAGTAACAAAGTTAACGCATAGCTAATAATAGAATAAATAAATTACAAAAAGTTATCACATCAGTAATACTCGAATCAACACAAGATGCTAATGTGATCAACAATATGGAATAGTGCTAGTCTAGCTAAGTCTGGTAGACCCTGGGTCTGGCTTTTAATCTTGCTCGGGTCGTTTATTTCTAACAAAATATTTTGGACCCTGCACTTTCATTATGTCCAATATCTTTGACCCAGTGGTCGGTTGGCACTTTTGCGAAGATGAGGGCGCTAACCTTTTATCAGAAGATTATAATATTTGAACTTTCATTTTCCGTTCATATTTCATAATCATACGATGATTTTCATTTGCTTTTGTTTAGCATCCTGATTATTAATTACAATGGAAATAATTTTACAAATGTTTCTACAGAAATAATAACATATCTAAATTATCTGTATACAACACAAAAATGAATTGAAAATATTGTACTTAAAATTTATACACAATAAGGTTTATACAAGCTAATTGAAAATCTTAAATTGTAGACCCACATACCTATTATTAAAAAAAAAAGAAAAAAAAAAAAAAACGAATCTGTTACAGATAAGAAGGTGTGAAAGCAAAATGTGAAAATTTGGCACAAAAGTTGCTTGAAAAAAAAGAGGGAAGAAAATGCTCCAATGTGTTGCTGTACAGGATGTATTTTGGTAAAACCTAAGAACCATAACAATTTACGACAGAAAATATTTTTGCACCTATGATGGTAAAAGGTTTAAACAATCTTTCTTTTCAACTAGAAAGTAAATTGTCCACCTTATAATTTACGTCCTGATTTGAATTAATTTGGACGGGGGTTCTACCCTCTACTCGCTGGGAATCGCACCAGCTCCCCACATTTATTTCACTCAGCCTGGGGCGAACCTTCTGAGAAAGACTTGAGATATGTGACTGACCGTTTTACAATCTGCTATTGGAAGACATGGCACTCAAATTCTTTGAAAATACTGTTCCATCTAACAAGCAGATATAGTTTTTTTAACCCAATATCTTTTCAGTGAAAAAAAAGCTTTTTACATATAGCACCTAAATATTTTTGGAATTTTCACTTGTTTTGCTGTAATTACTTAAGTACTTGCTGTAATGCTGTACGTACTTCATTCATGCAAAAGATGGACAAAGATCTCAAATCCAACACTTGATTTATGGGAAGTTTGTGATCAAGTCACGTAAGATTGACGGGTAGACAGTCTGGTGCATTGCCGTCTGCCTGGAATAGTTTTAAAACCTTTTCCTCAATTCGTCTAATCTACAAGTAGGCTCAACGCGAGCAATCAACAGTTCAACAAGCCATGTTGGAGTGTTAAAATTTCACTTACTCACACCTTCTTAAATCAAAGATGAGATAGATGGCATTGGTAATTCAGTAGAGAGTTTACAAAACTTTAGCACATTTTTACAAAGAACTATGCTCAATGAACATAAAACTACTTATCCTGCTTGAGTCCCGCCAGGATATGTTCTCCAGGCATGAGTGTCGGGCCTGGTTGATGAGCGTAGTTCCTGATCTGGTGCAAGGAGATGAGTTGATTGGGAAAACTGTTGGACACAGCCACTGACACAGGTGTTGGTGGACCTGAACTTTGCTGCATGACTTTTCCTGGGAAGGCAATGGTGTTGTAGGGTAGGTAGGCTTGGTGGTGGTTCAGATGGTGCTGGTGGTGCGGAAGACCCATGGACTGGATGGGGGTGAAAGCGGACGTGCTCGTCTTCATGACTGAGTCGTAGTGGTGCTGCTGCGGCGAGGGGGAGGCGGTGTCGTGCCTCCGCTGCTGCTGCTGCTCCTCCACGCCATTCATGTTGTTCTCAGCCATGCCACTCGGGTTAGGATTGCTTTGCAAGTTGCAGTTTTCATGTTGGTTCATAGCATCTACTAAATTGTGAGCTGTGTCTGGTGATACTTTAGGCCAGTAGTTGGGATTTTCTAAAGCTGCCCGAGGAATACCTATAATGGGCGGTCTTTTATCCGATCGTTCCGCATGCTTCTGCATATGTTTGCTCAGGTATGTTTCTTGGGTATATGATTTGCCGCAGTACTGACAAATGTGTGTTTTCAAGTGTTTGGAATCCTTGTGCTTAGGTATATGTTCAAGGAGAGCAGCCTCATCTATAAAACATTTGTAGCAGGAATTACACTTGTACGGTTTATCCGTCTGATGGCAGCGAGAGTGACTCTGGAGATTACTTAACTGACTAAATGCTTTCACACAGCCGGGATGACGGCATTTGTAAGGTTTATCTCCTGTGTGTGTTCTTATATGTTGCTGTAAATGTGACAGTTGGGTGAACTTCCTCTGACATATTTCACAGCGGTAAGGCTTGATACCCAGATGAATGCGGGTTGTTGAGAAAGGTACGATGAGTTAGCGAACGTTTTATTACATTGTTACATTTGTAGGGTTTCACCTCTCTCATGTGCAGCTGCGAATGGAGCTGTAGCTCGGACTTTGAACCAAATATCTGAAAACAACAGAGAATACCAAACAAATGAGTATGAGTGAAGTACTCAGATTTACAAGTGTATTCGAGTAACATACATCTTACTAATAAACTGTGGTGACACCATACACAACATTCTTTATCTCCCTAAAGTTGGCAAATCCGCCACTGATGGCTAGACCTTAGTCTTTTCCAACAAAAAAAAACTATTTATGATTGCGGAATCAATACTTGTATTGTTCAACTCTGAAAATTTCTATGAGTAGGTGACAATTTCACAGTCTCCGCTAAAGATCAGTTAAATATTTATTTTATTATTTCGCAAACTCAATTGCCTTTTTTCTTTAAAATATCATCAGTGGCATGCTTGATAGTAAAAAATTTCTTCTACGGTTCTACGTTTGGATATTAGGTATAATACATCAGGATCTCTAGTAGTTTCAAAACATCTTCTGTTTTTCCGTAGAATGCCCGTGTCTAATATAATCGATTTTTTTTTACTTTCTTTTCCAATTTATATACTTAAAATTTTGATGATGAAAATTTCGGAAATCCGACCAGGACCTCCAAGGCATACCGGCGCGCGCCTGGCTCGAATCAAACTAAATTTGATATTAAATAACAGATTAGAAATTTTATCTTTTAATGACTGCGCAAAAAATTTGTAATAGTACCAATTTAGTTCCTTTTCTGGAGTAAATTAACGGAACCAAAAATGAGGTAAAAAAGTAAGTTTTCAGATTTCAGGCTCATGATTCAATAGCTGCCAAATTCGGCACAAAGCGATCAATTTACGCCACTTGTGTCTCAACAGTAATAGTTAGCGAAAATCTATATCAAATTCATATTCAATCCTCAAAAACGTTTGATTTCATATGTCACATTCCCCATCTACATATGTATAATGAAAAATAAAGAAGTACCGCCAAAATACCGGTAGTTAGGGACGGGTTCAAGGTATCAAAAAAATTATCGAAGTGAACCTCTATTGCTTTTTATTTTAAGAATATTTCGTCGCGGCCCAAAAATTACAAGAGAGATGAATAATCTAACCTCGGGATTGCCGTGATCCACTCCTGTCCAGCCGAGTCCATCCCTGCCAGGTTTGGCTGCCCTTTTGCGTCCACCACGGCCCTAGGCAAACAAAAACATAAAAATATGTCTTAGTCACGAGAAAACAAAATGAAAAACTAGGGACCGTCTCACAAATTAGTGAAATATATGTAGTATTGTTATGCTTTATTTAGAATGTCGCATGTCGGCGAGATATGGAGTCCCATTACGGTAACTGTACGCTACTACTCCGTTTCACAAGTGAAAATTCAACCTAAAATCAACCAGTGTGAAAATCACACGACTTTCCTTATCCCTCCTAGAGCTCTTAAATTCCGCCACTTGTAGCTATACAAACTTACGATCTTTTAAAAATTATAAAAGGGGGTTGAGCTCTAAAAAAAATCTTTTCTGTAAGTATTTTCTGTAACACGTCTGTTTAGCCAGAAGTGCTAAAAAGCTGTCATTTAACGTTACTGATGACTCAAAAGTCAGTGGAAAATTAATGTCACCACCTTATTCAGCAAAAAGAATTAGTCGGATTTGTCAAGCCTCATGTAGGATAAAATAAGACAAAGCTACCTACCAAATTTCAGCTTCCTAGGACTTACGGTTTGGGCTGTAGAGCGATGATCAGTCAGTGGTCAGTCAGTGACTTTGACATTTATATATTAAGAAGACAATAAATCCTAGTCTCTTTATTAAAAAAAAAACGCTTGCATACGAGTCTGCAACCATTGGGACATTTTCATCTTTACTATTCAAGGTCCAAAACCCAACTGACCAAATTTCGTATTGTGCGCATGACACATACCTTCTCTCTTCTCTCCCTCTACAATTCAATACTTCGCCATTGTGCGCATGACACACACTTTCCCTCTTCTCTCCCTTTACAATTCAATATTTCGTTACATAATATCGTTACATAATATCGTTACATAATATCGTTACATAATATCGTTACATAATATCGTTACATAATATCGTTACATAATTTCGTTACATAATTTCGTCACATAATTTTGGTTATGTGCCAGAGCAAAGACATGAAAATGTCAAAAGAGGTTCATCTCGGGCCCCAAATAAAGTTCGAGTAAGAAAAACTCGAGTCTCTAGCTCATACAGTTCTTAAGATATCTTGTTGATACACACATTCTCACACACACACGGACCAATGACTGAAACTCAATATTGTTTAGGGTATGGAGACCGGACTTTGAGACGTGTTTTGGCATCGAAAACTGACTTGAAAATTTCGGGTGATTTCCAAACTTTCAAATAATCCCTTTAATTTATAGGAAAATTCAATACTCATACTTTTTAAAGTAAAGTTCTGAATTAAGAGAGAGATGAAACAATAGAAATAAAAATATTTACTGGCCAATAGAATTTAAGCATAAAATCAGCTACTTTTAATGATATATTCATGAGCTACTTTTAAAACTTAAGTGTTTCTTTGTCCAGGTGACGCGTTTCATCAGAAACACCCATCTGATTTAGAAAAACAATAAAGACGTATGTTTTTTCTAGTTGTTTGCAATTACTTTTTTTATTTTAGGTGTTTTACAACAATATTTTTAAATTATATCATAAAAAATGTACTTTTGATACAGTTCTACTTTCTCGCTCATGATTCTGCTCTATCAAAATGATGAAAAAATCTTCTTGAATCCCAAAACTTAGCTGAAAAACGTTTTCAATGAACAGGACTGACCTCCAGTGGTGTCACAGAAAACCAGTTTTTAGTTCTCATGGAATAGACCAAGCTTCTAGTGGAATTAATAATTACTTGCTAGTCTTTTTTACGAAAAATTTATTGGTTTTGTTTTAAACAAATATGGTGACGGTACCAGTTGTGGAAGTTTGTCTATTAGGCATCGCTAGCTGATCTGAAGCTCTCTTCTTCCATTTTCCTTAATACACGCCCTAGTAAATTCAGTAGCTGGTAAAGTAACTGGTGTGAAAATCACACGATTTTTATTAAAATTTAAAAGTCATGCTCATACTGTGTGTTTTGCATTATATGGCTTTCATTAAAGCGCTTACAAGTCATATTCTGACGTATCGTTCACGAGATTTTATCCAATATGGTGAATTCATTTGTAGAAATCGTTGTTATGAGTGTATGTTTGTGTTATGACTAGGTGAATCGAGTACAGCCAGCTATATTTTCCAGAAAAATGTTCAGAATTTTCGAGTCATTCTTCAAAAAAGATTTTATTGGAAGCTCGGGACTACATATAGCATTCAATATGCTTAATTAGAGGCTCTTTAAATATGCCCACCCATCTTATGGGGTATCAAATCAAAACTATGAGTTAGTAGAATTTGAATTAGCTAGGTACCTAAGTAAAAGGTACCTAAGTCTGGCTGGGGGACTATAAACAGGGAGTAGACCAGCAGTCTGGCTAGGGGACTATAATCAGGGAGTAGACCAGCAGTCTGGCTGGGGGACTATAAACAGGAAGTAGACCAGCATTGGTTTGGTTCTGGGGGCCCTTGTCAATTATTAGCCTCCTTGTAAAGACAGTGGTAGAAGTGATGAGTCATTCCTCCACTGTCTGGCTACCATCGTTCACGATGGCGCCACCCTACGATGATGATAAGTAAAATAATAAAAAATTTGTTTGGGCAAGGGCCACTGATTCAAAAAGGACCAAAATGAATGGTGATATAACATTTGTCCAATTAACTACAAATGTGTAAAACAGCCGATTTTTTTTTCAATGAACATTGGAATTCATAGGAACTCGAAAATAATGAGAGAAATATCATTAAATTGGTGGGAATTATTTAATAAGAAATCCATATTATGTGGTTGAATACTAGTGATTGGTCAACTACCGGCACGGTTAGTCTAGGTACGAGATAAATTGAATAGTTTGGTACACGAATTTGCACACATTGAATATCGCGTGATATTTATTTTGGCAAAATTATTCATCAAACCCAATTTAGAGGTTTATTTATCTAGCGTTGTATTAGTTAGCATATTATACAAGTGATACTTAATAGTTACTCTCTGCAAATTACTTCAAGACTAACTTTCTCCCAATCCCAATTACCTAAAAACTTACAAAATTGAAATGTAGATAATTCGGTAGTTAATTGCTGTTCATGTCTCGTTGGAGGACGTTAAATAGATAAATAACCAACCTTGTCGAACCAAAGACAGTAACTGCAACAACATGATTCTGGTCCCCACTGAATGCTTCACTTACTGATCAGTAAATTGTAGTTCTTAATATACCTACTGGTACAACTATTAGCTCCGTTGCCGCTTTCATCAAAGAAACTAAACTCCATCGAAAATTGCATGGAAATTTTCAAACAATAACTGATGAAATAAAACAAAGTCCATAATATATAAACTTCTGCTTCAGTTCTACAAGGATTCTCAGATTTTTTGGGAAAAAGCTCAACTTTTGAATATGACAAAAATTTACCCAAAACCATCAAGAAACTAGCATGAGTAATTGTGTTAAGCTCAAACATAAGATCGGCCACAGCACTGTATGATTTTTGTTGTTGTGATACAGAATAGAAAAACCAACACTATCAACCAACAGTGCTCTAAAGAGAGAACGAGTGAAAGTGGAGGAAGAATAAATAAAACATTGAGCACATGGAATGAAAAATTATGAAGAAAAACAAAACATATTGTCAATGAAATGAGAACGATAAAAATCAACATAATTTATATTTTTGAGAGCTTTTTCAGCTTCATCACGAACAACCAGAATCTGGATTTATACAAAGTGGTCTTCTGTTTCTTCTTCTCTTACTCTACCTTTCCCAAAACTACTCAGGGTCGGCCTTCTTTTCCACTTGTTTTTGGGTAGGGCATCCGCCCCTTCTCTCTCAAATCTTCCTCTATTTTATTTTTATCACCGACCTCAGTAGCTTAACCGATAAGGCGGCGGACTTGTAATCTGGAGGTCGGTGGTTCACGTCCATTCATCTGAACCCGAGCCTCCCTCTTTTCCTTCCTCACCCCATCTGTAGTTTATATAGTTTCATCTCTTCTCTCGACGTGTCCAACCTATCTCATTTTTACTTAAAACATAATTATATATCCACCATTTGTTTCTTCCAATTTTACTACGCTGCCCTGCTAATTGTTAATCAGTAGTTTTAGCTGGTTCACATTTTCAACTATGGCCTTGAAAAGTATTGGCATCATTATGCGTCTGTTGTACACAATATGTATCAGCAGTGCAAATTTATTCTGAATAAATCTTGTTTGTACTTCGTAAGAATGTGGAAGGATGAGAGACTGGTTCCAGGTAGTACCGACCTGGTCCGGTTTAATGGTTTTAGCAAATTAGTAATTTACTTAGCAGCTCATTATTTAAGTGAATTACGATAATTAGAACTATTTGAAAAACTAAGACAGTTCAAAAAGACAATTTTGTAGATAGTTGGTTTGTTTCTCTGTGACGCGATAACTCTTGGGCCGATTCTTTCATAGTTCAATTCAGCTCAGGTGTCTTGCAGCTTGCAGCCCACTAAAAATGAGATTCCTGTCTCTGATTACAAGCTTACAATAATCTCATATAAGCTAAAGCCGGAACATTGCCTGGCAAATATAGTTAACTTTCCAGGAGTAAAAAATAAATCTTACTTTGTAAGCTTTACAGCGTTGATTGTAATATATGCATTTGTGTATATATTTTTTGCTGTTTAATCAGACTATTTTATAAAATTTCTTCATTATTAAATAGAAAAAAATGAGATGATAAAATGAAACCAACTAATGGAAGAACTTTTCCTCTAGCTTAGGATATTATGTTGTTATTTGTATAAAATAAAGTAACCAATACTCCATTCAATACTGTTTTTTAAGGTAGATAATAATAATCACTACTGGGGAAGGGAAAGGATGGGGGGTTGATCTTCGTTTTGAATGGAAACACTTGTCTTTCTTTGAGATGTATTGAATTTCTATTTATTCCAACAGGTGAAATTATTGTTCGTCAGGTAATACTAAATAGGGTTGAAGAGTAGTTTGTTTGATCCCATTGTACACTGGGCTTGAAATTTCCATACTAACTAGTATTATTTTTCTATGATCGATAATATTACCTTTTTAATTGTATTCAAATAATAAATTATTATTAACAACTTTCAAACATCAACATACCAGCCCCATTTTCACATAAAACCCCCTTCACTTTCTTCCTTATCCCTCTCACCCTCATTGACACAGCTCTGATTATTTATAGGTATTTGGACTTTAACCCTCAACCATCTAAGTTTGAGAATAATATGCTTTATTTCAACGATCACTATGTTTGCTTGCTATCTTATTTTCATTGATATAATCATGATTCTACAAGAGTACGCTTTTGATAATTTATTTATTCAAGGAAGAACTAAGTCGAAATGTGGCTGTCTCTCCGGAACGCTCCGACTGATATCCATGATCATGCTACCAATGTCATTCGGTTTTACGTGAATTTTTTCCCTAACACACCTTTCCTCAATTTGGGTTTAACGTCGCTTTCAATTGCATGGTCATTTGGTCAAATCACGACGGGAGGTTTACCCACCATTCGCTGGAAACTCACAATCAAGTTAACCTCACCCAGCCTGAGTGGGGCCGGTGATAGCCAGCATCACGAGGGTTTGAAGTTGAATGGTCATCCATCCAAGTCCTAACCTCTCTGGACGTAAACACCCTTTACCCTGCACAATTATACCACTAGGAACCTTTTAGAACAGGGAATATACATAAAAGTGTGATTTACGGGATGATTTCCTAAAAAGAGAACTCTGTACAGTGTACACAAGTGAATATTCATCATCACTAATGACTTTACTCAAAAAGACATTTTCTATGATCTTCCAAATATAGGTAGTAAGACCCATGGCATAATTTCTGCAGGAGGAGGCTTGAATCTACGCGTAGGATAAAATCTCGACCAATAATCTGGTCTAGAGTAATGTGTAGACATGGACTTGAATTAGAGACAAACGACTATGTCGACAATTAAACTAGACTTCTTGAACTGTGCACAGGAAGAATTATGTATAGTGAAAACCTGGTTCCAAGAGAAGAAGCGTCACACATGATTGACTACATTACTACACTCTGAGATACTCTGGGAAAAATGTATGCTTAAAAACATTCTGTATTTTACTTCGAAAACGAGCGTTTAGGAAGTGTCAAGGGGGTTAAAAAAATGAAATTATAGTGGTAAGAAGAATTAAAATGGTTGAAAAGAAACAAAAAGATACTGGATAAGCAAAATTAGCTCTTACACAGATTTTGGAAAGAATGATAGATGTAACATTACCAACTTACATAAAGTTTTACCTATATGTAAGTCGTACCTAGACCTAGAAAATGTAAGGTAGACTACAAGCTCATGTTCAAAACATTAGCAGATAGATAAATGGACTGGAAGCTCACCCTAAACCTACATATACAGGGTGTCCCACCAAACTTGGACACCTCAAATTACTCAGCCCTGAAAGAGTTTTTGAAAAATAAAAACTCCTAGGGTACATGGTCTAATTATGCGGTTTCAGTCATGAAATTTTTTTTATACAGGGTGGTTCAAATGTCAGAAATTGAGGTGTCAACTTTCGATTTTTTAATGGATCAACCTGAATTTTATTTGATAATTTTACTTTTAAATGGTTCTTGAGTACTTTTTTAAACAAAATTTTTACATACAGGGTGGTTTTTTTTTCGACCAATTTTTTTTCTAAATCTCGAATAACTCAAGTTTGTTTGATTTTTTCGATAACAAGAATAGAGAGTGTTTGTGTAATGAAAACACGCACTTTCAATTGGCATCAAAAATTTTTATACAGGGTGCTTCACAAGTGAAATAATGATTTGATTTTTTTTAAAACTGAGTTTTTTTAATTTTTAATTTGGGATTAATAATTCTTGCCTAATTTTACACATTTTCTGTTAGTCATATCGAAAAACAAAACTAAAGTGTTGTACAGGGTGAGACATAATTTTTTTGTAACACCCTGTATATGGGCAGTCAAAGAGACGTAAAATTAAATATAAAAACTAAATGTGCAAGAAAAACTTTGATTTTTAATGATATCAAAAAGTTATGGTGTTTTAACTAATATTGTCGCATGGACCACCCTGTAGATATTCTCTTAAACTATCATGTGGGTACTACAGGTTGTATAAAATTCAACGAAGACTTCGAATCGTGGGGAAAAACAAGTAAAAACACGAATTTTGAAGCCATTTTCAATTTGGTGTACATCACTGAATGATTTTAAAACTATAATTAAAAAGTATGTAGCTGTAGACACAAAATTGAAACTGGCTTTTTTAATTCATTTTTTTCTTTCACATTTGAACTCCTCGTTGAATTTCAGACAGTTTCGACTACCCATATGATGTTTTAAGAAAATATCGACAGGGTGGTCCATGTGACAATATTAGTTAAAACACCATAACTTTTTTATATAATTAAAAATCGAAGTTTTTCCTGCACATTTAGTTTTTCTATTTAATTTTATGTCTCTTTGACTGCCCATATACAGGGTGTTACAAAAAAATTATGTCTCACCCTGTACAACACTTTAGTTTTGTTTTTCGATATGACTAACAAAAAATATGTAAAATTAGGTTAGAATTATTAATCCCAAATAAAAAATTAAAAAAACTCAGTTTTAAAAAAAATCAAGTCATTATTTCACTTGTGAACCACCCTGTATAAAAATTTTTGATGCCAATTAAAAGTGCGTGTTTTTATTACACAAACATTTTCTATTCTTGTTATCGAAAAAATTAAACAAACTTGAGTTATTCGAGATTTAGAAAAAAAATTGGTCGAAAAAAAAGCACCCTGTATGTAATATTTTTGTTTAAAAAAGTACTCAGAAACTATTTAGAAGTAAAATTATCAAATAAAATTCAGGTCGATCCATATAAAAATCAAAAGTTGACACCTCAATTTCTGACATTTGAACCACCCTGTATAAAAAAAATTTCATGACTGAAACCGCATAATTAGACCATGTACCCTAGGAGTTTTTATTTTTCAAAAACTCTTTCAGGGGCCGAGTAATTTGAGGTGTCCAAGTTTGGTGGGACACCCTGTATAGATCTCAAACAACTATTATGGATGTGAATGGAACTGTAAAAGAAGCAAAAAAGATGTGAGGGGTGAATGAGATGAAGAAGGAGACAGTTGGAGTTCGTTAAATGGAAATAATATACATTGTATACAGCGTGGTCCAAAAACATATGGACAACGGTCTTCCAATTATATATTGGTCCTTGTCCATCAAAAAAGATTCCCATGCATCTTGGTCAATCACAAGTTTTTTCCAAGATAACCGCCATTTTGTAGTTCATTGTATACAGCGTGGTCAAAAAAACATGTGGACAACGGTCTTCCAATTATATATTGGTCCTTGTCCAACAAAAAAGATTCCTATGCATATTGGTCAATCACACGTTTTTTCCAAGATAACCGCCATTTTGTAGTTCTTTTAAAAATTAGAGATACCCTCAGTTTTAATGCAATTTTTTTCTACAGTAGAAAAAGAAATGGTTTTAATTTTTGTAATCAGCACAAAACATGGGATCATCATTTGTTAGGATCATCATTGAATAATACAAAAAATAAACCCTTATCTGTTTTAGAGACAAAGTGATCCAGACTTTGGTGGTTGTAGTTTTTTCGTCACACTTGATTTTCTCCGTTGAAAATATGGCACACTTTAGTAAATGCATGTCTGATCATCGATCATCGAAATATTTGGTAAAAAAACGTGATGCAAACTATATACCTGAAGATGTTTCTAGTCGTTTTGAAGCTTTCAAAGCTGTGACAGCTCTGGCAAAAAGTTCTTCCTGGCTTTTCACAGTGGCTTCATACACTAAAGCCCCATAAACAAATATCTCTATGATTATTCTCGGGTGTTATAAATCTCCATGAGTAGGGCCCTCTGCGACCAATCCACTTTCCTGAGAATCTTCTGTCGAAAACCTCTCATATTCTTCAGGCGAAATGAGCCGTAGCTCCATCATGCTGATGAATCGAACAATTCAAAAATTGAAAGGCTCGGTTCAAAAGTTACGATATTACAATTAACCTCACCCAGTTTGAGTGGCGTAAGCAGAACTTGGCTTGTCATGATGACAATAGAGGAATTCGAAACGAGAAGGGACACCTATCTCGTAAGTTTGACTTCATAGATTAAATTCAAGAAATCAGAGTGAACAATAACTTTTCTGAGGTAAAACCTAGAATGAGATGATCAGACAATAATAGCAATTCTTGTCTCGACAAGATGCTGCCTTCAGTAAATGATGATGATGGGTTTCAATAAAAATGACCTAATAAGAAAGCAAGTAGAGTTATTTGTGCATCTAAAAGAACTAAAAACATATAGCAACATCTTCCTGTTACACTCAACAAAAACAACTTAAAAACGTTTTACCGAACACGCTAATATAGAGCCGCAGGCAAATTTTTACAAGGTACAAGTGTAAATTGTCCATCAAACGTTCCAAAATGTGTTTAGACCCTAAGAATTGAAACCTCGTGTCTTGAAAACCGATTCAAAAGCATTGCGTAGTGCTTTTTAGACTGACTCGAGACAGGTAGTCACATTATTCTAACAGATACAGTATAGTCGAAGTCAACTCCTTTTAATAATGGGAGAGTAGAATCTCCAAAAGGACTTTTAGAAACCACCACGGACAACTTACAGCTAACTAATTCCATCGAAATTTATGCATATTTGCCGATCTATAATTTCAAAACAAAGTCTTCGAGACATAGTTGAATATACTTTTATTCACTTACTCATTTATCAATATTGTTATAAAATAGATCAAAGATGACTGAACTTGAAATTTGATATACAGAGAATTTCACGAGTCTTGAGAAACTGGATTTTCTAAAGAATCTTTACCTTGCTAGCCGGGGGAGACCCTGTGTTGGAAGGTGTAGGGGGGGAGGGCGGACTGCTGTAACAGTTATTGTTGTTGTTGTGAGCTTGGGCGGCTTTTGATAGTTCTTCCTGCTGTCTGTGGTGAGCAGTTATATAGTCCGGACTCCTGGGCCCACAATCGGCCATGGTTCCCCCCAATGGCGAATGGTGATAAGACAAACCCGTCCTCAAACTCCGAAAATCTCCAGGTATAGACTCCATCATCAACATTGTTGAGGGAAAAATCTTGAAGCTTTTTCTTGAATAGTCCTTACACTGTTTAGAGTTGTTCTTTAATAAATTATTTACATATGTATGTTTAAACGATCATCCTTGGCCTGAGTCAGTTATTGTGAATCAAGAATTTGTTCTGAGAAAAAAATTATTTAAAAATATTAGCTCATATTTATTATAATTGACATTAGTTGGAAAAACAATGTGATCAAATAATATTAACCACCAATAATTTCAACACTCGGAAAGGCAAAATTGTAAACAAACAATAACCAATATAACACGTGCGTGCTCGTATCAAAATGACCCGGGATAAAATTAAAATTTCAAATTGTAATTGTGGTTTATTCGATTTCCTGAGTAAATTAATTAAATAATTATTTCTAAGTCAGTTTATTTTTTAGAGATTATTTTGAGGGTCAAAAAATTAATAAACTGAATTATTAGTCTAGAATGTATAAAATACAATTATAAAAAAGCATCCACTGAAACTGTAAAAAATAAAAAACTTATTTTTATTTTTTTAAAATTGAAATGCGGTGCAATATTTCTAAAAAAAATTGTACATGTGTTTTTTTATTTTATCAAGCCTAAAAAAAATACAAAAAAATTTATGTACAACTCAAAAGCACGGTAAAAAACTGACTACAACTACAATACTACACATGAAACATTAATAAAAACATTACCGCAGAAATCGTTGAGTGGGCTAAGCTTAAACAGCATTGTCAAGGTGGGGGACCTACCGAATATGAAGGGGAAATTAAGTAGAGAGAGAAAGAGGGGTTTCAAAGAGAAATAACAAAGGAAGAAAGAAGCGTTTTTAGTGCTCTCAGCTCTCATCTCCCCTAAGTCCTCTAGACCTCTTCGCCTCTTTCCCGACCCGACTAGTACTTCCGACTACAGAGGAGGTATTGTGAGCGATTTTTAATACATTTTTCATGGAATTAATGTTGTTTTA
This sequence comes from Bactericera cockerelli, assembly GCA_024516035.1. Classification (NCBI taxonomy): domain Eukaryota; kingdom Metazoa; phylum Arthropoda; class Insecta; order Hemiptera; family Triozidae; genus Bactericera; species Bactericera cockerelli. The sequence continues at coordinate 44,805,163 of CM044957.1, forward strand.
AGATGAAAAAAATCGTATATTTGGACATTATTGAGCAACTCTAAAAAAAAAATAATAGATTCATTAAACTTTGTTTAAGAAGAAAACAAAGCTGATGATTTTGAAGATGGTATAGAAGAAATAAATGTTGGCAGATAGTGGTCAACCAATGAAAGAAGAATGGCAGTTGTTGAAACAAAGTATGTTGGGTTTGCATCTGAAAAGATTGTTGAAGAAAGAGCGGTAAAAGGTAGAAAGAACAGCATGGTGGAACTAAAGAACAAAAACAGCCACACCAAAGAAAAATAAAGCTTTTCAAGACAGTTTCAAATACAGCTTTCAACAGAAAAATATCGCAGAGCTGAAAAAAGAAGCAATGGAAATCGTGGCATAAGAAAGAATTAAGGAAATGGTTTGATGAAATAATTTATTCAAAGATGTGGCCGAAAACACACTATTATAGTTTTATTAGAAAAAAGAACAGAAAAAGATTACCAAAAACTTCCTGTTTAAAAAGATGACTTGGTGAATATAATGAGATGATAACTAAGATAAAAAAAGCTTTGAGAGAAACTACTTTAAACAACTGGAGAACGCCTGCAAAATAGCGTTCGTTTCAAAATTGTCTGATTCAAGAAAAATTAAAGAAATTAGCCAGACAGCGTCGAGGGCGTTGTTTTTTTTTAATGCACCGATTCTCGAAGGATAACCAAATTTAAGCAACGTCCAACTAGGCATTTTGGTCCAACCCAGCCAACAATAATTTGCTTTTTTTTTTTTAAAAAAAAAAATCGTTTGATTTTTACGGATTATTTCGTAAAAGCTCTCGTATTTTAAGAGGAAGTGATGTGTCCATACTTGGACGTGTTTTTTCTAATGGACTCATAAAAATTCTCGCGTTTTTTTTTACTTTTTTCTTCCTTCTGCTGCCCCTCTGTCTCGATCTGTTACCTGTCTTGAGTTTCAGCTCGCAAATAAATTTTATCACTCGTATGGTAATGAGGGGGGATAGTTTTTTTGCTAATCCCTAGCCCTGGAATTTCTAATGTCCAAGGACCAATCTTTCTGTAATGCTTTCAACATAGTACTAGATTCCATATTGATTTTATTTATTTAATAAATTATTAAAAAGAAGACACCAATAAAATAATCTAAATTAACGCGAGGTTTTTTTGTTTGTTGATCTCTTCATATTTTCATTCGTAAATACCTAATACTGATAATACAATCAACTACATCCTTGAGCGAAGTGTGCACCTGAATGGACATTAATATTAATCTCTTAATAACTTTTCATAGACCCTACCGTTAACAATATTTCAGCAGATTTTTTTCAAGGTTTTCCTGAATATTGAAGTAAAAATGATTCAAATAATGTATCATTGCGTTTTTTTTTTTTCATTCAACCCAAGCAGGCAAAATAGGAACACTATACAGGGTGTCCCCCGCTGGAGGTTTTTCAATAAGAAAATTCACGTTATATGAGAAAAACCTATGGGGCGGCTAAATTTGGACATAAGTGTATAATGAGAAAGCATTGCATTAGTCGAAATTTTGACCTGTGAAAGGTACAAACATATGTTAGAAATATTTTTTTTAAATATTCCTAACAAATTCTTGGTAAGAGCTTCCCTTATCGAAAATTTATCAATTTTACAACAACAAAAATTGGTGGTTTCTTACCGTCACTCGCAATAGGATAAGGAAAGTCTTATTTTGATGATCACACCAGACTTTTGGTTTGGAAAAAAAGCAAGGAACCAAAATGTTTTCTAAATAAGAGAGATGTCTAATTTGCATTTTTACTATTATTTTAATATGCATCACTTTTTGTGTACAATCAATCAATTGGCATATAAGTTGGTAATTGGTACATAATATTCACCTATTCAACATGAGCAGAATGTCGATTCTCCTAAATTAAATGTCAATGTCGTAAATCGTACCAGAAGACTCATTAATTTAAAAATGTTTGTTTGGGTGGTGGTAGGCTTGCAAAAAAATAGATGGCAGATTTGGGTCTCATTCGTATGCTATCTCCTTATAAAAGTAGACTGGAAAAAAAATGGTCTAGAAAACCTGGGAATCTCAGGGAATTTTACTTTGGCATTTAGTAGACACCCTGTCTCTGTCTTTTGCACCTCTTTTGACCTGATTACAGTTGGCGAATTCGATTCGTTGTTTTAAAGCAATTATTGCTTTTTTTATTATTGGGTTCCAATAATAATAGAAAGATCTTGATCGGATACGAAAATAATGAATGCTTCAGTGCGACACATGAACATAATTATACATGCAGTCAATTACAGATAAGAAATGAATAATGTATCCTCTTTTATACGAGTATGAACTAGACGCACTTTGACCATGCTATGGCTGGTTGTGAATTAACATTATTAGAGATTCTGATGTTCTTTGAGAACTTACTATTTTATACTTACCGACTAACTGCCTTTGGTGTTGACAAATCGCGAAAAAATTAAAGAGAATGCTCTTCGATATGGTAAAGAAATAGTTAAGTGCGCGTTTAAGACGCATTAATCTTTCTCCAATTTTTCCATCCGATACTCTTTTAATCGCTATGGATCTTTTAATTGGTAAATTGGGTGATTGACTGATTATACATCTGCAATTTAGGACCTGTTTGGGTTCCTTCACATTTATAAGTACCTAAATAAACCCTTTAAGTTCAAATAATGGGATCGTTCAATGGGAGTTCCCGATTCAATAGAATATAAAATCTTTTAGAAAGATATTACAATGAAAAATGTTTTTTTGTTTTACTATTTACGCTTGGGTTCATTATAAAAAAGGTTATTGACCCAACTAAATGAGTGTCAAATAGTTTCAAGAAGAAGGTTTTCCAGATGATTTCTTTGCTTGTGAAGTGATGATAACTTTTTGCTTCAATTTTGATGAAAATTTTCTATGTTCATTGGGGTGCCAAAATAACTTTATGGTTTTTGAGTCACACTGTCCAGAACCGCAAGACGGTTCCAAAAGTGGACTGATAAATATTTTTATTTTGAAACCCATCGAGTAAGGTATTGAATGAAAGATCTTCTCGTCCAGATTTTTGGTGTGACATTTTTAATTGGATTAAAGAGTCTGAGCGAGGTTTTCAGTTCACAGAACTACTTGTGTTCGTCTCGGCCGTTCAGTGGTCAAGACACCTCACCGGTCTAGTGATCCATAGGTCGCGGATTCGAAACTCAGTCGGGATTAGTTATCCTCACATTTGTGATTTGTACCACTTAATACTACGTCTTGAATTTACTGCTGGAATAATGGGACTCGTTAATCCTAATCGGGCAGTACATAGTATTAAAATAGAATACAAAGATATGTTAGGCAACCTAGATTTTTGTAAAAAGTTAAACTTAAGGAAAATAAACATTTCGAGTAGCTCAATGACTACTAACTTGATTCTAATGTTTTTGTGAAAAAGCTCAACTTTAAAAAAAGCTAGTTTGACTAACCTCTAAAATCTATCTAGTCTCTCACTGTGAACCATACCAAAATTCAGCTCAATCCGACTTGAGTGTCTCGAATTTTGTTCGTCACACTCACACGCCTCGTGTTTTGGCACTGAAAACTGAACATTGAATTGTTTTGTTCGTGACAGTACTTTCATCTTCTCCAACAAAAAAAAAATTAGGTTAGAAAAAACGTTATTCTTGTTTGTTTTCCTTTTTTTTGTTGAGGAAAATGTAACTCTTTATTACCAGGTATTGACACTATTGCAATACCTAATACATTGTTGTGAACATTATGCCAGGTGTGACCTATATTTTTTTTTTTTTTTTGCAGCTTGCATTTTCTAGGTGTAATGAATCGATCACCCCTTTCATTTTTTAGATAAAATACATGAAAAAATAGGTTGTGTTTTCTTTCAATTTAATGTTGAATATCATTTTTCCCCCTTGTTTTTGCAATCCTTATTTCTGAAAACAGTAAGAGAGCATGTGCCTCCGTTCTAACAATAGTTAAAGTAACCGTAATTTTACACAATACTGGAAAAATGAAAGGATTAAAAATTAAAACTTTACCTAAATTTATAAATCTTTGACAAAAAAACCTTGAAAAGGCACGTGCCTTTCAAAAAAACTACATATTTTAGGGTAGTTTTCACCTTTTCATAGTTTTTTTTTTATCTGAAGCAGATGCAATGAGCAAAAAATCCATTTTGAATCAATGTACAATAAGTCATGCTAAGCCATGCGTCTAGAAATGTGTTTTATTTTTACGTTAAATATGTTATAGCCAAGCCTTTCTGTACTTCTTATAATTTTCTCGCAAAGTGGGGTCATTTTCAGGATTTTTATGTGATTTTCATCAATTTGGGGCTATGAAAATGGAAGTATCCTTATAAATACACACATAGCAATTTCAAATTTATACAATAATTATGATTGTAGATTTAGTGCAATGTCCATTTCTTTCTAGAGATCTGCCTTTCCTTTGAAAGTTTAAAAATGACAGACATTGAGAATTGACAACATGAATTTTAGACAGCTTGAAGAGGCACTCCAATAGACGCTGAATAAAACAGTGGCCCATACAATAAATATCTATAAATTCACAGAAAACATTAGATAACTGAACACACGAAATTCTATGTTTCTTTGAAACAGGAAGAAAGAATCTAGGTAAACCTAGTGAATATGATATACGAGGGGTGTAGAAGGTCATGTGTCACTTTATTCAACATCAGGAATCTCCTTGATTTTTTTACCCTAAAAAATTTGAACGAATGCTAAATCAAGTCTAGCGACGTGTTCTCCCGAGAAGAGACCATATGGCAGCACCGTTAGGGTCGTGGGAACCGCACAGCGGAAGACCGTATTACAAATTCATACGAGTACTCTCAAATTATGACACAAAATGTTGATAATTTTCATAGAGAAAACGAGTCCTTAATTTTTGAAATTTCAGGTGCCGGAACGCTTACCCACATATTTAATCCACACGTAATTTCGAAAATGAGCCCCTCTCCCCCTAAACTTCCGATTTCTTTTGTAATAAAGTAAGGAGAGTTTGAGTAATTGTGACGTCAAGATTGTGATTAAAACAAACACGAGAACATTAACTTGATCTTTAATGGAGTGGAACTTACAAAAGACACTTGAGAAAAATAAATTCTCAAATAGAAAATATGGTTACGAGTTGGTTTATTGTGGCAGAGGAATTTTAGAGAGTTATCATGGTGGTTTCTACCCCCAGAGTTTGTATCCTCAGATTTAGGATATAGCTGTTAATGAACTTTTCATAAATTTAGGAAAACAATTTGAATTACAACATCAATAATTTCGAGCCAAAATAGTCCTCTTGATAAACGCGCTCTCGAACGCGCACACACATGCGATTTTTCCAGTGTCTCTTATTACGAGGCTTTTCACCCAAGAAATGTATTCAGATCGATCAGAGTAGAAATAATAATATCCTACGCAATTATCTAAATTCAGTTCTTTGTAAAAATAGGGAAATTTGGAAAATAACAATGAATAAAAAATTAAATAGAGAAAAAAATCGTTACTCTGATGCTCGTTATTCACAGGTTAAGGGTCTCTTCCCCCCTGTTTTATAAGAAATCTCCCCATTTACAGTGACAGTATATGATTTTATGTAAAAAAATATTCTATGCAAATATTATAATCATTTTTCTGTAAAAATAGGGAAATATTACTGGAAAATATCAATATATTCCTAAATAATAAAAAAACTAAATAGAAAAGAAAAAGATCGTTAGTTCGATCCTTATTTCTTACATGTTAGGGGCTTTTCCCCCCTTTAAAAAATCTCCCCATTTACAGTGACAGTAACATTTTATATATTTAAAAAATCTTCTTTATTCGTTTTTATGAAAAAATTTTATTTTGAAGAAAAATATGCAAATTTTTATGGATTTAAGGAGTTTTCCTCTTTAAATCCTTATGTTGTATTTCATACTTTCACATACACACACTCATACGGATATACCATTTGATGAAATTAACGTTTCTGCATTCAGGACAAACCTAATTCTCCCAGAAATGTTATCAGGTCCAGAAATGTATCAGGTCCAGAAATGTTATCACACATATTTTAGCGTGTATTGTAAAGTGTCTAGTTTCTGTTCAGTGCTTTGCAACCGCTAGTTACTAGCACCAACAAATTAAAAAATAGAATATCGTAAATGCATACACAATTTTAATATCGCCGTATTTATACTGTCCGACAAGGACTAATGAGTCAAATTATTATCCAACAGTAAGCCCAAGACGTATGATTATAATGTGGTCAAAATCCCATATGGGAGTTTATCTTGTCATGTTCCAGCTGGGTTTCAAACGACTTGACCACTAAGCTACTGATATAACAGTTCATAAACGTCCTATACATGATTTATATTAAATAATATTTAGGGAACTATGTATTTGAATGAAAATTTGTATTATAATTGAGCTACATTCTTGACCATGGATCAGTAAGAATAGCTCTATTGTGTTATTTTGCAAAGATAGTACGCTGAAGTGACCGTTGGTAAATCAATTGATCAGAAATATCCGTTATGTCGGTGTTTTCTTGAAACAAAACACAAGGCTCTAATGTTCAGCTCAGTAGCCGATGAGAAACAAAATCCGTTGCTCAAGCCTCAAGCTCAAAATTCGTTGCTATAGTCCCAGTATCGGAGGAGTTATAGGTCAGTTGAATTAAACACAAATTAGATGAAGTGCAAAAAATCCTACTTGTTTTTTTTTTTTTTTTGAAAGGACTTTATTTTATGACCCAGTACGAATATCCCCCTCGTGACCGTTTTTTAAAAAATGTTTTTCCAAAACTTATCAAATTATGGATGCAAAACAAAATTTGTTTTCTAAATCTTATATCAACTGGACTATTAGCTGTCCACAGGTTTTAGTTGCGCAAATGCGCAGATCAAAGAACCTGTTAATGCAAAATACTCCAGCATCCACCTAATCAGTTTTGAAAAGATGTCAAAGAGAACCCTCGCAATGTTGCAATGGGCCATTTCTTTATTATCTTTTGAAATGGCCTCCTACCTGTTTCTTCTTATAGATATTTTTAATGGAGCACAGAAGCTTCGTTTTTAGCATTTAAACGTCGAACAATGTAGATCATGTTTATATTGTGATCGATTCTATTCATCTGGTCCTCTGTAAACGCATCTCATGGAACCTGTTTTTTCAATATGTATTTTTTTCTTTCTTTTTTTGATAACTGGTTTTTTATTGTACGCTTTTCGAAACATTTGATCTATCTGTTGAAATATTCTGGGATATCAAATTCTGAATTGGATCAAAGAATTCCCTAATATATTATCCACTACCTATGTAATACTTGGGTATGGATTAAAAATTCCTGTGGCATGGCTGAATTGTTCTTGTTGGTCACTGAGATAGCTATTCAGAACTTTCTAAATAGTTTGTTTGATCTGCACTCCTCAGTTTAACAATTTGAGAAAAAAGACGCACACAGGCAACAAACAGATGAAGAATAAATAATCGCCATGACGCATGTAAGGTTATTATTATAAAACATAATGTTCAAATTAAAATTAATGAGAAAAAACTATACTTCATAGATTAATTGACTTGTCTTCAAATCAGGAAATATTAGACCTTTACTCGTGTGAAAATCACATGACTTTGTTTTGAGGAATTATTTTTTGGCCGTGTTCTTTTTTTTTTAACGTTGCCTTCAACTGCATGGTCATATCACTACGGGGGTGTTACTCTCCATTCGCAGAGAACTCACAAACTTGCTACCCTCATTAACCTCACCCAGCCTAGGTTGGGCCAGATTGCCAGCATCTCAAAGTCTTCACCTCGCTGGACGTTACATAACTTGGGTGATCCTATGAGAACCGGTGCATTCAACTGGCTTGACCGTGGTCTTATCAGAAAATTCCAAATATGTATTTCTGAAATTTATAAAAGACATATTTAAATCACGTGTAAAATATCAATTTAAGACTAGATTACTTGGAAAGTTCTTTTTGATATCAGGTCCGTTCACGAATTGTGTTCATAAACATACATATATTTAATTATTGAAGAAAATTTAACTTGTGGTCTTGTGGAAAAATTTCAAATGTGTCGGAAATTGATATACAAATTATGAAAAATGTTTGCAATCTCCTTGAAAGACAATTTTATTCTATAAACTCTATTGCAAAATATATTATGCGCTACCAATGATATTAAGAGCCTATATTACCATACCCGCTAATTTTTCAATGATATTATGTAGCTGCTATTCTAACGAGGAATCAAGTTACAAGCCTCAGAAATTCTGAAAATTTCACCTCGATTCAAAAAAGTTTCAATAGTGGCTCTGATGATGGTCAATATGTGAAGAGATGTTGGTGAACGTCAAAAATAAACAAAAAACTGTTAGACTGTCAAAAAAAGGTCAGCAAAATATCAAGACAAACTAATGGAAAGTTTCGTCTGAGATGTTCAGAATTGCAAATGAAAATTCCTAAGAACTATGTTTAGTATTAGGTATAAGTATAGAACGCTCATTTTGTTTTTCTTGGCGTTGCAAATCCAGCGTTTAGTTTGTACCACTCTTGTAACTTTCCGGGGACCTTATTTACTGAAGAAAAAAATATACGAAATCAATATTGTAGGTTGATACTAATATCATCGAGGTCTCACTAATGATCAATCCAGTTTTTTTCTTCCTTTTTTTATCTCACTACAACAGTTACCCTACTTTCAAAACTTTGTTTCCAATTAAGTGTAAAATTTGAGTTCTATTCCTTCTAAGGCGAGTCGTTTTGATACGTTGACGTTTCTTTTTGGACCAATGAATGGTTACACATCAGAAAGTCTGATTTTTGGTTATAAATCAGTAAGAATAATATGTATATTTATTATTTACCAGTAAAACATTTTCTGTGTATGGTGTAGGGTGCTTTTTAGGAAGTTCAACAAGACATATAGAGAGAAACAATTACGTGAAAAGCCACATTGAAAAGGCAACTTTAATACGACATGGTCTATTCTCCATTGTCCACGATGTGTGTCAATCTAGTTTTTCATTGTGCTAATTTCAAATTAATAGGTCATCTAAAAAAAATAATGAGCATCAAAGGACCAATTACATATTTGTAATGGAAATTTGTATATGAATAGGTACTTTCATAAATTAAAAAAAAAACAAAGAAATATGTAGTAGCGAGGTACATTGGTACGTGGTATGAACAAATACATAGTTAGGGGAATTTCGCAAAAAAGTTACGATTTTTTCAACAACAAAAAATTCTCAAAATCTGGTAACATTTTTTGGAATGTTTATGGGAAGTTTTGGGTATTTTTGAGCAAAAATATCTAGATTAACATTAAATCTGATCAAATGTAATACTTGAACTGCAGAAACAACCGTCAACGACATGGCAGAATCAATAGAATATTTCTTACATCCACAGCTTCTAAGAAAATACTACTACAGGTTGTGTTTGAGTGTCTACCATAGGGCATACAGCTCTACTAATGGTCCTGCCTGAGATAATGTTTTTTTTGGTGACGGAATATCATTTGTCACCAAAAAAAGAAGGTTTTAGGTCGGTGTGGCAAGCTAAATTTAAATATATCCAAGGCAAATCTGTTTGGTATACGTAGATTCTTAATGTGATTCCTATCGATTTGCCATTAGAACTTTCAAAACACAAATAAAAAGCATTTAAACCTACATATCAAAATTTGTCTCCGAATGTCAATGTGATTTCTGAAAGAGATATTCAATTGAATATTCTGATATATCTGATAAGGAATAAACTTTGGATGCAGAATTTTCAAAAATGGTGTGAAAAATCCAACACCTCTGTATGAAAAAGTACTATAAAAAAGAACGGAAGAGAATGCCGTTGGCATTAGCACCGCCCTTGATCAAGTTTTGTTTTGTTAATTTTAATTTCTATGTTTGTATATATTCCATGTTACTTGTAAATAAAACTTGATCAAATATGTTTAATAATAATAACTAGTCAAATGAAGCACCAACATCCAGTTATGAATATGGTACCTTCTGAGAGAAAAAAGAAGGGGTAAGTACGGGGGGGCATAACGTTACAGCAGGTGAAAACGGTGAAACCCTTTAACTGAACCTATCACCAGAAACCAACAGAGAAATAAAATATTGTAGATACAAAGATACATACATAAGTATACAATTATACATATGTATATCTATTTCTCAGCTATCTACATATAAAACTTAATTCATACCATTATTATTTGACCTGATTATAAGGTTTCAGAGGAAACTCCATACCTTTAACAAAGCGACCTTATGAGATCTATTGTGACTAGTTGATTCTATTTAGTTTTGTCCTGATCTGAGTTACTCAGGACGGGTGTTTTACCCTCCATTTGCTAAGAATCATACCAGCTGCATATCTTCATTAACCTAACCCAGCCTTCGTTGGGTCGAAAAAGCCAGCCTCACATGTTCTTTACTTCAGAGGGAACAGATTTTTTTTTTAAATTCTAGCAATAGTAATCAACAGTAAAACTTACCGTCGTCGGACACATTTTACACTGGTATTTTCGGCCAGAACCATTGTGGGTGACTACATGGTGTTCCTTGTTCTGATTGGCATTGTTGTGGTTGGGGCACTATCAGCATGGACTCTGGTCCTGTGACGGTGGGGGGAGATATTGAACTGCTGCTGGCGCTGTTATGAGATCTTGGGGTTCCAATATGATTGCTTTCGTTGTATACGGCTTCATTGGTTGGATGACCATTCTCCTCAATTCCTGTAAGGCGAAAAGGAAGTTAGTGGTGGCACACACATACGAAAAGACCATTTGATAAAAATCATTAATTAGATAATGTAGTCTATTTGGTTCAGAAATGTCATAAGCTCAATTTCGAAAAAAGTGACCGACTGCAATATTTTCTATAGGTACAAAATAGAAGGTGAAACTGAGCTTGTTTTTTGCTGTAGGTCGTTTAAAACAACAAAAAATACAACAGCAGGAGAATGAGGTAAAAAAAAACATACATCTTCACAAGCGGTTATCTCTAGTTTGACTCAACCGACATTAATGAAATGAAACTTTTTTTTACGAGTAAAATGGAATTTGTTGAGATTTTTGATGTCCAGTTTTCAGTGTCAAAACAAGTTCAGGGATCTCCACACACCACAGCCCAAAAAAAATCAGCCATTGGTTTGCAAGCGCGTGTGTGTGAGAGAGAGAAAGAGAGTATAAAAGTGAGTGTGTAAACAAGATGCATATTTACTGTACCTAAATGACGTGAGGAAAGTAAGTATTTTTGTTAAAATCAAAACTGCCAGAGAAGTATTTAGAAAGCTTTTAGGCTGTTTCTGGTATAACGGTAAGAGTTATTTCTGCTTAAAAAATTTTCCTCATTTGAAAGTAAAATGAAGAAAAATGGAGATCTAACTTGCGACTTGCGAAACTTGTTTGATAATTCAGAGTAATAGGAATTCGGGCCCTGTTTTGGGAATATTTTGGATACTTTGTTATAAATTCATCCCTCAGTCGTAACTCTTTGTTCTCTGATGTACATATAACATTTCCGGTGGCTCTTCTTGCTTTTTGAATTGGCAGGGTGTCTTAGGGTGTTATCTCTCTGTGATACGTTACACCCGAAAGAAATATCGGTTTTGAATCCAAAAATATTTTCACAAAAATTGAATTATGTATCTCCCTGTATTCTACAGAGCTAAACAAGTATGAAATCGCCATAACTATTTTTTTTAAAATAAACATCATTAAAGTTTAGCAGAGGTAATATTACGCTGGCAAATTTCACTCGCTTAATTGGCCTAGAGCTTTTGATAATTAAAAAATGATATCGTCGACTTAATCAGTAAATTGCAGTTTTGGACAGAAAAATTTGGTATGGTAAAATATTCGATTCTGAGATGGAATTTTATATATTCACGCACACGAAGGAGACAAGTTTTTTGGTATATAAAAAAAATAAACCTGACATTTTTTCTCTTATATGGACACAAATAGTCACTTCGCAACAGAAAGAGTGTATTCGAAGCTATACTTAATAAATGTTTTTTTTTCTTCTGTTTTTGTTTATACATTGCAGGCTTTTGGGTAGCATTGTCTATAACCAAAACAATGCTACCCAAAACTAACACTTATGGATTACAATACAGTAAATAATTTATTTTATAATCTATCTATGCTTATATGTAAGTGCGAAGTCTGAAATTTTTTTGTAGAAGTCTTTTCAGAAGAAAAGATTTCCATGCATTCCATTGGACTATAATACAATGTTTTTTTTTTTAATGAGTTTTTCACAGGTTTTTATTTCATAGCCATGAAACAGGAGCTACTGTAGACGCTTGTGGTCTATGTTGTAGCCTACTCATCCCGTAGTATGCCTCCCCTCTGATGGGCGAGAAGTGACACAGTACTATCCCATTTAGGTCCTAGGTGAACACGAGCGCACCGAAAGGTACCCCTTAGAAAAACTGTTACCAAATTTTGAGTACAAATTTATTGTCGGCTCGAGGGACCGAACTCGGGACCTTCCGCATGGCAAGCGAGTGCATAAACACCAAAGCGATCGCACGCAACACGAATATTTTATTGATTCCTGTATCAGATCTGCGGCACCTGCCCTGACAAATGACGAAAAAATTCCCACTTATGTCAACACGAGTGCACCGAGGGTATCCCTCGCAAAAAAAACAATTGAAATCGGAGCTAAAAAAATATTTTTTTTTACAAAAACGAATACAATACTTCCGATTTCTAATATTATAAATTCTCGGAAGTAATTAACCAAATTTTGAATCTAATTTTTTTTGTCGGCTTAAGATTCGAAACCCGTACCTTCCGCATGGTAAGCGAAGATTGTACCACTGAGGTAATCGTGGTCTGCTGCGACGACATGCCGGAATTGGGCTAGTGTTAGGTAAACACACACAGCTGCTCTGGACATCGTGTATTTTTTTTACTATACAATCCAATTCAATTAATACTTGAAGGTAACTAATGGACAAAAGAGTAGGTTTATTTCTTTCTTTTTTTTCACTAGGAAGTTTGGTTCGGTGACTAAATATACACAAACACAATGTGTAAATCTTTAGGAGCATACATATTTAATATGTACTTAAATATTACATTGTATGTACTTTGTACCATATATTTTTATACCGTTTTTTTTCGTGTTTAAAAAACATCCTACTTTCTTTCTCCTCGGCTTTTATAGACCGCTCCATTCACATTTGAAAAACATGTTGCATTAAACATGGAGCACGTTAAATCAAAATTATTGAATTTATTGAGAGTATTCTTATCATATTTGTGTTAATCACTTTCGTGATATCACAACTACTCAAACTCGCTTTACCAATCTATGCTGAACCGCCGACCCCAGTTACAAGTCCGCTGCCTTATCGATCACGCTACTGAGGTGGGTGATATTGAGAGTATTGAGGATTGTCATTTTGCACAGTGCAATTTTCTGGGTGTACCAAATACCAAATATAATTTTCAATTCCATATTATATTGGTTTTGGTTTCTTACTAAATGTGAAACGTAATGTACTGCTATTTTTAATAAGCTTTCAAATTAAAGTAAGGGATAGTTTCAATTTAAAAAAAATCACCTCATGAGAATGGCATAGAGAGTTGTACCCGTTTCCCCGAGCCATTACATACACCCACATATTTTTTTATAAGATGAGTGTTTCACAGACTTTTTTATTTCGTAGCAATGAAACAGCAGCTACTGTAGACGCTTGTGTTCTGTGTTGTAGCTTTCCTATCCCTAGTATGCCTCCCCTCTGATGGTCGAGAAGTGACACAATATTTCTCATTTAAATGTCGGTTCAATATGGGCGCACTGGAAGGAATCCCTTACAAATAACTATAAACAATTTTTTAATATAATATTTTGTCGGCTCTGGAATTCGAACCGGGACTTTCCGCATTGCAAGCGAGTCCTTATCACCGATTTAATCGCGCGCTTACCAACCCACACCCCCTTACAAGACCTACGGACACACACAACACATTCACACGAACAGACAATTTGATTTTCTTCCAGGTAGATAACGCGCAGAAATAAAGTTTTTTTTCTTCACCCCCAGCTTTTTAATTCAACATTGGTTCCTCTTGTTCTTTATGTCATAAAGCACCGGACTAAAACGTTACCAATACCCAGACTAACAATTTAATATCATCCGGGCCTTAGTTTCAAAAGCTCTTTTTTAACCGTCAAATAATGGATTCAGAGTGCTTTTTATGAAAGAAATTTGAAAGTTGAATGGAAGATTTGGGGATTTTAGAGTGAGTTCTGGAACGAGGCACCGACTATGCTGGATTTGATAGATATATGTAATTACCTTTTTGAAGAGACTGATCGTTGTTACTGTTTTGTTGGTCCGTGTTCATTTTTTCCTGTGAAAAAAAATCAAATGAAATCGAATTGGCTACAAATTTTATGAATCGTTGACCGCAAAATTTGTAAAAATTTTAGTGAAGGTACTTTTTTTATGAAATGTCTTATTCTAAAAATAGCTTGTTCTCCTTGTCAGGAGGCAAGTGCTTTTCCCAAAAATCACCCACCGGCCAGCCTATATTAACACAAAACATTTGCATGATGTCTTGTGTTCCTTTGTTTTCTCCCAACTCCCCATGACTTTTAAAAACTTATTAATTCATGTATATTTTCAAGCTCAATATTTTTTTTCTGATAGATGCATTTAGCAGACAAAAAACTTAATCTTAAGGCGCTCCTTGTATTAGGTACCTTTCTGAGAAGTGATTCTGAAGACTCAGGTACAGAAAAACATTTCCATGCATGTATTCATATGAAAAATTAGGCTATTTTGATATCCCAATAAATTTTGACGTTTTTAAATGCAGGTGGACCCTATACTGACTTCCCTCTTTTTCAAAAAAAAAAGTCATATGAGACTGGGACTTGTTGAGCTGATTTTAATGATTTTTTCAAACTGAAGAGTTTTCACTTAGTTTTGTAATATTTCTCACTTCTAGTACAACTTCTCACTTTTCTGTTTATACTGATTAAAATAGAGAGTTAGTTGATGGCATGGATATTCAGAACTATTACCTGCTGATGAGAGCAAATAAGCTCGAAACAGCTGTCCAGGTATGTTCTGATATCATGTACATTAGTACAACTTCTCACTTTTTGTTATACTGATTTAATAAGCTAGGCTCAATGGTTTCTGAGGTACCGGCAGAAAATTGGAAAGTGCCAAATTTTTGTTGGAAAACTTGAATAAAAACATCTGGACAGTATGCAACAACATACCAGACATTTGCAGTCCTAAATAAAAACGAGGTACAAAAATTTAAATCCCCAGTTATTAAAGATACATTATGTATAAAAAACAATAACCTAGCATCAAAATTTTACAATCTCAAATATCCATTTTAATGGACAATTTTGGTTCCAAAGTTGATTATAGGAAATTAATTCACCACTAGTTACATGTCAAAGTCCCGACTAAAATTTAATCAGAATCCATCTTTTCTTTTTCAGTTGATAAATCAAACAAATAGAGCTGTTAACATGAGGAAAAAATAACTTTACAATGTTGTAAAACTGCCTCTGAAAACTCGATTAGAACTATGCAACATATTAATCAGTCGATTACTCCATTAATCTTCATAGATCACCATTTAGAATTCCATTAGAGCTAAGCCATCGTCGGTAGATGTCCTTAAAATGAAAAACTTACCTCGTAACCCTGCTTCATCATAGCTTGGCGAGACCAGGTGTAGTCGACATCTTTTCCATGGGGACCACACTGCTGAAACAGAAACACACTTATTATTAATTTTAGCTCCTCAATACGAATTTATTTATTTACTGACCGAACAAGGTGAATCTTATGTTCATTGGTGTCTCGAAATTTTCTGCATACTTTAAATCTAATAGGCCAACGAGAGGCTGTTTCACGGCCCTTTTTATTTTATACAACTAATTTTTATAATTTTATCTTAACAGATCGAGTGAAGTTTATATGATATTTTTACTTCGATTAGATAATCTAAGTAAGGTCTACAATATTCCATTGTCATTTGAGAGTATATCAATGGATATAGGAAGCCTAGTGTTCGATTTTGTAATGAGAGAAAAAAATTGGCATGTCTGTGTGTCGGTCGGTCTGTTATTTTTATTATTTGGAACGCACAAATCTCAAAGAGCTGTAGATATTTCAACCAAATTTTGTACAAATGTAGTAGACGTGTTGCAGATGGTGTTTCATTTAAAATTGATCAAATTCAGATCACATACATACATCCATTACATTTCCATGTCTGGCTAAGTACAGTGTTTCCAATAAATTGCCACACGCAGGGATCTTTAACTTTCGAGGTAAAGGTCCTCGTTTCAACTGGTTTTTAACTTCCTGGTTCCATGATCGAACACGGTATTCTTCTCGTGTGCCCTCCATCCAAACTTTGAGTTCTCGAAATCATATTTATCAATGGTTGGAAAAGTTGTCAAATTAATTTTAACAAATCCCTAGATTTTCTGCACTCTGAATGTTTTAGCAAACTTTTAGGCCTTCGTAGAACATTAGCCCAGATTGTCAAATCCGAACCAATTGGCGTGGTTTGGGTGAAAGGCAAGTTTTATCGAAACACCTAACTTCAAAATTAGGTGACTTGGTTTAGTAAGTATATCGATATACAGTGACTGTGTGTGACCAGTGTGACATTCATGCCTTGGTCCGCGGCTCCATCATGGAATGAAACAGCACATCACTGCTCTTTTTCAATTCAGCCATAGCCCATATTACTGTAAACCCGTTCGTCAAACAAGGTAAATCTAAAACATAGCTGATGAAATTCGACATCCATGATCACCCATGAGAGGAAGTAAATGAATATTTTCAATAGAGCTGGGAGATATTGTGGTATTGTATTTATTCGTTAATTAGGAATGAAACGATCTGATGTCTTGTTATCTTTATCTTGAAACGCTAAGTCCAAAATTCAGTGGAGGACCCAGCAATACAACAAAATTATCAGTTGGAATTGACAAGTAAAGTGAGTGCTACTGCCATAACATATTTTGAGAACTTCAGCACCCACAGTAATGTGAACTTCAACAATGTATTTCTGTGTTTGAGTAATTGTGTGTTTACAAGTTAATTCCATACTATTTCCTACTATCAGTGGCATTTTTGAAAAAAATAAGGAATTAATTAAGGGCTGTACTGGTGACCATTGGTCAAACCTTTATATGTTCTTTAGAATTTTCTTTTGAATTTTTCGACCTCTTTTGAGCTGCGGTATTAGAAAAGACAAACCCTAGTAGGTAGCGACATTGTCAGATAGGCATAGATATTTTTTTATTATTATTTTTTGGGCATTGATAGACAGGGGCCCATTCTATACTGCCATATTTTTATAAATAGAGATATTTATATTGCTCACGAAACAATCCTTTTATTTACTGATCACTTTATGAATAATGGTATCTCTGACTACGAGACTGGTACCTCAAATCATATGCATGAGATTATTAGCTTTACTATAGATATATACACTTGTTGACCTTGTTCTGTCAGCAGGTCCCGCCCATATGATATGAATTTCTTCGATTTCGTTTGAAATGTCCAAAAACTCTAAATTCAACTAAGGTATTTATCACATCTTAAGTGTCTCAAGGAAATATCAATTTTTATTCGGATCGTATCTTGGGATAAATTATAGAATCCATTGGTCGTATAAATTCTGATAGCGTATTTCGTCTCTTTGCCCTTGATGATTGTGGCAGGATATTTTTTTGTATGTACATATATACAATACACATACATACATAATGTATAATTTTATGTATCTGCATACATATTATTTAAGATAAGAGGAAAGTTGCAGTTTCTAATTCCCTAAATGTAATGGCTGAGATTTTCGATTTGGCTTTAACAATTTGCTCAAAATATTTTCAAACAAAACCAAAATGGATTTAAGTAGTTCCAAATAAATGATATTCTTATTTGTATATCTTCAAGATAACGAAAAGTCAAGAGATAATAGAAAATAAAGAAAAGACAACACAGGGACCAAACTGCAAGCAACAGAGAGACGACAAATCAACTTTCAGAAATACACGGACATAATTATTGCATCACGAGCAAGGGGTAAGAACGCTTTTTTTGAAAACTTTTCAGGAAATAAATGGAAAAAAACTCACCCCCAGCTCTTCTTCCTATGCACCCCATTTTTTTACAGCACCTATTGATTTTTTTTATCCATTTTACACAGTCCACCCCCATTCTAAAAGCCTCTCTCTCCCTCTCTGATTCCCCATTCCTGCGTCTTTCATCTCGGCCCTAATCACTTTCCCCGTAACTTGTCCTGTACAAAGTGAAAACTAAAATTGCTGTACTCATCCTTTTTTTTTCTTCTCTCATTTAGACTTTTCTCTTTGCAAGATTTTCCTTATGTCTAGGGTATTCGGGGGGCATTCTTCTTCTTTGTGTGTCTATTTGTTTCGAATGTTGGTGATCATACTGTCAATTTTAATTTTGTTTGTTGCAATCCGAAATATTTTCAGCAAAAAGTTTTGTTGAGCCACAGTTTGAAGACTTTTCTCTTTGCAATTTTTTCCACATATCTAGGGTATTCTTCTTCTTTGCTTGTGTATTCGTTTCGAATGTTAGTGATCATAATGTCAATTTTAATTTTGTATGTCGCAATTTGGAATATTTTCAGCAGTATATTTTGTTGAAACACAATCTCCATTTTGTCAGTTAGGATATTCTCCTCCTCCCTGGACCTCGTTTGCGGGGGCTCTGGCTATTTTAGCAATGTCATTGAGTGATGGTTTTCTCCAGCTTGGCGATTCTTGTTTGGAAAAAAGTTATATTTAGCCAGCCTATAGTTGGTTAAGAACATAGCGTCTCTATAGAACTTCCGGGTTGCGGGTTCAAATTTCGTCCAGCACCAAAGTTTCTGAGAATATGTATTTATTTTCTTATCAAGCAAGGTTTTATCTGTTGGATACTTTGAAAGTTGTTTCTGGCAGTTGGTCAATTTCAAGCTTTTGTTATTCATTAATCTTCTTAAATCTATTCTATAACCCTTTGTTTCTAAGGTTCCCTTATGAAACGTCCTGATGAATAAAATCATAATTCTTCCAACATACATATTATGTAATTCTCTCTCTCTCATCTTAACGGCACAGGGTGATAAACTATCTAGTGTTTACTAAACTAAGAATGAAAAGAAAGGGTGAAGAGTCCTAACTCTGTCTTATGTAAATATATTCTAATGAATTCGATCATAAAACAATTACCATACATTCCAGATTTGCATGACCAATTGGTTGAGAAAAAAAAGAGAAGATTTTTCAAAACCCCTTCAAAACCCCCCAGGGGTCTTCTTTTTTTCTTCTGAATAACTAACCATGAAGGTGTTTATAAAAAATCATTTCTGGGGTTAAGCGGAAGGCTTAAGAAAAGATCCTGGGTCTAATTTTGTTTTGCATATTTTAGATCATTTAAATATTCTCTTTACTGAACATATCTAAACTTTTTTTGTCTTTGTACCTTCTCTTTTTATTAATGGATTCGTCTCTTTCAGGCCTTTGTTTCTTGTGGGAATTGTTACTCAGATTATTGTGAGACCTGAGCCCCAGGGCCCACGGGCACCAGACCCTCATGGAATTTTACACTCTAGAAAATAATTTTTAACTGAAATTTTCACCTTCTGAATTATGGTTATGCTAAAGAGATAAGTAATGGAAACATGGAATTAGTTAGGTACCTCACATTTTCCCATGTAGTGAAAACAGAATTGACTGTGATAAATGAAGACATCATTTTGATAAATACATTTGTATGATAGTGTGTTGCAATACAGAGTAGTATTGTTGTGAGTATAAGAAGAGCTCTCCCAACTTCAGAGAAAATCTAGAAAATTTATTATCTCCTAATGTACGAGTATTTGTTTTATTATGCAGTAAATACAAAACAATAAATGTTTTGTATTTACTGCATAATTCAATGTTACAAAACATTAAATGTTTTGTATTTTGCCAAATTTTGCCTTGGCTTTTGTTTTAACTATGATCTTTAATAATCTTGATGTCATTGATTCACTCTAGACAGGAGTGTAAAAAGAATTAATAGAGAGCAAGAAAATAATCAATTTTTTCAGGAAAAGAGGCACTAGCACGGGTCCTCTAATATAGAAATCAATATATAAAATGTATTTCTTTTTATATTTATTATCAATAACGTGCTTATATGTAAAGGTACATAATAACTTTACTTTACTATTTCAAAAGGTTAGATTCACGTAGAAAATTAATAAAAGAAGAATCATTTCATTGTAGTTTTTCAATCGCTAGCCGCATAGAAGGGATTTCTCTTTGAATCTGAAGTAGGTGCAAGAAAGAAGAAATAAAATATTTATAGAGGTTATTGATTTTGTTGTGGAATATAAAAAAATCTGTTCTTTTCGACATGATTATAATTCACGAGTTATAGGTGTGATGATCAGATCCCGAGAAACTCTAGAATCGAAATCTAAATGGAAAAAAAGTAAGTCCGTTTCGAAAGCGCTGTTAACTATTTTTTCGTGGTGAAGAGACTACGTTAACTACGTTCGAAGAAAATTCTGTTCCATCCAAACACGTGAGGCTGCTATTTCCGGCCCTACCCAGGCTGGGTGAGGTTAATGTGGGTAGCTGGTACGATTCCCAGCGAATGGAGGGTAAAACCCCCGTCCTAATCCAGGACGTTAAATCAAATAGAATCGTTGGCGTTAGGAAGGGCATCCAGCCATAAAAAAACGTGCTCCACCCTACCAACCTCAACCATGAGGTTGAACAATGCCGACCCCAAAAGCAACATAAGCTAATATGGGATAAAGGCAAGGGAGATATATATATAAGAGACTACGTTAACCACGGTGATATTGACATTTGTTTTGACAGAGATGAGAAAAATTATCGCCTTGCATCTTGAAAGAAATGACACATTGAAATTTCTTCACATAATAAAATCATTCAAGTAAAATAAAGAAGGGTTTTAATCTTCATATTTATTTTAAGTGAAAATGCTAAACAACGAGTTTAATCCGATAAAGTAGTTTGTTCTAAAAAAATATTCGTGGCTTTCGGAAGGAAATACCAATTTTTATGCAAAAACGCGACGGGGAGCAATCCAAAGATCTTTTAGTAAATGATGATCCCTTATTATTACAATAATTCTCAGAGCTGTCTAGAATTAATTTTGTCTCTTTTAACGTAGCCTCAGATAATATTCATTGAAAGGTTACTACCAGGCGAGGTTATTTCTCGAAGCATTTTCTACCACCTAACGCTCTGAGTCTTACTATGTGGTGACATACTCAAATAAATAAGGAAAAATACAAGCATTGTATGAGATCCGATCCAGAGTTCACAGATCCAGGCGCTAGATTGTCAAATGCCGTAACCACATCGTCTACAAATGCATGATTAGAAAATGCCTAGTGTGATCTTGAAGTGAAGCGCTTTCCTTTCGGTAAACCAATATTGAGAATTGTTTCAAACCTATCATGGCTTAACCCCATCCTAGAGTGGAAAACAGAATGGGAAGAAAAAACTTATAACAGTCAGGTCTAGTCAGCCATTGACATCCAACTTCCTGACTTTTGGTGGCCTCGTAAAATAGGGGTTTGCCTGACCGTCCATATAATTCTTCCACCACCTAGAGATATGTATCTGTAGCAATTGTACGGACACGGATGTAATACAATCAGCAACCCAAATTTTCTTCTCTCTATCTACACGGTGGTGAAGTAAAGTTGTTGTTTTTGGGAAAAATTGTCGAGGGTCTATTTTGAAGATTCCATCATCTCCCATTTGATGACAAATGGGAAATGATGGAATTTTGAACTGAGGCAGATATACAGGGTGTCCCACCAAACTTGGACACCTCAAATTACTCGGCCCCTGAAAGAGTTTTTGAAACATAAAAAATCCTAGGGTACATGGTCTAATTATGCGGTTTCAGTCATGAAATTTTTTCTATACAGGGTGGTTCAAAAGTCAGAAATTGAGGTGTCAACTTTCGATTTTTAAATGGATCGACCTGAATTTTATTTGATAATTTTACTTTTAAATGGTTTCTGAGTACTTTTTTAAACTAAAATTTTACATACAGGGTGGTTTTTTTCGACCAATTTTTTTTCTAAATCTCGAATAACTCAAGTTTGTTTAATTTTTTTGATAACAAGAATAGAGAGTGTTTGTGTAATGAAAACACGCACTTTCAATTGGCATCAATTTTTTTTATACAGGGTGTTTCACAAGTGAAATAATGATTTGATTTCTTTTAAAACTGAGTTTTTTTAATTTTTTATTTGGGATTAATAATTCTCGCCTAATTTTACACATTTTTTGTTAGTCATATCGAAAAACAAAACTAAAGTGTTGTACAGGGTGAGACATAATTTTTTTGTGACACCTGTATATGGGCAGTCAAAGAGACGTAAAATTAAATATAAAAACTAAATGTGCAAGAAAAACTTTGATTTTTAATGATATCAAAAAGTTATGGTGTTTTAACTGATATTGTCGCATGGACCACCCTGTAGATATTCTCTTAAACTATCATGTGGGTACTTGAGGTTGTATAAAATTCAACGAAGACTTCGAATCGTGGGGAAAAACAATTAAAAACACACGAATTTTGAAGCCATTTTCAATTTGGTCTACACACTGAATGATTTTAAAACTAGAAATAAAAAGTAGGTAGGTGTAGACACAAAATTGAAAATGGCTTTTTGCATTCATTTTTTTCTTTCAGATTTGGACTCCTCGTTGAATTTCAGACAACTTCGACTACCCATATGATGTTTTAAGAAACTATCTACAGGGTGGACCATGTGACAATATTAGTTAAAACACCATAACTTTTTTATATAATTAAAAATCGAAGTTTTTCTTGCACATTTAGTCTTTCTATTTAATTTTATGTCTCTTTGACTGCCCATATACAGGGTGTTACAAAAAAATTATGTCTTACCCTGTACAACATTTTAGTTTTGTTTTTCGATATGACTGACAAAAAATGTGTAAAATTAGGTTGAATTATTAATCCCAAATAAAAAATCAAAAAAACTCAGTTTTAAAAAAAATCAAGTCATTATTTTACTTGTGAACCACCCTGTATAAAAAAATTTGATGCCAATTGAAAGTGCGTGTTTTCATTACACAAACACTCTTTATTCTTGTTATCGAAAAAATTAAACAAACTTGAGTTATTCGAGATTTAGAAAAAAAATTGGTCGAAAAAAAACCACCCTGTATGTAAAATTTTTGTATAAAAAAGTACTCAGGATCATTTAAAAGTAAAATTATCAAATAAAATTCAGGTCGATCAATTTAAAAATCGAAAGTTGACACCTCAATTTCTGACTTTTGAACCACCCTGTATAAAAAAAAGTTCATGACTGAAACCGCATAATTAGACCATGTACCCCAGGATTTTTTATTTTGCAAAAACTCTTTCAGGGGCCGAGTAATTTGAGGTGTCCAAGTTTGGTGGGACACCCTGTATATCTGCCTCAGTTCAAAATTCCATCATTTCCCATTTGTCATCAGTTGGCCAGGTCCTTTTTAATCTCCGCTGGTTCGAGACTGGTTCACTGAGGTCCCGGATCAGCTGGTTTGGATGTTGAGGGATTCGCTTCTGGTAGATGAGTGGTCTGCTGTGATAATCGCCAAAGCTGCCATATTCTATTTGTAACAATAGATCCCATTAGGTCGTAGATAATAAAGGTCAGTCAATTTGACAGCGACATCATTACGACTGAACATGTGGATATAAGTATTCTGTAGACTGCATTAAATACATCCTCTAAGAACATCTACCTTCAGAAGAGCTTGAAGAGGAGGCAGTAATCTCTGTGTCCTCTTCTCGCCCAGTTCCTGCTATCATAATAATAATAACACTCTTCAGTGGAAGGTAACTACCAGGCGAGGTTTATGCTCAAAGCATTTTCTACCACCTAACCCTCAGAGTCTTATTATTATGTGGTCACAAACTCAAATTAATGAGGAAAAAATTCATGCACTGGGTGGGATTCGGACCAACGGATCCCTACACTACCTGGATCACCAGACTAGCGCGTTAACCACTTGACTACCAGTGCTATTGTGTCACATCTCGCCCGTCAGAAAGGAGTGATACTATAGGATGGGCAAGCTAAAACACAAGCAGATTGCAACCGTCTATAGTAGCTGCTGTTTCATAAAAAAAAGCTGTGAAACAATCATTTCTTTTTTTAATACCAGATTAGCATCGTATGGATTGGAAAATAAGACGAGGCATAAAAATCGGTGACAAATCCAAAATTGCAACTAACCCATCACCAACTAAGGACGCTGCTGAATACCACTTATTCCTCATACAGGGTGCTTCAGAAAAGTGTGCCTTTATTTTAACCACGTGTTGTATGGACCATTTTAGGGGTGGAGGTCAAGTCTATAATAAGAAGGGCGAAAGTGCTTCATAAGGGAGATACACTCTAAAGGTTCTTGATTTTTTTAAGATTTTGAATTACGCCTTACCTGTTAGAGTTATTGAAACACGGAAAAAGGTCGACTCCCAGACTCCCAATACAAGATTACGCCGTTATTGTGATGTAGAAATCGAGGTCATTGCACTCTCTCCCTTATGAAGCACTTTCGCCCTTTTTGTTATAGACTTGACCCCCCCCCCCTAAAATGGTCCATATAATACGTGTTTAAAATAAAGGCACACTTTTCTGAAACACCCTGTATAGGTGTGAAGTTAGGCAAAACCTCATGACTTGGTGGCTATGGCTTGAACACGCGAGCAAGTTGTATTTCCACTACCAGAAATGCTGCGGCCGGTGGATGACATCCTTCAGATTGATTCCTGCAAGTGCAGCAAAGTCTGGCTACCAGCTGTAAGAAAGCAGGTTTTTGGTGTTCACCTATGCACAATTGTGCATACAAGTACTACGCAGGCTAATCCAGCAATAACGCTCCCGCCACTGATTTGAACCTAAGGGTACTCACCAGACTATTAGGCGAATTAGAAAACGGCAACTTCGTCATGGACAGCACAAAATTGAAACGCGTTCGAAAGTTATGGCCTTAGAGTGAGGACTTTTGAGTCATCCTGTATAAAAACATGAAGCACTGTGTAAGTCGTGCCGTTCTTATAAAAGGGTTTCAGATCTTCCCTATTTACCTATTTGTGTTTATAATATTCTTTTGGTTAATCTCCTCCTCTAATTTCTATTCAGCTCTTCTCCCTTCTTTTGTTTTTTCTCACTGAATGAGAAAAAAAACTCAATGTTTGAATTAAAGAAAATATAAGAAGAAAAACTGGATCCTCATTTGCATATTGCATGTCACTAACGCATTTTGATTTCACATCTTTCACCCAGAGGCTAATTTTTTTCTCATCTCTTTACTTTTTTTACTAGGGATACGCAAGTAACTGGTTACAACGGTGTGTCAGGCCTTTCTTTTAAAGATAAAAAATATTAATCATGAAAGAAAACTGAGAGTCGTCCTTTTTTTTCTTATGATTGTAATTAATGTGAATAGAAAAACTAAAAATCTTTTGTCTTTAGAAAGTTCTCTCATGCCTGAGAAATTCAAATTCCCTGATGAGAAGCCTCTATCTCATGTTCTCCAACGTTCATTTTATTAAAAACTATTGTTCTAATTTGTACGTTTTTTTTTTTTTTTTGTACGCAACCATTCTAAATAAATGACTGTAACGACTTTTAAGGAAATCTGGAAATATTGTTTCGGACGTTATGTATTACCAACATAATCCACATACACATGCCCACATTACACGCCTTTGCATGGTGTTTAGAGCCGTGGGGTGAATTACTGATGTGATATTTTTTACCGTTGGGTGTAAGGATTTCTTATTTAAAAATAGTAAAACAAAAAAATATTTTAATATGAAAATTGCAAGCTATTATTCTAGGTCATGTACAGCGACATGTATTCCTCTTTGGATTGACAAAGATATTTTGGTTGTTGTTTCCAGTTTGGTCAACCAAGATTCGTAAATATTGATAGTAGGCTTTGACATTCATATCCTTCACTAATTGTTTCATGTAGTCCAGTGGGTAGTCTTCTAACAGTGTTTTGGCTTCTCTTTCAATAACTTTTGCAAACAGCCTTCTGTGTCTGAGTATAATGTCTTATGACTTGCACTTGTTCATTTAACTCTTCGATTTCTTCCTTCTCTTACCGTTCTAAATACTTCCTCATTCGTTGCATGTTGTATTCAACCGATCTTCAATTTACTCAACTGCTATCAACTTGGTTTCTTCTGATTTTCCAATTGCCCATGATTTGCTACCATGCAGCAGATCCATAGTTCGGTATGTAAAAGAATTGTTTTTTTATTATAAAAGCACACTAAGCTTGCATTTGTCTATTTCTTATTTCCTTTTGCCTGATTACGTCATTTCTTATCCAACTAAACTTCTCAAGAATTTTAAATTCTGAGATACTTTGTAGGTTGTGCAGCAAACTTAGATACCCAGAAAAACATTTTACCTTGAACAACAAGGATATGTGTTCAGAGGATTGGCATTCGAAACCACGAAATCTCGAAGATTTAAGAGATTTGACAAAAAATTGGGTTCAAAACTTGAAGAAGAGACTGCAGATCGGCGAGCTGCATGTTATCTCACAGTCTCACACAACGTCTGTCAAAGTTTGAGCCCGGCCATTCAAAGGAGGAATGCAGCCAGAATTGCCGGGTAGCATCTCCGAATGAAGTTTATGTTGTATAGTTTAAATTAAAATAATATAATTTTAACATCAATGGATTCTATGGCATTACTTCTCAGTATATTTATCTATAATATCAGAAGAATAAAAAATGTATTGTAAAAAAATTGCTGCATTCAGCTTTGAACACAAGAAGTTTTAATTCATCAGTGTTCGTTTTTTCCAAGCAGCCATAAAATAAATTTCCTTTATTTATTTTTTTGAAGAAATATGCCAAAAATCGCAAACATCTGAGTGACTTTGGCGAAGTTGTAAATGGTCAACAAGTTGGATTCCAACCAACCCTTCAAAGGTTATCCATTGCCATATTTTGTCTCGTTGGAAATGATAAAAATAACAGGTCGACCTACATACACAGTACCAAAGTTACTCACTTGCTCAGGAGGTTACGACATGTCCAAATATATTATGTAAATTTTTGAAATCTGAGCCAAAAATGTATTGATTTTTTTTGCTCCAATTCACTATACTTCCGATATATCTATATCTATAGATATGTTACGCTCAACTGCCGAAATCGCTTATTGAGCAAATGTATGCACACTTCGTGATCTGGTATCATCCAAAAGCCCAAATGATTTGCATGGTTCTTAACCTCGGCCCTTGAAAAAGAGAAAACTGAAAAATGATCACATCGCGATATGGTAGGGAAGAATACCAGATAGCGGACCTTTTTGAGGAAATGCTGAAACCGCAATGAGTGACATAAGATCTAGGTTAGGTGTACTCTGAAAAGCTTGTAATCCGGCTAGTGTGGCTTTTCTTTTCTTCATTAGATCGCGGATTTGGTTAAATCTTCTAAAAATCTTTGGCAAAGAAGTCATCGGTTTTCAGCTACCTTGACATTGTTGCGCAGCTATCTGTATTGATCAGTAACCGAAATTCGGTCTTTGAGGATTTTTTTTTAACGAAGGGAAAATATTCTGAGGAAACTATGAACCCGATACACAAGTAAATAGCTGACAAATTCTGTACCCAAGAACAAAGACCATGGAGTAAAAATACATTGTGATATGAATTTACACCCCAACGTGAGTCCCAGCTACCGAGAAAGGCCTTCCCAACTATAAGATTGCGGAAATGGGATTTGGTGAACCCACTAAAAATAACCCCTCGTTGAACCAAGGTAAAAAATGTGGCAATTATAATATTTCATCTAGAGGTCTTTGAGCATTTGAGAGATATCAACATCGCGACGTGTGCTTTTTTGTCTCGCGATTTCGGCAAGTTTTTTTTTTTAATTTAACTATCACATCTCTTATTTCTCTACCTGACTAAGACTAATAAGTTCTATTATTCCAGCAGTAAGCCCAAGTCGTATTATTATTTGGTCGAAATCCCAAATGGAGGATAAATTGTCATGTCTTGGCTGGTTTACGAATCCGCGGCCTTTCGATTACCAGACCGAAGCCTTGACCACTGAGCTACAGGAATAGAATATAGAAAAAAAAACTAATCTACAACACACTGCCTATAATATTTAACTTGTGTCTTGAAAATAAATATGATCAAATTATTATATTCAGGTAATTGATAAATTTGATCCACTAACTCTCCACCATTACGTAATGAGAAAATAAACACGAATCAGAAAGTTTTTGTGGTCCAAAAAAGTGTAGGTACAAACATAAACAAATATTGACTTAAACTTTCTCTTCACAAGACATCGGGAGAAAACCAAAGTTCACGAAACTCTACAAGCTTGCAAGAGAATGCTAATAAATGTCACACTCCCTGTTATCACTCCTTGTCGAATTCTTATATACATAAATAACGTTTAACCTGCTGAAGTTACAAGAACGCGAGGTTTCTTCATCTCTGGGCCAAATACATTAGGAGAGTTCTCCATTGATTTTAAACCACAGGTACTTAATATGTATGTATATAGCTAAATGTTGACTTTATTCAAATCAATAACATTTAAAGGGTATCCAGGAAATAAGAAATGAACGAAAGAGAGAGAGAGTAGCATACTCCTTTCTCCTTACATTTCGGTGCAATAGGTTTATTTGATACATTAAGACCATTAGGTAATAGCTTTTAATTTGGTCATAAAGCAAGGAGTAAACAAGCTCAAAAAACTAGTCAGATTTCGAAAAATTAGATCAGCTGAAAAAAAAGCGGACAACTCAAAAAAAAAAAAATAAACCACTTTGAAATGATTATGAGATATTGATTCAGTTTAGTAAAAAAAAAAAAAAAAAATGTATAAGAAGTGATCTTATCACCCAAAGAAAGCAAAGAAAAAAAAGAGAATTGGCGAAAAGAAGAGAAAGTGTTTTTTTAGAAACCTGGTCAACAACAAAAGCTAAAGCGAAACTATTAAGTAGCAGAAATGAAAATCTGGAGAACTTGAGATGGATGTGTGGTATTTAGAGGAGAGTTACAGTAAAATTTGAAGAAAGAGTAGACGAATATGGTTTAGACACCCTGAGAGAAGAGATAAAACAGAAAAATTGTGAAACTAGAGGTGAGGAAAAGAGAGAGGCCCAAGCTTAGGTGGATAAGTTATGGTAGTGGAAATTTTGAGATGGAAGAGGTAGGTAGAAAAGGGAGGATGCCAGAAAGAAGTGGAGAAAAAGACATCGTCAAAACAACGCCGACCCCAAGTAAGTTTCAGAAAAGGTAAAGTCATATTAAGTACACGTCTGTACAAAATTTGACGTTTTTATCTCTTCAAAGTGAGGAGATATGACGTCCTTTTAAAAATGACAATATTAGCCTTCAATGAGGCCAGATCGCATTGACCCAACACCTAAATGGGAATTATTGTGTCACTTCTCACTCATCCGAGGTGAGGCATACTACGGGATGCGTAAGCTACATCACAGACCATCAGAGTTCACAGTAGCTGCTACGAAATGAAAAGTTCATGGATACGACATAAAAAAGGCAGTGAAACACTCATTTTTTTAAATTATTTTTTGCACCATGTTCTGAACGGTCCGGACAACAGATCAAAATTGTTTAACAGTTTTGGCTTGTGATAGACGGTGCATAGCGTGTGGAACTTGTCTCGTTAATAATGTTTTATTTTCATTACTGAAAAAAAAACACCATTAACGTCACCTATTTTAAACATTTTTTAAGAAAAAAAAAGTTAAAAAAACACACCAACAATGTTAATACTATGAGATCTAAAAGACCCACACGCCCGTTGAGAGAAGAAAAAATAAAACCTTCTTGTGTAAGAGGGTTGGCTCGATGTCATATAGAGAAATAATAGCTAATATCTCCCTTTGACAATAATTTATGCAGGGTCTTCTTTCTACTTCTTTTTTTGTTTGTTTTTTTTTTTTGTATTGACAAAAATAAATTATTGTATAGGTATTGGTACACACACATAAGACGCGTCAAAAATATTAATATTCATATTTGGAAAATTTGGTCTAATGACACGAGGTTTGAAAAATTACTTTTATCCAGAGAAAAAGCGAATATTGGTGAGAACTATACAGGTATAGACTTATTTAAAGTAGACCGAAAGATGACATGGTAAATAAAGAGTTCCATCTCTTTATTTGTCTTCGAAAAAGCACTAAAAGAAACCCAAAAACATGTTGTTGGCGACAGTAGCAGAAATTGAACATACCGATGGTGAGATATTCAAAATAGAAGTTTTTTCACTGCGGACAAAGCCTGTGATATACTCATCTTTGGGTGGAAGAGATTGCCACAGGCAATAACCCCGCCCTTTAGGTAGGACATTAGTGTTATTTCTTTTTACTTATTTATTTTGTCATTTGTTTGTTTTTGACATTTTCATGTCTTTGCTCTGGCACATAACCAAAATTATGTAACGAAATTATGTGACGAAATTATGTAACGAAATTATGTAACGAAATATTAAATTATAAAAAGAGAGAAGAGAAAAAGTATGTGTCATGCGCACAATAACGAAATATTAAATTATAAAAAGAGAGAAGAGAAAAAGTATGTGTCATGCGCACAATACGAAATTTGGTCAGTTAAGTTTTAGACCTTGAATAGTAAAGATGAAAATGTCCCAATGGTTGCAGACTCGTATGCAAGCGTTTTTTTTTTTTTTTTTTTTTCTTAATTTTATACTATTAACATTGTACTCTGTCCTCCTAATAAAGCATACTATAATAATAATAATAAGTTTTAAAAATAATAAACTTACATCGACGGCGCCGTTCCACATGTAATGAACGTCGTGGTGCGCCGCATTGGTGGCGGCGGAGCTCATGTGTTCCGCCATGACCGACATCCAGTGCACCAGCCCTTGTGGGGGCGCTTGGTTGCCCCCCTGAGGGCCCCCACCCCCCGCCACTGACCCGCACTTGTTACTCTGGGCCGCGGGGAGGGGCTGGTTGGGCTCAGTGGAGGACCACACGAACGCTGCGGCCGCCTTCTGAAACAGTCATGAAGTAGAATAAATTATTGAACCGATTTTCCTCTTTGTTGCGAAGCGTTCCGCAATCCGGAACCTTTTGATCTCCCTCTTTCTTTAGAGTCAAATAAGATCGATTACCACGCACTGAAAATTATTGGAACATTTTTTTTAAAACTAAAATTTACGGAACAATGTTACTTTTATTACATTGTTTAAACATAAAATTACAATTGCAAAGTTATGTATACATATGTTGCGAAACGTTCGAAAATGTTGTCTCGAATTTAGATGAGAAGTGTTGCGAAGCAATGTTTCACTTCCTGTGATTCGATTCATTGATTCTAAAGGAAAATGGATAATGAAACGCGTTGCAACATTTCTAGAAAAAGACAAAAAAATGATGCCCTCAGTAGGAAACCGGACTAAGTGCGGAAGTTAGTGTTGAAGTAGCTTCAGTGAGTTTTTCAGGTACATATTACTAATATGTTAAACGGGTGTCTATTACTCGTACGTACGACCCTATTTATCTTTAGAAATCTGGTTACAGTGGTTTACATGTACCAAAGAAGGCAAGCAAGTGGGCATGACGAGATTGTAAACACCTCACTCACTACTTATTGTTTCATTCTACTACTTCATGGGACAGGCAGGAGAAGTGAGCAGGGAGTGACATCCTGAATGTAAACACTTCACTCGCCTGCTCATTGTTTCACTTCTACTACTCATGAAGTACGCAGAGAAGTGACATCACAGATGTTAACATTTCATCGCCTGTATTGCTCACTCTACTGTTACTTCTGCAAAGAATTACTTAGACGGGGCAGTACAGTGGGCAGCAGTCAGGTGCTCACGTGAGCTAAATGTAAACCAGCGTGCCGTGCCCAGACAAGTATATGACAATTTTTACAGAAGGTAAAGAGAAGGTATAATGAATCATAAATTGAATCTGCAACACATAATAAAGATACCTGAAGGGTGCGTTTATCTCTACACCCAACCCTTAATCGACAGAACACTCATATTTCATTATTCTAGGAATAAGGTAATTGAAAATATTTTTATTTTTTCATATCTCTTGTCGTTTATCCAGAATGGTCCTGAAGCTGTCGAAATACTGCCTCATGGGTATCTATGGCAATGAAATCTTTCGCATCAGATCCTATATACAAACATAGTAAGTACATTACCAAATGTATAATAATAATTAAGTTAAATAAAACTATCCATTCCTCATTCAAGTCATAATTGTAAAGGAAGAACCCTCAAATTTAACCAAGTTTTTTTTGTTACCAACTTTATTTCTTTGTTTCTTACCTGCCCATTGTTATTGGGTTCGTCAGTTCCTTCCTCCTCATTGCTACCCTCTTCCTCCTCCTCACTCTCATTGAGCTCGTTATCACTAAATTTGGCCTTATCACTAATCGAACAGTTGATTGGTGACGGACTGTTCTTCAGTTTGATCGAATTGAAACACATTTTCTCAGCGACTGCCACTTTACCGAATGCTAACAATTGTTTGTAGTACAGTTCCGAGGAGAACATGAAAGGCTCAGAGGCAATTTTGATTGAGGATACCTGGTTCTGATGCTTCATTTGTTTAAGAGATTTAGATGTCATCCTGAGGAAATTGTTTTCATCTTGTACTTTGTTATCAAGAAGCCATGTCATCTAAGAAATAATCTGAAGTTCTAAAAGTGTTCAGTTGATAGCACTGTTACTTCAGTTCTGCACTTGTCTAATGATTTTCTTTTGGTAAATTATTTACTCAAATCACATTATCTATCCTTTACCAAAAAATAATAAATTTGCCTTATTTTTATGACTCAACTAGGGCTAAATAAGTTCCATTATTCTACCAATAAGTCCAGGTCATATTATTTTTGTGATCAAAATCCCAAATGGGAGGATAACTTGATGGATTAGATGGTCCAAGCTGTTTTAGAGGGTTCTATGGAATCCATGGAAGCATCGAAATGACACAAATGTTCGCAATCATCATTAAAGGATCGATTAAAGAAATCAAGGAATTTGATACAAGCTGAAGCTGTAGTCAAGAAAATGGGACATTTTTTAACTGTGTTCTCGCCTGATCAAGAGAGAGATGGTCACTGAGATATTGAACTAGATTTAAAGACTATTGGTATTTGAAACTTTTTGTACATAACTAGGCCATACAATTAGGCGATTTGCTCTAGCATACAATTTGCGATCAATGGTGGCGTGAAAATATTTAAATGTTGACGAAATAAAAGACAACTGTTTGGAACAAGCCAACGAAGATCCTTGCTTGTAGTTCGTGGAAAGAAGCAACAAGTTTGTGTCCCTTCATCGGCAGAACGGAGGACTCTGGTTACAGTTGAATAATAATAGTATCAGTGCTACCGGACATTTCATGCCTGGAAGTGTGTTCTCTAAGAAGAGGGCGATGATGGTCTCATGGTAGGAGCAACACCTTATTCAACTACAGATTTGTTATTTGATTTGAAAAGTTTATTCAATTTGCAAAGCCATCAGCAAACAATCTACTCGGTTAGTAAGACACATAAAAAACACAATCAGTATAAACAGAAAAGTGAGAATTAAAATAGATCTACATGAATACTAGAACATACGTGGACAGCTGTTTCGGGCTTATTTGCTCTCATCAGCAGATAATAGTTCTTAATGCCCATGCCATCAATAACCTCTCTATTTTAATCCGTGCAAACAGAAAAGTGACAAGAAGTGCAACATCTAAATACACTCGGAAGTGATATAGAACTAATCCAACATTGTTGTTCATATTGTGCTTTCCGCTACACTGCACACATCTCCTGCAACATCTTGATGTGTCCTTGACTCCTGCCTGGACTTACTACGAGCAATAAATAAGAAAATTGTTCATATGAAACCCAGGCCGTCACCAGCCTCCGTTGTGTAACGGCTGTGACTAGCGTGGTCCAGAGATCCGGAGTTCGATCTTGGGTTTGGTCAGAATTTTCCAATAAAAAAATATTTTCCCTGATCCCTCTGAAGTAAAGTGCACGTGAGGCTGCCATTTCCGGACCAACCCAGGGTGGTACAATTCCCAGCGAATGGGGGTTTAGCATTGGGAATAGTAGTCGTCCGTCGCGTCGTGTAGACAGCAGTTGATAGTTTTGCTGCAACTAGAATTATCCTTTCCACCCTGATAACTCCCCAGATTACCTTACAGAAACCAATGCGAGAAGAATGAGCACGTCTGAACCGACCAAATCTTTAAACATCTAATCGAAGGTCATATTGATGTATTACTGGTTCATTAGCCAATTCAACAGGAAGTAGTAAACGCCGCACGTAGTAAAACTGTTATCATCAAGGCTCGTCAAGACAGAATTAAAAGCAAATGACATGTAGCTTCTGAGAAATAAAAGCTTCAACTTCTGAAAAGACTAATTTGGTCAAAAAAAGAAGCGAAAAAAAAAAAAAATTCACGAGCCAAAGAATTTAGGATTCATTCATGAGTGTATTGTTTGCAAGCAAATGTTGTGCTCATGAAATTTGGTCTAGAGTTGCTGGTCGATGACCAAAACCAGAACTTTACTTGTGATTTTTGTCAGTAAAAGTGTAGAAATTCCACTTTGATTTTAGTATATACGATTTTCTCTTCTATGTCAACACAAAGTAGCCTAGTCGACAGGTATTTTCAGATGGAAAAAAGTTGGAAGTTTTTAAAAAATTAGAATATTTATTGTTTAGGATAATTAACATTTTTCTACAATAGAAAGTATTCAATCATGTTTCTATATTAATTCGTTATTTAGCTATGGTGCTTCCAAGGAAGGGTTATTTTTCCATGTTTTCTTAAAAAATGTAGAATTTCAACTTATTTTATCTGTTAAACCCAAATCCAAATGACCAATTTTGTCTTTACGGTTTTTGCTGAACTTGAAATAGTCAATATTTGATA
Organism: Bactericera cockerelli; assembly: GCA_024516035.1. NCBI lineage: Eukaryota > Metazoa > Arthropoda > Insecta > Hemiptera > Triozidae > Bactericera > Bactericera cockerelli. Next base: position 44,840,205 of record CM044957.1, read on the forward strand.
ACCTCTTTTTTCTTTTAAGCTTTTCTGTATTCTTCTAGATGACAGGACCAGATGATTTAAAAAAAATCTTATTAACCGATTTACTAAATTTTCATACTAGCATTTGATAAAGAACTATGTATATTTATATTATTGTTCACCATATCTGAGACCTCAACTATCTATCAATTTTTCGTTAAGTAATTTCAAACCTTATAGTGCCCGGTATTTGACAACCTTCTCCATCAGTAAAATTATTTTGCAAAATTAAAAAAAAGATATGTAAAGATTTTTTGTGTATCTGAAAAAAATACGGTGATAATTCTGTTTGCTCCTTTTTATGTGCGTAAATTGCACCCTCATCTGATGGTTATTTAATGACGTCAATAGTATCTAATACGCTTGTCTAAGAGCAAGAATTCCGAGGAGTCAACTTCAAAAAATTTAACGACTCTGTATCTCTCTCTCTTCCACCTCCATCTCCATCAAGCATTTCTGTACCCTCTTTACCTTGTTATTTTTTAAACTTTTGAAAACTTTTTATTTTGTTTAACCAAGTTTCAAACAAGTTACTTCTTTTGTTCTTCGGTAAGAACTTGTTAAATATAATGTGTAGGTATTTAGTCTTTATATGATCCATCTCGCACAAAAATTGTTGCACTTTGTGTTTATCATATCTACAGATGCGTCACAATCACTTGTGGTTATGTTATTTTGAAAGAAAAAAAAATACCCGATCCACACAGCCGAAACGGTACGAAAACACGATGGAAAACTAATTTTTGTACACTGAATGCAGGAAAAAGCGTCAAGACGTAAAAAACAGGTAATTTCGTGTCGGATTTTTCTTCGTGCCTTTGGTCATAAAATATAGGTAGGTAGTTTTCTCAATGTTGGAGAAACCCAGCTCAAATAATATATTTGAAAATTATGTTGAGTTAGAATTCAGTGCTCACAATAGGAAAGTTCCCGGAGTACTGAGAAAAAAATAGAAATAAAAATATCATATCCTATACATGTAGGTACATAAAAGCCTTAGATACACATAATACTGGGTGAATTGGATCTAGTGAAAATTTCTTGGGAATATTTCCGAGTCTCAAATAAGAAGAAAGTTTCCTCCAACTCTAAATTCAAGTCCCAACACTCATGCTAATGCCTGATAATTTGTGGGTATGGCATATGAATTGAACGTGAACGTTCCCATAAAATCAATTTCATCTTATCTAAACAGTTTTTTTAGTGTTCTTTTTTTTTTCTTCAAAGATACTTTTACCTTGCTAAAATAATTTTAATCCTAATTCTCCCAAGCGGCTTTAAAAGCCGCATTTCATTAAACATAGAAATCAAACTGATTTCATTGTTATGAAAATATTAGGTATTAGGTACTTTCTAATAAATACGTTACTTCTTATACATAAATACATTTGCATTAAAAGTAAATCAAAAAAGTTTATTATTTGATTATTCTACAATAAAGATGGAATTTATTTAAAATGGATCTGGGAAATACGACAATCTGACAATCCAGAAAATCCTTAAACTGACTAAAAGTCCCGATTCATCCTGTATATTGGAATACATTCAAGGCAAGACAAAAAATAAATATATAAGAGTTGATAGAGGAAAAATGGGGAAAAGACGTTTGGGGTATAAAGAGACGGTGGTATTGTAGGATGCAATATGGAAGTATTGAACATAACAGAGGAAGAGCGGAGCCAAGTGAGGGGACGTAATGTATCCTATGCAGAAATACACGCGCAGAGCCATGTAAGAAAAGAACATTTTTTCCCTTTTTTCCTCTCTAAAATAGAACAGGATCCCAAGTTTCATACCTATTTTTTATGCCGTCTATAAGATAGTCTGAGACGGTGAGAAGAACCAGCACAGATGGATTTTCAGAGATTTTTTGAGAACTTCAGAGACTTTTTCCTGTAGGAGTATTACGAACTGATAATCGTTTAGCTTTCTTATCTTAAAGTAAATTAGGGTGAAATTTTCGATGTCAAGTTTTTAGGTACTACCAGAACAAATTTTAGGGTCAGTAGAGCTTAAATCCAAATTTTCAGCCATAGGTCCATGTTTTAGTGAACAAGATATCTCAATAACGGTATAAACTTAAAGCTACATACTACATGTGTCAATAAGTCGTCAAACTAGGTCATAGAGCGCGCCACTAGCGCGCTGTTTGTTTTTAAAACTTTTAGTAAAAACGGTCATCGGACACGCGTTGGTATATTGTGACTTTTAAGTATTTCTCCAAGCTATTGAATATTTAGTGAAGCTACTTTTTATTACATTCCTTATCCTATAGAAAGAAAAGTGATGGAATCACCCAAAAAAAAATTCAAAATGTCAATCTGGACACGTAATAAAAAAAAAATCTGTTTTTTGATTGGTAAAATACTGTGGAAGCTCGAGAATGGTTATGAAAGTGTTTTCATCAAAAGAAATCATTTGTTGGTGGTGTGGACAGTTCGAAGTGTAAAACAGGTGGTAAAACATACACCGAAGACAAGGATCGCCCAATACGTGCCATTGGGGTCGTTACACCAGAAATCACTCAATAACCGCTGAACATTGTGAGAGCTATTTGTAAAATTAGTTACAAGAAATAGCTGACACCCTACAGCTTATTAAAATGTATTTAAATTATTATATAAAGAATTGGTTATGCTGAAGATTTTGTCCAAGTGGGTACGTTTACTGACAGTTGACCAAAAACAACAACGGATTGATGATTCTGAGCATTGTTTGGAGATGTTTAACCGCGACAAAAAAGGATTTTTCCCGCCGTTACGATGCATGAGACGTGGGTTGATACACCTCTATACACCGGAATTGAAACGAGTGTCAGCCGAACAGTCAGGAGATGGCCCCACATGTCAAAGAAAAACCACTCTTTTGCCAAGACAACTCTCTAATCCACAACTCTAATGCGAATGGGGTTGGACCCCGTAAATTCGTAAAAATTAAATAAATAAAAAATAAAATAAAAAAGTCAATGAAAAGAACGCCAAAAATATTAAATTTATTATTCATTCTAAATAATCGCTGTGTTATCAATATGCTAACTTATTTCTAGATACTGAATATAAATACGATATTGAATTTCTACAAACAAATTCAATTGAGTCAACATTAAGGGAATTTCACCACTTTTTGGCGCTGGTTAAAAAAAGCCCAATTTTTCACGGCCTAATCTTTTACGGCCCAAAAACCTGCAGCATTAAATATTTTTGCCTTTCAAGAGAAAGTGCTTTCATAGGAGAAAACCTTTTATTTGCTGTTTTCATTCACTACTTTATCCTTCATCGTGGTCAGAGGAACACATCTTAGGCCCGAATTAATAAACGCTGCTGTGGTGGACACTGTCACTAAAGTATCTGATTCCAGCTATGTGCATGGCTGTTACCATGGTAACAACAACAATATAATGACAGTCTCCGCTTTAGCATCGTTCATAATTTCGGGCCTTAATCATTATCACTATGTGAAGTCATAACATTTGGGAACAGTGTTCCGATGGTAGTGTTTCTTGAATTCGTGCAGCTTCTACGAGCCAATATACTCAATGGGTGCAAGTAAGATGCACTTACTTACGCCCATTGAGCATCTCACGTACTACATGTATGTTATTAACTGGGCCAATCACCACCGAAACTTGGCACCTTTGATCTCTCTTTTGATGGGGTTACTTTGCACCAAAAGCTAGTACATCGTACAAACACGTCCAAATACTGGAGGGTCAAGCCGGTTACCTACTGAGCTTGTACAACATTTACAGCCGTATTTATGAACAAAAAACGCCGTTCGAGCAAGGTCTGAAGCATGATTTCCTTTGTTGGCCAATACCTTGCTTGAGACAGTGCTCAGACAATATTCGCTGTTCATAAATACGGGTGTTAGTTTCCACACGTTCCGCAACACGAATTTTTAATGCAAAATGTTGCAAAGCAGTAATTGAGCAGTCCTGCCCTGCAGTAAAAACATGAAAATTACATGCATTTATGACAACAAAATACAGTGGAACCTAGATAAACAGGAATTCAAGTGACCGACAGTAGGTATGTTCCTACTTATTGAGGTTCCCTGATTAAAAACGTTTTTCAAATCAGGAAACTTCAAGGGCCACGAGCTTTTTTTTTCTACTTTATCCAGGTTTCCTGACTACACAAGTACTGTTTATCTAAATTCGACTGTATATTATGATGGAAATAACTTACCGCAAACTATTATACAATTCTTCTCGTAGCGAATAAATTTTGCAGAAAAATGTTTTTAAAATATTTAAATTTATATTTTCACCACAGTTACAATGAAAAATCGTGTAATGTTCACGTTAGTTTATTTTAAGTAAGATGACCTGAGATCCTACGTAAAACAAAAGATATTAAGGAGAATGTTCAACATTGGCTAAAACTGTGTCAATAATAATCATCCAACGGAGTACCCTTTACCGTTAAAAGAGCAGCAATGCCCTTAAAAGAGCTCTAAACCTCTAAACTTTTGAGTCTATGTATTGTATTCCAGCTTATGTACTCAAGACGCGTTATTATGTCGTCAAAATCCCAAATGAGAGGGATGACTTGTTATGTTTCGGGATGGTTTCAAACCCGCAACTTCTGGATTACAGGACATACGAGACATCTTGGACATACCAGTGCAGAATTTGATTATACAGGGTGTAAATTAATGTTTGCACGATAATTTAGGAGAATCTCTCTGGGTACAATGTAGAAAGGGTTCACTCTCATAAAAAAAAAATTCCCAAGAAATGCTTCCTCTACCTTCTAGGAGTTTTGAATGTCGAAATAAAGTGTCATTTTGTCTAACTCTCGAATTGACATAACTGTCCATAACTTTATGATTCTATCAAACTATCTATCACACATCACTTTCATATTAATAAAGTTTTCAGGGGCGTTTGTACGCGGCCACCGGCACTCAAAACGTTAAAACTTCTTTGGAGGTTTTAGCCTTATTTTAAATAGACCACTTCAAGTGAAATATTTTTCTGTACAAGATCTCAGATTTTTTGGTAACAAATGTACATGTACGTAACACACAAAATACTTTTAGATTGACTTTTTATTGTTTAATATGTGCAATCTTCAGAAAAGTTATGGCTTATGCTAGTGTTATCTGTACAGAAAGATATGATATTTCCATTTATTCGTTATTTCCTAACCACACTTTACACTCAAGACATTGCCCTACATGTATTTTCCTAACCCTACTATACACTCAAAATATTACATTACGTGTATAATTCCTAACCCCATTATACCCTCAAAACATTGCCCTACATATTTTTTTTCGAACCCCACTTACATTCAAGACATTGCCCTACATGTATTTTTCCCAACCCTAGTATACACTCAAAAAGACATTGCCCTAAATTTATTTTCTCAACCTAACTATACACTCAAGACATTGCCCTACATGTATTTTTCCCAACCCCATTTACACTCATAACATTGCTCTACACATGTATTTTTCTCAACCCTACTATACACTCCAGCATTGCCCTACATGTATTTTCCTAACCCCACTATGCACTCCAGACATTGCCCTACATTATTTTCCTAACCCCATATACACTCAAACATTGCCTACTGTATTTTCCTAACCCCACTATGCACTCCAGGCATTGCCCTACATGTATTTTCCTAACCCCACTTACACTCAGCATTCCTACATTATTTTTCCCAACCCACTTACACTCCAGCATTGCCCTACATGTATTTTTCCAACCCATATACACTCCAGACATTGCCCTACATGTATTTTTCCAACCCCACTATACACTCAAGACATTGCCCAACATGTATTTTCCTAACCTACTATACACTCAAGGCATTGCCCTACATGTATTTTCCCAACCCTACTATACACTCAAGACATTGCCCTACATGTATTTTTCCCAACCTCATTATACACTCAAGACATTGCCCTACATGTATTTCCCCTAACCTCACTATGCACTCAGCATTGCCTAGATGTATTTTCCCAACCCAGTATCACTCAAGACATTGCCCTACATGTATTTTCCCAACTCCATTCACTCCAGGCATTGCCCTACAATGTATTTTTCCCACCCACTTACACTATGACTTGCCTACATGTAATTTCCAACCTCATATGCACTCAGCATTGCCTACATGTATTTTCCAACCCTACTATACACTCAAGACATTGCCCTACATGTATTTTCCAACCTCACTTACACTAATGACATTGCCTACATGTATTTTCCTAACCCTCACTATGCACTCCAGGCATTGCCCTACATGTATTTTCCAACCTCATTATACACTTAATGACATTGCCCCTACATGTATTTTCCTAACCCACTATACACTCACAGACATTGCCCTAATGTATTTTCCCAACCTATATACACTTCAAGACATTGCCTTGCAGTATAATTCCTAACCATTATAACTCCAAAACCATTGCTACATATATTTTTCCAACCCATATACACTCAAGACATTGCTCTACATGTATTTCCTAACCCTACTATGCACTTCAGCATTGCCCTACATGGAAACTAGATCATAAATGATATACCTACCAATGTAAATAATTTTATGACTACCAAATTTCACCTAGTTTTAAATGGTACTCAAGTAAATTATAATTCCGATGTAGTCACCGTAGAAGTGTAGAGTGGCGCACTAGGCTTGCAGACACGGTGACCTAGGCCTCAATACCGACTGGTAAAAATTCTACCCTATTTTTGAGGGATTGTACCTCTTTAGGCCAGTTTTAAGCCTGAACTTAAATTTGCGATGATATATAAATCGAGAAAAAAAAAATTTATAGAACAATACTAGCATTCATTTGGACCTACATGCTACACGCCATATTCTGAACTAATGTACCGTTCCTGAAACCCACAAACAAACCATCACTCACGGACCAACTGCTGAAAGTTTGCCTTCATTTTGTGGGGACCCTAAATCGTATTTTTGGGACTGTAAACGAAACATAAACTTATAGAATATTAATAAATTATCTAATTTTTCTAAAGTCTATGATATAGACAAGTTAAGCTTTTAATCTTGTGACTAATATGAATTAGTCATCGCAATGAATCCTAGTCTAAAAATATGACTATATAATTTGTTATAGAATATGGAAAATGTGTTAGTCACAATCGTGATGTCACCTATGCTCAAACTTGTCTCACTAAATACTCGTATTTGCCGTAATGTTTGGGACTCGAACCACCAAAACCTCCGTTACGAATTCGCCACCTTGTTCATTTAGTTTACTGATCGAGTTACTGAGGTCGTTTATAAAAAGATGAGGCAAGTCCACAAAAAGAAAATCCTAACTATCGCGTTATTTGTACTGTCTGGACTGCAACTAATGAGTCCACATTATTCCAGCAGTAAGCCCAAGATGTGTACTCATTCTCTTCATCATTATTTCTGGAGACAAATTTTTGTCATTAGAATACCACCTATTAAAATTATCTTGTGAGGTCAAAATCCTAAAATTTCAAATCCGCGACCTTTGGATTACCAGACCGACGCCTTGACCACTGAACTAAAGGCAGAGAAGCGGGAAGGGGTTGAGAAAAATGCACAATTCTCGAGATAAAGACGGCAATCCTCAGGGGTGAGAGACGGCGAGGTCTGACACACACGTGACACTACCGGCTTCCTACCTGCCTTAAGAAATTTTTCAAGGTGAGGAAAGCTTCTCAGTGAGTGTATAGTTGATATGAAAAATTGACTGACAACTGACAAAATTTCACGACGGACCTCAATGTAGTTAAAAATTTCGAAAGAGTTCGCGCTTCTAAATTGACGTCTCGGATACTGAAAGTGCAAGCGAAATATCTCTCTTTTTTTAAATTAACCATTCCTGTTTTTTTTTTTTCGTTTTTTTTTTTCTCTCCTACATCAACATTTTTTTTAATTGTAAAATAAAAACAGAAAAATTCAAATAGTGCTTCGCACACTTTTCGAGAGATGTCAGTAGTTTGTCGGGTGTCTAAAAAAAAGAGCGTGAAAACGGCGACAAAAAAAGAATGTTACAATTTTTTTTGATCAATAAAAAAAATCCTGCGCGCAATTTTTTTCACCCCGTCTTTTAATAAGCCGAACTTTTTTTTGTTGAAATTAAACCACCCCTCACCCTAATTATAGGGGAAAAAAAGGCCCCCTTAAAAAAATGTGTTTAGCTAACGCGGCTCTTGCACGAGCTTTAGAAAAATTGAATCAATTTTTAATTGTTAAATAATTCATTAACAAGCCAGATGACTCGTTGAATTATGCAGTTTTCTTAAGATAATTAAAGTAAAGCAACGTCCACCGAGATTAGAGATGAGAGGGTGACCACTCATATTCGAATCTATGTAATGTTGGCTATTTCAGGCCTAAGTAGGGCCTCGTGGGGTAAAATGGGTAGCTGGTTTGTGAGTTTCCATTGATAAGTGTTTCGAGATTATGTTTGTGAGTTTTCAGATAAGGTGATAGATTTTTTTTCCCATACATATATTTTCTTTTCTTTAAATATCTAATAACGCCAGCGTCGATGTTGCGTTGAATGCACCACTTTTCGTAGGATCACCAAAGTTAAGCAACGTCCAGGGAGGTGAAGACTTCGTGATGCTGGCATTCCGGCCCAATCCAGGCTGGGCGAGGTTGATGTGGGTAGCAGGTTTGTGAGTTTCCTGCGAATGGAGGGTAATACCCCCGTCGTGATATGACCATGCAGTTGAAAGCAACGTTAAACCCAAATTGAAAAAAATATCTAAAGGCCGACCTCCGTGGTTAAGAGCATAGGTTGCTGACCCGCAGGTTGCGGGTTCGAGTCCCGGCCAAAGTGGAAAATTCTAACCGAGTTTTTTCGTTTTCAGAATGGCATGGATGTTAAGGTAAAGTGCCCTGAAGTAATTCAAAGTGGTTCCGCGGCACAACTACTTAAAAAAAGTATGGTCGATCCATGCTGTTACTTATTTTGTGACTTCCTTATGATTATGTACTGTTATCTTATTATTAAATTATTGAGAGTTCATCACCACCCTTTTTTAAGAAAATGCACCGAATTGGAAACGAAATAATTAGATACCTATAGGTAGTTTTGATTTTATACCTTGACACGTGGTGACGAGTTGCATAATTAATTAGACATCGAACAATTGAATATAGACGATAAACCTGAAACTTCAAAATAATTAAGGATGTATCTTATACATTGTAGCTAACGAAAAAGTAACTCAATATTTTTTATTATTAGAGGCAATGAATAGCTATTGATCTTTTGTTCTATTATTGAGGTCTGTTTACAAAATAGATGTATAAAAAACCTTTTTAATACAATCTATTTTATTCTTTTGTGACTTTTTGTTTTTTTTTTATCAAGTTATTCAGGGTGAATATTATGTTTTAATTATTATTATTTTTACCTGTTCAAATGAAATATAGAAGTATGTTCTTCTCCTACAAGTGATAAGATGTCGAGAATGCGGTAGCATTACCACGATGAATGTCCGTCCATACATGTTGGAAAATAAAAGATTTTGACTGATTGTCGCCAGTTTTTGCAACAAACAAATGTTTTCCAACTGGGCCAATGTATTACAATTGCAAACACTTTAAATACTTGGGTCAATTGTAAATGGAAATATCTTTTTTTTTTGAATGACTGACTCAATGGAAAATATACCAGAAAAAGCCATTTCCTCCATCAAAACCACGAAAATAAATAAATTCCATGGAAATCCTTACGATGAACTCTTTCGATAGAGCCAAAAAAAACAGGTGCAAGTTGCCAAACCGGAAAAAAGCGGATACGTATTCGTGACGTCACATTTGGTTTGGATTTTTCAGTCTACACGTTCTTATTGGGCTTTTTTTCAACCAAGGATTTCATCGTGTTCTGGCCATCGGACACCTTTGTCGCTCATAATAAAGTCCATTTGAAGTTTTGTCAGGAATCGATTCGAGTATTCAGAATTTACAAAAAAGTATTTTCGAATTTCCACTGTTTAACGTAAAATTTAAAAAAAGTTCCTGGGCTCGGAAAAAATAAATAAATTCCATGGAAATCCTTACGATGAACTCTTTCGATAGAGCCAATAAAAAACAGGTGCAAGTGATACATTGTCTTCAACCGACGTCAATAAGGCGGCGAACCTAGAAGTCGTTGTTTCGAGTACCAAATTCGGTAAAAATTTAGCAGTGTGACTGTGTGTGTAAATTGTGACATCCGATAATAATTAACACGAATATACATAATTGTGTTCCAAGTGTTAATATTTCTGATTTTTTGTTTTGCCAAACAAACTTCTTTGGCATTAAGCAATATAGTCAAAATGTTTTGCAATGTCCCAGGACTTGTCTTTGGGTCCTTTGAGACACCCAGTAGAGATTAAAAAAAGGCTCTATTGGAATTTTTGGAAGGCATCACCGGTAGGTATTATTATTTTGGCAAATCTAAATGCAGGTTTGTATTGAGATAAGTACAATGCACTCTAGCGGAATTCAACAGAGACTCTTCTGTTTTCGAAATGAAATGCAGACTTGTATAAAAAATGTTTCCCTCCAAGTTCAAACCGTTCTCTTCTCAGTGTTGCCAAATGGAAGTTGAATTTATATACCACACAAAAGCCGTATTTTTCTTCTAGCCAAAGTGGGTTCAAATGGACGAACTAGAAGAAAGTCTTTTTTCTTTTGGAAGAGGAAAAATCTTCTTTGGTTAATCAAAATGGATTTATAAAATTCTTGCTTCCATTTCTTTTATCGGTTAAGTTTTCATTTTTCCATTTTTTTTTTTTTTTTACTATTTTTTTTTTAAAGTACCAAAATGCATTTTTCTTTCACGAATAGCGGGGAAGCCAAACTTGGAAGAAAATGGAAATATTTGGAAATACCGAACCTAGATTTTTTTTCAAATGAAAAACACAGCTAAACTATGAAACTTTTGGTTATAATCAGCCGCACTCTTCGGCCTCAGGACCGCAAAAGTGGTCTAAAGGGCCGCTCCTTTGGATTGGTTAAAGTTTTTAAAAAATAATAGGGTTTTACACCGAATATTTTTTGATATCTTGAACTGTTTGGAACCCGCCCCCAATTTAACGGTATTTTCGGGGGGTCCTGCTGTGACTATTTTTTTTTACTATTCATCTTAGATGGGAGTTGTGACATATCAAATCCAATGATTTTGAGGTGCTAATTACGAATTTGTCATTAATTTTAGCTAATGTGTAGGTAGTGTTACCATTGAGTCACCAGTATCGGAATTCAACTTATATTCGAGTGAAAAGTAAAGTCGTGTGTTGTCACACCATGTTTTTTTAAAACTAGAATCCCTATCTGACAACCTAACTATCTGTAGGGGTTGTTTGTTACCAGTTCCACAGCCCAAACTATAACAGATATTAAAAATTAGATGCACTTGAACTATTGTTTTTCTGACTGAAAAAATATAACAAATTATAAAAGGTAAAAAAAAATGCATGCTTGACAGCCAGTACCCACCAGTTTGGACATGCCTCGGCTCACGGTAAAACGGAAATGGATAGCGAAACTTGATTGAAATTGACCCTCAACTGGCTTGATCTTGAGAATTTAGTCCCGTTGCGAAGTACGGCCAAACGGCTGGTCTCGATATACGCTTAAATATCAGTTCTGTCACTTTAATCACGCTACCTGATTAGGTATTCATCTACCTAAACTTAGGCAGAATTTATAATGATATTGATACATACAACACGTATTTTCAATATGAATCTTTAAAACAAGGAACACTCACAAAATATTTGGAATATACATTATAAGGGGTGAGACATCTGAAAAATACGATAAAATACCACACTCAGATACACCCTGTTGAGACAAAATTGAAAATGCGATCCGTGTTGCGTTATTATTTTTCCGGGCGTTTTTGTATGAACTGTCCTTAGAGCTTGAAAGCCTTTTGAATTGTTTCCCTACCAAGTGTTCTTTTCTTTTTTTGTGAACGATTATTTATAATGCAAATAAAAATATTAGTGTAAGTAAGTTATTCCGTATTATTGGTACTTAAAGATTTTACGCTGAGAACTTGAAAATATGTCCCCGGGATTTCAGGCACAAGTCTCGGTAGACTATTAAAAAATATCGCCTTGCGGCGTTACCCAAGGGCGACTGCCCTAGACAGCCAAGGACCCTAGAGAGAGTCAAATAGGGCCAAAAAATAATGTAATGAATATTGACCCTACATAATTCAGTGTGAGTATAAATTCTCACCTCACCCCTTGTAGCTCAAGAACCCCACACAAGAAATCGAAAAGCCGTAAAATATTAAAAAATGGGTTCCCTCATTTTTTAGGAGATTGATTTCGGACCCAAAAAACTTTGACTGCGGCAACTCGCAAATATTAAATAGAAAAAAAAAAAATAGAAAACCTATGAAGATGAGTTCATTTTAAAGGAGATAAAAAGTAAAATTCTTTGCAACAATTTTTAGAATAACAACCGTAAGTTACGGGAAGATGAATTTTGTTGGTGTTAACCAGTGTTTATTTATTTAATCTCTCAAAGGGAAATTAATACATTTTCCCAATTAATACATTTTCCTAACTTACACTATTATTACAAACTATACTTATTTATCAACTCAACAAATAAAAACAAAATAGGCACATTAATAGCAAAAATTACGCGTTGTGCAGTTTCCGAATAAAATTTCAAATTGAGTACATATACTCGTACCAGATATATTTTTTGTGTACCCGGAATCCATTTTTCGAGTACTTTTCTATTCTCAACTCTCAACAAAATTTTGGCCACATGAAATTTACCGGTGCTGAGAGGCGGGTCCGCAAATTACCGAAAGTGTACTGGTATGGAGAAACAGTGTGGTTTCTCCATAACGGTTGAAAAGGTTAATTTCATTTGTAAATGCGCCCTTTTACCCACGTTGGAATATTGAAAAATCCTGTTTTAGTGTGCATTTCACTCAAGGGGCACCTACATTTGAGCCTCCAAGGACGCATACCAGTACGAAAAAACAGACATGAATGAGTATACTTACTTTCGCATTTATATATAATTTTACTATAAATTTCACGATGTGTCCATTATTCTTCACCAGTGGCAAAATTTGACCGAATTTCGAAAACTCCAGCTGAAATGTTAGAGGTAGGTATGAGGCTTCTGAATCCTATTCGACAGGAAATAAGAAGGACGGAATCGGAGAAGTCGTGAGATATCTACATCAGTCAATTTAACTTTCTAGTCAAGGGATTTTTTGAAGGGATTTAAAAGAGATTTTTTGTTGATAAATTAAGTATCTACAATATCTACATCTATTTTATGCATAGGGTGGTGCCTTAATGTTTTACTTAATTTGGTTTTGGATTCTCCTCTAAATCACTGGATCGATCAAATTCGCTTTCTATTTAAATAAAAATCTTAATTTTTCTATTATCAAGAAAACAATAGTCACATCCGAAATAATCTTACCCAAAATAGCATTGATATTGTTGGAAGTCAACAAAAAGGAAAATACGAGTATTGTAAAACATCTAAAAGGGAAATTATTGTTTAAAACACTGAAATAAGAAACAAGCGTTTGGTATTTTTCTTACAATCAGATTGGTGTTACTGGTGAAACACTTCACTCCGAAAAACACCAATTCGCTCTTTAGTGTTTTAAAACAATGATATCAAAATTTGGTTCCGGGGGGAGGAGGGGAATACTTCTTTTTTAGAAAAGATGCGACCCGAAAAAAATCTTGAAATCGACGGCCACTGGCGATATTTCGACCGCTTATTGGCGACTTTTGGCGATTATGATATCAAAATCAAATTAAATATTACCTTGGTTTGGGCAGCATAGTCGAGCGCCAACATGCAATCGTTGTAACCGTTTTCAGTTTTGATGATCCCCGCCGGAGTCCTGGCCAGCTGGCCTCCGTCCCTGTACCAAGAATACATTGAGAGTTTCAGCAAATCCGCTCATCCATGTTGAGTATTACATACTTGAGTAAGTTCATTTTTAAGGTAGAAACCTTCATTCCTTATTAATACGAGAATCTATTTGAAAAAAGTTAATCGCCGCGGCTATGGATTATTTTACTTTGCTCATAGTTTTTCTTGACGGAGGAAATATTTATAATTTTATTAATTAAAAACCCAAACAAAAGATTACTCGAAATGGTTATAAAATTTATTGTTTCTGAATTTTTGATGAAGCTGGTTAAGAAAAAATGTATGCTTCTTTTGGTTGTACCTAAAATGTTTAAAAGTTTTATGGTTTACAAAATATCATTATTCAACAAATTAATTCAGTTGAAAGATATTAAAGTTTCATATATGTGGTGTTCACAGTACTCAATTGGATAGGGAAATGCCACCTAGAATACGTGGGAGACATTTCCTTTTTAACTCTCTTGATTTGTGGATAGAAAAAAAGTTAACTCAATTAATGGACGAAATCAGGAAGTATATGAAGTATAAGATCAAAGCATTCTAAATATACAAAAAATAGGAGATGCCATTCGGGGAGAGAAATACTAGTTGCTACAGACAATGCTTGAGGGAAGATTCATGGAAAAAAGGGAAGAGAAAAGTTGGCTACAAAATATGAAGTTTTGCATTATTTTAAATCCAAAATCAATCAATTTTTTAAAGCTGCAACAAACAAAGACCATCTGTCTATGATAGATGATTTCCAATCTTCGTTAGAAGAGGAAGTCTGTAGAGAAAGAATATATACCTACCAAAGAAATGTTGGTAATTATCCTGCTTACAAAAGGGTTATTTGATAAAAATGGCGAACGACTAATAGATTTTTGTAACAACTATAATCTTACAGCAAAAACTGTGAAACACCCAACTGCATCATTTGGTGAGTTCCAACTTGACCATATTGCCATATCTAAAATTTCGATAGAGAAATTCTAAACGACAAAGTCTCAAGAAGCACAAACATACATATACATAGACTTAGATCATTGTGCAGATGAATGGGAGTTCTTTTTGAAGAAACCAGAAAATCCATGGACAAACCTACAAAATTTGATTTTAGTAAACTTGAAAAAAAACAGTAGAAATATAAAGAGTGAATTCATTAGAAGTCGAATACATCAATCATCTTGGAGTGGTTTGAAGGAAATTATTACCAGCAAACGAAACAATATCAAAATTAAACAACCTTTTTTGGAATAATAAGAGTGACAAACCAATGAATGAATATTGAAGAAAACTTCAAGTACCTAAAGAAAAAAACATCAACTTCAAAATATTAAGAGCATCAAAAAGAAAAAATGCTACCGACATTTATAGATATATTTGAAAGTAAAACTTTATCAAACAGTTCTTATATTTTTTCAAAATTCCCAGATTTCCTAGACAAAGTTCCCAGACTTTGATCAATCCTTCAAGCATCAACTAAATAAATTCAAACCCCCCACATTATTACATGTCAAAGATCTAGATAATTAATACTTGTCTGTCCCGGTAGCTCAGTGATCAAGACGTCGCGTCGCGTCGCGTTGGTCTGGTAATCCAGTGGTCGCGGATTTGAAACCCAGCCGCAACATGACAAGCTATCCTCCCATTTGGGATATTGATCACTTAATTATACGCTTTGGGCTTCCTGCTGGAAGAATGGGACTCATTAGTCCTATTCGGGCAGTATAAAGAAGGCGATATTATTTTAATACTTAATATTGAGCGAGGGAATCCGCGGAATACTTTTTTTTAATGTTTTAAATAGGAGAATTATTTGATCTCTATCTAAATGTGTTTTTCAGTCCTAGTAATAAAAATAATAAAGTTTCAGGTGAAAATTGTATATTAAATTTCCTGAAACATTTGTATGGAGACATGCAGATTTTGAAACGATAAACTATCTCCATAAAATTGTTGAAGATGTAGGTCTGGGAAACTGCAACCCTGCCGCAAGACTGGACTTGGGCAATTATTCATACCCTGTACAATAAGCGATGAAGATAAAAACGACTTCCATAAGAGTAATGAAGATAAAACGACTTCAATAAGAGTAATGAATATAAAAACGACTTCAATAAGAGTAATGCAGATAAAAATGATTTCAATAATTACCGTGGGATCTCATTATTACCTGTAATATATAAATCTTAGTCAAAGTTTTATTAAACAAAGCCGAAGAAACTAGGATGAAAACATTAGAGGTTTAAAGAAATCTAGATCTTGTCCCGAACAAATACACAACCAGAAAAGTATCTTATAAATAGAAAAAGAGGAAAGACATTTGTGATATTCGTAGACTTTCAGAAACATTAAAGTCTAAAAAGACAATAACAGAATTTGGTCTGGACATCAGAACAACGAATTTTATCAATGCTTTTTTGAAAAACCCGTCTCTTATTTATTTCAAGTTGAACTAAAAGAATCATTTGAAATTCAAACAGGTGTCCGATTTATGGTAGTGTTCAATTGCGTTTTGGAAAAAATAATACATGAAGTGAAGAACATAAAATGAAATAACAAATACAAAAATAGTAATAATTAAAGAGGAAATTATAAATTCATCACTAATGTATGTAGTAATAAACAGGTGAGATATCAAACCTGAAACTTCTTCCTAATTCTGTTATTAAAGGTATCGGCAATGTACCGCAAAAATCTCTAATGTAATAATAAAATTAACAAATAAATAATATAAATAAAAAATCTGAGTATACCTGAGGTATTAAATGTAAGAAATAAATAAAAATAATACAAATTTATAAAAAAAAAATGTTTTATATCATCTTTATTATACATCGTTTCCTAAACCTAAAAACCGTAAAAAGACGTGCGACGTTAATACACTCAGGGAATGATAAAAAGATAAGTCAATATGTTATTAATTTATTTATTCATAATTAATTTATCACGTTATATTATTTCTAATTCATCATTTTGTCATAGGTTATTTATTCAACTTCGAACATTCATTCAATTTGTTTCAGAACGCGAGAAAAGAAGAAGAATAAGAAAAGCATGAGAATTAATTTTTTCAACGATTTGTAAGAATTAAAGTATAAAAAAAAACCGGTTGGGTCCTTTTTTTTCGAATACCGATAGGCTAACTTTTTATAAACACTAGAGTACGAACAAAAACCAACGCAACGTGGTAGCAATGAAATTTCGTACATAAAAAACAATAGAAGAAGAACCGAGATTATCACCATTTGAAGAGCAAAAAATTGAAACTGCAGTGTAATGAAAGCTAAAGCTGGAAGTTTGGCACGGGGAAGAAAAACAAAGAACATTTGGCTACCAACTCGGATTCTGTCGGGTGTGCTCGGAAATTTTTATTTTTAAAATTGTAAACTTAGATCACACCCCCTAAGAACTCGGAAAAGAGCTGAAATTTTCATTGGGTCGGACCAAGGCAAGTAAACTTTTCAGAACTTTCTGTGAAATTTTGTAATCAGGGGTATTGGTGTTTTTTATGTGATACATAGCTAGACTTCTGGCATACATGGTGCCTCAATGTCCCCCTCAACAATATCTGGGTAAAGAACCCACAAAAAAAGACCAAGATATTAATTGATAATAAATTTGTCTTCAGTATTGTTCAAGCAAACACCGACCGTTGCGGTGGAACAGAATTCACGCCTCCAAAACTACTACGTGAGTTTAATTCTGAACTGTTTCTCAGGTCATCGTTCCTAAATTTTGATGACAAGTTACTTTTTATACTACTTCAGTAAGGGCATGTCTGACCAACAGCTTGATGAAAATCTGAAAAACAGACAAACTTCTTACAGGAACCATCTGATCTGAACGTGTTCTAAAGCGAGATTTACTTGCCTCCATCGACCTCACTAGTTTGATCGATGAGGCGGCGAACTCTTAACCTGGAGGTCACTGGTTCGAGTCCCAAAGAGTTTGACAAATTATTCAAGGGAGTTTGAGTACGTAATTGTGACTTCCCAAATTGTAATTAAGACAAATATGTTAACTTTTTACCGTTTCCCGGGGGTCCGTTAAACATAATTCTTTAATGTGCTATTAATGGATGTTATGACTCTTGAATAAATTGATTTGAGAAGATAGAACAAACCCAACGAGATGGCATGAACTTCCTAAATAGAGATTTCATACTTTTGTTTGAAGTAAAATGTTAAAAAAAGCAATTAATAAAGAGAGCTTGGCCAGAAGAATAGCTGATAGCTATAATATCTTCTGAAGATAAGGCACAATGAAGAGGAACGTATTTTTGACTGCTACCCAAAAATGCTTACCGGAAAATGCATCCACAATTTTTTGACAGTAGTCACCAACTGTGGATTCATTTTCCGATGAGTATAATATTCTTGTAGCAGTCGAAAATACGTTCCTCTTGATTGCAGAAGATGTTGGCTATCAGCTATTCTTCTGGCACAGCTTTCTTTATTTATTGTAGGAAATGAGTCCTAATAATTCTGGGCGAGGTGTTATTACAGGTTCCAGGGCATTGTTACAGAAAGCTTTCTCACTCTCATAATCCCCAAATCTCCCTTTCAACTGCTGAACAACACATTCTAATTGGTATATTTGAACGGTATTTGACGGTTGAAAGGTAGATTTGGGAAGTGAGACCTGTTTATCTGCGATTCTACCTCCACTCCTCAGAAAATTCCCTCATGCCCAACCATTGCTGTACTTGATGGTATTCATGAGGAAGAGCTGTCGGGTGGCAGCTGCACACGGTGGTAAAACAGTAATGTTTAAACTTTAAAGTCAAATCAAACATAGTCTCAGAATAGGTCACAGAAGACTAACCCACTCCTACATCTTTACCAAGACCCCTCGTCCTGTGTGTATTTGTGGTGATCCGCTGTCTGTTCGTCACATCGTAAACGAATGTCACAATTACAATGGAAATCTCCAATCATATGACTAAACTCTACCAGTGAAGTGGACTCACTTATGACCTTTCTAAGAAGTATCAACCTCCTTCACCTTATGTAGACCTTGTGAGGATCGGCACGAACGACCATACAATATTTGGTTAAAGTGCCTAACAGGAAAAAAAAAACATAATTATGTATGTTAGTTGATTCAGTGTACCTACATGAAGTTTTCTCATGGTAAGATAACAGATGCACTAAGAACAATACTTTTAAGAGATTTTAAAAATTCTCCTGTTGCTTCTACAAATCTGGGGAGACATCGGTGTCTTTGTGGACTAATTGTAATGTATAGGAATAACACCAATTGAACAGAAGATCGAAGAAAGACAATTGAGATGGTACGAAACTACGGACATGTCAAAAGAAGATCTCCCAAACATGTGGTAAATCAAGCAATGATATTAAATCTAGTACCACTGACCTCAGTAGCTTGATCGATAAGGCGGCGGACTTGTAACCTGGAGGCCGGTAGTTCAAGTCCCGGTTTCAGCGTAGATTTAGTAAAGCGAGTTTGAGTAGTTGTGATATCACGAAAGTGAGTAACACAAATATGCTTAAAAAAAAAAAAAAAAATAGTACCACGAAAAAGAGAAAAACAAAAGATTGCATGGAACAAGAGACAATCAAAAAGACTAAAGAAAAGCGGACTGTGAACATGTGAAAACTGATTTGGATCAAGGCAAGGGAGAAAAAGAAGGTAACCACTAGGCGAGGTTAATGCTCAAAGCATTTACTACCTAATCCTCAAAGTCTTATTATTATGTAATTAGTGACATGCTCAAATAATATATGATGAAAAATTCAAGCATTGGTTGAGATTGGATCCACGGATCCATGCGCTAGATAGTTTACATTACAAGCCTAGTGTCGTAACCACATCAACTACCAGTGCTTAGTAAAATGTTGAAACAATAAATTTCAATTACAAATACTCTATTTATGCAATAGAACTTATCTATATTTGTGAAAGGAAAAAGTTTTAGTAGTAGTAGTAGTATTTAATTATTTTTGATAGGGCACCAAGTTCTTCAAGTTCTTTTAACTGAAGACAGCTATTCTAGCTTATATCTTGGTATTATTTGCCCTCTCATTCGCAGGAAACTTACGAACCTCCTACCCACATAGACCTCACCCAGCCTGGGTTGGGCCGAAATGCTAGCATCACAAAGTCTTCACCCAGCTGGACGTTGCTTAACTTCGGTGATCCTACGAGAACCGGTGCATTCAACGTGCCATCGACGCTGGCTGAAAAAGTTTTAAATTTGGTATTTTCTGATAATTAGACGATTGTATTTCACAAAAGTTTGGACTTTGCCCGCCACATCGTGAACAACTGGATACAGAGATGCGCCCATGCTTATGTTACATGTTATTTACGTACGTACGAGCTGGTGTTACGTATGAATGTGTCCGCCTTCTTTCGAATTCTGTAGTCGTATTTTTCTTTCTAACCAAAAAAAATTTCCTGGTTAGGATTCTTCCAAATATTTCCATTTTTTTCCAAGGTCATTCGTAAAAGAAAAGTGCGTTTGGTTACTTTTAAAGATAAACAATGGAATTAACCTATAAAAGAACTGGAAGCAAGAATTTTCTACTTCCACTTTGGTTAACTTTGGAAGTGGAAATTTTTCCTCTTCCAAAAGAAAAATGACTTGCTTCCAGTTTGGTTCATTTTATTCCCGTTTGGTTAACTTTGGTTAGAAAGAAAAACAGGGCTTGTGATTTCCTTATGCGTTGGTTGAACATAATTTGGAGTTTCTGCCCGCTAAATCACGAACAACTGAATACGAGCATGTGCCTATGTTACGTAGTATTTACGTACTTACGAGCTGGTGCTGGACTGACAGTATTGTACTATTGGTACTTGCACTTCATACCCCTACTTAAAAGAAACATGATTTATAAAATTCCAGCAATTTCAGTATTTTCTACTTTCCACCCCGCCAAGTCAAAAAGTAAGAACAGCCTACCGAGAAATTTTATACGTCACAGCACAAAGTTTATGCCTTTGTAACTGAATAACCACAAAATATAGATAAATACGGAGTCCTTTAGCTGTAATGTAAAAAGCAATAGACCACTCCCGAAAAGAAGCATAAATCTTAATATATAAATGTCAAAGTCACTGACTGATCATCACTGTTTCTCCGAACTGGTAAGTCCTAGGAAGCTGGTAGGTAGCTTTGTCTTATAGTCTAGATGTGCAATAAGACGGGATTTTTCGAAATTCCCACCACAACACCTGCCATTGGCGGAAAAGGACTTTTTGCTTTCACGGCCATGCCTCGGCCCGCAAAGCGGGCGACAGCCTGCTAGTCCCTTATATTAAAACCGTCAAACATTGGACAGGAACAGCAAGCATCACAAGAGTTGAAATTTTGAGAGGTCACCCACCAACTTGCCGGACTCAAGCGGCTCAAGGGCTTTCAAAAGAGGTCAAACGTTGTCTCGATGCGTACTTGGGAAACACCAGAAACCAGGAAAGGCTTTAACATTTTTCAAAGCTTAAACATTTATTTCTCCATTTGTCTTGTTTGAACAAACTACTACCTAACATAACAAAAAACCCTTCTGTTTCAGCGATCGCGTAATTTCTGCAAATCAGCAGGGGGGTTTTTTTCGATGGTTTTACTGTAAACATGTCCCGGTGGCTCAGTGGTCAAGGTATCAGTTTGGTAATCCAGAGGCCACGGGTTTGAAACCCAGCCGGGACATGACAAGTAATCTTCCCATTTGGGATTTTGACCATACATAATAGTACGCCTTGAGCTTACTGCTGGAGTAATGTGACCCATTCGTCCTAATCGGGCAGTTTGAGTAATACGATTTTATTATTTGTCTGGCCTTCTAACAAACTACAGTTTCAGCGATCGCGTAATTCCTGCAAGTACCTAAATGCAGCTTTTCCACCAGTTAAAACTGATCATACCAAGTCCAGAATAATAAAGTTGAATGTTAATAACAAGCTTGACTCGGAAGTTCTTAGTACCCACGAGACACCCTGTATTTTATACGCAAAGTATGAATATTTTAGTACTACACAATACCAACAAAATGATTTCATCTACCTTCCTACTTTACATAGTTTTTTGTTGTGAACTGAATGTTGCCCAGAAGTCAGAGTGAGGCGTTCTGGTAGGTGATAGCGGGGGGTGGCTGGGCGGAACCTAGCCGCGAGTTTCCACGCAGAAAACATCACACGAACTTTGTCCTATCCAATAAGAAGCAGCAAGCTGTGGACGAGAAACTTGGCTTAGCAAGTTTGTATATTCATAACTCGGCACTTACATAGGCTGGATTTTCAGAGGTACCTTTAGAGTTGAATGAAACACAAGCAAATCAAGATACGTAAGTATTGGCTGGATTTTGAATTTTGTGGAGTATCAGAAGTATGCAAATTTTTGTTGTTTTTTTTTTTTTTTTAGCTTATTTTGGGCATTTGGGCCTCACGATCGGCTCAATGTCTTTGTGTAATTTCGTGCAAGATCTATAGATTATCCTAAGAGATCGACCAGTTTGAGAATTGGATTTAAAAAAATCAATATACAATAAAGATGACTTGTGGATATTTTAACATCAAGTCAAGTAGGTAAAAAAAGTATGAAGCAGCACACATCTTTCCTTGCTTATTTTGGTTTAACTCCGCTTCAACTAATTGGTCATATCACGTCAGGGTTTTTTCGATGGAAAAACAAACCAGCCGCTCAAATTCACCTCAACCAACCTTAGTGGACCGACAATAGCCAGCAGAACACGTGGATTGGCTATGATGATCATGAATGGGCTCGAAACGAGAACTGTCACCAATTATGTTTTTACACGCTGGACATTGCTTAAATTCAGTGATTAGGTTGAACTGCTGTATATCCAACGTGTCATATCTGCTGGCTATGTCTTTCCCTATACCTAGGAACTGTCGAATTCTGCCACTTTTATTTACTCCAAGTCTGGATTATGGTGTTTAATGTACTATTTTTTGTACTTGGTGTACTGGGGAATCACCAGTAACCAGGAAAGGCGTTTTTCTGTACTAGTTGTACTATTTTTTAAGTACATATTATGTAAATAAGGTATTAACGTGACAAGTTTCGTACGCCGCACCCCATACCTTATCAAAGAAAACTCATATGAAAAGTATGCACGTTGCATTAGATTCATATTGAAGGCGTAATTAGTTTCTCACACATTGGTTTGAAATCTTTTGTAAAACAACATTGGTTTTAACCAGGTGAAAAAGAAATTCAAAATAGTCAACCATCAAAAAGTTATGGCCTATTTTCAGTTGAGCCTCCTGTACCGACCATGAAAGCGTAATAACGGACCTAATTTACATGTCAGAAGAAAGCTGATATTTTGTACTGGGAATGAAGTATTTCATCTGTTTAAATAGCTCTAATAGGTAATGGCCAAATTGAAAAAACACATTTTACGTTTAAAAAATCCTTAGGAAGTTCATGTATTTTCCCAAATTTTGTTGCTACAGCAAACAACTAAATAAAATAATTAGGAGATGAATTTCCCGTATTAGTTTGAATACTTAGCGAATTACATGATTTGAGCGCACCTTTATTAGCTCAGTGATTGGATAATTTTATTTTGACAGTATGGTTTGACAACAATTGATAGATATAAACCCTTCATTACAAGAAAAAAATGTAGATACTCTCTTACCATGCGGAAGATATATTGCGAAATTCAGAGCCGGTTTGTATTCATATTTTATTTATTTTTTAATGAAAATTTATTAAAAGAGGTCTATAACATTCAGAGTCCTTGTCCCATTCATAATTTGGTTACAGCTGTTCGTAAAGGACAACTTCGGTACGATCGTGTTGACCCAGCACCTAAAAAATGTGCAGTATTGTGTCACTTTTCGCACATCAGAGGGAAGGCATACTACAGGATGGGTAAGCTACAGCACAGACAACAAGCGTCAACACAGTAGCTGCTCCTTCATGACTATGAAAAAAAGGCTGTGAAACAGTAACACTATTTTTTTTTTTTTTAAAGAAAAAAAGGTACCCATACAAATTAAAGAAAAATGTGAGGATGTAGATTTTCACATTAACAGGCTTCACAGCTTTTCAATCAAACTATCAGTTGAAAGTTCAGTTATTGAACAAAGAGAAGTTATTCACCTAAAAGTTATAAATCGCACTGGCAGAAGTTTCATAGACTGCACAGCCTGGGGGCTTGAATTTGATTCGCCAATGAACAATTCATCAAAGACTCGAGAAGTAAAGTATTGTTGATGCGAATATTCCACAACACAATCCATATGGGCATGTTAACATGGACGCCGGAGCAATCAGTGGTGTAGTGTGGTAACCACATCCACCAAGCACTGGTAGTGGATGTGGTCAAGGCGCTAGACTTGTAAACAATCCAGCGCATGGATCCGTGGATCGGATCCCACGCAATGCTTGGATTATTTCATTTATTTTGTCTGTCCCGGTAGCTCAGTGGTAAAGGCGGCACTCTGTGAATCCAAAGATTCCAGAGGTCGTGGGTTCGAAACCCATCCGAGACATGACAAGTTATTCTCCCATTTGAGATTTTTACCACATAATAATATGTCTTGGGCTTACTTCTGGAATAATGGGACATTAATAGTCCTAATCGGGCAGTTTAAATAAGGCGATATTATTATTATTATTTGAGCATCTAACTGCATAATAATAAGACTCTGAGAGGGTTACGTGGTATAAAATTCTTTGAGCATTAACCTCGCCCTGGTGATTAACTTCCAGATTGTATTTTCTCCTATTTCAGGAGACGTCTTTTGCGTATGTACTGACCTCAGTAGATTGATCACTAATGGCCGGACTTGTGATCTAAAGGTCGATGGTTCAAGTCCCAAGTTAAGCAAAAATTTAAACACGTTTTAAGGTCCCTAGAGCTTTAATCCAAAGTTTCAGCCATATAGAGAGAACCCATGTAGGGAGAGAAAGCGACACGAATTTTTTCGTACAAATACGCCCCAATGACGTTATTTTGACAGCTTTTTATAGCCGAATTGAGACCCGACCTTTTTCTGACCGAATTCCGGCCCAAACTGCATGGGTGATATTTGGCCCGACAATAGTACAGTAAACATGAAAACGTAAATAGAAATTCGAAACTGGAAGATAAGCTTCTTATTAGTAACATTTCATTTTTTTTAATGCAGGGCATTGTCTTTGGTGCATTTTAGAGTAAGGAAAATACTTATAGGGCCATGTTTACGAGTATGAAAATACTTATAGGGCAGATGTTTTAGTCTGCCTGTAAGCGGATAAGTCTCGACAGGTGCCGCGCCCCGAAATTTAAGCTACAGAGGGCAGATGTTTAAGAAACATCCTAAAGAAATGCGCTTTTACTGACCAATTATCACCTAAAGTGGAAGTATTGTGTCACTTCTTGCACATCAGTAGGGAAAGTATACGACGGGATTCGCAAACTAAAACACAGACCACACGACCACGTGTCTAAAGTAGCTGGTTTTTCATAGCTACGAACTAAAAAAAAAGAAGGTCATGCCTTTTTGTACATTTTATAATTTTCTGAAGTAGCGTGATCTATTTCATGGTCTCAATTTGCTTCAAAATTTCTCTATCTGCTGTCGTTTCAATATTAGCTGAGACAAGGCCGTACTGGTATAGAAGATACATTGTTTAGGGCGGGGGGGGTCAATTTTCATCAATTCGATATCTATCATCATTTGGGCTGTGGTATTGATAACAATCAACTAAGATAAGTTAGTATTCTAATAGATGGAGATAGGCACAGATTTAGGATATAATAATAGAGGTTATATCATTGAGAGTGCTACTGTCATATTTTTTTTTCTAAAAGTTACTATTTCACAAGTCCACCATAGACATTTTCTTTCCTTTTTCAGTTTGGTCTGACAAAATGAATATTTATTACTGAAAATAAATATTGATAAATTTCACAGAAGCGTCCGCCTGATGACAATAATGAGCAAAATATGATTCGTGTCTGGCAGTTCCGTGACGGACAAAATGAACCATGGTCCATGACACTGATGAATCTCACAGATATAAATTAGCACTTTATAAACCAGTTCCTAATAATGACTCTGTAATTCGTGGAACTCTACCAAACCAGTCTTATATTTTCTTTGCAGCTCCCTCTGTTACGCCGAAATAAATTCCTTCAGTCCTTATGGAACTTCTCAGTTATTTCCTACCGTGGACAATTGTACACAACTGACCAAACCGTGAAACGTGAAGAATGAAATTTCATGTGTGATGCAACGTCAATGGTCATCCAGGCATTCACGTTGATCTTCTGGTAAGCTGGCTACACACTGCAGGATTTATGCGTCTGATAAAAACAGATAAAACAATAAAAAAAAAATGATGGAGAGCTAGCTGATCTACCGAATATTTTGGGCTGATAATAATATCGTCTTTATACTGTCCAATCAGAACTAACGAGTACCGTTATTCCAGCAGTATAAGCCTTAAGTCTGAATTATGAAACAGGATTAAAATTAATCTAAGTGGACACTATCCCAGCTAACTAGGCTATAGTGCGCTGTGATTGGTTGAAACTCCCACTAGAGGGCGTGATAAGATATAGTGTCCACTTAGATTAAACCTAATCCTGCATCATAATTCGGCTCTTAACATGACGTATTTATTATGTGGTCAAAATCCCAAATGGAAGATAATACCAGCCCGACGTTTTGGCCACTGAGCTACCGACACTGACCGATCATCCGGGGACTGATCCGTCATATTACTTAATACAAACTATCGGTTTTATCCTTCAGATTTACACTGCGATGCAAGCTACACATTAGTGTCGCAGCTATAAGTGTGCAACTGTGCATACACCACGGTAATTTTTTATCCACTTCGGCTAATATCTTTTGCACTGGTAGTCAAGTGGTTAAGGCGCTACTCTGGTAATCCAGGTAGCGTAGGGATCCGTTGGTTCGAATCCTACCCAGTGCATGAATTTTTCCTCATTAATTTCAGTTTGTGACCACATAATAATAAGACTCTTCTATGGATTATTTGGTAGACAATGCTTTGTACATTAACCTCGACTGGTGGTTACCTTCCACTAAAGAGTATTATTATTATTATATCTGTCTCGGTAGCTCAGTGTGACCACTGATCCGTCAGTCTGGTAATACAGAGGTCCGGGTTCGAAACCCCCCGTGACATGACAAGTTATCCTTCCCTTTGGGATTTTGACCACATAATAATACGTCTAGTTTTTACTGCTAGAATACTGGGAACTCATTAGTCCGGTTCGGACAGCATAAATAAGGCGATATTATTATTATTCTTTCTGACGCACAAAACCGACAGTGTGTAGCCAGCTTTACTTTTATTGTGGTTTTAGTTTTTTCATTTAATTTCACACAAACATACACGTGTGCTGACTATTGAGAAGAAATTATAGTTACTTGGATGGATCGGTGAAAGATCCTTTACTCCTGGACTCCCCAATTATCATGTACTTATATACTTATATGCTATTAAATTAATGAATTCATACATCTTCCTTCACTTTGCCTTTCCCAAACCTACTTGAGGTTGGCATTGTTCAACCTCTTCCTTCTTGGTTGAGGTTGGTTGGTTCTGTGCCAATCCTAATGCCACTTTTTACAGCTGGATTTTAAACATTTTAGATCAAGTTTTATTTACATAGAATACTAGCCGTTTGCCCGTGCTTTGCAACGGGACTAAATTTCAAATTTACTAAGGCATGGCCGTACTGCTGGACAGCAATGCCTTTTTCTGGACAAAGCGATAATGGTTTTGGGGGGGTCAATTCTGAGACATTTTTCGCTATCTCTTACCGTTTTGGCTAAACAACTCCGGACAAACAAACAAACAAACATAGGTAGGTAGGTAGGTAGTCCTTTTTTCTGTTTTATATATATGGATATACATATACATACATGGAAATTGACATTATTAAAACAAAACTTGATCAAGGGCGGTGCTAATGCCAACGGCATTCTCTTCCCTTCGGCTAGATGCCCTTTCTAACCCCAACCCTGTTAAGGGCACCAAAGATTTGTGTTATTGTCTTTTGGCCTGACAGAGCTAGTAGAAATCAGACCTTTATAATTATGTATGGTTAGTCATTCAACAAGGATGTATGAGTAAACTTCCGGTGCGCTCGTGTTGACCCAGCACCTAATTGGAAACTTCTCGCCCATCAGAGGGAGGCATACAGGCATACTACGGGATGGGCAGGCTACAACACAGACCACAAACGTCTACAGTAGCTCCTGTTTCATGGCAACGAAATAAAAAAGGCTATGAAACACTCGTCTTAAAAAAAAGATCAACGGGTAAATGTCAGAGCAGTCATACAGTTGGTGATGCAGCAATAAGAGCGGTCAGGAGAAAAAATGACGCACACTTTCATCACTGGGGAAAATCGGATGTTTATTACCCTTGCATGTGAGCCGTGGAGCATGGGCGTAGCCAGGGGGGTACATGGGAGAGCAGCTGCCCCCCCCTAGAAAATTCAGTTAATATGCAATTTCTAGGTATTATTGATTTTCCCCCCTATCCAAAATCCTGGCTACGTCATGCTGTGGAGTAATAAGGAGTTGACATTTTTTTCAACATCTTGGTGATGACTGGCTTCGTCTCTCTACCAATAGCCCGCCAAGGCTTTCCATGACGATCTAATGTTGACCCAGCACCTCGATGCTCACTTCTCGCCCATCAGAGGGGAGGCATACGCATACTACGGAATGGACAAGCTACAACACAGACCACAAGCGTCTTCAGTAGCTGCTGTTTCATGGTTACGAAATAAAAAATACTGTGAAACATTCATCTAGAAAAAAAAACACCGAAAAAAACGAGATAATGGTACCTACATGTTAGGTATATTGCTTCATGCAAGTGTGGATTGGATCAAGTCTGCCACCAATGATGTTTTATGTACGTGTACACTGTACATTATATGATCTGTATTTTTTTTTTTTATATATAAAATAAGTGTTTATTTAGAATCATAAACAGTTTACAAAGCAACACTTTCCTAAGCTAATGCAAAAAATGTGGACTTCTAAGGAAAGATTATTAAAAATAAAAGAAATGACTGTTAAGTATTCATTAAAATATTAATACTGGTAGTCAAGTGGTTAACGCGCTAGTCTGTAATCCAGGTAGCGTAGGCATCCGTTGGTTCGAATCCCACCCAGTGCACGAATTTTTCCTCATTAATTTGAGTTTGTGACCACATAATAATAAGTCTCTGAGGCTTAGGTGGTAGATGGTAGACAATGCTTAGAGCATTAACATCGCCTGGTGGTTACCTTCCACTAAAGAGTATCATTATAATTAATACTGCCTTAACTACTCGCCCACCAATGCACGTGTATATTACCGGGCAAACTGTTTATTAGGACAAACTGTATTGTATCGGAAAGTTTTAAAAGTGAAAAAACCACAAGAGAAGAAAACAAACTTAAAAACAAAGACTCTCGTCAATATTTAGAAGAGGCAGCGAGATAATATTTTCAAATATCATATTCAGTACTCTCATGCCATGGTATGAATTAAGTTTGCTCTGAAAGTTTGTGCCTACTCGGATATTATGTCTCCTGTATTTCGTAATCTTTGAAGTAGCGTAACTATGTACAATTGTATAGAATTATGTACTTACAATTGTACATAATTATGTACTTGCAATTTATTTACGAAAAAATTGAGTTACCTGTTAAACTGGAGTTTCGATTAGTTATTATTTCTAGGTAAATACTTTTTATTTTACTTTTAGAGAAAAGTGCCTTCTATTCATTTAAAGGAAATCGCTAAAAAAATCTTTCTTTCTAGAATTTAACTTTTAACAATTTTGGACAAATTAAACATAGAAGGACCAAAGACCGACACTTAGGTTTAGGCTCTGGTGATTCTCAAAAGTATGGACACTGAATATATTTTGTGTGTGTGTACTTATGTGTGTGTAATAGCTTTGTGAAGTTGGTTCCCTAGTTATATTATATTTGAATGGGTGAGTAGAAGAACATGCTATGTGGAAAATTGCAATGTACTCTTTTCTATCATCTCCTTGAATATGAAGAAGAAATACCCCCTACAACTATGGAAAAAATTATTTTAGAGTGGAAGGATCCTACAGCAATAATCTAGTATTATTGCTCTCCTGAAAAGTTAATTTTTGACAAAGCATGTTCTTCTACTCAAGTACTCATTCAATTTTTTATTCTATTGCTCTCCTGAAAAGTCAATTTTTGACAGAGCTTTATTATTATTATCATGAGTCCATTACTCACTATTGTGGTTTGAAATGCCTACCGTGAAAATCAAGGATTGAAGGGGTGCCTAAGAAAGCACAGGGTTGTTTTCTTAACACTGAAAGTTCTAAAACAAAACTTGCAAATATTTGAGAAGTTCAGTAAAAACGCTTAAAATAAGAAGGTTGCGGTGAGGTGAAAGAATTAGAGCTCAACGCTGTAAAGGTAACTTGAGGAATGTAAATGAAAAATTCAAAACCAAACAAGTAGAAGATTTGGAAGAAAACATAAGCAAAATCTAAGAGGGTTCCAATTCACTCATACTATATTCATAATTATATTGAGTGAGATCCATAGGAACTGAATTGCTCTACATCTACATGAATAGTTTGCTGTGAGATAATTTGGAAATAATTCAATAATTAACTCACACACTCTCTCTCTCTCTCTCTCCTTGCTTAATCAGTTCAAGATTTTACCACTTAGGTGGGTTGGTTCAAGTTCAGATAAAGGTTGGGTGGAAGAGAATGCCATAGGCAATATAACCCCTCCTTTGAGTTAAGACAATGTATTTATCTATTTCTTTCCATTTTATTGTTTATACTGTTTCCAATTTTTCTTTTTTACTTTCCTTATCCTATATAAGCAATAATTTAGTATTATTGCTCTCCTGAAAATCAATTTTTGACAGAGCTTTATTATTTTTATCATGAGTCCATTACTCATTACTGTGGTTTGAAATGCCTACCGTGAAAATCAAGGATTGAAGGGGTGCCTAGAAAGCACAGGGTTGTTTTCTTAACACTGAAAGTTCTAAAACAAAACTTGCAAATATTTGAGAAGTTCAGTAAAAACGCTTAAAATAAGAAGGTTGCGGTGAGGTGAAAGAATTAGAGCTCAACGCTGTAAAGGTAACTTGAGGAATGTAAATGAAAAACTCAAAACCAAACAAGTAGAGGATTTGGAAGAAAACATTAGCAGAATCTAAGAGGGTTCCAATTCACTCATACTATATCATAATTATATATTGAGTGAGATCCATAGGAACTGAATTGCTCTACATCTACATGAATAGTTTGCTCTGAGATAATTTGGGAAATAATTCAATAATTACTCACTCTCTCTCCCTTGCTTAATCAGTTCAAGATTTACCACTTGGGTGGGTTAGTTCAAGTTCAAGATAAAGGTTGGGTGGAAGAGATTGCCAGAGGCAATAACCCCGCCCTTTAGTTAGGACATATGTATTTATCTATTTCTTTCCATTTTATTGTTTATACTGTTTCCATTTTTCTTTTTTTTTATAATAATTATTTTGTATTGTACATATAATTATAAGTCTTTTTATCTAATAAAGGATTTAATAATAATAATAATACCACTCGTGACCAAACTTTTTTACTTTCTATTACCAGTAAGGTATACAAAGTATTTTTCTTTTTGAAAAAACCCAAAGGATAAGTAGATGCGCACGTGAGAGAATTTTGAATCCCGAATATTTCTAAAAGTTAATCCCTGGTAATGCAGTTAACGTTTTTCTGCCTAATCCCACTCGTTACAACCTCACCCTCATCGCCTGATTGCTGGGCTTAACTTCTTGAAATTATTCGTCATGTTTACAATTTCTACCTTGTTATTTTTTTGCGCCTCTCAAAAATTAATAAGATGAACTTTTTGGTGGGAACATAGCAGCTGATGAATTTCTTCCGCTTTTTTTTTTTTTTTACTTTCCTCCGGCTATAATAAGGAAAGTCCCAACTAATGTAATAGCCCGAAATTTTGATAGTTTCAATGGTCAGTTTTCAGATTATCTCAAAAATGGAGAGAACAAAAGACGTGAAATTTGCCACACAGATCAAATCATTTTTGAAGTACCTGAAAATAGTGAGATTTGAGATGCCACAATTCTTATCCAGAAAAAAAAAACATAATTCCCCCAAAAGTCAATGAATCCCATTATTTTATGTGGTTTAATTCCCATTATGGAAGGATAACTTGTCATGTCCCGGCTGGGTTTCGAACCTGCGATCTCTGGCTTACCAGACCGACGCGTGATGCCTTGATCACCGGTACCGAGCTTCGATTCAAATATCTTTATGGGTGCTTTCGATCCAAAGAAATAAAATTGTGCCACAGCCACATTCAAATAGACACACATATCGCTAATTTTACGGTGTTATTTAATCTTTCTCGAAAGGCTGAGACACAATAAAGAAAAAGCTCACCTCTCCTGTCTTGTGCTGGGGAATAATGAAAATGTTCTCTCTGAATTTTATTAATGAAATGCCTCCTAAATATACACAAAGGCCTAGAAACATTCACTGGTAAGTCTGTTAATCGTGCTACTGCTTCTCCAAGTTCTGTTAATGAAAGTCCTGATCATTACTTATCCTTTATTTATCTCTTCTCTCTCTCTCCCTCCCTCTTCTACCTCCCTCCCTTCCCTCTCTCTCCCTCCCTCCTCTACTTTTAACTCTTAAGACTTCGACTTGAAATTGAAATTTACATAAGAAACATATTAGCTACAAAAGCTCCTCTGCATGAAGTGAATTTCATGGCGATTTTTCCGAGAGGTCGTGTAAAGCTGCATAGACCGACCTCAGCAGCTTGATCGATAAGGCGACGGACTTGTATTCTGGAGGTCGGTGGTTTGAGTTCCAAGTTGAAAAAAAAAAAAAATAGAAAACTTATAGAAGTTGTATAGTGTAGTACCTATGTAAAGTATGTATATTACAAGAGTTTTATTTAAAGTTGGTCAGAATCTAGGGGGGGGGGGGGGGGAAATGTTCTCTTTTAAGCAAGGTAAATCAACCTGGAGGTTGGTTTTTCGAGTACTAAGTTTGGAAAAAACATTATGGTCTGCCCCGGTCTGTCAGTGGTAAAAGCGGCACTGTGTGAAACCAGAGATTCCAGAGGTCGCGGGTTCGAAACCCAGACGGGACATGACAAGTTATCCTCCCATTTGGGATTTTTATCACATAATAATACGTCTTGGGTTTACTGCTGGAATAATGGGACTTAATTGTCCTAATCGAGCAGTATAAAGAAGGCGATATTATTATTATTTTTGTGATAAACTGAAAATATGATAACATTTCTAAGACGTAAGTAAAAAATTCAATCAGGAAAAAAGTCACTATTGTACAGACTAATTTTATTTCTTTCTTGTAATTTGCTGTTTCAATATTTCCATCTAGAGCCGCACAATCGTTTACATTTTTATGAATCTTCACACTTTTTTCCTACCTACCCTTTTTTCGGTCAATCTTTTGTAAAAAGTTTTGTTTTATTTTAAACAAGTTAGTTTTGTTTTTATTGTAATTTTATTTAAAACGTCATGTTGGCAGTGCGAGTTGAAATTAAAGAGCCTTATTACATATAAAAAAAATAAGACTGCCATCCCATGGGGCTCATGGCGGTTAAGTTGTTATTTTGAAACCTATATAAACTATTTCTACCTCCGCCAGCCTTCGTGGCGTAACGGTTGTGACTACTACCCGTGGTCCAGAGATCCTGAGTTCGATCCCCGGTCGGAGCAGATTTTTCACACAGACAGTTCTGTTCCCTCCATACATATGAGGCTGGCATTTCCGGCCCTACATAGGCTGGGTGAGGTTAATGTGAGTAGCTGGTACAACTCCCAGCAAATGGAGGGTAAAACCCCCGTCCTAATTCAGGACGTTAAATCAAATAGAATAGAATCGTTGGAGTGAGTAGGTTGAACATGAACAACATCGACCCTGCTTAAGCGGGATAAGACAGAGTAAAAAAAGAAGAAGAAGATAAACTACACTTGCGAGCAATGAAACTAGGACACTTAAAAATTCCAAATTTTAAACTCTCCGATAATTTTCTCCTGAAACATATTGATTTCATGTGAAAGGTAATTTTGTTTTTTTTTATTTTAAGAAAAAATTAGGAAGATTGGACAACTCATTTCAAAGTAACAGGGTGGAATGTAAAAAATGTCAAAAAAAGAATACATTTGGGTTTAACAAAGTCATTATAAACATTTTATTTTTTTACAAATTTATAACATTTTCAAGGTTTTCAGTAGTTTGTGATTCCCCCCTGGTCCTAATTACTGCTTCCAGTCGGTTTTTCATTGAAAAGATCAGATTTTTACCAACATCTTGAGGTAAATTGTCTCACTCCTCCCTTAGTGCCATTTTGAGCTCCACTGTGGTCGCAGGAGACGGATTTCTAGCTCGGACTTTTCTCTTTAGCATATTCCATAAATGTTCAATCGGATTTAGATCCGGACTGTTTGCAGGCCAGACAAAAGTATCAATTCCAACATCCTCTAGGTAACTAGTGACAATGATTGCCTTGTGCGGTCGGGCGTTGTCATGCATGAGGACAAATTCTTCTCCATAAAATGCAGCGAAAGGTATCACCTGGTCTACAGCACTTCCTCTATGTACCTTTCTGCCGTCAAACTTCCCCCCACTAGTCCACAATTGATGAAAACAATGTCCGATTTAACTTCTGCTGTAATTCCACCCCAGAACATACAGGAACCACCACCAAATGCTACAGTTTCCTTGATACAGCATTGAGCAAACCACTCCCCCGGTCTTCAATATACTCTTTCTCCCCTGTCATTCACATACAAGCATGCCCAGCTCTCATCCGTAAACAATACGTGGCTCCATTGCTCATGGGTCCAATTGACATGTTGGAGTGCGAAGTCCAGCCGTGCTTGTCGGTGATGTGGGGCCAGCCTGAGGCCTGTAGAAGCTCTTTTGGGGGTCAAGTTTTTCTCCTTCAGTCTTCTCCTAACTGTCCACTCGCTAACAGCTACATCCCGTGTCCTCTGCAGCTCGTGCTGGACACCAACTGCGGAAATGTGACGATTTCTCAGAGAGGCCATCATGATGAATCGGTCATCTCGAGCTGTTGTTCTGCGGGTACGACCTGATCCTGGTCTGCGATTGAAGCTATTGGTCTCCCTGTACCTCTTAAATAGTCTGCTGACGGTAGATTTGCTGATGTTGAGCTGATTTGCAACATTTCTCACTGATAAACCACTTTCAAGCAAAGCAACCACACTTGAAGGTACTTCAGGAGCTGTGTCCATTTTCACAGAACAAATGATACTGATTTGATGTGAGAATTCATCATTTGAATTGCAAAAGAAAGAAAAATACTGGCCATAATTGTTTAAAATGATTTTTTTACGTATTCTACAGATTTTCAAAAAAAGGCTACCTTCTTGTTTATTTGGAGTTGTCTGCCTAAAATAGCCATAACTCGGTAAAAATAAAGCCGATTCGAATGAAACAAACTGTGTTTGAGAGATGAAAAAAATTACTTTTCAGTAAGGTATAACACTGGGCCTAAAAAGCATGCATCGCGTCACAGCGATAGTAGAATTTAGAAGGAAACAAGTGTCCTAGTTTCATTGCTCGCAAGTGTATTTCCACCTAACATAACATGAGCCGTTTCATATGCCAAAATGAAACTTGTAAAGCTGTAAGGGGATAAAATATAGTGTAGATACATAACTACATATGTACTTACAAACCTACTTTTTGGAATTGTAATTTTTTCTTTACATTTTAATACCTAATAAAAAAAAAACTTTTCTTATTGTTCTTGAAAAGTTCACCAGTTTACATTCCTACTTTTCGACAGAACTTTCTAACCCGAGAATATATCGCCAGGGCTAAATGACAAAAACGTACCCCAAAGACTCATCCCAGATCTCCATGTCCCTTTATTACACAGGAGCATCAGGACGAGGGAAACTTTATCGCTCCATAATTATTGCAGAACAAGTTCGCCGAAATTATTGGCGTCTCTATGTATTGACGCTGTTGGAGAAATGTTTTATTGAGAAAACATTCAACTTTTCACCAGAAGTTTAGAAGTGTAAATAAATAAGTTCCTTCTTGTTTGAAATGAGTGCTTTAGTTTTCCAAGATTATTCTTCTCTCAAGAGTTGGAGATAACTTTTCACAATGGTGATGAAATATTAATTTAATATTTATAGCTTTGGCCCAGTGTACAAATTGTGCAGGGGGAAACTCGGCATCCTTGTGTTATACAAGCAGTTCATATTAGCTCTTTTTGTTGTTGTCACAAGCATGGTGACAACAACTTTAGTTGGCTCGTCCTGAAACAGATATTATGACGTATTTTTAGGTGCGATCAACCAACCTGAGAATATTCGCTTTTTCTACGTAAGCCATTAAACCCTTGGGAGAACTGCAAGCTAGTCTGGCTTGTTAGGGTTGGTTAGTCTGTTATCTGTTTGGTCCTCTAGCGGGACGCTGGTCTTCTTCCTGTTTAACTTTCCTCAGTCAGATATAGATTTTGATGTTTGATACCGTTTGAAATACTGTATGGATCTGCATATCAGCACTAGAGTTTGTGTCTCCAGTGTTGTAGATCGCATAATACATGGATAAGGAAAGTCCAAGACAGAGAGGGTTGGCGGACATACGATCTGCAACACTGGAGAGACAACTCTAGTGCTGATATCACAGAGCCATACAGTGATTTGAAATACTATAAGACCATAATTATCTGAAAAAAATTAGTATTTTGTTTTATCAATGCTGAGAATTCAGAAACGGGGGACTCTCCTTGGATTATGGTGAAATTAGGTAACACGAAATGGAAACACTTTGGACACGGAGGAAGAAGATTTCCCTTGAGTACCTCTGCCAGAGGTCGAAAAGAAATTACGTAAGGGTGCGTTTCAAAACGTAAAAATGAGTGTTTGTTCAATTTAGATTTCCAGCTGGTTTTTATCGCTCAATTTGATAACTTTTATTTTTTTTAATTTTATCTGATAAATTTGGTCTTAACATTTTGAAGAAAAAAAATGAATGATGGTCCCCCAGTCAGATTGCTGGTCTACTCCCTGATGTTGATAGTCCCCCAGCCAGACTGCTGGTCAACTCCCTGTTTAAAGTCCCCCAGCCAGACTGCTGGTCTACTCCTTGTTTATAGTTCCCCAGCCAGACTGCTGGTCTACTCCCTGTTTCTAGTCCCCCAGCCAGACTATTTCATATTGTACAACTTAAAACTCTTATTTTTTTAAAATCTGAGTAAAATAGTATTTCAATACTTTATTCTTACGTGAAAAAATATATATGTAAACTTAAAACAAAACCTATATGAACTTAAAACATTCAAGATGAATGACGGCGACTGGCACCTATCTCGTTAATACCTAGTGTTTTTTTCTTTCTTATTTTATTGTTGGAAAAACACTAAAGAGAGGGTTTCAAAAGCAAGAAGTCCTAAGGTATTACCTAGGAGACTTAAACATGAAACATATTAAAAATTCAAGACGACATACGACTCGACAAATAGTTTTGGTCTGGCTACAGAGAACTTTAATTAAAAACCTCTCCTAGACATACAATTTCTTCCGAGGAAAAACCATCACAATGGTTTGAATTCGAACGAAATATAATGAAATACATGGTTTTGATAATTTTGAATGTGCAACAAAAGCTACGTAAATGTGTTTAATAGCAGCCAAGACCCGGTCGAAGTATGCCTGTCCCAGTAGGTCTATGTTCAAGGTTTTGGTCTGGTAATCCAGAGTTCGCGGGTTCGAAACTTAGCCGGGACTTGACAAGTTATACATACTCCCTGACTTAAAGGGATTTTCATCACTAAGAGAGACGATTTTAAGAAATGTTGAAATAAATCTTATTATTATTATTTGGGATTTTGACCTCTTAATAATACGTCTTGGGCTTACTGCTAGAATAAAGGAACTAATTAGTCCTAATCGGGCAGTATAATTGGTTTCATACATCATACATTATTGGTTTCATACATCATAGACTTAACCGACTTGACACTACAAATACTCGTAGTTTATTATTATTATTATTATACAACGCTTTATTAGATATAAATGGACATTTTGTACATAGAAATAATTAATTTAACAATGAAAAAAATGGAAACAATATACAGGGTGGGGCAAAAGTCTGGAAACCCCTGAATAACTTTTGAATGGCTTCTTCGGTAAAATTAAAATTTTGTACGGTAAACCGGGCTAATAAGACCTTCTCTTAGAGTGGGGTCGATTTCTGTTACCGGCCCTCATGTCGGGGCCAGGGGGGCCAACTTCATTTTTTTAAATACGAACCCCACCCTTGCGATACATTTTTGAAAAGGTCTTTAAATAAGAAATACATTGGTGCAATTTTTTTTTTTTTTTTAATATTAACTGTTTGCAAATGGCGTCCAACTTTGTGTATGCAGTAAAGTCTGGAAACCCCTGAATATCTTTCGAAAGGGCTTTCTCAGTAAATTTAAAATTGTGTACGGTAATCCTTGGTAATTAGACCTTTTATTAGAATGGGACCAATTTTTTTTTACCGGTCCCCATGTTGGGGCCAGGGAGGCCAACTTCATTTTTTTAAATACGAAACCCCACCTTGCGATACATTTTGGAAAGGTCTAATTACCCCGACTTACCGTGTACAATTTTAAATTTACTGAGAAAGCCTTTTCAAAAGATATTCAGGGGTTTCCAGACTTTACTGCATACACAAAGTTGGACGCCATTTGCAAACAAGTAATATTAATTAAAAAAAAATTGCACCAATGTATTTCTTATTTAAAGGCCTTTCCAAAAATGTATCGCAAGGTGGGGGTTCGTATTTAAAAAAATGAAGTTGGCCCCCTGGCCCCGAAATGGGGGCCGGTAACAAAAATCAACCCCACTCTAAAAGAAGGTCTTATTAGCCCGATTTACCTTACAAAATTTTAATTTTACCGAAGAAGCCATTCGAAAGTTATTCAGGGGTTTCCAGACTTTTGCCCCACCCTGTATACAATGAAAATGAAAAAGAATAGAAAATATAAAACAAAAACATAAGTCCTAACTAAAGGGCGGGGATATTGCCTATGGCAATCTCTTCCACCCAACCCTTATGTGTATTTTCATTTGTATTTCTGACCTTCTTAATTATATTGGACAAAAAAATCACTGCATGTACGCTTACACAGTGTCATGGTATTAAAACACAACTCTGTAAGTGGAAGCCACACGACTCTCTTCGATCGTACAGGAATACCTTAAGACAATAAATATGCATTTATAATTTCCTTATCTTATTGAAAAGGCTGGTCATGTAATGGGGTGAAATTTTCAATGTCCAGTTTTCAGTGCCAAAAAATGTTTTAGCGTCCCCCAGAGCCTTGAAAGGACTCTTCAGTCCTACGCTGCGCACCGGCAGTTTTAATAATGTAAAGGTCAATTGATTTTTTAAATAATGTATAGGTCAATTGATTTTTTGTATAATGTATATAGGTCAATTGATTTTTTGTATAATGTATAGGTCAATTGATTTTTTAAATAATGTATATAGGTCAATTGATTTTTTTTTTCATCCGAAGTTTAAAATTCACTGGCCCAGGTCCCGTTGGTGTGTGTGCTTAGAGAGGGGTCCCTACTGCCATATAAATATTGGATTTTGGTCTCAAAGATACCAAAAAACGTATATTGATATTGGACATTTGTCCTGAAGAAACCTTAAAACGTGATAAAATATTGGACATTGATCCGAAAAAACGCATATTAATATTGGATATTTATTTTGAAGAAACCTTTAACACTTAAAACGTAATTAATATATTCGACATTAGTCCTGAAGAAACATAAAAACGTAATTAAATATTGGACATTAGTCCTGAAGAAACCTAAAAACGTAATTAAATATTGGACATTAGTCGTGAAGAAACCTAAAAACAAAATAAATATTGCACATTTTTCCTGAAGAAACCTAAAAACATAATTTAATATTGCACATTTGCCCTGAAGAAACTTAACACTTAATTAAATTATTGAACATTTATATGAAAAAACATAATTAAATATTGGACATTTGTCCTGAAGAAAACTAAAGACTCAATTAAAAAATTGGACAATAGTCCTGAAGAGGACGTGCTCTATGAATTGTTTTTCTGTCCAAGGGAGCCCACGAGGGGTTCAAGTAATTCCAAAGGATAAGAGATTAACTTGATACACAAATTTCAATTTATAATTAATTTTCTTGTAACTTTCGAATTGTATGCTTTTAATATTATTATAACACTCATTGGTTACCAAACTTTGCCAAAACGACGCATGTGTTGGTTTGAATTAGGAAGCACATAATTGTACATGCATATAAGATAGATCGGTACTCCGTGACGTAATGGTTGCAACTACTGGCCGTAGTCCAGAGATCTTGAGTTCGATCCCCGGTAGGAGCAGACTTTTCGAAGAAAATTCTGTTCTCTCCAAACACGTGAAGCTGGCATTTCCGGCCCTACCCAGGCTGGGTGAGGTTAATGTGGGTAGCTGGTACGATTCCCAGCGAATGGAGGGTAAAACCCCCGTCCTGACTTTCTATCTCAATCAGGACGTTAAAACCAAATAGAATCAACTGATCACAATAGATCTAATTAGGTTGCAGTGTTAATTGTTAGGGTTTCACTGAAAACCCTGCAACCTGATCAGATAATAATAATACGTATTATTATAAGACTCATTGGTTACCAAACTTCGCCAAAATGACGCATGTGTTGGTTTGAATGTCGGAAGTACATAATTTTACATGCATATTAGTTAAATAGGTACTGCTTTTGAAGTGGTAACAAGGTACATACAGTCGGTCACGGTAGCTCAGTGGTCAAGGCGTCGCGATCTTGTAATCCAGAGGTCGCGGGTTCGAAATCAAGCCATGACAAGTTATCCTCCCATTTGGGATTTTGACCTCACGTCTTGGACTTACGGCTGGAATAATAGGACTTATCAGTTCTAGTCGGTCAGTATAAATAAGGTGATATTATTATTATCTTTTATTTTGTTCGAGAGCATATTACGGAAGAATTTACATCCTTTAGATATTGACTATGATATTGACTCGTGCTATGATAAGCTACATTCAAGTTTGATCTTATCCGATGAAATCATGGAACTGTCTAGGATATTAATTAAGAGCCAAACTTTTGTCGAGAAATAAAGCTGTTCGTGTCACAATGCTAAAGTTGGCGGGATCAAGTTCCTTGGAAGGTGAGCGCTCGTCAAGAGAGTATAAGCATAAGGCTCAACGTTTTGTGCTCGTTTTGTGCCAACAAAAATTTATTTTGTACCTCTACCGTTCTCGAGATATAGACCGCCCGCGCCTGGCG
This sequence comes from Bactericera cockerelli, assembly GCA_024516035.1. Lineage (NCBI taxonomy): Eukaryota > Metazoa > Arthropoda > Insecta > Hemiptera > Triozidae > Bactericera > Bactericera cockerelli. The sequence continues at coordinate 44,881,454 of CM044957.1, forward strand.
AAATATACATATTTCGTGTTAATATATTCCCTGTTCTCCCCCTCCTCTCACCTCCGGCGCTTACTACTTGCTTAAATTCTACGATGTACGATGTATTCTTCGAGTTTTACATAGTAAAAATTCCTCCAGTGTAGAGTAGAGTAGGGTTAGGAAATGGGATCATGCCTCCTTACGCCACTAGTGCACAGCCTTATTAAAAACTTATTCAATAAATCTGCAACTCTAGCAGCGAATTGCATATTATTATAAGAGAAAAAAAGTTCATTCAGTATTTTCATCACATTTTTGTTGTTGTTGACTTTTTTGTTATCAGTACTTTTGTGTCATCCTACGGCTTGACGAAATCCACAACACGAAGTGTATTTTTGGCGGTGTGACTTATCTCAACCACTCTCCTCTGTATCCTCGAGTAATAATTTTATGTTCCTCCTGTCTCCTGCTTTCTGAACTCGGAGATAATTAATCTTGCCGAGGAGAAGAAAATTATGAGGCTCTCAAACAGCAGAATTCATTCCGAATTTCAAAGTGTTGCTCGGGAGGTTGGAACAGAGAAGTGAGTTTAATTTATGATCAAATCGTAAATAATAGGTAAGCTACGTGGTCCCTTTAGCAGAGCAAGTTGAATGGTGGACATCTTTGATGGTGGCAGAATTGAATATCAGATCTACATAATTTTTTACCAATAATAATAACACTCTTTAGTGGAAGGTAACCACCAGGCGAGGTTAATACTCAAAGCATTTTCTACCACCTAACCCTCAGAGTCTTATTATTATGTGGTCACAAACTCAAATTAATGAGGATTAATTCATGCACTGGGTGGTATTCGAACCAACGGATCCCTTACGCTACCTGGATTACTAGTCTAGCCCTTTAACCACTTGACTACCAGTGCACGGTAGTCTATTAAACTCCTTGGTTCAGAATTTTGTTCGTAATTAGTTCAAAACCAGTTGTGTCGTTTTAACCGATTTCTACGGTATAGAGATCGGTCTAAAACTCCACATATACATAAAAGAATTAAAAGATAGATAATCTTCCTGACTTCTTATGGCTCAGTGATCGAGGCGTCGCGTTGGTCTGGTAATTCAGAGGTAGCGGGTTCAAAACCCAGCCGGAGCATGACAAGTTATCCTCCCATTTGGGATTTTGACCACATAACAACATGTCTTGAGCTTTCTGCTGGAACAATGGGACTTATTAGTCTTAGTCGGAGGAGTATAAATAAGGCACTAGTATTTCTTCAGTGTGCTCATTACGGATGCCACATTTCCTCTTTGTACCGCGAAACTCACTCTTTGTCGGAAGTACTCCTCTGCACGTCTCTCTTTCGTTTCAAGTACCAGAGACTTGGAAATAGAATTGAATAGATCCAAGGCATCTGGTCCAAAAGATCCGAAAGTTTCGACGGCAAAGGGAGAGAAAATGAATATAGTATTATTGTTCTATACATATTAGATTCAAGGTATTTCCTTCGTAACTAAAAAGTTATCATATTGGTGTTATTCAAAATCGTGATATCACAATTACTCAAACTCGCTTTACTAAATGTTTGCTTAGCTTTGGACTTGAACTCCAGATTACAAGTGCCTTATCGATCAAGCTACTGAGGTCTGTTTAATCGAAGATGGAGCAGGAGTACCTTTTTAAAATATTGTTACATGTTTTATTAATTTTACTAATGTTAAAAAATAAATATATACCAGACGTGCCCCGGCACACGCAAAAAAAAACTGAGGTCTGTTTCTCGCTATTTCTGACCATTACATCTTTTCCATCAGTTTTCTTATCCATAAATTCTAATTCATTAGACTTTAAATTACGAGACCACGAGTCGTAAAGAGGGTGAGTCCTTTCGGTAAAACTTGTGTATTGGTTTTCATAAATTTCACTTCCTTAATTTCATGAAATGTTTGAATGTGGGCCTCTTTAAAAGTGTAAATTATTGTTTTATATGTTTGTCAGTCCTCAATTTCTCTTTGGATCTCAGTCGGGTGGGTCGAAGTCTCTCACCTCCTTCTCTCTTGATTGTCTTGTGCTGTATTTTTCTTCCAACCCATACGTTTGATTAAAGTTTCATATTTATGTGTTTTGTTTTAATTTTCTCTCCGTCCCTTGCAATAATTTTCAGTTTATCTCCGTTTGATCTTGTATTATTTGTTTTACTTAGTTACTTAGTTGTCCTTTGGAAAAGAAAAGTAAAGTCCTTCGATGTTCAGTTGCCAAAACAAGCTTTAGGGTCCACGGAGGACCCGAAAAAACCCTTTTCGGGTTACAAAACAAATGAAACATGGATGATATACTCGTATAGTTCAAAAAAACTTTAACGTCGACTTAAATTTTGTTTATTATACGTTGATATTTCCGAGTGCGAGTACATCTATAGATAGATGTCGGAAGTACCTATTGTGTTCGGATTTGTAAAAAAATCCTTTATTTTTTTTAATCATACATTGGACATGGTGTAACCTCCTGAGCATGGATTTGTGTCTGTCTGTTGGTCCGTCTGTTGAATTGATAATGTAGGAAAAGCGCTTATTCTGTTACTAAATAAAAATTAAAGAAAATCAATTGAGACTTTGGAGATCCAAGTTATCGAAGTGATATGGCGAAAAATCTCAGAATACTCGATGATGTAATGTCGATATTTTTTTTGCGCCACATCCTATGTGCATTTTCACGAGGAAAGTGGCGTGTTCGATAAATTGGCCGTGTATTTTTAACTGAAAAGTAAATAATTTATAAACTCAATAATAGTATGTTTAGCGAACTACATAATTTTTTCTTTCCTTATTTTGTTGTCTTGAAATTTTCAAAAATACGTTTTTTATGCAATAGGTAAATCGGCATCGTAAAATTTTGTTTCGATGGCAATTTTGTTTAGGCCAATTCAGTTTCTTCCTTAGGGACTAAGGAGACTACACATTCATCAACTGTATCGACGCATCTGAAATCCCAACATGATTTGCACTTTGGACTTATGAAATAACTTAAGCACAGAGAAGGAAGAAGATTAAAAGTTCCTTTTTTATCTTGGTTTTTTATTCTGTGTATCATCGTTCCTTCTTATACGCGATGATGGGTGTTTTTTAATTGAAAAATTTCTAAACTTTTAGTTAGTTAATTAAAATTAGCAACAGCAAAAAAGGCAACATATTCTCTGGTTTACATCAAAACAAAAAGAAAATGGGTTTCTGTCTCCTTTTAACTTCCCTTACACTAATTTATGAAATAAGGTAAAATGAAAATTGAACACAATGTTCATTTGAACACAAAAACACTCTTTGCATTTCAGCATTTTTGTTTTACTTCCGAGACATTTCTAATATTAGAAATCGGAAGTATTGTGTTCGCTTTTGTAAAAAATAAATAAATATTTTTTTGCTCCGAATTCAATTTTTTGTTACAGTATTACAACAATAACACTCTTTAGTGGAAGGTGACCACCAGGCGAGGTTCAAGCTCAAAGCATTTTCTACCACCTAACCCTCGGAGTCCTCTTTCGGGTGTTTTCTGTGGTTTAAGGTCACTACATGATTATATCACGACGGGGGTTTTACCCAAAATTTGCTGGGAACATAACCCAGCTACTCAAATTAACCTCACTAAGCTTGAGTTGGGCCGGGAATAGCCAGCAGATCGTGGATTGTCACGATGACCAGGGGTGGATTCGAAACCGTTCTGGTTTCAAACGGTCACCAAATCATGTTCTCACCACGCTGGGTGTTGCTCATAATTTCAGTGAACTGATGAGAAGTGGTGTGTTCAACGTGTATCTCTGGCGGCTTCTCGGTGTTGACCACTGCTATGATTTATGATGACTATTGTACAGAGCGTTCTCTAAGCAGTTACAGATATTTTAGGGGTAGCACCAATTTGTGTGTGTATTTGTCTTTTTTAGTTTAACGTCACTTTCAACAGCAAGGTCATTTCATGACGGGGTTGTTAGCTTCCATGCGTAGGAAACTCACAAACCTGCTACCAACATTAACTTCACCCAGCCTGGGTTGGGCTGGAATGCCAGCATAATATTTTCCAAAGGACAACTAAGTAAAAAAAATAATGCAAGATCAAACGGAGATAAACTGAAAATTATTGCAATGGGACGGAGACAAAATTAAAACAAAACACTTATATTTGAAACTTTAATCAAACGTATTCACCTCGCTGGACATTGCTGAACTTCGGTGATCCTAAGAGAACCGATGCATTCAACGAGCCATCGACGCTGGTGTGTGTGTGTGTGGATTTCGTTCAACACTTGTCACAACATGAAACATTCAAAAATGCAGATGTGTTAAATTTTTCTTCCCGATATTTCCAGCACAAGATTTTCTTCCGAATAATCTAAATATTATAAACTTAACCCAGTCAAATAAGTAAAAAAAAAACACTGCCAATTATGCAGAAAGCCATTTGCTCATAATACCTACGAATTCTGAGATAAAATTTTTCACAAGAACACCTGTATTTCCAAAATTATAAATTTAAAACTTTGACAAAGCTAGGGAATTGTATGTCACTTTTGAGTATAATACCTAATAATAAATCATTTTTGTTTTTTTGTTCATTTTTTTTTCAGGATTTTACCACTACCAATCGTACGCTCATATATTTATCTGGATATAAGAGGACTCAAGGGACCGGAATATTTTTGTCTGTCCCGGTAGCGCAGTGGTAAAGGCGGCACTCTGTGAATCCAAAGACTCCAGAGGTCGTGGGTTCGAAAACCAGCCGGGACATGACAAGTTATCCTCCCAATTGGGATTTTTTACCACATAATAATATGTCTTGGGCTTACTGCTGGAATAATGGGACTTTAATAGTCCTAATCGGGTAGTATAAATAAGGCGATATTATTATTCTCTTATATCCAGGTTTCTCTTATAAAGAGGATATTTTCTCATATGGATACATATATTGGAGCTGGAATTTTTTTCTTATATCCAGTTTCGACCGAATCCTTTCCGAGTGAAGCGCTAGTTGACTGGACTAATTAGCAATTATGCAAATGAGATGGACGGGACCCCCCCCGCCCCTCATATTAGATGATGAGTACCACAGGGTGGTGAGGCTCTCATTCTGTCATTAGCTCCCTCACACTCTGCTGGTTTAAAATTTCAAGAAAACCCCTTTTTGAAAATGCGAAAATATACGGAAAACTGAAAAATCAGACTAATTATGTGTTTCGTAAGGAAAATTTACCCAGTACCAGCCCCTAAAGCCGGCGGAATCCCACTGAGTGCAACATTTTGTTTCGAAACGTTTCGCAACATTTAGGGTGGAATTAATAGACATTTTTGTTATACCTCTGTGGCGCTAAGTCACGGACTGCGTACTATGTTAAGATAGGGAAAACCGACGCTTAGCATTGATGACATGAGTTATAGAATGTGTCTGTTAATTTCGCCCTCAGTTGAATTTTGAAGGAGAAGTGTTAGGGATTAATGTTTCAGTCGGTGGGATTTGATCTCATTTGATTATAAGGAAAGACCGGAGAGTGAAACGTTGCGAAATGCTGCGAAGCGTTGCTGTCGAAACAGAACTTGCACCCAGTGGGATCCCGGTCTAACTCTCTTCATTTTAAAACTTGTCCTTCTTTCCTTGGTCTTCTTAACATCTGTAGGGTTTTGAGAACCCTATGGACCTAACTATTAACACATCTCGTGCCACGTCAGTTAAAAACGCCTGACAGCCGGTTACCAAAAAAGTGACTGTCAGTTGAAAAGGCCTGACACGTTGTTGCTCACTTTTAATCAGTGTCAGTCAGGCTATTCCAACTGACACTACAATAGATTTTACAATGTTGTTTAAACTCTGGGGCCTATAAGGATTTTTTTGCAATTTACATCATTAAAATATATTTAAAACTTAAGATTTTAGAGGCAAAACACTAAATAAATCAATTTTACTGAACAAATAAAGAGGCCTCAGGCGAAACACAGAGAAATACCTTTGGCACGAGATGTGTTAAATCTGTTAGATTTGTTCGGGAAAAATTGAATCGAGGCTCTGGAGAACCTAAACCGTACGTGTTTTGGCACTGGAAACTGGACACCGAAATTTTCAGCCCTTCATAATAGCTTCCCCTTTCCCAATAGGATAAGGCGAGTAACACCGAGTTCTTACCATGGAGTAAAACTTTAAACAACCCCCCCCCCACCACACCCTTCTCTCCCCCCCCTTGTATTTACCCTTCAACTTTACCCATTGCCTTCACCCTCTTTGTTTTTGTTTTTTTTTTCTTCTTCGCACAAAAAACTTCTCCCGACTCTTGTGGATGCTGTCTTCTCGCATTTGTTTTTTGTCCACTTTCTGACCGGCCAAGATATGAAAGTAACAAATTTCAAGTTGTTAATCATGTTTTGTCCAACACACTCGCACACTGAACCCTCCTCCCTGCCATCCAGAGAAGTCCCGTTCCTTGAATTTAAAATTTTCGAAATATTAATGATTAAGTATTTTTGGGGTTTTAATCTGCCTTCCCCCCCCCCCCCCCCCCCCCCCCCCTCTCTCCTTGTTGTTTCTCGACTTTCTGTTGTGAAGAAGACGCAGAGGTCTTGACAAAGCAGAGGCCATTTAGTAATTTAGTAACAGGAAGGAGAGAAAAAATTCCATACACGTTTTTCATCTTCCTAAGCTTTCTTTTATCTGCCCCGGATGTTATATCTAGATTAACGCTTTATCCACTTGAACTAAACTTTCCTGCTTTTGTTTATATTTTAGAACTATTTTATTATTCATCCTACTCGTAGATGGGAGTTGTGAACTTGTGACATTCGTACGTACTCATCAGTTCCATATTTTCAGTTAAAATATTGGAATTGATACCTCATTTTTATAAATATAGTTAATGTTTTTGTTTTATGATGAATGAATGTGTTTATATTATAGGGATATTAGCCGTCTTGGCTAATATCCCTATGTTTCTGACCCACAACTCGTTGACTGTAAAATTCAGAAGGATAAATTTTGTTGATTTATCCTTCTGAAAATTACAGTCAACGACTTTTAGGTCAGAAACATAGGGATATTAGCCAAAACGGCTGAGCCTGTATCTCGAGAACGGTACGTCGTAGCTCACTGAAATTTGTTGCAATGAACTTCTCTTAATGAGGCTTTTAAAACAGTATGCCACAAGACATACTGTGTCCACTGTCCAGTCTGACTGGGGTAGTGTAGACAATTTTTTTTTTGCTAAAACTTAATCCTCTAAAAAATTAAGGAATACGGGTTTCTGAGTTTTTCTATATTTTCGGCCGTTCTTGAGATACGGGGGGTGGGGTGGGACTTTATGGACACCCTTTTTTACAATGATAATAATAATACCAATGAGAGGACTAGTTGGATATCCAGTCTTCGTGACCCTTAAACTGTTCGAGGGGCAGTTGGATTCTCATTAAATTCAATCCGTCCACTTTTTCAGGAAATTCATTTTCCCTAGCTTCAGCACATCAGAGCCTTTCTTGACGATACATCTATTGTTTTTCATTATGTCATTATGAAAATATTTTGCATGTCATTCAACATCATCGTAAAAAATTAATAAAGGAGAGCTAAGTTCGAGAGGGAGTGAGAGGGAAGAGAAAGATAGACAGAGACAGAGAGTCGGAAAGGGACAGAGAGAGAGAGGGGGGGGATAATAGGAGAGGGACAGAGAGAGAGAGAGAGAGGGGGGGATAATAGGAGAAATATGGGGATAGAGAGAGAGAGAGAGAGGGGGGAGAATAGCAGAGGGACAGAGAGAGAGAGAGAGGGGGGATAATAGGACAGGGACGGAGAAAAGAAAAGAGAGAGAGGAGGGGGCAAAGGAGAGAAGAAAAGAGGGGAGAGGGCGAAGGAGAGAAGAGAAGAGGAGAGGGAGATCAAGACCTTTAACTTCCTCCATTCTCTATCTTGACTTAACGTACAAGAAGATGTTCAGGGTATAAAATGAAAAGGGGGAGAGACGATGTCTCTTGTCGTGACAACTAATTATGAGTGATTAATTGAAACCTCGGAAGTGCTATTTTCTGTCAGCTTCATGATGGTATTGTTATTATTACTATGTAGCTGATTCTCTTATATATATATTTATGTGTATGTATAGAGATAAATACGGATTATCACAGATTGGAGAGAAAGAAGGTAAATAGGGAAAGGGCGGAGAGATGGCTTATGGCTGTGCTTACGGTCAAGTTGACCGGGCGAACTGAAGCATCACATTCTTCTTCTAATAATAATAATATTAACACTCTTTAGTGGAAGGTAACCAACTTTTTTTGTCGCCTCTGGGGTTCGAACCCGGGACCCCGTAAGCCCTTGTAGCAAATTTAATAAGCAAGAAAAAATAGAGAAAAATAGATTTTTATACATAAAAAATTCATATTTATTATTATTGAATAATACATAACAATTTAATATGCTATATAGATATAAAAATGTGGCATCCCTGCTCCATCTTCGTTAGACAAGCTTCTGATCAATCTCCTTGAATCAATCCCTCTAGTTTTTGTAGTGAAACTGATCTGATGATTGACATCTCCCCTTGTGCCCTGACTATGAAACCTATAGTTATGGTACACTAACACTAATAATCTGACTAGCCAACCCTTACAAGCCAGGCTAGCTTACAGTTTCCTAAGGGCTTAATGGCTTATAATGAAAAAGTGCAAGTCCTCACAATAGTTGATCGCTCATAAATTAATGTGGGTGAGACGAAGCCAACTTTGAAATAAAGTTGGCTGGAGACCATCATGCACCCTCCAGCTGCAGCCAAGCTGGCTACAACAACAGCAATATATATACAATAATACGAAAGCTGGGATTCCACTGAGTGCATCATTTTGTTGCTCCACTCTTTCTTCTTCTTCTTTCACATTGCCTTTTCCCAAACCTACTTGGGGTCGGCATTGTACAAGCTCATGGTTGAGATTGGTTGGTTTTGTTACGGCTGGATGTCCTTCCTAACGCCAACGATTCTATTTGATTTAACGTCTTGATTAGGACGGGGGTTTTACCTTCCATTCGCTGGGAATCGTACCAGCTACCCACATTAACCTCACCCAGCCTGGGTAGGGCCGGAAATTTATTTAGGATCAAATGAGATCGAACCCCACTGACTTCGCAACGCTTTACAGCACTTTCCATTTAAAATTCGAGACAAAACGGTGCGCACTGTTGCGCAACAAAATGTTGCACTCAGAGGGATCTCGGCTTCAGGCAGAGACACGCATTAAAAATAACCACACTATAAAAAAGATAACAAGAAAGTAATGATAATGATCAATAACAAAATTTGTGCATTTAAATACCTAATGATGATCGGAGTAATAAGTAGATAGAGGCTAGAGGTTACTTTAAGTCGGAGGAATAGGTGTGTCTCAACTTAGGTAGACTAAATTTTTTGTTATAACTTATAACAACAACGCAAAATATGACGTTTTAGTATGACGTCATGACTTTATGTCTTTTGACAGTCTATAACATCAACAACAAAATTTTAAGAGGAGCAATGGACTCCAGAAAGGATACTCATTAAATCGGAAGAAAAGGATGCTGGCCCAAAAAAGTAAATCAATCGCTCCGATATAATTATATTTTTTGTTTTACAAAATACCTCTTCGTTTTTCGGGGTCCACTCATACCTCGTGAGGAAAAATGAGTAGTTACTTGTATGAGTAACGACCAGTGACGGCATTACCAGAGTAAAAAAAAATTAATGTGATGGAATAATTCGAAAAGTAAAGGAGGCTCTTAGTAATGCTGCGGTACCCACAAAAATTGTGAAGAGGCTTTGAGCTTCCCAAATCAAACCATACATACATACCTCTTCGTGTTGTAAACATTACCCCAGTGTTCGGCCCAAAAATGTAACGAAATGTAGTTACAAGAAGATCAATGCTAATAGTAAGGGTTGGTACATACATGGTATTTTATTTCATTCAACGAAAAGGTATACACACAAAAATATTGTGTGTTTTGAGAGTTGTCTTTCAAATTACTAGATTACTTTTCAGAATAAAGAAGAAAAGCTCTGGATATAAGAAGCTCGTGGAAAATAACATTATAAACAACAGAAATTCACATTCATCATATTTGTAACACAGTTTCTACTCACCCATAAAACACTGAACACGTAACCTGAAGGTCGCAGGTTCAATTCTTCAGCGTGGCAAATTTAAGTTGGGTTTGTATTATTTTTTTTCCATTGGGATTTAACGTCGCTTTGAACTACATTTTTTTTTTTTTTACATACATCTACACTGACATATCCTTTGCGAGGATATATCAGCAATAGCTCACGACGGGGATTTTACCCACCATTCGCTGGAACTGGAAACTCACAAACCAGCTACTCAAATTATCTCATCCAGCCTGAGTGGGTCCAGAATAGCCAACATCACGAGGGTTCGAATTTGAATGGTCACCCTGACACCTTCTAACACCGCTGAACGTTGCTTAACTTCAGTGACGGAACAACAAGAACTATTGACGGCGACGCTGGCTGTGATTCTCTTGTGAAAAATGATCACCTCAAACCATATTTATTATGACTACCTTTCAACTCGAAGACGTGTTTGAGAGTTTCTAAGCGTATTTGAAGAAGGGTTTGGCCGTCGTGTCAGTGACGATGCCTCGACATATCAACGCAAACTCTCGCACAATATCCAGTAGCTTCCTTTTGTTTGTTCGTTCCCTGTGGATTAGAAAGACGTAAGATATCAAATTAAAAAAAAAAACAGAGTAAAAAGGGTAGATAATAAAATAATTATCAAATTTAGAACAGAGTAGATCATAAAATATTAAAAATAATAATAAAAGGGTAGATAATAAAATGATTAAAAAAGTACTTCAAAAATTTGAAACACACTAAGCAAAAGAAAAAAAATCAAGGGCCAATTATATTTTCTTCGTAGTTTAATGGGCACCTGTAACTAAAAGTTCATGGTTTAATAGACGTTCAGTACACCTGTTATTTTTTTATTTTATTTTTTGCAGGATCAATATTTTGACGTCGCTTGGAAAATTCGGTCTTTGTCCCGAAAAAAAACCCCCACAGCCCCTTGTTTAAAGAGCATTTCCCAGATATTATGATTAAATAATACCTAGTAATGATTTTGAATGTCTCAGAGGAATTACTTATTGAAGAACCTAGTACATTTACTTCCAGTTGCGCAGTCGCTTAAAACAGTTAAAATGGATTATGTACCGGTAGCACAGTGGTAAAGGCGACATTCTGTGAATCCAGACATTCTAGAGGTCGCGGGTTCGAAACCCAGCCGGGGCATTTTTTTTTTTTTTTTAACAAGAACTGACAAGAACTTATTTTTTCCCCCCATTCATTACAATATTATTAACATAAAAAAAAAAAAATGACATGTATAATTCATTTTTACAACAACTAAAAAAAATTTCTACTTTGACAAGTTATCCTCTCATTTGGAATATTTACCACAAAATAATATGTCTTGGGCTTACTGCTGGAATAACGGGGCTTAACAGTCCCAATCGGGCAGTATAAATGAGGCGATATTATTATTATTACTTACAGTCGCGTAGTCGCTTAAAACAGTTCAAATAGATCAGAAGACATCCCTAATAAAAACAAGAACATACTCAAATCCCCTACAAAATCATGCATGAAAAAATTCAATGATATGCCCCAACAACCCTCTTTAACACTTTGAGCCCCAGAGCTGGGATCGGCGAGTGAGCACGAGGGACCAAGGCAAAAATGCGTTTTGCACCCTTCGTACCAAAGTTTTTTAACTGTAATATTGTGTTTTTTTTCGACAAAATTCGATAAATTTACGTTTTTCAGCTGTACCTTATATACTTTATGATTTAACTTCAAAGTAAGGAAGGTCGTGAATACCATAAATATAGAGTACTCATGTCCACAGTCAAATTTTGGGTGAGGGTCATATATGGTACTCATTTGATTTATGAAATGTCAGCTGAAAGTCATATATGGTATTCATGGGCTCAAAGTGTTAAATGAATACATGTGTGAATGAATGAGCATACCAGTTATTGCTTGATTGTTGTAATATATAACTTTCAAGTGTAGGTATTTGAAAAAAAAAACAAAACAAAAAAAAGACTCACCTCAACACAAACTTGAGGAACTGCTGCTTGAGCTCGGAGGAGGCGCGGGGGAGGGGAAGTCGTCGTCGGCCAGCACAACGCTCATCCACCTGTACAGAGAGTCGCAGTACTTCTTGTTGAGGGAGAGCACAATGTCGGACAAGCTCTCCAGACAGCTCTGCGGCGAGCTGTCGCCTGGGGGGGGGAGGGGGTGCGATAATAAATAAAAGGGTTGGGTGGAAGAGATTGCCACAGGCAATAACGCCGCCCTTTAGTTAGGACATATCGCTCATCCACCTGTACAGAGAGTCGCAGTACTTCTTGTTCAGGGAGAGCACAATGTCGGACAAGCTCTCCAGACAGCTCTGCGGCGAGCTGTCTCCTGCGAGTGAAAGGGAGGAGGTGCGATAATATAATATAGGGTTGGGTGGAAGAGATTGCCACAGGCAATAACCCCGTCCTTTAGTTAGGACATATCACTCATCCACCTGTACAGAGAGTCGCAGTACTTCTTGTTCAGGGAGAGCACAATGTCGGACAAGCTCTCCAGGCAGCTCTGCGGCGAGCTGTCGCCTAGGAGGGGGGGGGAGGAGGTGCAACAATATAAAAGGGTTGGGTGGAAGAGATTGCCATGGGCAATAACCCCGTCCTTTAGTTAGGACATATCACTCATCCACCTGTACAGAGAGTCGCAGTACTTCTTGTTCAGGGAGAGCACAATGTCGGACAAACTCTCCAGACAGCTCTGCGGCGAGCTGTCGCCTAGGAGGGGGGGGGGGAGGAGGTGCAACAATATAAAAGGGTTGGGTGGAAGAGATTGCCATGGGCAATAACCCCGTCCTTTAGTTAGGACATATCACTCATCCACCTGTACAGAGAGTCGCAGTACTTCTTGTTCAGGGAGAGCACAATGTCGGACAAACTCTCCAGACAGCTCTGCGGCGAGCTGTCGCCTAGGAGTGGGGGGGGGGGGGGGGTAGGTGCGATAATATAATATAGGGTTGAGTGGAAGAGATTGCCATGGGCAATAACCCCGCCCTTTAGGTAGGACATTAACTTTTTTTTTGAAAAGTTATCATATTTGTGTTGATCACTATCGTGATATCACAACTACTCAAACTCGCTTTACTAAATCTACACTGAAACCGGGACTTGAACCACCGACCTCCAGGATACGAGTCCGCCGCCTTATCGATCAAGCTGCTGAGGTCGGTTTTCAACTGACACAGTATAAAATCTGACAGTCTTGTTATTTGTCAATCAAAATTTCAAGGACTAATAAACTTTAATAAAGATAAATTTAATCATAGATCTTCGTGCACTGGTAGTCAAGTGGTTAAGGCGTTGGTCTGGTAATCCAGGTAGCGCAGGGATCCGTTGGTTCGAATCCCACCCGATGCAACAATTTTTCCTCATTAATTTGAGTTTGTGACCACATAATAATAATACTCTGAGGATTAGGTGGTAGAAAGTGCTTTGAGCATTAACCTCGCCTGGTGATAACCTTCCACTAAAGAGTATTATTATATAATGCTTTTTCTTTGTGTTATTATGTCACAATTTTAGTGGGTAGCGCAGAATCATAGGACTTTACCACTTTAATTTACAATATCTTGTATTATTTTTTTGCCTAAAATTCTGCCACTGGTCGCTGCTTCACATTAAAGCAGCTACTCATTTTTCCTCACGAGGTATGAGTGGACCCCGAACATCCAAGTACAGAGCGGAAAAAATCCTCCCCCGCTGGGAATCGAACCCAGGTCACCATGTGTGCAATGCCTAGCGCGCTAACTCGCTCTGTCACAGTGACTAAAGAGTATTATTATTAACAATACAATTATAATATGAATATTCTGACTATGAAACCTACAGGGTCCGCCAAAAAAAGGAGCCTCTCGAAATATCTAGAGAACCGATTAAATTTTTATAACACGTGCACCATTATATGAAGGGAAAAACCTTTTCTACTTGATTTTGGTTTTTTTTTTTTTTTAAATCATAATCAGGGGTGGCCCCAGTGGGTTCAACTTTGGAAACTTTAAAGGAACCAACCTTTTTGTAATACATTTTTAAAAAGTAGTTGACAAAAAAGTATTGTAAGACAGGTTAGAATTTTTAATCAAAACAGGGCCGGAGATATCGTACATTTCATTTCACAGGTTTCAGTAATTTTTTAAAATAAAGTCATTGTATTTTTGTAAGAAAATGTTAAAAACATGTTTTCCATTTGTAATAAATTTTCATACCTTTTTGATACCATTAGCTTTACCAGAGGAGGAGGTCTTAATTTGAGTGGAGGTGTTAATATTTGAGTTCAGTGGTAAAATTTTGTGATCGTGAAAGCTGAGGGGGGCCGCACTGTAGTAAAAAATCGAAAAAGGGCTGGTTGATATTTTTCAATTAAAACCTATCGAGTGGGGTATTGAATGAAAGGTCTCGATGTCCTCATGCTTGGATTGAACATTTATAATGCGATAGTGGAATCTGTGTGAGGTTGACAGTTCACAGAACCACTAGTACTAACCTATACATCGTACGAGGGTGTACACAAGCAGCTGGCCTCGGTTCTGAATTGCCGTCAACATGTTGGACCGATCCCGACTGATGCCGACGTAGGTGACGAGAAATGTGGCCACAGAACTCACTGTGCTAGCTTCTTGCGCGTTCAGACTGGAGATAGCTGGAAATAAGAAAATAAAACACTCATTTTAATGTGAAATAACATAAGTGTGGCCACAGAAATCACAGTGCTAGCTTCTTGCGTGTTCAGACTGGAGATAGCTGGAAATAAGAAAATAAAACACTCATTTATTTACAGAAGTGTAGCCACAGAACAGAAGTGTGGCCACAGAACTCACAGTGCTAGAGTAGGCCCCGACATCCAAAGTACAGAGACGAAAAATTCCGACCCCAGCCGAGCATGCTACGGTCTAGCTGGGGACGTCAAACAGGGAGAAGACCAGTGTCTCGCTAGAGGACTATAAACAGAGAAGAGACAAGCCAACACTTACAATACAGGCTAGTTTGCAGATTCCTAAGGGTTTAATGGCTTAAAAAGAAAAGTCCAAGTCCTCATGATGGTTAATCCCACATAGAAATATGTGGTTCAGGACGAGCCAAAATTGCTATAAAGTTGGCTGGAGACCATTGCCCCCCCCCTCCAGTGGCGTAACGGTTGTGACTACCGCCCGTAGTCCAGAGATCCTGAGTTCGATTCCCGGTTGGAGCAGACTTTTCGCACGGAAAATTCTGTTCCCTTCGAACATGTGACGCTGGCAATTACGGCCCTACCCAGGCTGGGTGAGGTTAATGTGGGTAGCTGGTACGATTCCCAGCGAATGGAGGGTAAAACCCCCGTCCTGTCAACCTCAAAGTCAGGACGTTAAAACCAAATAGAATCAATGGACATGAATGGAGCCTAGACATTGGATCAGGGCGCCCATTCCTCTCACCACCGTGATTTAGGTATCAATACCTCCTATCTCACCACCGTGATTTAGGTATCAATACCTATCTCACCACCGTGATTTAGGTATCAATACCTATCTCACCACCGTGATTTAGGTATCAATACCTATATCACGGACACGGTATTATTAGGAAAAATAATAAAAAATAATAAAAACTCACCACACATGAGCAAGGTGTCGAAGTTGACGTTCTCATTCTCCATGAGCACGGGCGAGCTCTTCTTCATCAGGCTGTACATCAGGATGAAGAACGTCTCCAGCACGTCTCCCTGCTCCGCCACTTGCGCATGCGCATCAGAGGCGGAGAAGATGGTCAGGGTGGCGCTGATCAGCTCCAGGACCACACAGGACAGGTAGCTGCGGAGCTGAGCGTTGCTGCCGTACAAGAGGAATAGCTGAAACACATTCCAATTAAAAATTCCTGCTAGAATTTTAAAATTTTAAACATCAAAATTTCAAGTCAAAATTCTAGGAAGACATGACATCCAAAGAGCGTTTCAAAGACAAGCTCAATAAGGAGATGAGTGGAGAAAAACTGATTTTTTAATAAAAGGCAAAAATGATTGCGAAACAATATAATAAAAGAATTAAAAATTTCGAGTAGGTATAGTAGATTTATCCTTTTGATCAGCCACCTAGATTGAAAACTACCTGCACATACTTAATAAATCTTACTGGAACTGATCAGCTCCAGGAGCACACAGGACAGGTAGCTGCGGAGCTGAGCGTTGCTCCCGTACAGTAGGAAGAGCTGAAACACATTCCAATTAAACATTTCCGAGTAGGTATAGTAGATTTATCCTTTTGATCAGCCCCCTGAGCATTGCTGCCGTACAGTAGAAATAGCTGAAACACATTCCAATTTAAAAAAAAAAAAATTGAAATCGGAGCAATAAAGTATTTTTTTTTTTTTTTTTTTTTTTACAAAAACGAACACAATACTTCCGATTTCTAATATTAGAAATTTCTCGGAAGTAGACTGAGTAGGTATAGTAGACTTATCCTTTTGATCAGCCTCCTAGATTGAAAACTACCTGCACATACTTAATAAATCTTACTGGAACTGATGAGCTGAGCATTGCTGCCGTACAGAAGGAATAGCTGAAACACATTCCAATTAAAAAAAAAAAATTGAAATCGGAGCAATAAAGTATTTTTTTTTTTTACAAAAACGGACACAATACTTCCGATTTCTAATATTAGAAATTTCTCGGAAGTAAAATGAGTAGGTATAGTAGAATTATCCTTTTGATCAGCCACATAGATTGAAAACTACCTGCACGTACTTAATAAATCTTACTGGAACTGATGAGCTGAGCATTGCTGCCGTACAGAAGGAATAGCTGAAACACATTCCAATTAAAAAAAAAAAAATTGAAATCGGAGCAATAAAGTATTTTTTTTTTTTACAAAAACGAACACAATACTTCCGATTTCTAATATAAGAAATTTCTCGGAAGTAAAATGAGTAGGAATAGTAGAATTATCCTTTTGATCAGCCACCTAGATTGAAAACTACCTGCACATACTTAATAAATCTTACTGGAACTGATGACCTCCAGGAGCACACAGGACAGGTAGCTGCGGAGCTGAGCATTGCTGCCGTACAGTAGGAATAGCTGAAACACATTCGATTTAAAAAAAAAAAATTGAAATCGGAGCAATAAAGTATTTTTTTTTTTTTTTTCAAAAACGAACACAATACTACCGATTTCTAATTTTCGAAATTTCTCGGAAGTAAAATGAGTAAGTATAGTAGCATTATACTTTTGATCAGCCACATAGATTGAAAACTACCTGCACGTACTTAATAAATCTTACTGGAACTGATGAGCTGAGCATTGCTGCCGTACAGTAGGAACAGCTGAAACACATTCGATTTAAAAAAAAAAAATTGAAATCGGAACAATAAAGATTTTTTTTTTTTTTTTTACAAAAACAAACACAATACTTCCGATTTCTAATATTAGAAATTTCTCGGAAGTAAAATGAGTAGGTATAGTAGAATTATCCTTTTGATCAGCCTCCTAGATTGAAAACTACCTGCACATACTTAATAAATCTTACTGGAACTGACCAGCTCCAGGAGCACACAGGACAGGTAGGTGCGGAGCTGAGCATTGCTGCCGTACAGTAGGAAGAGCTGAAACACATTCCAATTAAACATTTCGAGTAGGTATAATATTAACACTCTTTAGTAGAAGATAACTACCAAGCGAGGTTACTGCTCAAAGCATTTTTCACCACCTAACCCTCAGAGTCTTACAGCCGTATTTATTTAATTTGAGCAATGTCTCAAGCATGATTTCCTTTAATATTATTGGCTAATACCTTGCTTGAGACATTGCTCAAACAAATTTCTCTGTTCATAAATAGGGCTGTTTTTATTATGTGGTCGGAAGAATTTTTTTCCTTCTAATATTAGAAATCGGAAGTATTTTTAAATGAGAGGGTACTGACACATCTTTGATATACTTAATAGTTTATAAAGTGAAAATTACTTACGGACCTAATAGAAGGCTCTGTTTTAACACAAGAGTTAATTTTTTTTTTTTTTTAGGCTTTAATGGCAGGATTCTCAATACAAATAATTATTATAACAATGAAAAACTGGAAACAATATATACAATAAAAATGAAAAAGTATATAAACATATGACCTAATGGCAATAACCCCACCCTTTAGTTAGGTCATATGTTTATAATTTTCAATTCTTCCACCCAACTCTTTAGTGGAAGGTAACCACCAGGCAAGGTTAATGCTCAAAGCACCTTCTACCACCTAACCCTCAGAGTCTTATTATTATAATAATTAACATTGTAATATTTTTTGCTTAAAAATAAATACAATTATTTTTTATCTATCTATCTATCTAATTAACATTAGAATTAGACAAAGATTTTTCAGAACCAACCTGTCTGGAGATCTCGAGGGTTGCTTTGTGCAGATGGAGCTTGTGAGCAGATACGACAAGATTAAGTAACGTGGGTACACAAGGAACAGCTTTGTCGCCTAACGTGATCAGGCCGTATTTTAAAGCATTACACAGCACCTGAAAATAAGATGAACATTCACAATAATAATAATAATAATAATAATAATGTGTTTCTTTGTGTTATTATATCACAACTTTAGTGGGTAGCGCAGAATTATAGGACTTTTCCGTACCTTTAATATCCCAATATCTTATTTTTGTCTATAATTCCGCCACTGGTCTCTGCTAACATTAAAGCAGCTACTCACTTTTCCTCACGAGGTATGAGTGGACCCCGAATACCTAAGTACAGAGCAGAAAAAATCGTGCTCCGCTGGGGATCGAACTCAGGTCACCTGTGCGTGCAATGCCTAGCGCGCTAACTCACTCGGCCACGGTGACTAATGAATATATTCACAATAAAATAAATAGTTTTGTAAAGCAATAGTCACCGTGGCCAACCTGGGATCGATCCCAAGCAGCGCAGAATTTTTTGGGCACTGTACTTGGATATCCGGGGTCCACTCATATGTACCTCGTGAGGAAAAATCAGTAGTTACTTGGTTGCATGAGTAAAGGCATTACCAGAGTCTTAAGTATAGTGTAAAATAAACAGTGTAAGTGTCTCTTAGTAATGCTACGCTAGCCACAAAAATTGTGCAGAGGTCTTGTGCTTCATAAAAAATCATACTTTCTTTACTTAACTTCAAATTTGTAAAACACCTATAAGAGAAATTGGTTTTTTGTGTTTTTCTCTCAATCAGATAGGTGTTTCTGAAAACACATCACTGAAAAAAAACCACATAATTTTAAGACTCGGTTCTTTACTTTCAAAAAAACACCGTGTTTTTCGAAAAATGTTAGTTCCAAAGGATTCTTCAAGATAGCGCCAGTAGAGTTTTGCTTTCGCGAAACGGAGTTGGCGTATTTTTTGTGAAATACGCCAAAGGTAGCAAAAAAGTAAAAGCGCCAAAATTTAAAAAAATCAAGAACATAAACAGAAAGCATAAAAACAAGAAAAGCTAATGTACCCGAAGCTACCAACGTGTTGAAATTTTTATCGAAATTTCTACAGGGTACGGCAAAATATTTTAACTCTTATTGCTGAAGTTACCAAAGAGGTGTACTAATTATACATACCTCAGTCACAAGATTTTTTTACTAAGATATTTTTTCTCGCAGAGTAAATATAATCCCACTACTAGCAGTAGTCATTTGCGTTCTATTTTTATGATATAAATTTTTAAATCAATTTTGTAATTTTTATAAACTTACACGCGCACTAAAACTTTTTTTATAATTGTTGCGAATACAATTGACTGTAATTTAAGGCAAAATAACTCGATTATAACCTAACGGCACGCAGTCATATCCGACATTGAAGGAACCAAAAGGTCTGTCGTAATCGTCTGTCGTAATCTTAGTTCCTTCAATGTCGGATATGACTGCATGCCGTCATCTATAACATTCAATACTATTTGCAACAAGAATATAAAAAGATTTAGGGCGCGCGTAACTTAGTAATAATTACAAAAAATTATTTTACAAATAGTATACAATTATATAATAATAATTCCGTGTCCGTGAGATAGGTATTGATACCTAAATCACGGTGGTGAGAGAATTATATGGACGCCCAAATCCAATGTCCAGGCTCCTTTCATGTCCATAGTATACAATTGATCACAAGCTAGATTACGACAGACCCTGGTTCCTTGACAGTCATATATAATTATACATATATGACTGCGTCCCGCCAGGTTTAAAGCAATAATCTTTTAGGGCGATCCGAATTTCGTTAAAACAAAATTCGATTTCGACGAATTTAAATTTATGCACAAAAATAGACCAAGTGCCATGCGCGATCTCCAAAACATTAATCTCAGCGACTTCACTTTACCTCATCGGCAAGTTAACAGATGAAGAAATATAAAAATATGAAGCTGGGAAGCAATGGTAAAAGAGAAAAAGGGATAGTTTAATGAGAATTAATAATGAATTATTCTAGAGAATTTTTCGTAAATAATGTTTACGGTTATTTGTTGAACCCTGTTGAATAATCAAATTCGTTGTTTATTTCTATAGAGTAAAGATTATTATATTTAATTATTTGACAAATGATCAAACACCAAATACGCCTCAATTTCACATAATGAAGGTTTTTTTTTTAAAATTACCGCCACAATTTTGTTTATATTCTTGTCAATCCCTGAATTTGCAAAAAGTAAGCGTATTTCGAGCGAAACGCTGATTTTGAGGTTAGGTGGTTCGTGTTTTTCGCAAAAATGAAGAACCGAGCATAACTATCGCCAGAATGCTCATGACGGGTTCTACCAAAAAACACTTTTCGCGAAACCTTCTTTGTTTACAAAACTCGGATTCACGTGAATCAATCTCAATCCTTACAAATTCTCTTAACTGTGATGGTTTACTTGATTTCGACATATTCTATCTCCTCAGACATGGGATGGATTACTTGGATATGAAAATGGGATATATGCGTAGAAAAGAGGCTTTTATTTTAAAAGTTTTTTGTTTCATTTTGTTTTAAAAGTTTTTTTATGATTATTAATAATAAAATATTATATATTATGCTCGTCATGCTTTTAAATGTTAGGAGAGAAAGAGAGAATGACTTACCTACTGTCAAGGGAGAAAGAGAGAATGACTTACCTATTGTCAATGGAGAAAGAGAGAATGACTTACCGACTGTCAAGGGAGAAAGAGAGAATGACTTACCGACTGTCAAGGGAGAAAGAGAGAATGACTTACCGACTGTCAAGGGAGAAAGAGAGAATGACTTACCGACTGTCAAGAGAGAATGACTTACCGACTGTCAAGAGAGAAAGAGAGAATGACTTACCGACTGTCAAGGGAGAGACAGAGAGAATGACTTACCGACTGTCAAGGGAGAAAGAGAGAATGACTTACCGACTGTCAAGGGAGAAAGAGAGAATGACTTACCTACTGTCAAGGGAGAAAGAGATTGCCAAAGGCAATAACCCCGCCCTTTAGTTAGGACATATATTATGGATATATTTATTTATTTTTTCTTTATTTTTTTCTTCTATTATATTTTATTTTAATTTGTAATTGTATAAAATATGTCCTATTAATAAAGTGTAAATAAATAAAGAGATAATGACTTACCTACTGTCAAGGGAGAAAGAGAGAATGACTTACCTCAATAATATTTACATCTGCGTGCCACACTTTCACGATATTATCAAGCGCGGGCAGCAGGGATTGTAGAATTTCCATGATGATAACAGGTGGTGAGTAATCGGTGTCCGGACTTTGCAAGCCTTGAAACAGAGCGCCCAGTATCCTCAAGTGAAAAATAATGCTCGTTTTGACATCAGGCAACGTCTGAAATATAGAATAATAGTAACGCCTTATTTATACTGCCCGATTAAGAATATTAAAGTCCCATTATTCCAGCAGTAAGCCCAAGACATATTATCTGGTAAAAATGCCAAATAGGAGGATAACTTGTCATGTCCCGGCTGGGTTTCGAACCCGCGACCTCTGGAATCTCTGGATTCACAGAGTGCCGCCTTTACCACTGAGCTACCGGGATGATCTTCTCTTTTGGACAGTAATGATTCTCTTTTGTGGAAGGAAACCACCAGGCAAGGTTAACGGTCAAACCATTTTCTATCATTTAATCCTCAGAGCATTATTATGTGGTGAATGTCGTCACATTCACATACCTATTCTTAACATTGAAAATTCATTTACATTCTTCATTCACAATCAACGTGGCTCTGAAACGGTTGAACCAAATGTCTCCAAATTTGGCACAGTCGCCTTTTGGTATTTAGTTGCGTACTATTTTTTTTTTTTTAATTCCAAATAGGACGCCAGACACGGGAAAAACCTTGACAGCGGCGAAGTGCCGGGTTTCAGGTAGTACTCTCAAATATGGGAAAGCATTGGTTGGGATCGAATCCACAGATTACGGCGGACCTTTTTTTTTATTTAGAAACTCTTTATTAGTAGAACATATATACAGACAAATAATGATAAAAATTAAATATAAAAATTGACAATATTAATAATATCAAGAAAAGTCCTAACTAAAGGGCTGGGTTATTGCCTATGGCAATCTCTTCCACCCAACCCTTGTATGCGCTCGAGTGTTCAAATTACAAGTCTAGCGCCTCATTAACTGTTTTCAATCAGTTCAAGACTTGCCTCTTTCTTTTCGGCCAGCTGGTGCAACCTCTGCGCGTAGGGTTGAATCAAAGAGCTCAGAGCTTCTATCACAGCGGATTCAGTCAGGAGCGTGCACACCTTGCCAATGATGTACATCAGTCTCGCACATTCTCCCAGCTTCAGGGTGTCAGAGGATAAGGCTCCCTGAAATTAAAAATAAATAAAAATAAGTAGCCAAACTTTTTTTTGGCATTGGTTGGCAAGGACATAAAATTTTATTTAATTATTTTACATTCTAGGAATAAAATATGCCATACTTTCCTTATTATAGGATACGGAAAGTAAAAAAAGTAATAATAGGTACCTACAAAGTATTGAAAAATATTGGAAAGAGTAAAAAAAAAAACATATATGTGAATTTTGTTTTGCTGTATGAAAGAAAAAATAAAACCAGGATAAATTCTGGTATCCTGCAGCATTGTTTCATATGTAGCTAAACTTATAAAAATAATAATAAATGTCCATATGAAACACAACCCGAACTGTCCGGAAGGTTTTAAGTATATGAGGCTGCTTGACATTGCCCCCCCCCCCCCCCCCTATTAATACTGCCCGATTAAGACTATTAAGTCCCAATACTCCAGCAGTAAGCCCAAGACGTAATATTATTTGTTTCCTTTCTAAGTCATTCCTCCAGTGTCTGGCTACCATCGTTCACAATGACGCCACCCTAATGAATGATGATGAAATAAAAAATGAATAATAGTAAACCAGTACCTGACAGGCGAACAATATCAGGGGAGTAAAGGGTCGCAGCGAGGGGGCACAGTCCCGGGTGATGAAATGAATAATAGTAAACCGGTACTTGACAGGCGAACAATATCAGGGGAGCGAAGGGTCGCAGCGAGGGGGCACAGTCCCGGGTGATGAAATGAATAATAGTAAACCGGTACCTGACAGGCGAACAGTATCAGGGGAGCAAAGGGTCGCAGCGAGGGGGCACAGTCCCGGGTGATGAAATGAATAATAGTAAACCGGTACCTGACAGGCGAACAGTATCAGGGGGGCAAAGGGTCGCAGCGAGGGGGCACAGTCCCGGGTGATGAAATGAATAATAGTAAACCAGTACCTGACAGGCGAACAATATCAGGGGAGCGAAGGGTCGCAGCGAGGGGGCACAGTCCCGGGTGATATAATAATAATAATAACAAACCAGTACCTGACAGGCGAACAATATCAGGGGAGCAAAGGGTCGCAGCGAGGGGGCACAGTCCCGGGTGATATAATAATAATAATAGTAAACAAGTACCTGACAGGCGAACAATATCAGGGGGGCGAAGGGTCGCAGCGAGGGGGCACAGTCCCGGGTGATATAATAATAATAATAGTAAACAAGTACCTGACAGGCGAACAATATCAGGGGGGCGAAGGGTCGCAGCGAGGGGGCACAGTCCCGGGTGATATAATAATAATAATAGTAAACAAGTACCTGACAGGCGAACAGTATCAGGGGGGCAAAGGGTCGCAGCGAGGGGGCACAGTCCCGGGTGATATAATAATAATAATAAACCGGTACCTGACAGGCGAACAATATCAGGGGAGCGAAGGGTCGCAGCGAGGGGGCACAGTCCCGGGTGATGAAATGAATAATAGTAAACCAGTACCTGACAGGCGAACAATATCAGGGGGGCGAAGGGTCGCAGCGAGGGGGCACAGTCCCGGGTGATATAATAATAAACCAGTACCTGACAGGCGAACAATATCAGGGGGGCAAAGGGTCGCAGCGAGGGGGCACAGTCCCGGGTGATATAATAATAAACCAGTACCTGACAGGCGAACAATATCAGGGGGGCGAAGGGTCGCAGCGAGGGGGCACAGTCCCGGGTGATATAATAGTAAACCAGTACCTGACAGGCGAACAATATCAGGGGGGCGAAGGGTCGCAGCGAGGGGGCACAGTCCCGGGTGATATAATAATAAACCAGTACCTGACAGGCGAACAATATCAGGGGGGCAAAGGGTCGCAGCGAGGGGGCACAGTCCCGGGTGATATAATAATAAACCAGTACCTGACAGGCGAACAATATCAGGGGGGCAAAGGGTCGCAGCGAGGGGGCACAGTCCCGGGTGATGTCCTTCAGGGCCATGCTGGCGGAGGGGGCAGCCTCTGCGTGACTCAGGCCCGCCACTAGGAGGGGCAGCATGTCCGCCATCACGTCCTCGTTCACGTCTATCCACTCCGCGTACGCCCCTGTGATGAAATCAGTCGGGGATCAACAACACAAAGGGGTGTTTAAAACACTTTTAGTTTAAAAAAAGTAAGTTTAAGTAAATTTGATAGTTATAAGTTTTAATTTATTGACTTTTTGATTTAATAATTGTTTTACTGACACTTTGGTAAGGATATTTGCCATGTCTGTTGACTTAAAAATTTTTATCATATTTATGTTAATCAAGATGTGTTATCACTACTCTAACTTTCCCGTCGTCATATGACCATGTAATTGAAAGCGACGCTGAAGCCAAATTAAAAAAAAACTACTCGAACTCGCTTTGCTGAACTTGAAACTTGAATCACCAACCTCCAGGTTACGAGTCCGCCGCCTTATCGATCAAGCTACTGAGGTCTGTAAATATTTTTAGTACAGAAGATATTCTACTTCCAAGGGATTTTCAATGAATAAAAGTAAAAGAAAAAAATCTACATTCACGTGTGTATGCGGTTTCTTTGGGTTATTCTGTCACAAATTTAGTGGGTAGCTTTTACAATAAAAATTAAAAGCTCAATGATTAAAAGCTCAACTTTCAATAACAAACATTAAGTAATATATTTACCTATAGCATCAAGGTAGTACCTACCTATAGCATCCAGCACGGTGATCACAATCCTCGTGTTCAGCTCTGCAAGGGGCAAAGTCTTGATTGTCTGGAAAACCGAGTGAACCCACTTGTCGGAGGTTTCGCCCGAAATGTCTTCGGCCACTGCGTAGAAAGCGTGAATCAAGGATTCGAGAGGCTGCCAGTGAGTTTTGAAATTGCCGTCGGAAAGCATTTGCATGAGTTTACAGAGAAGAAACTCGAACAGTTCTTCACGCAGGATGCTGGAACAATGCAGCTAAGGAAATAACAAACTTCTATTCATCATCATTTGTAATTTGTAATTTATTTGCATTAATAATTGTACATAATAGGTAACATTATATTTAATGCGACTACCCCACAATAAGGGGATGCAGTCCTCTTGTTTTGTGGGGTCATATCATCATAGGGTGGCGTCATCGTGGACGATGGTAGCCAGACAGTGTGGAGGAATGACTCAGCACTTCTACCACTGTCTTTACAAGGAGTAAAAACTTCTATTGCAAAACAAAATTCCGTTCTTTTCTCTACACAATTCAGAGCAGAACGATTAGTTTCTTCAAGTTCAAAAGATCAAGTCTGTCCCGGTAGCTCAGTAAAGGCGGCACTCTGTGAATCCAGAGATTCCAGAGGTCGCAGGTTCGAAACCCAGCCGGGACATGACAAGTTATCCTCCAATTTGGGATTTTTACCACATAATAATATGTCTTGGGCTTACTGCTGGAATAATGGAACTTTAATCGCGCAGAATACATAAGGCATTATTATTATCATCAAAAGCCAGCGTCGATAGCGCGTTGAAAGCACCGGTTCTCGTAGAATCAGCGAAGCAGAACGTCACAAAAAATTGAAAAAAAGCTAAGCAACGTCCAGCGAGGTGAAGACTTCGTGATGCTGGCATTCCGGCGCTGGGTGAGGTTAATGTGGATAGTAGGTTTGTGAGTTTCCTACCTATATAAACTGTTCAACACCTAGGTCCGCCCTTGATAATTCCTGGGCACCAAGGTCCACCCTTGAGGAACCCTCCTACACAACCGAGGCACCTGGTTGAATTGTTAAATACAAATTCTGACAACAAGGTCAAATCGAAAAATGCATGCGAGCTAAATCCCTATCGAACGCAGATAGAAACAGAGGAGAGCAAATATCCTTACCAAAGTGTCAGCAATATCCTGGCGGTAGCAGCGGAACTTCTCCTTATCGTCAGCACTCCACGTGCTGAAGGCCTCCGAATATGCTGACTTCCTCAGCAAAATCTCCAGTAAGTTCTTGTAGATTGGAACAATGTCTTTGGTCAGTTTGAGTCGGACGTGCGTGGGTTGAGACGACACCTCCGCCTGATGTAGAAGAATTAAATTGAATTATATAATTATTTTTATTCTTGTAAATCAACAAAACAGAGAGTTTTTTAAAAGTTACAAGCTACAAGTTACAAGCCAGTTTACACTTGAGAAATTCAGACAAATGAACTTGAGTGAAATTTCAATTTTACTTCCGGGTTCATCCTAAAGATCTCTCAGCAGTTAGTTAATGCTAAAAATGAATTTCTAACTTGAAAAATTATTTGAAAAAAAGTGTTTTTGTTAATCACTTTCGTGATACCATAGCTACTAAACTAGCTTTACTAAATCTACGCTGAAACCGGGACTTGAACCACCGACCTGTAGATTACAAGTCCGCCGCCTTATCGATCAAGCGACTGAGGTCAGTCATTATTTGTGACTTGTAAAATGATTTTGACACAGAGCCCAGAAAGGTGTTTCCGAAAATATAATAAAAAAAGCTAATCCTAACCAGAAAATGATTTGCATTTTGCATACCTGTAGGATATACCAGAAACTGAAGGAGCTGGCACTGTAGGTTTCATGAACGGGGTACTCTCCCGGGGCATTGGTGCAAGACAACACCACTCGCACCAGGGTGCTACACGCGGTCCTGTCTTCTTGTTTCTCCGACAGAAGAGACCGGATGATGAGAGACGTGTGAGTTTCTCCCAGACTGATGATCAGTGAGTAAATGGCTGCGAGTACTTTCTGAAAGGGTATGAAAACCAACGATGCAAAGGCCTGTCTACAGAATGGCGCGTGGGAGACGCATGAATTTGATCTGGTTCATCATAGGGTGGCCTCATCGTGAACGATGGTAGCCAGACAGTGGAGGAATGACTCAGCACTTCTACCACTGTCTTTACAAGGAGGCTAATAATTGACAAGGGCCCCCAGAACCAAGCCAATGCAGGTCTACTCCCTGTTTACAGTCCCCCAGCCAGACTGCTGGTCTCCTCTGGTTATCTCTCAGAATTATTAAGTGTATAATTTTCAAAGGGAAGTTTATTATGAACAAAAAAATATGTCAGACGGCAAAGCTTGCTAGATCTGCATTACTAAATCCAACATATCCTGTGTCCAATGAAATTTTAACTAACCTGGACCAAGTATTGATTTTATTTTTTAAACTATTTTAAATTACATGGGATGATAAGTGGGAAAAAATAAATATAATATCTGAAGCAGTTTTATTCAACCGATAATTTCTGTTTAATTAAACCAGGCAAAAGCAGTTGAAAACGACGCAACTTTTTCTTTAATAACAGGCAGATAGATTATGAAGTCACATAGAATAATAATAAATACTTGTGAGTAAGAGCATAGAAATATTATTAAAAAACTGTATTATTATTATTATCTTTACATCTGGAAATGGAGGGAAAGAAATAATCAAAGGGGTTTTTATTAAACAAATAATTTCTGATTAGTAAGACCAAGGCAACTTTTTCCTTTATTTCAAAAGGATACCAATATCCGCCTAAAGGAGGTTGAGGAGGATACACAGATAACAGATGAAAGAAAACTAAAAATTAATGCACATCTGGAAATGACTAATATTGAAGGGGTTATATTGCACAGAGACTAATTGAAGGGGTAAGAAAAATCTCTTTTCTAAACTATAAATACGCTATGCTATAACTATAAGAGAGGGAAATAATTTATTGAAGGGGTATTAGTCCACAGATTTCTGTTAATGGAGGCAAAACATTTATTGAAAGGGTTTTAGGCCACAATGCGGGATAGTTTAGCAAAACAGATTTTATCTACGGACTAAAACTCCTTCAATTATTATATTCCGACCATTTCTATTTGTATATCATATCATTTTTTTTAAAATCTCTTTTTTGTGTGTAACTGTCTATCTATTCTTCTAAACCTTCTTAAGGTAGGTAACGGTATCGTTTTGAAATAGGTATTTTTATTTTGAACGATTTAAAGAAAAGCATGACTACTGTCTTCTTGAGTCACACTCGTGTCTGTGTATTTCGCTATGGCACTAGAGTATCATCTCTGCAAATGCATGAGAACTCTCATAGTGGTAGGTGATTGATGTGCGTTAGTGTGATCAGGTCCATGTGCTCGAATATCTGATGCAAGTTTCAAAGTGTTAAGGGGACTTCAAGTGGAGGTTTGATGTGTGTTAGGATGTGTCAGGTCTCCATATTGCTTCGAATAACTGATGCAAGTGTTAAGGTAAGGTCATAGAGGGTGATGTGTTAGATGTGTCAGGTCTCCAAATCTCGATAATCTGATGGGAATGTTTCAAGTGTAGGAGACTCTCATTGTTAGGTGTGTTGATGTGTGTTAGGATGTGATTCAGGGTCTCCAATGTTGCTTCGAATAATCTGATGGCAAGTGTTTTCAAAGTGTTAAAGGAGACTTTCATAGTGGTAGGTGTTGATGTGTGTTAGGATGTGATTCAGGGTCTCCGATATTGCTTCGAATAATCTGATGGCAAGAGTTTTCAAAGTGTTAAAGGAGACTTCTTTCTATTAGTGTGTTAGAGTGATTGTAATGTGCTTCGATAATTTAGGTTTTCAAATGTAAAGAGATTCATAGTGTTGTGTTGTTAATGGCAGGTCTCCAATGTTGCTTCGAATAATCTGATGGCAAGTGTTTTCAAAGTGTTAAAGGAGACTCTCATAGTTTGTTAGGTGTTGATGTGTGATGGCAGGGTCTCCAATGTTGCTTCGAATAATCTGATGGCAAGTGTTTTCAAAGTGTTAAAGGAGACTCTCATATAGGTGTTGATGTGTGTTAGGATGTGGTGCAGGGTCTCCGATATTGCTTCGAATAATCTGATGGCAAGTGTTTTCAAAGTGTTAAAGGAGACTCTCATTGTGTCAGGTGTTGATGTGTGTAGGATGTGGTGCAGGTCTCCGATATTGCTTCGAATAATCTGATGGCAAGTATTTTCAAAGTGTTATTTAGATTTTTTAAACAATACTTGAAATAACATATTTATTTACAAATAAACATATTTATTTATTTAGTTTCTTCTCTTTTAATCACAAAGTTTCAATAGGGCCCTGAGTGCGTTAGCATGTGTTGCACCCATGCCAACTATCAAACATGCTAACTACAACTAAGTGCGCGGACACAACGGAGGCCTATACCCTGAACCCTGGGGGATAACCAGTACATCTTAAGATAAGCTAACTATGCTATTGAATGTAAGCGGCCACAACGGAGTCCCGAAAATTGTCTATATCAAGTTATAGGTACCAGGGTCTGGGGTTGAGGCCAGGGTCCTCGTTGTGGCCGCCTGCTCAGGAACAAATAAACCTATCCAAGAGTAGTCACACGCTGTCGGTCATAGTTAATGATTATAACATATAACATCATAACTCTTATTATTATTATCTGACCTGGTTGCAGGGTTTTCAGTGAAACCTTACAATTAACACTGCGACCTAATTAGATCTATTGTGACCAGTTGATTCTATTTGTTTTAAACGTCCTGACTGAGATAGATAGTCAGGACGGGGGTTTTACCCTCCATTCACTGGAAATCGTACCAGCTACCCACATTAACCTCACCCAGCTCGTAGGGCCGGAAATGCCAGCCTCACGTGTTTGGATTGAACAGAATTTTCGTCGAAAAGTCTGCCCAACCGGGAGTTGAACTCGGAACTCTGGACTACGGGCAGTGGTCACAACTATTACGCCACGGAGGCATCATAACTCTTGAAAGTAGTCACCATGGCCGAGAGGAGTAGCGCACTGGCTGCACGAACGGGCACGGTGAACTGGGTTCGATTCCCAGCAGTCAACAAAATTTCTACTCTGTACTTAGATGTACGGGGTCAATTAGCTACTCATTTCTCCGCGATGAAAAATGAGTAGCTATTTGTATGAATAGCGAGTAGTGGCGGCTTTACGAGAGGGAAAATTACACAGATGTTAAAAAATGATAAAATTACGACCCCCCCCCCCCCGCCGGGTTGACTACTGTTCATTTAGTTTAGGACGAGCCAACAAAACTTGACAGTAAAATATTAAAAAAAAAAAAATATAAATTATTGACATATTTTGACCACTAAAACTAATTCGTATAGATTATGAATATATTTTTTGATTTTTGGCCATTCACTTCATTACTACATATATCTAACAATTCAAATTCATGAAAAACACAAACCCAACTAAAAATTCACAGTTCTCTTTAAATTATTTTTGGTATTAAAAAATTCCAATCCAGGAAAAGGATTACAACAGATACAAGGATTACCGAGGACAACTCGGAAAGAGATTACAAGGAGTCCACTAAAGATGGAGCAAAAACTCGTGCGTATCCTTCATGTGGTGAAAATGAGGTGAGATGGTTCAACACCACCATCAGGTATTTATGTGCGATTCTAAATAATTGATTTTTCTTATGAGTGTTTCACAGACTTTTTCATTTTGTAGCCATGAAACAGCAGCTAATGTTGACACTTTTGGTCTGTGTTGTAGCTTGACCATATCATAGCAGGCACGCCTCCCCTCTGATGGACATAGAGTGACAATATTTCATTTAGTTTTCTGGATCAATAGGGCCGAATTCTAAATAGTATTCGATTTAATCTACATGTTTACTATCCCTCAACTCGGTGTATAGTGCGCTGTGATTGGTTGAAAACTCCGACTTGAGGGCGTGTCAGGCTTAGCTTAACTTTAATCCTGTTTCATAATGTGATGATTTTTTGTTGGCTATACAACAATAACTGAAAGCTAATGATTACAAAATATACATCAAACGTTGACAGATTTAAAAAAAAACAATCAAAAGGATAAATAATAATAATAGATAAATAATAAAAGTGCACTCTGATGGTCAATTTTTAACGCGCTAGTCTGGTAACCCAGGTAGCGTAGAGATCCGTTGGTTCGAATCCCACCCAGTGCATGAATTTTTCCTCATTAATTTGAGTTTGTGACTACAAAATAATAAAACTCTGAGGGTTAGGTGGTAGAAAACGCTTTGAGCATTAACCTCGTCTGGTGGTTACCTTCCACTAGGTGTTATTATTATTAATAATTAAATTTTGTGTTTCTTTAATTATTGCAAACTTTAGAATTCTTAGCATAATTATACAGACTCTGTTTTCCTGTAGCACTATTATGCCCAACTTTTTCTCGTTTATGATATTTATTTTTTAATCAATATCACTCGTTATGTAACCTTTCAATTCCAATTCTAATTTTCTTTTTTTCTTTTGTATCTAATTCTTTCTAAACCCAAACCTATGTATTCCATTAAACTTGAAATAATAAATTCATAAGATGAAAAAAAAAAAAAAAAAGTTACAAGATCAGAGCTATTGTATGTATGAATGTATTAAAAACCGTCATCAAGAAACAGGCAAGAGGAAGAAGTCCTCAGTCAAAGTAAGTCTATTTCATTCATTCTCACATAACCTAGCAATTAAATACATGATTACATGATTAAATACATAATACTTCATTATTGTCATGAACATTTTTTTGTAAATGGCAATACTGTTTATAAGAGTTTTCTCTTTCTAACATAACAGAGAAACATCATGAAACATGATAGGTGATTCGAAATGAGTATTCATTACCTTTGCTAGTAAACATCAGAAAAACTTTTGCTAGAGAAAAAAAAAACCAACAAACAAAAGCAAACAAAAATGGATTTATAAGTAGACCACTCTACATGATATCTTTAACAGACTATTGGTTGAGTAGATACAGCCTGATTAAGCACAGCCATTAGCCATTTGATTGTGTCTAAAGTTGGTTGATTTAATCTGCTCATTAGCAACTATGGGGTTATATCTGAGGAAAAGTAGACTGTTTATTGGTGTTTATAACTAATTAATGTCATCCATTGTTTTTCAGTTGTTATAGATGAAATTACGAGTATCAGCATTTGAAAGAAAAATGAAGAAATGATCTGGATGAAATTACTAGTGGTTGAAAGAATAACAAAGAAAAGCGATACAATCGCCACTGATTACATGGAATAAATGTCAAATTTAAAAACAAAAAAATTTAGGATCAATAAACTAAGGGAAAAGTAGATACAAAAAATAAAAATATAGTTAGTTATCTAGAATCCTAATAACAACGATCTGATGAGCTAATACAAACCTTCCAATGTGCCAATGTTTACAACAAAATAACTTTAAAAGTCACCATAGTTTTACATTTTTAAAAACTCAGAGTATGTACTCTTGGGATATCGAATAAATAAAACTATTTAAGGTTTTGTAACTGAAAATACCTAAATTAACTGAAATGACATATATTAATTCTATTTTTGATTCCTCCTCATTCTCCAGGTATCATACAATCCAAATCACCAGTTCAAATTCAAAGTTCCAGCACAAATCCAAATCACCAGTTCCAAATTCAAAGTTCCAGCACAAATCCAAATCACCAGTTCCAAATTCAAAGTTCCAGCACCAATCCAAATCGCCAGTTCCAAATTCAAAGTTCCAGCACAAATCCAAATTCATCAGTTCAAAATTCAAAGTTCCAGCACCAATCCAAATCGCCAGTTCCAAATTCAAAGTTCCAGCACAAATCCAAATCACCAGTTCCAAATTCAAAGTTCCAGCACAAATCCAAATCACCAGTTCAAAATTATAAGTTCCAGCACCAATCCAAATCGCCAGTTCAGCCAGCACAAATCCAAATCACCAGTTCAAAATTCAAAGTTCCAGCACCAATCCAAATCGCCAGTTCCAAATTCAAAGTTCCAGCACAAATCCAAATCACCAGTTCAAAATTCAAAGTTCCAGCACAAATCCAAATCACCAGTTCAAAATTATAAGTTCCAGCACCAATCCAAATCGCCAGTTCCAAATTCAAAGTTCCAGCACAATCCAAATCACCAGTTCAAAATTTAAAGTTCCAGCACCAATCCAAATCGCCAGTTCCAAATTCAAAGTTCCAGCACAAATCCAAATCACCAGTTCCAAATTCAAAGTTCCAGCACAAATCCAAATCACCAGTTCAAAATTATAAGTTCCAGCACCAATCCAAATCGCCAGTTCCAGCACAAATCCAAATCACCAGTTCAAATTATAAGTTCCAGCACCAATCCAAATCCCCAGTTCCAAATTCAAAGTTCCAGCCCCAATCCAAATCACCAGTTCAAAATTCAAAGTTCCAGCACAAATCCAAATCACCAGTTCAAAATTATAAGTTCCAGCACCAATCCAAATCGCCAGTTCCAAATTTCAAAGTTCCAGCACAAATCTAAATCAACAGTTCCAAATTCAAAGTTCCAGCACAAATCCAAATCACCAGTTCCAAATTCAAAGTTCCAGCACAATCCAAATCGCCAGTTCCAAATTCAAAGTTCCAGCACAAATCCAAATCATCAGTTCAAATTCAAAGTTCCAGCACCAATCCAAATCGCCAGTTCCAAATTCAAAGTTCCAGCACAAATCCAAATCACCAGTTCAAATTATAAGTTCCAGCACAAATCAAAATCGTTACAAGTTCCAAATCTACAGTTCCCCAAAATTAAAGGTAAGTTAAAATTATCTTTCATTATATGTTTAAAGTCATGAATTTAAATCATGGTGACTTAAAAAATTATTTATGTATTTAAAAAAATCAGTCGTTGTGTTAGGATTCTCTTATTCACGTCTTCTTTATAAAATTCATATTGTTAAAAGATCTGAAGAATAATTTTGAATGTAATAAAAACAAAAATTATTTTGTACTTACCTCAATACCATATTTTTGTTTTTATTAAAAACCCTGTTGTATTTTTTTAAAACAGAATCGATCTTTCAAAGATAAGTAATATGAAACATAAACATATGCTATGTATAGTACAGCATCATAAAACTTTGACAGTAAATAAATGTGTGTTCTTTGTGTTATTATATCACAATTTTGGTACGTATAGCGCAAAAGTATAAGACTTTACCGTTTCTTTCATATCCTTGTAATCATTTGCCTATATTTTCGCCACTAGTCGTGCTTACATCAAAACAGCTGCTTATTGTTCCTGACGAGGTATTAGTGGACTCTGAAACACTCAAGTACAGAGTAAAGAAATCCTGACTGCTGTAATCACAAACAGGAGCAGATGTTACAAAAGCAGATGACAATAGTTTGTCTAGTGATAGGATATGAAGGATTTTTATTTGGTCTTTTAATGATGTTTAAGTTCCAATTCTTTTAGAGGCATGGCCCTACATAACTTACCTTATCATAGAAACCTAAAAACATGGACCCACATGTATTTTTCCTAACCCCTACTTCCCAATTCACTTTCATATGATACGAAACAAATGCTATCAGAACTCAGCAACTCCAAAGAGTGAATATCAGTATTCAGTGTCTTGCTAGAGGATTATAAACAGATAATGGACTAGCAAACCCTTACAAGCCATGGCTGGTTACAACAACAATATTTCTGATAATCATGGTTGACTATTGATAGTCACAGGATTATCAATACTCACGGTAAAATGTATTTAAGAACCTCTGACCTTGCTTTGTTTCTAAAAATACAAATTAAATTAATTTTCACAACAAACATAAATTTAAATTATATCATAAAATGGGGCAATCAATATTTGTGAGAAATTTGCTTCGTTTTCTAGAAATACAAATTTAATTAATTTTCACAAAAACATAAATTTAAATTATATTAGATAATAAGGCAATCATTAATTGTGAGACCATTAAATTTGACTTTGCAATAGCACCAATAAATGATACTACGTTTAGACTAAGAGAGTAAAGGGATTCTTTAGTCTCATTCTTGCAGGATAAACATAATAATAATACTCTATAGTGGAAGGTAATTACCAGGCAAGGTTAATGCTTAAAAAAATTCTACCACCTAAGAGTTTAGTTATTTCAGAGTTTTAATTATTATAGAGAACATACAATACAAAATACAGTATGGTTGTATGGTTTTTTTTGTGGTGAAGCACAAGGCCTCTTCACAATTTTTGTGGGTAGCGCAGCATTACTAAGAGCCTCCTTTATAAACTATTACATTAATCTCTTTTTACTCTGGTAATGCTGCCACTGGTCGTTACTCATGCAAGAAACTACTCATTTTTCCTCACGAGGTATGAGTGGACCTTGAACATCCAAGTACAGAGCAGAAAAATTCCTGCCCCGCTGGGGATCGAACCCAGGTCACCATGCATGCAATGCCTAGCGCGCTAACTCACTCTGCCACGGTGACTACTTACAAAATATAGTATTGTATTAATTTTTCACGAAGGAACTTACTCGCTGCTCTCCTTGGTCCAAGAGCCCAGAGCTATATGTATGAGATGAGAGTATAGCGGTTCACAGGATGGCAGAGGAATACCTAGCTGAGACCAAGCTCGAGCACATTGAACACTCTCCATTACAACCTGTGGGTTATTGTGCTGTAGGAGCGAGTCAATGAGAGATGTCACTGCAACAAAACAATGGTGGGTAATTTATGGCATGTTGAATACACCAATTCTTGTACTGTCACTGAAGATAAGAAAAGTCCAACGAGGTTAGGAATTTGATGGGTTACCATTCCAATTTGAAGCATTGTGATGCTGACTATTCCTGGCCCCACTCAAATGAACTGCTAATGAAGGACAAATCAGTTCTTTGTACAAACATCTTTAGATGATTTAGGTATTTTTTTGAAAAGTATAATACATAGTAAAAATGTATATTTAATAATCTAAAAACATTACAAAACAATAAATGCCATATGTGTTTATTAAGGGCAAGATTGGGATCACTAGTTCCAGTTAGAACTTACATTTCCCCATTTAAAAACAATAGGTACCCAAAATCTACACTTAAGTCCACACATTTTACAAATTTGTCTATAAATCTCACCCCAAGTCTGTTTCTATGACTGAACAAAGCCAGGTACTCTGTTCTTATAATCAGAATGCTTGAAAGTGGCTCCTTACCTAGAGTAATACTTGATTCCAGTTCATGATGCACCAAGGACTTGTCCGCATGTGGTAAGTTGACTGTCTGAAACTAGATTTAGAAGCAAATCCAAGTATGTAATAGAATTCAAATGTGCAATAACAAGTAGCATTTGAGGGTTAATACAAATCAAATAATGAGTTTTTCTGTTACATTTTTTTTTCCAAAAAGAACTTTCTGATAATAAGAAAAACACTAATTTTTTATTTAGGTGTTTTCACACACCCACCTCTTTTTCAAGTGTTTTACAATCTAGAAATTGTAAACAACTTTTTACCATCATATGTTATATCTAGAAATTCTTCAAACAATCAATTTTGTAGTGTGTTTTTTGTTTCCCATAAAAAATTGTCTATTGTCAAAAAAAATGACTGTTTCTGATTATCTCTATATATAAAACAGAAAAAAGGACTACCTACCTATGTTTGTTTGTCTGAGTTGTTTAGCCAAAACTGTAAGAGATGGCAAAAAATGTCTCAGAATTGACCCCCCAAAACCATTATCACTTTGTCCAAAAATTATAAAAAGTTCAAAAAGGTATTGCTGTCCAGCAGTACGGCCATGCCTTAGTAAATTTGAAATTTAGTCCCGTTGCAAAGCACGGGCAAACGGCTAGTTTTAAATATAATAAAAGTTTCCCAACTAAATTGGTAGCTCTCTATAAGGATATTTTAAGGCAGAATATAATGTGAAAAGAGTTACAAAAATTGAATCTGAAAGAAACAGTACATTACCTCTTCAGGAATAACCTTCAGAATTTCCAACACAACACAGGCAGCTCTCTCAGGAGGAATGGCAGATGTTTTTTGAAAAAGAGACAGAATATCTTGTATAGGGTTCTTCCATGTGTTCTGAATTGTGCGAAGTATGAAAGATGCAAGCTGGAAAAGAATAATGAATTTCAATGTAATGGTAATAGAAAAAATGTAAACCTAAAAAATTGGTGATAGAGACCCTGGGTGCTTGGAGTGTTACTTCGACAGAATGGCTGGGCTAACTGGGTAGGCAATTGTTTAGAGATGTACGGGTGAACCCCAAATCAAAACTATTTCTTGCCCAGAAAATTGGCTTGACCATTCATAAGGATAATGCTGCATTCATCCTTGGGTCATGGAATGAATTAATTATTATTATTTTTAATTACAAAAAAAAAACTTAGAAGTTTGGCTTATTTACATTATCAATTTCTAGTAGATAGTGCTTTAAATTTAGATATGTGATCTTTATAGTCAGTCAGCAAATGAGCAGTAAAATGAAAGTTGTTGAATTATTAGTTTATTGGATAAAAAACAAAGCTTTTGATTTGGGTTACTAGTGAAAATGAAATTACATAAATCAGTAATTCATTGATGCACCATTTCTTGTTGTCACTGAAATTAATCTATATCCGGCAAGTTTAGGACTATTTCTGGACTAAGCCATGACTTTTTGTAAAATGGGCAATTTTAATCTAAATTTTAAGGGTCCCTACAAATTTAGCAATGTTTCAGTCATGTACAAGAAGGCTGAGTATTGTTATAACATGCTAATTTGGGCTTACAGAGATACACAGCCTGTTAAAGACAACTTTGGGTCCATTTGCATAATACAGCACAGCATCCAATATTTTCCTCTTCAGTGTTTCATAGTTTTCATTGGGAATTTCTTTCCAGTCTCGGGAAATTTTCATATGCAGAGTAGTGGCAGCAAAAAATTGAGCCTCTGATGCCTGTAAGAGAAATTGTAATAATGTATGTATGAGTTCTCTTTTAATTAGTATATTTTAGAGGGTAGTGCAACATTACAAGTCACCTAACAACATTACCTAAATTTGGAAATGTTCAACTACATAACCAAACCTTGGTCCTTAAGACTTGGGAGAGACATGCAGGGGAATATTGCCTCAACTTTAAGTAGACTGTCTGGGGAAGACTGGAAGAGTTTCTGGAAAAAGTTTTTTATGTATTTTAATACATAATAAAAAGCTTCACCTTATCAGCCTGCAGTAGATCCCATAGTACAACCCAAATGTGAGAAGAGCCAAACCTTGGTCCTTGAGACTTGGGAGAGACATGCAGGGGAATATTGCCTCAACTTTAAGTAGACTGTCTTGGGAAGACTGGAGGAGTTTCTGGAAAAAGTGATTCATGCATTTTAATACATAATAAAAAGCCTCACCTTATCAGCCTGCAGTAGATCCCATAGTACAACCCAAATGTGAGGAGAGCTCTGCACCCTGTTCAACCATTCATGGGCCTCAGCTTGAGATTTGTCAGTCGAGTGGTAAAACTGAAATATTGCTTGTTCCAGGTTCTGTACAGAGATCTCCATGTTGGTAGATCCCTATAATCAGTTAACTTAACAATTAACAGTTGGGCCCTTCTTCCTTTTCCTCTAGTTAAATTTCAAAATTTTGAATTTAAATTTACACTTTTCTCATGTAAATGAAACCAACAACAAATAGTTATCGCAACGAATTACATTTGTCAACAGGGTTCAAAAAACGACGCTGGACATTGGACATCAGTTCAGAAAAAATCCCATTATCGTTTTTTCCCTTTCCAAATTTCCTAAATAATTTCTTCATAATGAAAACAAATATT
Organism: Bactericera cockerelli; assembly: GCA_024516035.1. Taxonomy (NCBI): domain Eukaryota; kingdom Metazoa; phylum Arthropoda; class Insecta; order Hemiptera; family Triozidae; genus Bactericera; species Bactericera cockerelli. The sequence continues at coordinate 44,920,806 of CM044957.1, forward strand.
TCATATTATTTTATTCAATTTTGTATACATACAAAAAAATGTCAAAAAACGCTTGCATACGAGTCTGCAACCATTGGGACATTTTCATGTCGGTTTTCCCCACCTTCCAGGCGGGGAAAACTTTTTTCTCTTCTCTCTTTTTATAATTTAATATTTCGTTATTGTGCGCATGACACATACTTTTTCTCTTCTCTCTTTTTATAATTTAATATTTCGTTACATAATTTCGTTACATAATTTCGTTACATAATTTCGTCACATAATTTCGTTACATAATTTCGTTACATAATTTTGGTTATGTGCCAGAGCAAAGACATGAAAATGTCAATTTAATATTTCGTTACATAATTTCGTTACATAATTTCGTCACATAATTTCGTTACATAATTTCGTCACATATTTTCGTTACATAATTTCGTTACATAATTTTGGTTATGTGCCAGAGCAAAGACATGAAAATGTCAAAAGGAAAATAAATATTTCGTTACATAATTTCGTTACATAATTTCGTCACATAATTTCGTTACATAATTTCGTTACATAATTTTGGTTATGTGCCAGAGCAAAGACATGAAAATGTCAAAAACGCTTGCATACGAGTCTGCAACCATTGGGACATTTTCATCTTTACTATTCAAGGTCCAAAACCCAACTGACCAAATTTCGTATTGTGCGCATGACACATACCTTCTCTCTTCTCTCCCTCTACAATTCAATACTTCGCCATTGGGCGCATGACACACACTTTCCCTCTTCTCTCCCTTTACAATTCAATATTTCGTTACATAATATCGTTACATATATAATATCGTTACATAATATCGTTACATAATTTCGTTACATAATTTCGTCACATAATTTTGGTTATGTGCCAGAGCAAAGACATGAAAATGTCAATATCGTTACATAATATCGTTACATAATTTCGTTACATAATTTCGTCACATAATTTTGGTTATGTGCCAGAGCAAAGACATGAAAATGTCAAAAATAATCTTTTCAGCATTGAGAGTCACACGATTTTGACGTACACTGTATAAATTTGATAATCTTTTCCCAAACAGTTGGTAACTTCATTGATGGTTACGTTATCAGTGTTATCACTTTTCAAATTTCATTTGAATAGTCTTGTTGATTAGTTAGCTGAAATTATTAATTTATTTTACTTAAAACACAGTAATAACATTTATTAACAAGTGTAGTTTAACTGAAAGCATAATGTCAGTAGAAAGGACAAAAATTGAACAAATGTCCGATGAAGTTGTGGATTCAAATCCCTACAGGTAGGTAAATGAAGTACAGTCCATATGGTGTTGACATACCACTGTAGCCAAGTTGGTTATCTATCTTTGTTAAGCATAATATAGCCAGAATTTCGGTAATTTTCACATCCATCACCAAGTCGGTTTTGACCAAATTCTCATTGACCTCCCAATCTTCAGTAACCTGTTTCAGAAACACTTTCTACTCTCCAAATCTCCCTTTCAACTGTCACACAAGACACTCTGATTGGTTATTGCATTCAAATTAACCAATGAGAGTGTGTTTAAAAGGGAGATTTGGAGAGTAGAACATGTTTCTGGAACGGACTCCTGGTCTAAGACACATGTTATCATGGTGCCCTGGAGCAAAATGGTGTGTAAGGCATACTATATGACTGTCAAAGCCCCACAGCAAATATTGTAAGGCATACATAATATATGCTTTACCAGCCTGGAGTAAAACAGAGTAAGCCATAACATAGGTTTGCCAGTGTCAATGGCAGGAATGCACCCTTTCTTACAGGATCACCAAAGTTAAGAGAGGTGAAGATTTCATGATGCTGGTATTCTGGCCCAACCCAGGCTGAATGAGGTTATGTGGGTAGCAGGTTTGTGAGTTTCCTGCAAATGGACCACCGCCGTCATTTATGTCCAGGCAATTAATAATAATAAAAATGCTTTTTCTTTGTGTTATTATGTCACAATTTTAGTGGGTAGCGCAGAATCATAGGACTTTACCACTTTAATTTACAATATCTTGTATTCTTTTTTTGCCTAAGATTCTGCCACTGGTCGCTGCTTCACATTAAAGCAGCTACTCATTTTTCCTCACGAGGTATGAGTGGACCCCGAACATCCAAGTACAGAGCAGAAAAAATCCTCCCCCGCTGGGAATCGAACCCAGGTCACCATGTGTGCAATGCCTAGCGGGCTAACTCGCTCTGCCACAGTGACTACTATGTCCAGGCAATTGAAAAACAATGATAAATCAAACAAGCAAATAACTTGTTTTTTATGCTTTATTTTTGTGGTATTGTTTATTTTATTTTTTGTTATGTAATTACTTTTTTATTTCTTGTTTCAGTCGGCTAATGGCCTTAAAAAGGATGGGCATAGTGGAGAATTACGAAGAAATCAGAACATTCACTGTGGTGGTAGTTGGTGTGGGAGGTGTTGGGAGTGTCACTGCTGAAATGTTGACTAGATGTGGTATTGGGAAAGTGAGTTCAAATATATTTTTCCTCTTCAGTTTATTGTTTTATGCCTTCAAGAAATAATCTTGACACAGCATCTTATAGACCCGGGTCAAATATATTGTACTACAAAATATTATGAAGAAGTAGCCCCCATGCAATTAAAAGTCCCTTTTGTTTGGTCAGGAATCATTTTGTGTATTCAGGAGTTACAAAAAATGATTTTTAAAAGTCTACTCTTTGACTTAAAATTTAACATATTTCCTGGGCTCAAAAAAAAAAAAAAAAAAAAATGGAAATCCTTGATATGAACTCTTTCAATAGAGCCCATAAAAAATATGTGTAAGTGACCCATTGTAATATAATGGATAGTCAATTTTTTATTGCCAACAGTGTAAACCATTCATAAGAAAATGATATTGCCATATATCTTGCATTGTATTTTTTACAGTTTTGCATTTCATTTTCAGTTAATATTGTTTGACTATGATAAAGTAGAACTTGCCAACATGAACAGACTATTCTTTCAACCCAGTCACTGTGGACTATCAAAGGTTGAAGCTGCCAAGAAGACTCTTCAAAATATTAATCCTGACGTCACTATTGAAGTTCACAACTTCAACATCACTCTTGTTGACAAATTTGATGTTTTTATGAATAGAATCAGGTAAATATTATTCAAAACTTTGTTTAATTTTTTTAGTCTATTAGTAGTCACTGTGTTTCAGTGGGTAGCACAATGGTTTGCACACACAGTGACCTGGGTTCAAACCTGCTCAAAGTAATACTCTGTTGTTCCAGGGGGATTGCTTAAAAAAAAAAAAAAAAATAATCCAGATCATTGAATTGATTTTTTATATAAATTAAAGATGAGTGTTTCATAGCCTTTTTTATTTCATAACCATGAAACAGGAGCTACTGTAGATAGTGTAGATGCTTGTGGTCTGTGTTGTAGCCTTCCCATCCCGTAGTATGCTTCCCCTCTGATGGGCGAGAAGTGACACAATACTTCCCATTTAGTAGCTGGGTCAACACCAGTGCACCGGAAGGTATCCCTAACAAACAACTGTAACCAAATTTTGAATACAAATTTTTGTCGGCGTGGGGGTTCGAACCCGGGACCTTCCGCATGGCGAGCGCGTGATTGACCACTGAGCTATTCGTGCGCTCATAGTGGGAATCAATTCCATGAGTTTGGCACTTATACTAATAATATTTTCTTTGTGTCATGTTCTTTCCTCAGCCACGGTAGCTTAACAAGTGGGCCAGTTGATCTAGTACTCAGTTGCGTCGATAATTTTGAAGCCCGCATGACAATCAACATGGCTTGCAATCAGTTGGGACAGACATGGTTTGAAAGTGGAGTTTCAGAAAATGCCGTCTCTGGACACATTCAGTTGATTGTACCTGGGGAATCAGCGTGCTTCTCTGTAATTAAACCATTCCTAATCATTTAGGGCCATAATATGAAACAGAACTAGAATCAAAATAAGCCAATAGAGCCAAAATAAACCAGACCGAGTTGTTTTATAATTCGGCTCTTAATAGTTCTTTATTTTAGTATTTTTACAATTAATTTGTGATGAAGTTAGAGCCTCTTCACAATATGTGTGGGTAGCACAGCGTTACTAAAAGCCTCCTTTGCTTATCTAAATCCTTCACATTTATAAAAATTGGAACTGGCTGTAGGGTTTTCAGTGAAACCCTTACAATTCTATTTGGTTTGAAAATCCTGATTTGAGATAGTCAGGATAAGGGTTTTACTCTTTTTACACGATGAAAGAGTAATCACCGTGGCCGAGAGGTGTATCGCACTGGCTTACACGAACGGTAACCTGGGTTCGAATCTCGGCTGGGTAGAAAATATTGTCTACTCTGTACTTTTTATGAAAGATTTTAACCGACCTCAGTAGCTTCATCGGTAAGGCCCCAAGCCAGCGAACTTGTAACTTCGTGGTTAGTAAAGCGAGTTTGAGTAATTGTGATTAACTCAAATAAGATAACTTTAAGGGCGAAGTTATAAGACGTCAAACATTTGGTTATTGTGTAACATCCGATCCATGCACTGGCTTCTTTACATTAAGGACGAAATTAATTAATTATTAGACGTTTTTATTATATCTCTGTGGACTTAAGTCTAGATTTTGAGTATTTTTTTAAATGCAGAAACTTTTAGTGCGATATTAATAGACGTTTTTGTAGTACCTCTGTAACGCTAAGTCACGGATTGCGTTTTTTGTAAGATAGGGAAAACTGACGCCAAGCAATTACTTAAGTTATCGATGTTGTCTATTAATTTCGCTCTTAATGCTTAAGTCCGAACTTGGGATCTCAATTATCTCGATTAATGTCGCCGTAACTTTCTAAGATTTGACTAAATTTTCAGTGTGCACCTCCGCTGATAGTAGCGTCCAGTATCGACGAGAAGACGCTGAAGAAGGACGGGGTGTGTGCCGCTAGTCTGCCCACCACCATGGGCGTGGTGGCTGGATTCCTCGTGCAGAACACTCTCAAGTAAGTTAAACTTGGTGTGATTTCTTTGTGGCAAAGCTCAAGGCTTCTTTTTTTTAACGAATTGATGGGTATAACCCATTTTTATTTATTGTATGTATGTATGTATGGTTTTATTTGTGGTGAAGCACAAGGCCTCTTCACAATTTTTGTGGGTAGCGCAGCATTACTAAGAGCCTCCTGTACTTTTCGAATTATTCTATTACATTAATTTCTTTTTACTCTGGTAATGCCGCCACTGGTCGTTACTCATACAAGTAACTACTCATTTTTCCTCACGAGGTATGAGTGGACCCCGAACACCCAAGAACAGAGCAGAAAAAATCCTGCCCCGCTGGGGATCGAACCCAGGTCACCGTGTGTGCAATGCCTAGCGCGCTAACTCACTCTGCTGGAAATGGAAAAAATATATTATAATACAATAAAAATAAAAATGAAAAAGAATATAAAATATATAAAAACATAAGTCCTAACTAAAGGGCGGGGTCGTTGCCTATGGCAATCTCTTCCACCCAACCCTTGTATGGGTTACACAGTATTTTTAAGGGCCGAATTATGAATCATGATTGGATTTAGGGCAGAATTAATAGACGTTTTTGTAATACCTCTGTGGCGCGAAGTCACCGATTGCGTACTGTGTAAGATAGGGAAATCCGACGCTTAGCAATGACTTGAGTGATCGAATTTGTCTATTAATTTCGCCTTTAGGTGCTTTGTTAAACTGTTGGCATAATGGGACTACCTGTCTTGCGCTGACAGTCTAAATAAAGCACTACTTATACTTATACTTTAATCTAAGTGGACACTATCAGATGACTGTGACACTGTGACACGGACTGAGGTGCTCTGTGATTGGTTGACACTCCCAATAGAGGGAGTGTCAAGAGATACTGTCCACTTGGATTAAATCCAATACTGTTTCATAGGGTGGCGTCATCGTGGACGATGGTAGTGAGACAGTAGAGGAATGACTCAGCACTTTTACCACTGTCTTTACAAGGAGGCTAATAATTGACAAGGGCCCCCAGAACCAAGCCAATGCTGGTCTACTCCCTGTTTATAGTCCCCCAGCCGGACTGCTGGTCTACTCCTAAATCCAATACTGTTTCATAATTCGGCCCTACTAGTGTCCATCTGTCCATAACTTTTCTAAACCAATTATATTATTTTATTTATTCTCTGATAATGCCCCCACTGGTAGTTACTTATACAAGTAACTACTCAGTTTTCCTCACGAGGTATGAGTAAACAACACATGACCTGTTGGGGATCGAACCCAGGTCACCGTGTGTGCAAGTTCAGTGCGCTACACCACTCGGCCACGGTCCTAAATAATAATATAATAATAATAATATCGCCTTATTTATACTGCCCGATAAAGACTATTAAAGACCCATTATTCCAGCAGTAAGCCCAAGACTTATTATTATGTGGTAAAAATCCCAAATGGGAGGATAACTTGTCATGTCCCGGCTGGGTTTCGAACCCGCGACCTCTGGAATCTCTGGATTCACAAAGTGCCGCCTTTACAACTGAGCTACCGGGACAGACTGAGCTACCGGTACTAAAGAGCATCTCTTCTTGTTAACTTTCAGAAAACTCCTCAAATTCGGGGAAGTTTCGTGGTACCTGGGCTACAGTGCTCTCACGGATTACTTCCCCAAAATGAAGCTGCGACCCAACCCTACGTGTGATGATTCTCATTGTGTCCAGAGGCAGAAGGAATACAATGCTCTGCCGGTGACAGTTGCAACCCAAGATGTATCCAAAGTGGAACCACAAGTTGTACATGAAGACAATGAGTGGGGTAAGTAGTTAGTCATCATAGGATATATTGATAACTTTACCCAAGTACTTCCCAAGAAGGGCCTCCAAGAAGGAGTGAAATGGGGGGGGGGGGGTGGGGGGAAACAATTAATATATTTTATTAACGTACTGCACACCATGTGAGTTGCCGAAAGAACACAGTATACAAATCAAACTAGTTAGTTATGCCATCTTTCTTTGTTGTTGTTGTTTTTTTTCTATTTATTTTTTATTATTTATTAATGAAGGCAAGCAGAGAAAAGATGTTCTCTCGATGAGTCTTATTTAGACTGATACAAAATTGAAAACTTTGGAAAATATAAAAACTGGCTTTTTTTTGAGGAGGTAGGTAGATGTCACAACTACTCTAACTCGCTTTACTAAATCTACGCTGAAACCCGGACTTGAACCACTGACCTCCAGGTTACAAGTCCGCCGCCTTATCGATGAAGCAACTGAAGTTGGTAGAATTTGAATAATATTTACATGATCACCACTTGTTTAAACTCTTCCACTCTCCAGGCATAGACTTGGTGGATGAATCAGAAAATTTTCCCGAGGACAATAGAACCAGTTTGCAGCTAACTGATGGCCTTACTCTAGCTTATAACTTACCGAAGGCTTCAGAGTCTTCTCAAGATGTCCCAGAAGAAAGCGGCGATTCTGCTCTCAGCCTGGAAGATTTAGCCAACCAGTTGAAGTTCTTGTAACAATGTCGAGGGAACCAGACGTTGACTGAGACTAGAGCTCAGGTTACACTTCACTCAACGTACACTGCCCTTTTAACACGTTGAGTGCCGCGTCAGTGGTATACCACTGACAGCCTTATTTCGTCTGGTGCCTTTTCAGATGTATATCACTGAGAGCGTATTGTTCTCTTTGAGGCCAGATGAATACCATTGACACTATATTCTTTTTAGCAATGTTACTGAAAAGTTGGCATATGGTTTACTGAAAAGTTCAGTAAATATCTAATCATTGATGCTATTTCCCAAGATGTCCCATCAGTGACATATTACTGACAATTTGGGCACCAGGGTGTATTTTATGCAGGTCACTCAATGTGTTAGAGGGAAGTTAAGCGCACGAGCTTCGAATGATACAGAATACTTTCACATTCCCAATCAGGCGCGTCCGGTGCTAAGGAGCTGCGGAACTGCATTACCCACAGATGAAAAAGAAAAGATTTTTTCAAGTCCTAGCTTGTACACAGTGAAAATCATCACATATTTCTAGAATAATTAATGCATAATTATTATGATTGGCATGGTAAACAAACTCAAACTCTTTAGATACTTTAGATTTAAAGAGTGTGAAAGACACACTCTTTAAATCCCATTTTAGTCTGGTTTATGTGGCAGCACCACCAAAACATTTTCCTACCGTCCGCGCCTGTTCGCAATAGCACAATACAAATATTCCTAATAACTTAAAAAAATTTATGTTTGGCATACGGATGGTCTGGTTTCAAACTCCAGAGCGACGAAAAAATTGTATTCAAATTTGGCTTGTACATAAAACTTTTATGTAAAAATGGTCTATTGTTGAAATAAAATTGACTTTTTGCCAAATACGAGTTGAGTGTTCCGTTAATTTTAAATACCTAAGGCAATGATTTTGTGCTATGTATGAAAATAGATTTTTATTTAAAATATTATGTATATTTTTGTATGAGAATTTTATGTTTTCATTTTTTTTTTGTATTAGGATATAATGTGCATTTAATATTGTTTTCAGTATTAATTTTATTTGTTTCAAATTTGATTCTATTGTCAAACCATATGTTTTGTTTTCATATCGTTTTGTTGACTCCCATTTGTTTAGTTATTTATGTTTTACTTTATAATTTATTTTATACTTTTTAATTCATTATGTTTCAAAGTGTCATAAATAATTATTTTATATTTTAATTCTGATTGGTATAAAGAAAAGAATCTCTACAAATAAATCTCAAATCTGTGCCTGTCTACAGTGTCTACCTATCAGGGGTTATATGTATGTTACCAATACCACAGATATCAATTTTTTTATTTTTGAAAATCGAGAACCAGCTTCACCACTGGGTATGATCAGAAATTGAAACAAAATTACCATGTAATTAATATCTTTACCTGTCAATTAAAAAAAATATACCAACGCATTTTAAATTTTCAAAAAAGTACTATTTTCTCAACAACAAAAAAAGCCACATGTGGGGTTCGAACCAGGATTTTAACTTCTCAATCGGACTGACCATGGGCCTGTTTCTATCCTTAGAAAAAACAGAACTTCGAAATTCCGAGCCGTTCAAAAGTTATAGGACCTTCTCTCGAACCTATGGGACATGTGAATAGGAAATCTGAAAGTGCGAAATGGTCTTTAATTGACCCCCAATAATGGAAAAACACACCCCCAACCTTAACTTTGTCTCACAAAATATAGCTCTCCTCTATAGAAAGCAGTATTAGCCATGGAAAAATAAACAATTCAGTTTAAAATATGTGCGTATATGTACGAGTATATTTAATAAAAATTCAAATATTATATATAAAAAATTACATTGATTAACAAAACTTGATACAATAATATTTGTCTTAACATAATAATATAATTCACATATTCCACCAAAATCCTAAAAATTAAAACCTAAAATATATCTAATAAATAACAGATAAATGCATGATAATTAACCTATAAATTCACTATTGTCTAAATGGTAACAAAAATATAATATGTCTAATCTAATGTCTACTTTGGTTGTATTTTGAAAACTTCGCAATAAATAAAAACGTCAGAGAAATGATACTATTAATTACTACTTTTCAAAGAGAGAGTGGAGTTTTAAATGTTTCTTGCGTGTTAAAAATGTCATGTGTATAATTGTATATGTATTATTGTATATAAATAAATAAGAAAAGTAAAAATGAGCCCTTTGCTGAACAGCATAATTATGTCATAAGACATGACTCTTGAACGGTTTAAGCAAGAGACTTGGGTTCGGGAGGTCTGTAAGAGCCCATTTTCTGATTTTCAAGTGGACGTCATATCTCCTCTCTGGAAATGTGAAATTTTATACAAGTACATGTGTATTTTAATTAGAAAATGTCATAATAGTAATTATAAAAAATATGTAGCATTGAAAAAATATACATAATAAATGTATCATACAAACTAAACTTTTCGAGATTTAAAGCCATTTGTGAATGTTTGGTGTAAGCTCTTGCATACAAGAGAATATCAAGGGCGGAATTCGCAGACCTGAGTAAAAAAGGTTTCAAATAATATGGTTATCAAATTTCCATGGAATATTTGAGTCCTGCGCAAGAATTCTTAATTCGCCATGTCTATCAAGGGGGGATCATACAATCCATTTGCGCAAACATTGATGTTCAAGAAGCAGATCACCTGCGCATGGGCTACATGTGTACAAATTTGTTGTACCCAAAAAAATCGGGTCTGTTTGAATCGGGTCTGTGCCAGCATGGAGTCTTCTGTATGGCCAACTTGTCTAGCCAGTGGCTGTTTCACAGATTTATGGCCGAATTAATTAACGACGCTAAAGCGGAGATTGTTACTATAGTGTTGTTATTAGCATGGTAACAGCGAATCCTCTAACTGAAATCAGATCAAACACCTCGGCCGAGGTGTGAAAAACGCCTAGACAAAGTAAGAGACACACTATAGTAAAAGCGTCCAACACAACAGGGTTAATTAGTTTGGTGTCCAGTGGCTATGTCCTAGTGTCCTAGTTGTCCTACGTTTTCATTGGACAGCAGCATAACTTGAAATGACGCTGTCGTGTATGTATGGAGTTCATGTTTGCGTCAACATAATGTTTGCACAAATAGCTCGCCCGTGAATGTCCGGATTAACAAATGTAAGTTGCTTCTCAAGAAAGGTTTGATGTAGGCGTTAAATCAAGAAAGGTTTGATGTAGGCGTTAAAGTATACTTTTACAAGTTGCTTCTCAAGAAAGGTTTGATGTAGCCGTTAAAGTAAACTTTTACAAGTTGCTTCTCAGCAAGGGTTTGATAAAGGCGTTAAAGTATACTTTTACAAGTTGCTTCTCAGCAAGGGTTTGATAAAGGCGTTAAAGTATACTTTTACAAGTTTCTTGTTCAAGTAAGTATACTTTTACAAGTTTCTTGTTCAAGTAAGTATACTTTTACAAGTTTCTTCACAAGAAGGGTTTTGATGTAGGCGTAAAAGTATTTACAAGTTTCTTGTTCAAGTATATATACTTTTACAAGTTGCTTCACAAGAAAGATTTGATGTAGGCGTTAAAGAATACTTTTACAAGTTTCTTGTTCAAGTATATATACTTTTACAAGTTGCTTCACAAGAAAGATTTGATGTAGGCGTAAAAGTATACTTTTACAAGTTTCTTGTTCAAGTATATATACTTTTACAATTTGCTTCTCAAGAAAGGTTTGATGTAGGCGTTAAAGTATACTTTTACAAGTTGCTTCTCAAGAAAAGTTTGATAAAGGCGTTAGAGTATTCTTTTACAAGTTGCTTCACAAGAAAGGTTTGGATGTAGGCGTTAGAGTATACTTTTACAAGTTGCTTCTCAAGAAAGGTCTGATGTAGGCGTTAGAGTATTCTTTTACAAGTTGCTTCTCAAGAAAGGTTTGGATGTAGGCGTTAGAGTATACTTTTACAAGTTGCTTCTCAAGAAAGGTTTGATATAGGCGTTAAAGTATACTTTTACAAGTTTCTTGTTCAAGTATACAAACTTTTACAAGTTGCTTCTCAAGAAAGGTTTGATGTAGGCGTTAAAGTATACTTTTACAAGTTTCTTGATCAAGTATATATACTTTTACAAGTTGCTTCTCAGCAAGGGTTTGATGTAGACGGTAAAGTATACTTTTACAAGTTTCTTGTTCAAGTAGGTATATTTACTTTTACAAGTTGCTTCTCAGGAAAGGCTTAATGTAGTCGTGAAAGCTCCGGTCCACCGGCTCCTGGTTGAGCGGACTCTTGTTGGCCTCTATGAAGAGCCGCTCGTACACGTTGCCGTCGTAAGCGCCCAGGGGCGAGTCCAGGATCTCGTCACGGATGTCGAAAGCGTCCACCGTGGCGACAGCGTTGGGCCGGAACTCGGCCAGGAGAGACACGAGCCTCGCCTGCACGAGGGAGATGTCCACAGCGGAGCGGATGTCCGAGTACTGTCGGGAACATAGAGTGAACAGATACGTCAATAAAGAGAAAATAATTATAAAATCTAAATTACTTGTACCCAAATACTGTAACAAAAAATGTATTTTACTGGTTGGTGTGCTGTGTACTTTTACCAGCCTCCGTGACGTAACGGTTGTGACTACTGCCCATAGTCCAGAGATCCCGAGTTCGATCCCCGGTCGGAGCAGATTTTCACACAGAAAATTCTGATCCCTCCGTACATGTGAGGCTAGCATTTCCGGCCCTACCCAGGCTGGGTGAGGTTTATGTGGGTAGATTAAGACTATTTATACCGCAGATTAAGACTATTAAGTCCTATTATTCCAGCAGTAAGCCCAATGCCCAGCGAATGGAGGGTAAAACCCCCGTCCTAGTCCAGGACGTTAAATCAAATAGAATCGTTGGCGTTAGGAAGGGCATCCAGCCGTAAAAAAATGTGCCAAAACCAACCAACCTCAACCATGAGGTTGAACAACGTCGACCCTGCTCAAGCGGGATAAGACAGAGTAAAAGAAGAGGTGTACTTTTAGTAATCAGCAAAAATGCTGACTGAATCTTTGTTTGCTGACAGTGCTCTCTCACACAGAACAATTTACAGATAAATCAATATAGAACAAATAATTATAAAGCTAAATAGGTATTACAAGTACTGTTATAGCATAGAACGAACAGATCAATCAATATCGAACAAATTATTCTGTCCAGGTAGCTCAGTGGTCAAATTGTCGGTCTGGTAATCCAGAGGTCACGGGATCGAAACCCAGCCGAGACATTTGCGATTTTGACAACATAATAATACGTCTTCTCTGGTTTACTTCTGCAATTATGGGACTCAATTCTATTAAATTTTGTTGTTATAACCTGCTTGTCTATAATTATGTATAGCTCGGCATGGTCTCTATCCAACTTCAATTGAAACTGACCCACATATTTCTATGTATATGTAACCACATCTTTCCCGTAGGATTATTACTTACCAAGAGGAAGTTCCAGGAGGATTATTACTTACCAAGAGGAAGTTCCCGGAGGATTATTACTTACCAAGAGGAAGTTCCCGGAGGATTATTACTTACCAGGAGGAAGTTCCCGGAGGATTATTACTTACCAAGAGGAAGTTCCCGGAGGATTATTACTTACCAAGAGGAAGTCCCCGGAGGATTAGTACTTACCAAGAGGAGGAAGTTCCCGGAGGATTATTACTTACCAAGAGGAAGTCCCCGGAGGATTATTACTTACCAAGAGGAGGAAGTTCCCGGAGGATTATTACTTACCAAGAGGAAGTTCCCGGAGGATTATTACTTACCAAGAGGAAGTTCCCGGAGGATTATTCTGTCTGTCCCGGTAGCTCAGTGGTAAAGGTGACACTCTGTGAATCCAGAGATCCCAGAGGTCGTGGGTTCGAAACCCAGCCGGGACATGACAAGTTATCCTCCCATTTGGAATTTTTACCACATAATAATATGTCTTGGGCTTACTGCTAGAATAATGGGACTTTAATAGTCCTAATCGGGCAGTATAAATAAGGCGATATTATTATTGTATTATTATTACTTACCAAGAGGAAGTTCCCGGAGGATTAGTATTATTATACAATTCTTTATTAGACACAAAAGGACATTATGTACATACAAATAATAATTTTAACAGTGAAAAAGTGAAAAAAACAATATATACAATAAAAATGAAAAGAATAGAAAATATTTGAAAACATATGTACTAACTAACGGGCGGGGTTATTGCCTATGGCAATCTCTTCCACCCAACCCTTTTTTTTATAAGGTTATAAGCCATTAGTACTTACCAGAAGGAAGTTCCCGGAGGATTTGAGCAGAAAGAAGATGGCGTAGAGTTCGCATAGCTGCTCCAGCACGAGGGTGAGGGAGGGGGAGAGACGACTGGTCTTGAGAACCTTCACGAAGGTCTGCACAATGAAAGCTCTGCAGTGGGCCTGGAAGTATGAGAACATTGTGTTTAGGGCGCTTTAATGTAAACAAGCTAGTATATATATTTTTTTATATATATATATTTTTGCAGGAGGGATATTTTGTCAAGTAACGTCTTAATTTTTTTATAATTTAATTTATTTATTATTATTATTTTTTTTTTTTTTTTCCTTTTTTAATTTTACCTTTTCAGCTTTTTTTTAAAAATAAACATGGTTTTTTGTATATTATTAATATGTAAAATATTTATCCCATAAAATATATAAGACCTGTTTGACTGCTGGAGTAAAGGGACTTTTCAGTCTTACCTCGGCAGTATAAACAAGGTATATTCTATTCTATTCTAATTCAGAAAAAGATAAACACTTGTCTTCACTTGACAGAAATTTGAAATATGAACAGTTATAATTATTAAGGAAATAAGTATAAAAGTTCAAAGAGTCGACATATGTTATCATACTTGTGTTAATAACTTTCGTGATATCACAACTACTCAAACTCGCTCTACTAAATCTACGCTGAAACCGGGACTTGAACCACCGACCTCCAGGTTACAAGTCTGCGGCCTTATTGATCAAGCTACTGAGGTCGGTGTGTGTTGTTATTGCATTGTAATAACATTGGAATCTTACTTCAGCTGCCTCCACCAACTGGATCGAAGCCTCGTTCCAAGAATCCTCAGGAGAAAGTCCCGATCTCGTCTTCCTTTCTATCATCTCAGCGCTGGTTTTGATCAATCTAAAATCAGAAGGGGGAGAGAGAATTGTTCAATTAAAAAAAAATGTTACCATATTTGTGATCAGTTCACTCTCGTGATATCACAACTACTCAAACTCGCTTTACTAAATCTACCCTGAATCCGGGACTTGAACCACCGACCTCCAGGTTACAAGTCCGCCGCCTTATCGATCAAGCTGCTCAGTAGCTTGATCATGTGTTAAACATAAAACTTTCGATGACCTAGATGTTAGTTACATTTACCAAAAAAAAAAAAACAAAACAACAACAACTTATATCAATTGTAATTTGTAACTATAGAAATAATAATATCACCTTTTTTATACTGCCTATTAAGACTATCAAGTGCCATTATTCCAGCAGTAAGCCCAAGAATTTGGAAGAGAATGCCGTTGGCATTAGCACCGCCCTTTCAAGTTTTGTTTTATTAATGTAAATTTCTATGTAAATAAAACTTGATCTAATATCTTAAATAATAATTTTATGTGGTAAAAATTCCAAATGGGAGGTTAACAAGTCATGTCCCGGCTGGGTTTCGAAACTGCGACCTCTGGAATCACTAGATTCACAGAGTGTCGCCTTTACCACTGAGCTACCGGGACAGACTATAGCTAGCTTGTATCGAGCTAGTTAAACTTACAACTTGAAATCGTTTTATTGTAACTAGCTAGGTATGTAGCAATGCGTTCGTCTTCCAGGTAATGTCCTTTAGATTTATAATAATGCCTCTTTTAATAGCTTTACACAGACTATTTATTTAGTTATACATAATATATATTTTTTTGCGAAAAGATAATCTAATTATTTATTATTTACATACCACAAGCATGTTACATCTACAATATTAATTGAATAAGTGATGAATCAATGGGCGAGGTCAAAGCCCGTAGCTATCTCTTCCATCAAAAAAAAGAGAGTAGAAGAAATTTACAATAAAAATCAACTGAAGGGATTCATACCCCAAGAGAGTAGAAGAAATTTACAATAAAAATCAAGTGAAGGGATTCATACCCCGCGGCCACTTGTTGATATGCTGTCAGCAGATTCTCCAGCGAGTGTACGAACTGTCTCCGCGGAGCAGAGTGCTGGTGGAGATAGGTGACTGTGCCAGGCACCCCCTCTCCCGCCACCAGCTGATTCCAGGACTTCATTAAGAATCTGAAACATTGCAGATGAGTAGAAGATCAGGATATCAGGAACGTCTAAAAGTGAACTTTTCAGGAGCAATAACAAGAAAAATATTTATATCAGAGAATCAGCATTGAGATACAGAAGGGCAACGCCGCAAGCATTGTGGGCGCATGTCCAGTCCCAGAAGATCTCAATGAAATATTTTATTTGAAATAGTTTAAAATGTTCGAATCTTGAGAGTTTAATAATAAAAGAAAAATATTTTGCCATAAACCTATTTGAGATTTATATTTTCACAATCTATAAAACACTTCTCCAAGGACATCTTCCCGAGGCAGTGTGCTCAGCACTGAGGCAACATTACCTCTCTGAACAGCGAAACTAAGCCGTTGCCTGAAATATTCCCCGACTCGTCTGTCCTTCGTCTCAAGGACCAAGGTTTTGGATATGCTGTTAAACAGCCAAAAAAGAGCCAAAGGTTTCAACGACGAAGGAAATGAAATCATAAAGATTTAAGATTATAAAAAAAGAGTAAATTCTATATTATTCTGAGAGGAAAAATTACAAAAACAAACATAATACTTCAGAATTCTAATATTAGAAATTTATCGGAAGTAATAATCGAGAATGTGATATTACCTGTTTTAGAACTCAGCCACAGTCTCATGGATTAGGAATTATTATTATCATGGTTTCTAGTTGTTCCATAGGATTTTATGTGGGATTTTTGATACATAGCTGGGATATGTTGTCATTGTTGTAGCCAGCTTGGCTACAGCTGGAGGGGGAATGATGGTCTCCAGCCAACTTTATTTCAAAGTTGGCTCGTCCTGAACCACATATTTCTATGTTTGATCAACCATCATGAGGACTTGGGACTTATTCTTTTTTTTTTTAAGTGGGGTTTAACGTCGCTTTCAACTGCCATGGTCATATCACGACGGGGGTTTTACCCTCCATTCGCAGGAAACTCACAAACCTGCTACTCACATTGACCTCATCCAGCCTGAGTGGGGCCGGGAAAAGCCAGCGTCACGAGAATTAGAATTTGAATGGTCACCCATCCAAGTCTTAACCTCGCTGGATGTCGCTTAACTTCGGTGTTCTGAAAGGAACCGGTGTATTCAACATGCCATCGACGCTGGCTACTTATTCTTTATATATTATTAAACCCTTACGAAAGTGCTGTAGTCATTTCTCTGTTTATGTTGAGGACTATAAACAGACACTGGTCTTTTCCTTGTTCAACGTCCCCCAGCCAGACATTTTTTTTAAATACTTTCTTTATTAATTCAAAATACAATTTTAAGTGACACTTTAATACATAAAAAAAATAAAAGTAAATGAAAAAAAAAGTATCAGAATTAAAATGAAAGTTACTCTAGCCCTTTCAGCATAATGCTGAGGTTGAGCTATGCAAACAGGATGACAATAAAAACTAATCGAATGTTAGTAATTTTATAAGTTTTTTATTATTATTATTACAGATTATATATTTCTGTCATTTTTAATCCAGAAATTATTTTTTAATGGAATGTTTTTTTTTAATGACATGGTTGGCATGTCCTCCCAGTAGGTTAAGGGAATATAGTAAGTAAGTATTATTTTCTTTGTGGTGAAGCACAAGGCCTCTTTACAATTTTTGTTGGTAGCGCAGCATGACTAAGAGCCTCCTTTACATTTCGAATTATTCTATTACATTAATTTCTTTTTATTCTGGTAATGCCGCCACTGGTTGTTACTCATACAAGTAATTACTCATTTTTCCTCACGAGGTATGAGTGGACCCCGAACATCCAAGTACAGAACAGAAAAATTCCTGCCCCGCTGGGGATCGAACCCAGATCACCATGCGTCCAATGCCTAGCGCGCTAACTCACTCTGCCACGGTGACTACTAGGTTACGGGAATATACCTGGCGGTCTGCAGGTAGAGCACAGTGTTCTCCCCCTCGTAGGTCTCCGCCGCGGTCACCATGCCGTACGTGTTGGGGAAGTTGCTCGAGTTCATGTAGCCGTGGCCCCCGCACGAGCGACGGCAGATCTCGATGAAGTTAGCCGAGTCACTGGTGCTCACGGCTTTCAGACAGCACGACATGGCGTGAAGCTGAAAGAAGACAATGGGGGGAATGTGAGATCTTGGTGAAGTTAGCAAACTTGTGCTCACGGCTTTCAGACAGCACGACATGGCGTGAAGCTGTAAGAAGAGAATGGGGAATGTCAGACCTTGGTGAAGTTAGCAAACTTGTGCTCACGGCTTTCAGACAGCACAACATGGCGTGAAGCTGTAAGAAGAGAATGGGGAATGTCAGATCTTGGTGAAGTTAGCAAACTTGTGCTCACGGCTTTCAGACAGCACAACATGGCGTGAAGCTGTAAGAAGAGAATGGGGAATGTCAGACCTTGGTGAAGTTAGTAAACTTGTGGTCACGTGAAGCTGTAAGAAGAGAATGGGTAATGTAAGACCTCGGTGAAGTTAGCAAACTTGTGCTCGCGGATTTGAGGACGTGGCGTGAAGGTGTAAGAAGAGAATGGCGAATGTCAGACCTTGGTGAAGTTAACAATCTTGTGCTCACTTGAGGATGTAAGAAGAAAATGGGGAATGTCAGACCTTGGTGAAGTTAGCAAACTTGTGCTCACGTGAAGATGTAAGAAGAGAATGGTTAATGTCAGTCCTTAGTGAAGTTAATAAACTTGTGCTCACGTGAAGATGTAAGAAGAGAATGGGTAATGTTAGTCCTTGGTGAAGTTAGCAAATTTGTGTTCATGGCTTTCAGGACATGGCGTGAAGCTGTAAGAAGAGAATGGGTTGATGTCTATTTAATGTTAAAGTAGAATAGCTTATAAAATACTCGCGAAATTAACACAAATATAATTTTACATATAAAAACCGATCTCAGTAGCTTGATCGATAAGGCGGCGGACTTGTAACCTGCAGGTCGGTGGTTCAAGTCCCGCTTTGGGCGTAGATTTAGTAAAGCGAGTTTGAGTAGTTGTGATATCACGAAAGTGATTAACACAAATACGATAACTATTTAAATATCACAAATTTATATATCACAGGCCATCCAAAGGGACAATAGCTCGAGTATCAGAGGCACGCTTCCTCTCGGTAGTGAGTTTGAGGAAATGTTTTACCTTTGAAATATATTATAGAATACGATAACTAATCTTACCTCAGGTAGACCTTCCATGTTTCCCCGTTCCAAGTCCGAATTGACCATGTTGTAAATATCCCACAGCCATTCAGCAGAGAACCTGAGCGCCACACTTGTGGCTATGGCGGGAAACAGCTTGTACTGTTGCGTTCTGTAGTCCAAGATTTGCGGCTCCCGTTCTCTGAAATATGGTGTTTTAAAAAGCTCATAACCGGTTCCCTTCAGAACACCGAAGTTAAGCGACATCCAGCGAGGTTAAGACTTGGATGGGTGACCATTCAAATTCTAATTCTCGTGACGCTGGCTTTTCCCGGCCCCACTCAGGCTGGGTGAGGTCAATGTGAGTAGCAGGTTTGTGAGTTTCCTGCGAATGGAGGGTAAAACCCCCGTCGTGATATGACCATGGCAGTTGAAAGCGACGTTAAACCCCACTTAAAAAAAAAAGCTCATAACAAAGAAACAGGAAATATGTTATCTCCGTCCTCCTCTCTAATTAAGGGATAGTTAGTTCTACACTTTGGAACCAAGTCGTAGGATAATGATTTAAAAAAAAAAAAAAACTCTTTGGGGGAATAGTTCCAAACGACCACTTTCGCATATTGTGAACTGTAACAACAGGGATGAGAAAGAGTGTATCTCTCTGTTCCTGTTGGCCGCCACTAGTTGCCTTTTACGTCAGGCAAGGACGGAATGCCTTGGAAGTAGGTATTCTTTTATTTTGCATTACGTGTAACAATAATCTTCATCATCATAGAGTGGAGTCATCATGAACGATGGTAGCAAGATAGTGGAGGAATGACTCAGCACTTCTACCGCTGTATTTATAATAGCATAAATTATTATGTTTACTTTAGTTAGACGACAAAGTTTCATATACATTATAACCTCCAGTTTTTAGAGAAAGCATTAACTGTAACAACATCAAGGGCGAAATTAAGAGACAACAGTCATTGCTTAAAAAACAAAAAAAAAATTGTTTAGCGTCGGTTTTCCCTATCTTACACAATACGCAATTCGTGACTTAGCGCCACAGAGGTATTACAAAAACGTCTATTAATTCCGCCCTAAGACTTGAAAGTTACTTTAAAGCTCTCGAAAACAAAAATATAAAGTAGCAAAAAAAAGTATTAATAATAATGAAGATTGGCATTTGTTAATTTGTTATACATACCCTGTTTTCATCTCGGACTGTCGCCTCACAGAGCTGTACCGGGTTGCTATGGTAACCGCCTTGGCTAGGAAGGCCGCGGCCACATTCTTCACCAGAGTTACTCGCACGAAAATCATCGTCCCGTAGGTGAGCTTGTCATTCTTGGCTTTCACGTAGGTTCCATCCTGTCAAAGAAAATGCTCAAATGCAACTCTAAGGGTTGGGTGGAAGAGATTGTCTAAGGCAATGACCCCGCCCTTTAGTTAGGACATATATTATGTATATATTTATTTATTTTTTCTTTATTTTTTTCTAATTTTATATTGTATTTTAATTTGTAATTATTTGTGTTGTATATAATATGTCCTGTTAATAAAGTGTAAATAAATAAAAAAAATGCTCGTGTTGACCCAGCACCTAAATGGGAACTATTGTATTTGTGTCACTTCTCGCCCATCAGAGGGGAGGCATACTACGGGATGGGCAAGCTACAACACAAAACACAAGCGTCTACAGTAGCTCCTGATTCATGGCTACGAAATAAAAAAGGCTGTGAAACACGCATCTTTTTTTTTAGTAACTGTACAACACTAACTTTAGAATTTAAAAGTTATCATATTTGTGTTAATCACTTTTTTGATGTCACAAACTGGTCAAACATGCTTTACTAAATAAATTGCTGAACTTGGGACTCGAACCACCGACCTCCAGGTTACAAGTCTGCAACTAAATGTCATACCACCACCGGCGTGACTTGGTGCTCTTAGATATTTTGAAACATTTCAGCCTGTTCACTATTCTCACAGACAACTTCTACTATTAATCAACCATGCAAGAGTGAAAATTGGTAAAAAATTGAAAATACTTTTTTTACCTAAACATTCTATGAATGCGATAAATTGAGATTTTTATATTCAGAAACTTCCAAGGTTTTCGGTATTAAGAGTAGTCCCTTTTACTGTTTGGCGTGCGAGACTGAACAAATACTTCTCACCAAAAACAAGTTCTTTTTATAATACATGTACCATTTTAACCCTACATAATAGAATTTTCTGTCATTGAGAGTAAAACATTACCTTCAAAACTCGTGCATTTTTCATAAGCATGTTGTTTCGAGGTATTCGGAAATTCTTGAACCCCAAATAGCCGTTATTGACCGTGTTCATGCCCAGTTTAGATCCAATTTCTCCAATCTTTATGCCTGAGAAAAAGAAAGAAAAAAAATCTGCTGTAAACATCACACGACTTTCCTTATCCCCCAAAAATAAGTTGAATTCCGCCACTGGTGACTAAACGGTAACAGATAGTTAAAAATCAGTGCCTAATTCGTAATCAGCACCTTAAAATCATTGGATTTGATATGTCGCAACCCCCATATAGGGTGAATAATAAAAAAGTTAGTCCAAGCGGGTCCCCCCAAAATACCGGTAAATTGGGGCCGGGTTCCAAAAAGTTCAAGATATCAAAAAAATGATCAGAATAGACCCCTATTATTTTTGCATGCTAAGAAAATGTTGTTCTACAACTTTTTTTGTATCTTTAACCAATTCAAAGAAGCGGCGGTTGCGGCTAATATTTGCGGCCCTGCGGCCGCATCTTGCGGCCGATTTCAACCAAAAGTTTCGTGGTTTGTCTGGTGTATAAAATTAATTTGTATACCAAATTTCAAGTCTGTAACTCTTACCGTTCTCGAGATATCCTGTTTACACACAGACACACAGACAGACGCACGGACCAATGGCTGAAAACAACTTTTTTGGTATCCTGAGGCTATAATTCGTCCAGAAATGTGAAAAACTGGGTAGGTCAAATTTTCGACGAATACAATACTTTCCTTATTATAGGATAAGGAAAGTAAAAAATGAGTGCACAGTGAACCAATATAAAAAACCAAAGAATTTTTTATGACCACTAGATTATTTTTCTTCCTCTTATTTATTATTATTAAATGTATATCTTTGTGTTATTATATCACAAATTTAGTGGGTAGCGCAGAATTACAGGACTTTTCCGTATTTTTGTTATCCTAATAATACCTTATTTTTGCCTATAATTCCGCTCACATTAAAGCTGCTACTTATTTTTCCTCACGAGATATGAGTGGACCCCGGACACCCAAGTACAGAGCAGAAAAAATACTGCCCCGCCGGGGATCGAACCCAGGTCGCCATGCGTGCAATGCCTAACGCGCTAACTCACTTGGCTAACTCACTTGACTACATATTCCTCTTATTTGAGTTCTATTCTCCTAATCATACTGAAACAGTTGACACATGGTCGTATTGATGTGTCACCGGATTTGTTTTACACTATCCAGCCTTCAAACGGACAACATAAAAGTTGAAATTTCCCCCTGACTGTTTCATACCAAAATTTACGATTTTTTTATACTTTTCACAATTTTAAGTGGATAATTGTGACATATTACACTTACACTACATGACTACACATTAGAGACACGGAAGGAGTACAGAACACTGGTTTTGCGAGTCCAAGAGGTTCAAAGCTTCCACCATAGGGACATAACACATTGACACGAAAATAAATAAATGTAAAAGTGCGTACAGTACTTTTTTTATCATGCCTTCTTCGCTATAATCTAACTTTAAATAATTAGGTAAGTTTATTAAATTTACAGATAGAACATGGAAGTCAATTCCTCTGATGGCAATGCTCCCAACACACTGACAATATTACCTCTCTGGATTGTCATGCTTCTTTTTGCTTTTAGGTGACTCATTGATTGTGTGTTCTTTGTCTTCTCAATAATCTTTTTTGTGAATTTGTTTTAATCACTTACGTGATATCACAACTACTCAAACTCGCTGAACCCGGAACTTAAACCACCGACCTCCAGGATACAAATCCGCCGCTATATCGATCAAGCTAGGGAGGTGGGTGAAGTTCGTACAATACTTCACAAATAACATACCTTGCAGAGGCATGTGTGTTTCCTCAAACTCGCTTTACTAAATCTACGCTGAACCCGGTACGTGAACCACCGACTTTAAGGTTACAAATCCGCCGCATTATCGATCAAGCTAGGTTCGTTAAGTTCGTACAATACTTCACAAATAACACTGACCTCAGTAGCTTGATCGATAAGGCGGCGGACTTGTGACCTGGAGGTCGGTGGTTTAAGTCCCGGTTTCAGCGTAGATTTAGTAAAAGCGAGTTTGAGTAGTTGTGACATCACCAAAGTGATTAACACAAATATGATAACTTTACTTCACAAAAAACCTACCTTCCAGAGGCATGTGTGTTTCCTCATCTCTGAGCTGTACAATGAATGGATGAATCCCGTGGCACTTCCCCTCTGTATACAACTGAGCTACAACCACAGCATAGTTACACGTTTGTCCCACTAGAAAGAAATGACAACATAGTTTATTAAAATTAAATAAAATAAATGTGTTTCTTTGTGTAATATCACAATTTTAGTGGGTAGCGCAGAGTTACAGGACTTTTCTGTGTCTTTGTTATCCTAATATCTTATTATTATTTTTTATTTTTTACAAGCATCCATATTTGTAATTTGTACCTACCCATGTAACTATGATTTCTATGTAAAAAATATAAATAAAGCTAAAACTTAAGTTGCAAATATGTTTTTTTAAAAATATCTTATTTTTGCCTATAATTCCGCCACTGATCGCTGCTCACGTTAAAGCAGCTACTCATTTTTCCTCACGAGGTATGAGTGGACCCCCGACACTCAAGTACAAAGCAGAAAAAATCCTGCCCCGCCGGTGATCGAACCCAGGTCACCGTGCGTGCAATGCCTAGCGCGCGAACTCACTCGGCCACGGTGACTACTATAATTTAGTAAAATTCCAAATTGAGTTCTAGGGCGAAATTAATTAGGACGTTTAGGCGAAAATAGTTATTGTGAAATACCGAAAGCGAAATTGATAGATAAAATCGAGATCTTAAGTCATAACTTAGCATTAGTTTTTACCAACACCCTGTATAGTAAAGTATAACATACAACATATACGTACATACATAGGTACCGGTCCTAACTATTTATGAATCGCTAAGCAATCTACGAGTATGTTCATCATTCACTATCAAATATAGGGGAGATTATGGCAGTCAGTACATTGTTGATCAATAACATCTTAGCCACACTGCATCGAGATCCTTGGTAGATTGGAGTCAGCGACAGGAGGTATCAATCTTACAATAAGTGACGTCAATACCTTGTGAATTAATAAACTAATAATTCCGAACCATAATGCCCGTATTAAAGAATAAAAATAATAATAATACTCTTTATCGGAAGGTAACCACCAGGCAAGGTTAATGATCAAAGCATTTTCTTATTATTATGTGGTCACAAACTCAAATTAACGAGGAAAAAAATCATGCACTGGGGGGGATTCGAACCAATCGATCCCTACGCTATCTGGATTACCAGACTAGCGCGTTAAGCACGCGTTCACTACCAGTGCACCTGACTCAAGTCAAGAATGCCGAGAAGAAAAAAATACCTTGAATCTTGTGAAAGGAGACATGCCACCTTCACTCCGTTAGTACTGTCAGTGGATAGAGTCTTTGCTCAAATGAAGAGTTTTGGAAGGTAGCGTAGGGATCCATAGTTTTGAATCCCACCCAGTGCATGAATTTTTCCTCATTAATTTGAGTTTTTGACCACCTAATAATAAGACTCTGACTACTCTACTGTGCACTGGTAGTCAAGTGGTTAACGCGCTAGTCTGGTAATCCAGGTAACGTAGGGATCCATAGGTTTGAATCCCACCCAGTGCATACATTTTTCCTCAATCATTTGAGTTTGTGATAACTTATTAATAAGACTCTGAATACTCTGAAGGTTAGGTGGTAGAAAATGCTTTCAAAATTAAACTCGCCTGGTGGTTACCTTCCACTAAAGAGAGTTATTATTATTATTATCTAGTAAATGTGTTGACAGAGAAATTGGTGGAGAAAGTGGGGATGGATTATGGAAGAATGCTGCGGTGGGTGATGACGAGGATTTCATCAAAATTAGGTGTACCGTTCACGAGATTTTTTTTTTTTTTTTTTTTTTTAAAGATGAGTGTTTCACAGCCTTTTTTATTTCGTAGCCATGAAACAGGAGCTACTGTAGACGCTTGTGGTCTGTGTTGTAGCCTGCCCATCCCGTAGTATGCCTCCCCTCTGATGGGCGAGAAGTGACACAATACTTCCCATTTAGGTGCTGGGTCAACACGAGCGCACCGGAAGGTATCCCTTACAAACAATTGTAACCAAATTAAGAATACAAATTTTTGTCGGCGCGGGGGTTAGAACCCGGGACCTTCCGCATGGCAAGCGAGTGCTTAACCACTGAGCTAATCGCGCGCTCAAACATATTTATACAAACCATATTTACCGTTACATAAGCACTGTAGTTTCTGGAGTCGTTCTCCCGCGAAACGCCCGTTTCGCTTGATATAAGTAAGAAAACTAAAGGTCCTGCACAAAGTCTTTATCTTTAAAATCTACAACACGTCTCCTATATGATTGTAGGTGTACTGAATTTCAAATCTGTTTAATAGTTTCGGAGATTTGTTTATAAGATAAATAGACCAAAAAAGTTACAAAAACCAAAGATATACAACCGAAGTTGCTCAAGAAGTTACGACCTCTACAAAAAAATGAACAAAAAATACGTATGTACAAGAACAAACTTAACTTTCGATATGCTTATCACCAGGTATTACCATACAATTCGAGGATAGCTGTTTAAAATAGCAAAATTTCATCAAAATCGTACACAACGTAAGGGAATGCCGTTGGCATTAGCACCGCCCTTGATCAAGTTTTGTTTTATTAATGTCAATTTCTATGTATGTATAAATTCTATGTAAATAAAATTTGATCTAATAATTCTAATATGTTTAATAATAATATAACATACCATTAGGTATTACCATGTTTATTACCATACCTATTAGATATTCTCAGAAGTTTTTTGTGATGAGTCTGATAGGATATTCTCAGAATTAGAAGTTTTTTTACACTATGATAACCTTGTGGTGTAGTGTTGAAGAAATGCACAATGTCATGTAGAGTTATGCAAAACAGTACGGACCGTGTCTAATAAGGTTTTTTTTATGCATCTACAATTAACAAGGTACATTATAGAAACCTATAAAACAATATTAATGATGGGAAATATACTAGGTACATATTGTACAGTACAAAAAAAAAACATTAAGATAGATAGTGTTATGCGTTTGCTGTGTCTAGTCTTTTTGCAACCAAAAAGAGAGAGAGAGAGAAAGAGAGAGAAGAGGAGAGGGAGGAGAGAGAGAAGAGAGAGAGAGACAGAGAGAGAGAGAGGGAGAAGAGAGAGGAGAGGGAGAAGAGAGTAGGAGGGAGAGAAAAAGAGAGAGAGAAAGAGAGAGAGAGAAAGAGAGAGAGAGAGAGAGAGAGAGAGAGAGAGAGAGAGAGAGAGAGGAGAGAGGAGAGAGAGAGAAGAGGGAGATTTGAATTGATTTTGATTATTCTTTATTTAGTACAATATAAATTTACATAGAATGACACCTCCTAAGATAATTCTACCTTATTGTGGAGGTGGGCTCCTCTCATTTGGTATTAATTAAATATAATGGTATGTTAAAGCAATGTAAGTAAAAGATATGATAAAGTAGATTATAAGATTAACATGGTAATTAGAAAGCCCGCATTTTATGCAGCAAAAAAAGGCTAAAATATGCAATTGCATATGCAAGCGAAAAGCCCAATATATGCAAAAATGTAAACAAAAAGCCCAATATATGCAAAAATGTAAACCCATAAACTCACTGAGCCAGGACTTAATTTTACTTTACAATGCCAGTTGAGGCATTGTAAAGTTTGTATCTACCTAAGTCAAAAATGCAAATTTTACTTTAAACTTAAAATAATCTACTCCTTTAACTAGAGAAATGCATACACATTTCTCGAGTAAAAATCAGTAGAAAAGTTAATCGTTTACAAACACAATAAATTCACTGCAAGTAGAAAACAGCCGAAAACTAATAGAGATGAAAGAGAACAGAGAAAGAAATACAATACAACATGTAGGTACCTACCCCTCTCCCTGCCTATCCTACCCTGCTGATACGTGGAGTGCAGCTGAGAGTATTGCAGACGCGTTACGACACGTTTGATCTTGTTTCAGTAGGTTAACAGACTAGCTGCTTGTCAGTACTCAGTAGGTATCCACATGGCTTCACAATGAAGCTAGGTAGGTACACTCACAAAATATGATTTTACGATTTACGTCCTAAGTTTTGAATGGACTTCGGTAGCTCTGAGTAGGTAGATAGTGTAGATACCTACTTACCGAATTTTTCCCCCTAATAAACCCCGAAATATGCAAATTTTGGCCAATATTGTTGAAATATGCAGGATTTTGCTCAAATATGCAAACTCTAAAAAAACCGCCAAAATATGCAATTGCATATGCAAATATGCAATATGCAAAAATCCGGGCTCTAGTTATTAGTATTGACAAAAGATCATTTAAAAAAATAAATAATAATAATAAAACAATAAAAATATTATAAATGAAGTGACAATAACAAAATAAGTGAAACATAGGAAAAATAAATAAGTAAATAAAACAGTAACAAGTCAATTATAAAATATAGTAATAATGAGGGAAAATAAATGGTAAAATAACAGAAGAGAGAGAAGAGAGAGGGAGAAGAGAGAGAGGAGGGGTAGAAGAAAAGAAGAGGAGAGAGATAGAGAGAAAAAGAGAGAGAGAGAGAGAGAGAGAGAGAGAGAGAGAGAGAGGAGAGAGATAGAGAGAGAGAATAATGGAAGCTTACGTCCGCCTGGCCACCACTTGAAGCTGGTCAGTGTGGGACTATTGAGAATAAACTCCTCCCTGGACGGATCATAGTGGGCTTCTGTTTCCAAACCTCGGATGAAAGTACCATGTCCTAGCTCCGTCTGGAATAAGAAATTCATTGAATGGATTAATATTAAAGCAAGGAATAATTTTTCTTCAACACTGTATTCATATTTTGATTTTTCTAAGTCCAAAACACGGCAATAACTGAAATGATTGTACTAAAATCGGGTGCAATAGTTATAATAATAATTATGTCAAATTGGAAAACGAGACTGGTAATTAAAACTGAACAAAGAAACCCGATATATACTTTATCAACAGAAAATGACATTAGCAACTGCATGGTTACAAACAACATCAAAACACAGCAGGGAATTTTTCAAGGAGACTCCTTGTCACCGTTATTGTTCTGTATGTCGCTAATACCACTGTCAAACGAACTAAAATCGGCTAGTAAAGGATACAAAGTAAGAAACAGTAATGAAGGAATTAGCCATCTATTATACATGGACAATATAAAGTTATTTTTAAAAAATGAAGAGGGACTATCCAGCATGATTGATATTGTTGCATCCATCTCTAACGATATTGGAATGTCATTTGGATATGAAAAATGCGCACAGATTAATATAAAACGCGGAAAATTTGAAAGTCACCAAAATCATAGATCTGAACTACAAAGAGATACTACATTGAAAGAATTAGATATAAATTCATATTAGAAGTACTTGGGTATGATTGAAATACACGATTAGAACAAAGTAAAATAAAAGATAAATTGAAGATGGAATATTTTAGAAGACTTCGACTTGTGTTAAAAACAGAACTGAATAGTAGAAACAAGATTGAGGCAATCAACAGTTTAGCCGTCCCCGTAGTTGATTACAGTTTTGGTATAATTGATTGGACTAAAGAAGAATTACAGAAATTTGATACCAAAACGAGGAAATTATTAAACTGTCATCGTATGTTACATCCAAGATCAAATGTGAAAAGATTATATCTTCCTAGAACTGATGGCGGCAGAGGGTTACGAAACATCGAAAACACATCTAACATTGCAATTTTACGTTTTGCTAAATATATAAACAAAAAATATGAAACAGATAGATTGATCAAAATATTGCATGATTATATGTCCAAATCTGATCAAAAAAGTATTCTGAAACAAGCTGAGAAGTTGGAAAGTAACCTAAACATCAATATTGAAGAAAATAATATCTATTAATTCTTATAATTATCTTAAAAAATACAAGAATGAAGTTAAACAATCAATTGTTCAGAACGCCATTCAAGATTGGAGAGAAAGGCCATTGCATGGTCAATTCATAAGGGATATTGAGTCCAACAATTAAATCGACAAATTAAGAACTTTTGACTGGATGAAACTGGGCAAACTCAAGTGTGAAACAGAGGCTTACATTATATCAGCTCAAGATCAATCACTGAGAACAAAATACTATGAAAAACACATTTTAAAAACATATACTGATGATCGATGTGCTCCAGAACACATTACACATATTGTAAGTGGATGTGAAATACTTGCAAAGCATGAGTATATTATTCGACATAACAAGATATGTACCTACATGCATTACAATATATGTGTCTATTATGATATTCCAAACATCCCTGATAAATGGTATAAGCATTGTCCTCAACCTGTCACCAACTAAAACCACATAACAATTTTATATGACCAACAAATTTGTACAGACAGAACTATTCTTGCCAACAAACCTGACCTCGTCGTAAAAAATACCCAGGATATGAAATGTCACCTTATTGATATGTCAGTTCCAGCCGACTGTAACGTGGTCAAGAAAGAATCTGAAAAGAAACTCAAGTCTAAGGACTTAGCTATTGAAATAGAAAGAATGTGGGGTATGAACTGTAACATCATTCCAGTCATCATTGGAGCACTTGGATATGTACCTATTTCACTCGATGCAAACCTCAAAATGGTTCCAGGATATTTCAATGTTTCCGAAGTGCAATCATGTGCCATCCTGGGTACAGCCCACATTCGCAGAAAGTTTGGTGTATAATTGAAAGCGATTTAGCTAACATCCTAAGAATATGGTTTATTCTCGATGTTAGTAATTTGTATTGTACTGATAAAAAATAAATTATCTTGCGTTGTATGCCATAATAATAATAACACTCTTTAGTGCAAGGTAACCACCAGGTGAGGTTAATGCTCAAAGCATTTTTTAATGGGGATTTTTTTTTTCTTTAATGAGGATTAATGAAGAAAAATTCAAGCACTGGGTGGGATTCGAACCATCGGATACCTACGCTACCTGGATTACCAGACTAGCGCGTTAACCACTTGACTACAAGTGCAATAGTTCAAAATAATGAATGCACCACGTGGGAATTTCTTTCAGAAAATCCCCCATTATTAATGAAATATTATAATGCTACAATTAAAATCAGCTACCTAATTATTAACTTATATACAATAATTGAGTTAGTAATTACAATAATTAAGTTAGTGATTAGATTACATGTAGTATAATAATTATGTAATGTCTGATGTATTTATTTTCTCCTTGGATTAAAATATAAAAAAAATTCAAATAATAATAGTAAATAATGACTGATAATGAACAGGTGGCGATTAAAATATGTCAGATTTAGTGACTAAGGCTGTAGCTACGATAGGAGCGGCAAGCGTCAAACGATTTTTTTTTATCGTAGTCACCTACTAAGCATTTCCATTGTTTTAACATAAAATTATCTTTTTGCCGCTCGCCGCTCCTATCGTTTCCATTGTTTTAAATGTAAACATAAAATTATCATTTTGCCGCTCGCCGCTTACCGCTCACCGCTTGACGCTCCTATCGTAGCCTCGGCCTAACTGTAACCAATCAATGAAGGAAAGAAATACATTTGGCCGCACACTCTTGACCGCGTTCACTCAGAACGCGGCGACGTGCGGCCTGCGATCTTACCGTTGCCCGAATCTACGTTCTGTGTGACCTATTCTTAAGCAAATTTAAAGCAAGTGTGGGTAATAGTGATATCACAATTGTAATGATATGTATGTGTATTTATGTAATGATATGTAATGATTTTAACCTTTTTTTGGTGGTAGATGATTTTTCTCTAACATTTAGGATATTGAATATCCCAATAATAATAACAACACTCTTTAGTGGAAGGTAACCACCAGGCGAGGTTAGTGCTCAAAGCAATTTCAAGCACCTAATCCTCAGAGTCTTCTTATTATGTAGTCACAAACTCAAATTAATAATAATATCGCCTTATTTTTTTGCCCGATTATGACTACTAAGTCCTATTACTCCAGTAGTAATGAGTGAAAATTAATGAGGAAAAATTCATGCACTGGGTGGGATTCGAACCAATCAGTGTGAGAATCCTGCCGTTAAAGCCATAAAAAAAAAAAATCACCTGAGCATAGGTTCCAAGTATTTCAAAGTTCCAGGCTCGAGTCAACCAATGGTATTGTTGTTCTTCTGACGCTTGCCCTAGGATTGTGGGGAGGAACATGACATAGTGGAGGGAGAAAGGGGTGGACTCTTTGATGAGGGCACTTCCAAGCATACCTCCCAACACCGCCCTGGGAACAAATGCATGTATATGTAGTAGCTTCAAAAATTAGTGTTTATAAAAGGGTTGGATAGAAGAGATTGCCAAAGGCCCTTTAGTTAGGACATATATTTATGTATATATTTATTTATTTTTTCTTTATTTTTTTCTTCTATTATATTGTATGTTAATTTGTAATTATTTGTGTTGTATATAATATGTCCTATTAATAAAGTGTAAATAAATAAATAAAAATAAACAACAGCAACATTAGAAAAGCTTGTACTTTGTGTTGCACCTTGCTTATCAAACACTTGATGTCATTGATGAAAATGACACACAAGTTCAAAAATTAACTAGCACCAGAACCAGAAAAGAGACAAGATATAGGTTTTGTTTTTAATTTATAAGGAGATATGTACAAAAAATCATGAAGAGAATTTTTTTTTGTGTATGTGGTGTGAATGAAAAATACATCAAATACTAAATTTATCTTTCTGTTAAATTCCTTGAATTGCTGTATGAAATGTCCTTGCCTACCAATGCCAAAAAAATATCCTTGAAAATTAATTATGTTAGTAAAAAATAACTCACGAAAAGAGTGATACACTGCTTCCGGTTCCTTTTTTCTCTTGGTACTCCTTTATCTTACGAAACAGCAGACATGATTTCTGCACTGCTATTCTATATTTTTCTTTATGGCTCAGATAGTCTATTGGAATTTGATCTCTAAATTGTTCATCTGATAGGAAAAAGCTTT
Organism: Bactericera cockerelli; assembly: GCA_024516035.1. Taxonomy (NCBI): domain Eukaryota; kingdom Metazoa; phylum Arthropoda; class Insecta; order Hemiptera; family Triozidae; genus Bactericera; species Bactericera cockerelli. The sequence goes on from CM044957.1 coordinate 44,953,006, forward strand.
CTGTAACATGAAAATTTGACAGATAAAGTCAGGACTGATTAAAGATTTTCTATTTTTTTTTTTTTTTTTTTTTAGCAGAAAAGAGATATGTGTAAATATAGTGAGGCTCTGTCAATATATCTTACCAGGACAAAACATTTTTTTGCTCGGATTCAATTGTAGTGGAGAATATTTAAAAAATAGAGTATGTTTTTTAACATAATTTAGGATCAATATTGGTTAATGAGTGGCAGTAAGTGCAGTGACACACATTCATTTTTATATTTCAGGGTGTTCTTGGAGCAGATGGAACATTTGGGTACAGCATTTGTGGGGCTAACAAATGAGCTATTCTTCATCTAGCCTGAATTGGCTAGGAACAGTCAGCAGAATATAGGTTGCCATGATAACCAGATAGATTGGAAACCAGTTTGGTAATAAATCCATGTTCTCACCACACTGAATGTTACATAACATCAGTGACCTGATGAGATCTGGTGTAGTCAATATGCCAAATCTGATGGCTCTTGTGATTACTGAATTGACACAGAATTATAAGAAATAAGGTGGTGGTAAATCTTACCAAGTTCTCGCCTCTCCTTGGTTTTCTCTGCTCCTCCATCCAGCAAATTTGTCAATTCTAAAGTGTCAAATGTACCTTTCCTCCGCTCATTATATAGATCTACGTTGACAGTTGATGGTATCTTGACATCCATTCTGTAGTTGGAATTTCTGTGATGACCTTTATTACTAGGTAGGGTGTCAGGTTTTATAGAAAATATCTTTTTCCTAATATTTATTCTGTGGTGAAAATTTCAGAATGTAAAACACAATCATGTTAAACATGATCTTAATGTTAAAGAGACATTTGGAAAATCAAGAAGAAGATGAAAAAAGAAAAGAAAAAAAATGTATATATTTTAATCAGATAGGTATGTTTATATTTAGAAGGAAATTGATGGATAAAATCTAGTAATGACTTAGCACTTTCCCCATCTGAGACTTTACGTTATTCAAGACTTAGAGCCACAGAGGTATTACAAAAATGGCTATTCTCCCCAGAATGAAGATAAAAGACAGAAAATGTTCTGAGAGCCCAGAAATGTTTAAATGATAATGAAAAACCAAGAATAGTGATCTGCAAGAAAGATAAAGATATGTATGTTTGAATGGTCATCTATCCAAGTTCTAACCTTGCTGAATATCTACTTAACTTCAATGACAGAACAAGACCTGGTGTATTCAATGTAAAATTACCACTGACTAAATGTCAAATCTCTTTTGCTTTTTGGCTGCCAAATTTGAAAAGTGACAAAATCCCTCATTGAAAATCTACAAACCTGTTAACAAAGGTTGCTCAAGAAGAATAAATAGGTACAAGGTACAAGATGTCCTGATAAAACATCCAATGACAATCCATAGAGAATTCTAATAGAGAACAAATAGAGAAAGAGGAGTATAGAAACAATCAGCAATGAAGCTTTGGACTGGAAACCACAGGGGAAATGTGGAATTGGTAGGCCAACAATAACATGTCAGACAAGTTGAAATATCCTGGGGTAATGTCAAAAATCAGGCTCAAAATCATGTCAGTAGGAAATCCTTTGTTGTGGCCCTCATCAATATAAAATTGCAATTAAACATGATTGTTGGTCCTGTTAGCTCAGTGGTGAAGGCTTTGGTCTGGTAATCCAGATGTGGTCGGTTCAAAAACCAGCCAGGACATATGTGACATCCCAAATGGAAGGATAACTATCCTCCCATTATAATATGTCTTACTGTTGGAATAATAGGACTCATTAGTCCTAGTCAGGCAGTGTAAATAAGGTGATAATATTTTGATGTGAAGGAATGAACTAACAAAATAAAATTAAATTAAATACCTTTTTATAACCTTTTTTACTTTGTAGCCATGGGAAGCAAATACCTTCTTACCACTGAGCTAATCATACTCTTTTGTTGTTTTGTAATCTGGGGTGAAGTAAATGCAAAGTTCTCTACATAGTAATTTTGAATTATGGTTGCATAATTACTTCCGAGAAATTTCTAATATTAGAAATTGGAAGTATTTTACCATCAAAATATACCACTTTAGAAAAGAACCATCTAAGATATATAAAATAGAAACAAATGAACACTTTACCATCTGTAGAGAACTAGAGATACATTAATGATTCAATTCTGAAATTACCTGTCCATCAAGGTGATCAAGGTAAATTAGTGTGATGGATTGAAACCAGTTCTCACTAAATTCTGCCCAATGTCATATTAATTAAAAACCAACCTATGTACGTTACCAACTCAAGTGATCCTTAAAGGCTGATGTTAGGTAACTCACAATTCCTTAGAGATTGAACAATATGAAATACAGACGAGAGGTATATCCAGAATCCACTATCACAATCACAAACTTTAAACTTTAATTTATGATAGCTCTACTTATCATCTTATCAATGAATGAAATGGGTTCATAACTTTTTCAAAATAATTTGATAAAAAACACTTGTTGTTGGAGTTAAATGGAAGCAGTGTTGCCAGATATATAATTTGCCGAATTTGTACGGTAATTCAAGCCAAACTTTTTCGATCTTTTACTATGCAGAGACAATTTTTTGTATGGCCAGTATGGCCTCTGTACTCTTTGCGCATGTGCAATACCATTTTATTTTATAGATAAGTAGATAACCATAGGAGGAATGCGGAATTAACATCAACAAAAAATGTCGAGGTCGTATTATAATTATGCTATCGCTATAGCAAGCTCGAGACCTTAAATCGAAAAATCAAATTTGGTAACGTTTTTTGACATTTTCATGTCTTTGCTCTGGCACATAACCAAAATTATGTGACGAAATTATGTAACGAAATTATGTAACGATATTATGTAACGATATTATGTAACGAAATATCGAATTGTAAAGGGAGAGAAGTCTTCTAATATCGGATATCGATATTATGGTTTCGATATTATCGATATACCTAATATCGATATTTTCGTTTCGATATTGCAACCCTAAGAGAAGAGGGAAAGTGTGTGTCATGCGCACAATACGAAATTTGGTCAGTTGGGTTTTGGACCTTGAATAGTAAAGATGAAAATGTCGAAATGGTTGCAGACTCGTATGCAAGCGTTTTTTTTTTAGAGAAGGGGAAAAAATTTTTTTCAGATGGCCATTTCGCCAGCTACGGTATTGTCAGTGAAATCTTTTTTAGTTGCTGTTAAATTGGAGTAAAGGTAATATTTTTTTTTGGATGATCTAAAAGTTTATTTAAAGAAATCTGGATTTATTGTCATTACCTCCTGAGCAAATTTGGTTTTGTAGTGTCGGTCGGTCTGTCTCTAATTTTCATTCCTTCAAATCTCAGAAAGTACTGATTGCAACAAAATTGCATACCCATAATGTCTAGGAGACATATAAATTCATCAACTTCCAACCGGCGGATCTTGGATTATAGACCTTGTGCCTGACCCCTAACTTTTTAATCAATCGCTTGATTATATCTCGTTAATTGGAAACGCGATGTGTGTGAATGCATAATATAGCATTTTACATATAAAAAAATCAAAAATTCATGCAGCCATGCCTTTGAAAATGTACGGCAACGGCGGGGCTGTAGTTAAGGATAAATAAATTAAATTATAAAGCTGATAAAAAAGCACTGAAGCCGTCCAGTATTTACGGGTGCACCAAGGCTATTCTTTATTGATTACTTTATTTATTTATACTGAAGCAATCAATTTCACAATGTTCTTTATTCGTTTTTCTCGTAACTATTTTTTTTCTACATTGTGGACGTACGGTAAAATTTTACAATTTCAAAAATTAGCGTACGGTAATTTCAAATGTAAATCTGGCAACACTTCTTCGATTTTGAAAAGATCAAAACTAGAAAAGAAGGAAGACTGATAAGAAGTGATAAGAGATCATTCTAGCTGCTAGCATATTTCCAAATTTCCTTTCAGTTTTCTAACTCTGATTAGAGGCTGTTGCCCCCTTGAGTTAAAGGGGTCTAATAATAACAATCAATAGGAAACATCAACCATTATGGCTTATAGAAATCTAACAGAAGTATTCATCTTGATGAGAAATAATGCTATTCATAACAAGAATGTATACTTTGAACAGGTAAGTTTAAAAAAGAAATGAACTTGAACTTACCATTCTTGACATTTTTTACTTGGGTACCTACTCTATAAGCACATAGTAGGTACCAATAGGTCTTGTTCTTGGCACAAAATTTAAACCTGGAATTGGTACTTGGTAGTAATAAATAATTTATGGATACAGTTGGAAACAGTCATGTTGAACTTCTAAAGAAGGGTTATATCATTCAAATTAAGAATCAGATTGCAGTGTGTGATAGTTGAAAGAGAGATTTGAGGGTTATGAGAGAGAGTGCTTTCTGAAATGAGGACCTGCTGGTTCTACCACTGAGGCTAACCAAAGAAATCATTTCTACTACCCATGTTCAAGAAATCCTGAGTTAGCCCCAGGTGAGGCAGAATTTTCCAACAAACTGTGCACTGGTAGTCAAGTGGTTAACATGCTAGTCTGGTAATCCAGGTAGCGTAGGGATCAGTTTTGGTTTGAATCCCACCCAGTGCATGCATTAATTTGAGTTTGTGACCACATAATAATAAAACTTGTGAAGGTTAGGTGGTAGAAAATGCTTTGAGCATTAACCACACCTAGTGGTTACCTTCCATTAAAAAGAATTATGATAAAAAAGGTGTTTCCTTCAAAGTAAAGAAAAGACTGGCATTTCCAGTAGGCTGGGTGAGGTTAATGTGGGAAGCTGGTATGATTCCCAGCTGGTATAGAGAGTAAGAGCTCTGTCTTGAGCAGCTGAAATCAGAACATTAAAAAATGGACATGGAAGGATTCTGGACATAGAATTTGGGTGTCCATACAATTCTTTCACTACCATGATTATACTGATATGGGTATCTGTGCTTACCTCACAGACATGTTATTACTGTAGTATTTAAATGTTGTTGAATATCCCTATCAGCCTTTGGTATGATAGGTTGTGATAAGAGCTGATGGAAAGTACATATAGGGCAAGTGGTAGATCCTATGTGCAATAATAAATTTCTGTTGTATAAACACAATTAAACAGATATTTTTTTATAATTCTTACAGAACATAACTGACAGAATGGCATTGATGGAATCTGGAATAGAGTTGAAACATCAAGGAGGAAACACCAGTAACTATGTAGAATGTCGATCAGCCCCAATTTGGACTGATGCATTAGAGGAAACTCAATATGCTTTATCACGACTTGATAAAAAATTAAAAGAACTAGAAAAACTTCAAGAGAATCAACTATTGAGACCAACATTAGATGAGTCAACAGAACAAGAGACAAAGATAGAAATACTGGGACAGGACATTTTCAGGGTATGGTATTTTTTAATGTATTTCTTTTTTTGTGCCATGAATGCTGTTTAGTCATACTCTTTTTAGGCATTAGGCTGTAATTTTGATAATTTGTCTGAAAATGGTCAGAAAAATAAGATTAGCCTAACATATCTCTATTTTCAAGTGGACATCATTATTCCTTACTGGAAAGTCATAGTTCAGACATGTGAAAACACACATGTATATTTGAGGTTTCAATGTGCAAATTTTTATAAATAAAGAAAAAAGTGTGAAAATACTTAGGCCAACTAATGAAAAATAAGAAAAAAGACCAGTGATAGATTTTTCGAAACAACATGGAAATTTTATTATTATTTTGGTTGTTTTTTATCTCTTTAACCCAAATGAGCTGTTTAGCCATTTGAGCTGATGTTAGACTATATGCTCAAAATATGTAAATAATAGTTAAAAAATAAATAAATGTAATATCATGTTTATAACATGAAAAAAGAAAAGAAAAAAATATTTTATTTCTAAGAAGAGCAGGAAATTTAAAGTCAGTGAAAAATTACTCATCATATTTCCATTTGTCCTAGATGTTCAATGGTTGCCATCGATTGATACAACAAATAAAATATCAAACAGCAGATGCAAAAACTTTCAGGGAAAGAAGATTAGCATATAATGTAATTTCATCCTTAGTATCAAGTCTACAGCAAAAGTCAATGCAGTTTAGTTCAATGCAGAATTTTTATATAAACAGTAAGTCTTTTGAATAGTAAGTCTTACCATTTACCTATGTAATTATCTTGCAAATTTAGAATGATATTAAAAAAAAAAAAGATGAGTGTTTCACAGCCTTTTTTATTTCGTAGCCATGAAACAGGAGCTACTGTAGACACTTGTCCATCCCGTAGTATGCCTCCCCTCTGATGGGCGAAAAGTGACACAGTATTTTCCATTCATATGCTGGGTCAAAACGAGACTACCGGAAGGTATCCCTTAAAAACAACTGCAACCAAAATTAAAAAAAAAAAAACAATTTTTTTGTGGGCTCTTTAATTCAAGATGGGATCTTCCGCATGACAACCTTACCACTTAGCTAATCGCGCGCTAATGTACCCCCTGGGAAAAATAATCGTAAAAACGGTTTCTGGGGCCTTGAAAGGTACCAGTAGATATTTCAGTCGTACAAAATGAGGAAGCAGAGGTCATTCTATCCGAGAAATCGATTGGCGGTAGTTTCAAGAGTCAAACTTGCTCCAGCATGAATATTGTGAAAGTAGCTAACAAATGGAAATTGTATTTCACGTATTCTCGACTGAAAAACTGATTGGTGCCACCTTCAGAGTGATTAAATTCACAATTGAAAAGTTAAGAGTTCGTTTCCAAGATGTCTAAATCCAAAAACTAAAATCTAAACGACACAACTTGATGGGAACTGAATTATGTAAATTGAATAAGTCTTAAGTATATGTTTGAATGAAAACTAGATTGGTACCATTCACGGTCTCATGGACTATAAGTTCGGTGTTTGAAACCTGTGTAAGTAATGTAAATAGGTATGCACCTTGCACCTACAGAGTTCGAAAAGCTGGGATTGAAATCAAACCCTCTCAACTTTTCAGTTGTAAGTTCGATCACTTTGAAATTAGCACCATTCGATTTCAAAGTGGAAAATACGTAAAATACAATTTTTCTAAAGTAAGCTACTTTAACCATTCATGCTAGAGCTGAACCCATAAAAACTATCGCCTTAAAAAAACAGACGTTAAATTATACACACAATTGAATCCTCACTCGATAATGTGATCAAATGAATCTTTGATCAACCCCGCGGAATCATGGACTTATATTCGGAATAAGTGTTAAAACTCAGAGTATGATACATCAAATCAGTGTAGTTTTTCATGTTCAGAATTGGGTTTTCCATATTCTAGACATCCGGTCCTACAGCTCGTGTTCGAGCGAGATTCTCAGAGGACAACAGTTTTGATCACAGTCTGGGTTGTAACACTTTATCCTAAAGGAAAGTCCATGATTCCTCGGGGTTCGACGAAGATCTGACTGATCAAAGCACCCAGTGTCAATTGTGTGTAGAATTTAACGTAGATTTCGAACGAAAAATATGGAGTTCTATTTAAAAATCGAAAGTTGGTGCCTGTTTCACTACTTTTGAGATACCGACCCTGTAACAAATTCAATTCCGCCTTAAAGTGGGCAACCTTGCGTTGCCTAAAAAATTCAATACAAAAATTAAATTTGTATTGAAATTTAAATTTGTATTTGAAAAAAAAAAAAAAAAATTCAAGTACTATTTATCTTAAGCCGTTAAAAAGGTGAAAATCCACCCCGGGACTTTTCGTTCACTATGTATACCTTTTTTCAAAGAGTATACTTTTGTTTAACCGTATACTTTTTTTTAAAACCATTTCCCCTACGCGTCTCGCGACAGGTAAATCTAGAGAAAACGACAGTCCATGAATCGGTTAAAGTCACCCCATCCAGAGCCCTTGGGCACGTCTGAGGAAGGTTCAAAATTCCTAAATTCCCAAAAAACTTCAGATTTTGAAGCCCAATTTTTCGTTTCAAGTTCCGAGCTCCTAGCTGAACCGTTATGAAAATAGTGTCTGTATTATTTTAATCAATTCGTAAAGGACTGAAAGTACCGAACATACCTTACAAATACTTATGTACATTGTACACATTTGATGTGAACCAATTCTTGGACATGCGAAATGTCGTATTTTTCCCCCCTTTTCTTTTTCCAGAAATGAATTCTAGAGAAGAGAAATCAAAGTTGTACTTCGGGGGACCCGAGTCTACGAATGAGCCCATGGCTTCGGAAAATTTGATGGACCTATGGCAAGAAAGTGACAATGAAATAATAGACCGACAGTTTGGAACCACTGGACGAGGGGGCTCCAAAACTCACCAACAAATGCTTCTTATGGAAGAAGAAAATGCTGCCCAGTCCAGGATTCGAAGCCAGGAAGTTGATCATGTTGTAAAGAGCATTATAGATCTCAACCATCTGTTCAAGAATTTATCTCATATGATTGTGGATCAGGTAACGGAATATGTATTGAAAGTTTTGTTTGTTATGTGGACCAGGATTTTAGGAGGTAACATATAACTAGTGGTTCTGTGAACTGTAAACCTCACACATATTCAACTATCGCATTATAAATCAATCAAGCATGAGGACATCGAGACCTTTCATTCAATACCCCACTCGATAGGTTTTAATCAAAAAAATATCAACCGGCCCTTTCTTTTTATTTTTTACCACAGTTCGGCCCCCTTAGCTTTCACGATCACCAAATTTCACATATGAACTCAGATATATTTTCTTAACGACTGAACAAAATTTCAAGAAGGAACCTTGCTTATTTAAATAAAAATAGAAAAATTGTTTTTAATTTTCACCAAAACGGCCCCCGTTTGGCCCAAAAACAAAAGGTAAAATTCTAGGACCCCAATATGTACGAGGCACGTCCGGAAAGTAAGGGGACAATTGATGTTAAAACTCGAAAAATGCATATATTTTCATAAAATTTACAGGGTAAGTTCCAAATATAGTCCTTTATTTCTCCACATAATCACCGACAAGCTCCACTCACTTCTGCATCCTGGGTCCGAACTTTTTTATGCCTTCGTCATACACGCTCTGCTCCACCTCCAACAGCCACTTCTCTACAGTCTCCTTGACCTCCTCGTCGCTGAAAAACCTTTTTCCAGCCAATAACTCCTTCAGTTTCGTAAACAGATGAAAATCCGAGGGCGCCAGGTCAGAGGAATACGGTTTTGAGGGTCACACGACGATCGCTGCGACTTTTTCATTGACTTGTTGCACAAGTTCTTCTGAAACGACAGACGGTCTCTTCTTTCTTCATCGTGTGTGTTTGTGCGACCTTCTTTAAACTTCTTAACCCACTTGAAAACCTTGGAACGTCAAATGACCTCAGGTCCATAGGTTTTCAGTAGCTAAGGATGGATTTCAGCAGCTGAATTCCTACGCAAAGTGATAAACTGCCCGAATCTCGCACCTGCGGTAGGTGGAGCAAACGGCACCTGTAGAGGTTGACGCGACGGGCTCCTGCGACGACATTTTCCAATGAACTGAGATGGGCAAGGGCTCATTGTGACCGTTAGGAGTTCCCCTACAAGCAGGTATGCCAACCTTGAAAAAAAGACATTCCTACCAACCCCTACGACAGTTGTCCCCTTACTTTCCGGACGTACCTAGTATATTAATGTATATTAATTTCAACAATTTTGAAGAATCCGCTCAAGAGTTATCGCGGAACAGACAGACAGACAAACAAACGAAAGCCAAATGGTCCAGTATGCAAGTTAAAACAGAATCTCACTGTGTTCGGTTCATAAACTTGTTCAATGACTTTTGAAAAATTTTGGTCCATCTAATGTCAAGTTTCTTCAAAACTTTGAACATAAACATGGAAATTCCTGGAACTGTTGAAATGCGCCTCCTCAAACCGACCTCAGTAGCTTGATCGAGAGGGCGGCGGACTTGTAACCTGCAGGTCGGTGGTTCAAGTCCCGGTTTCAGCCTAGATTTAGTAAAGCAAGTTTGAGTAGTTGTGATATCACGAAAGTGATCAACACAAATATGATAACTTTATTTTCATGTACCTCAATAAAACAAGGCAATGACAAATGGAGAGAAAATAAAACAAATAGATTTTTTTGTTAATTTGTTCTCTTGGAATATATTTACCGTTTCTTGTTTCAGGGCACAATACTTGATCACATCGACTACAATGTAGAACGAACAGAGATAGAAGTGAAGCAAGGATACCAACAACTATTCAAAGCCGAGAGATACCACAGGAAGAACAGAAAGATGACTTGTATCTTGTGTCTCGCGAGCACTACTTTAGTACTCCTTATTTTACTAATTGTGTTGAAATTTTAAAGAACCGTTCTGCCATTTACTGTATTAAAGAAAGTCTGTACTAAAGACCGACCTCAGTAGCTTGATCGATAAGGCGACGGACTTGTAACCTGGAGCTCGGTGTTTCAAGTCCGGGTTTCAGCGTAAATTTAGTAAAGCGAGTTTGAGTAGATATGATATCACGTAGGTGATTGACACAAATACGATAACTTTACTAAAGAAAGTCGAAAACTTACTGATGGGTCGAATTGTAAATAAACTGGTTGTAAATTTCTTTGAAATAAATGAACTTCCAAAAATTCTTCCTTAATTACAAATCGTTTCAAACAGTGAATAAGACCTCTGATCAAAGTAAAAAATAAAGGTTTACCTATTACCTTAATAGATATAGAGAACACTTTTTACATTATTAAAAAAGAAAAAATTACATCCAAGCAATTCACGGGATCGAATTTCAATCTACAGGATGGTATCGAAACTATTGTGTTCGTTTTGTAAAATAAAATTGGTTTTGCTTCGATTTAAAAAAAAATAATATTTCTTGATATGCAAATTTGATTTTGTGTCTGTATTTTATTTTTATTCCTTGCAACGTGCAAATCTCAGAAACAACAAATAAATCCTTTTTTTGTCAAAATTAATAAAAAATTAAAAAAAAGAGCATAAAAAATTAATGACATGTTTTTTTCAAGCATAGCAGTGTTAAGTTATTTTCAAAGTCGATTAAACTACTTAGAAGTTAAGACCAATTATGTATTAAATCATCCATATTTCACTGATGTTATACATAATAATACATTCGACTGGATATTAGAGAACTCAAAAGGGACCAGATTTTTTCTTCTTCTTTCATATCCAGATTTCTCTTATAAAGAGGTTATTTTCCCTTACAAAGAGTTAAATTTGACCAGGAAATTGTTCTCCTATATCCAGGTTTCTTTTACATCCACTTCATTTATATCCAGGTTTCTCCTATATCCAGGTTCGACTGTATACCATTGATTAGAAGCTTTCTTAGAAAAAGCTAAGATCCCTGTTTCTCTAAGAAATTGGAAAAGAAATCAAGTTGATACTGAGAGTGTGAATCCACCTTCATTACATGTACAATGCCACATTTTTGCCCCATTGCAAGTAGCTGGAAATTATTTGTATTGTTATTCCAACAAGTACTAGTAACATTAACGACATCTGCACTTGATAGTGAAGGTCTCTTGATAGAGATGGATAGTTCTTTTTTCGTTTTTGATTTTGATGTGAAATCAATTTTATATCTCTGACACACATCTTCATACTTTGACACGGCATCACAATGTGTCTCCATACCTTGACGATATTTTTCAGCATCATCTTCATCGATTGGCATCAAACTTGAATTGAATATGATGACTGGTTTTTCTTTTTTCCGATTAAATACAGTTTTTCTATAGTCAACGAGAGAAACTTGTCCATCTTCATTACCAATCACAAGTGAGCCACAATATTTGGAAAATGTCAAGGTAAAATGTGCTACACTTTGTCTTATGCGTGGTAGACCATCCTTGGCAAGCGCGAAATCGCGAATAGGCGTTATAGCGAGATACGATGCCTCTTCAAAATAGATGTGGTCAGACCCCATCAGGTATAGAGGTAAGTTTGGGAAGAAGCCACCACACAATGGTCTCTTCTGCGTCGCCTTCTGATTCACAAGAGTCAGGGGAGAAGTAAAATCCGCCAGATCCCATACTTTGGTCAATCTATCATTGGAAGCAGTCAACAGTAAAAATGTATCCTCACATGAACATAGTGAGATAACCAGGATTTCAGTGAGATGAGCTTGAACTACATTGACAGGTAACATGACATTGCCATCACATTTTAATATATCCGATGCATTGATATCAAATATTGCCAAACAACCATCACTATAACCAGCGTAGATGAAATTATTTGGTGAAACGTTTTGCCAAGCGATACAGTAACATGGATTTTTATTGAATTCGTCGATTTGTAGTATCAGTATGGGTTTCAAGCAAGATATTCTCTTCGTGACAACTATATTATCCAACCAAGGAACAGCATATATTAAGACTTTGCCAGAAGAGCATGCAGCTGCCAACACTCCCTGTATTTTATCCTGAATGTAACCACCTGAGGGGCACCACGCCAGGTCCCAGACGGCTCCTCCTTCGTGTGCGATACCGAGAACCATTTCAGGAGCGTGCAATGATTTCGTAGGCTTGAGGCAAGTTGACTCGGGGAATCGCCACAGCTGTATAATTGACTTGTATGATTCTGAAACGTTTTTCTTGTGCGTCCGATTCATGTCAGGCTGAGAAGCTATTGCCAAGTACTCATTGGTTCTGAAACAGTACAAGTTCACATATGTATGAGTTGAACGTTTTTAATTGAGTTTCGTACGATTTACAAGTTTTACTTTCAAATCCTACAGGGCGGTTTAATCTATCTACAACCCTTTACCAAACCTCGAGGCAGAATTTGACCGAATTGCGAGGTTACATAGTTGAACGGGTGGATCCCGATTGCGGTGATTTTATTTTTAAAAGAAAGGTACACATCCCGATTGCGGTAATTGATCAACCATCCACATCCTGATTGCGGATCGGAAAAGAAAAAAAATGGTGCACATCCTTATTGCGCTCAAATAATTTCATATTATCAGTGTAGTATTTTGAAAGTGCTCTACGAGTATTATAGTTATCAAATCATGTAAACATAACTACCGTGCGCCTATATTGAGTAGATTTAATTCATTAGGTTCGGTCAGTTTATAAAGTGATAAGATTGAAATTAGTTTGTGTTTACGTAGTTGTATTGTGTTTTGTTTGTGTTTACGTAATTGTATTGTGTTTCGTAAATAATGAATGTACTATTGAGTGAGAGAGGCAAGTGTGACACGGACTACAAATGCTTGCGAAAGCTTCCATGCTAGATTGAATAAGATGTTCTATCACCCTCATCCCAATATTTTTGTGCTACTAGAAGCTTTATTAGAGGTTCAATCCAGTACCGATATTAAAATGAGAAACATGAATAGGAAAATAAAGCGTTCTAAAAAAACAGTCGACTTAATTAATGAACTTTAATTAAGTCACGTTCAACTATCTAACCTCTTATCAATTCGGTGAGATTGTTGTCTTGAAAATGCCTACAGGAGTAGGCGAAACATGTCGACTCTGTAAACTTTTATACTTATTTCCTTAATAATATAACTTTTCATATTTCAAATTTCTGTCGAGTGAAGACAAGTGTTTATCTTTTTCTCAATTATGACGAGACTTGACAAAATATCCCTCCTGCAAAAATATATAAATGTGGTAAAAATCCTAAATGGGAGCATAACTTATCATGCCCCGGCAGGGTTTCGAACCCGCGACCTCTGGAATCTCTGGAGGTACTCACGCTTTTACCGCCATGGGATGAGGACACCAAGCCATCGCGAACACAGGCCCACCACAGAACAGCACCGGCTGACTTGTGTCCATTTCACTTGCGAACAAGTCTAGTTTGAAGTTCTCCTTGTGTGAGGAGGTCATCATTATGGAGGTTTTGGTCCGAGGCAAGTATTCCTCTTCCACAGTCTCGTCGAGATACTCAAACGGAGGAACCGTGAAGAGTTCATGAGGTTCAGAGGTGCCCAACGCCGCTTCAGATTCGTAAACAAATGTCAGATCTTCAATTCTGTAGAACTTTTTCGAGAAAGGTTGTCTCACGGCCGCACTTTGGACATATATTTGATCCTTGCATACGTCACCCGATTCAAACATGTCGGAGAAGTCCATAAATGATTCATCTCTTGTGTCCTCCCTTTCACTTTCATCTATTACTTCTCTCTCTCCCTCCGACTCTTCTGATCTTTCTCCTTCCGATTCTTCGCTTTCTCCTTCTTCTTCTTCTTCGTTTTCGCTGGGTTCAAAGTCCTCATCACACTTTTTGTTGGTTTCTCCTGTTTTGTTATCGAGAAGATTCTGGAAATAATAATAATAATATCGCCTTATTTATATGCCCGACGAGAATTGGCTTGGTTCTGGGGGCCCTTGCCAATTATTAGCGTAATTGTAAAGACAGTGGTAGAAGTGCTGGGTCATTCCTTCACTGTCTGGCTAGCATCGTTCACGATGATGCCACCCTATGATGATAAAGCCCAAGATGTATTATTATATGGTCAAAATCTCAAATAAGAAGATAACTTGTCATGTCCCGGATGGGTTTGGAACCCGCGTCCTATGGATTACCAGTCAGACGCCTTGACCACTGAGCTGCCGGGACAGACAAAACATTTTAGTGATTACATTAAATAGTACCTTCTAAGACCAGGTCTATTTAAATCACTAAAAATCAAACTTCAGGACCTTGTTTTCATCCGCGGGACCGATGCGTAGAGTCAATGTTTAAAAGTAGAACTTTGTACGACGTGACCTGAATGGCATGGGAACAAAATAAAATATATATCTTTTAGTAAAAGATATATATTTTCTGTTTTATTTATTTTATTTCAAACAGAGACTTGCTATGGCCGTCCAAAGAGGCAATGCGGCGGCCATACTTGGGACATTTCCTGTCAACCAAGGGCTCGATGAGTCCTTTGTTCTATGATTTATCAACAGTAAATTTACTAAATAAAAAAAATCTTGTACTCACCGCAGTGATCTTGGATATTTTGGACTGAGCTCGTCGGGCTGCGGACCTCTTACCCGCGACCACCTCCACAACTTCAGGAGTGACCTCTATCTCCACCTCCTCCGCTGTCGAAGCTTTCGAGTGCTTGTTCTCGTGAGCACGATAGTGAGGGAGAAATATCTCCTTGTGGCATATCGGACAGCGTTTGTTGGACTTTTCGATTTCTTCTTTTGTCCTGTAAAGATAATAATCATAACATTCTTTATTGGAAGGCAACCACTAGTCTGGCTGGGGGACTATAAACAGGGAGTAGACCACCAGTCTGGCTGGGGGACCATATACACACAGGGAGTAGACCACCAGTCTGGCTGGGGGACTATACACACAGGGAGTAGACCACCAGTCTGGCTGGGGGACTATACACACAGGGAGTAGACCACCAGCCTGGCTGGGGGACTATACACACAGGGAGTAGACCACCAGTCTGGCTGGGGGACTATAAACACGGAGTAGTCCAGCAGTCTGGCTGGGGGACTATACACAGGGAGTAGACCACCAGTCTGGCTGGGGGACTATACACACAGGGAGTAGTCCAGCAGTCTGGCTGGGGGACTATAAACACGGAGTAGACCACCAGTCTGGCTGGGGGACTATACACAGGGAGTAGACCAGCATTGGCTTGGTTCTGGGGGCCCTGTCAATTATTAGCCTCCTTGTGACAGTGGTAGAAGTCTGACTACCATCGTTCACGATGACGCCACCCTATGATGATGAACCACCAGGCGAGATAATAATAACGCTCTCCGGTAAAAGTTTAATGCTGAAACCATTTTCTACCATCTAACCCTCAGAGTTTTATTATTATGTGGTCACACACGCAAATTAACGAGGAAAAATTCATGCACTGGGTTACACACAAGCATTATGAGAGTAGTAATTATATTCTCACCTGTTACACACAAGCATATGAGAGTAGTAATTAAATTATATTCTCACCTGTTACACACAAGCATATGAGAGTAGTAAAATATATTCTCACCTGTTACACACAAGCATATGAGAGTAGTATCCAAGCTCACTTCTTTTCACCTCGTTACAAAACCGACAGCTAAATGAGAGATCAATTTGTAATCTGCGCCCTGTTTGCGCAACGACCTTTTTCCTTTTAAGGTATAATATTTCCATGACAGTTTGAGGATTGTAAATATCCTGTGAAGAGTAAAATAAATACATATTAGATATTATAAGTTGAAAAAAAGGTTATCATATTTGTGTTAATCCCTTTCGTGATATCACAACTACTCAAACTCGCTTCACTAAATCTACGCTGAAACCGGGACTTAAACCACCGACCTCCAGGTTACAAGTCCGCAGCCTTATCGATCAACCTACTGAGGTTGGTCATATTATAGATACTATTCAGTAGGTTGATCGAGGATTTATTTTGCTTTTTACTTGGATTTCCCGGATCCACTCATAAGTTATAAGGAAAAGTTCGTAGTTATTTTTATGAGTAACGACCAGTGGCGACATTACCAGAGAATAAAGAAAATAATTCAATGTTTTGTTTTTTAGTTTCCTTATCCTATAGAAGAGGCGACATTACGAGATAATAAAGAAAATAATTCAATGTTTTTTTTTACTTTCCTTATCCTATAGAAAGGCGACATTACCAGAGAATAAAGAAAATAATTCAATGTTTTGTTTTTTTACTTTCCTTATCCTATAGAAAGGAATGTGATGAAATCACCTCAAAAAAATAATAAAGAAGGCCTTCCCTAGTAGCACAAGATCGTTGGCCGGCGCGGTTGCAATTTGGTCATCGGAGTTCCCATTGGCAGACGGTTGTTTTTCTGACGGGCCCTCGTCAGAGTCAGCTTAACGTTGGCCCTACTCATATCTGAATAAATTAATCGGATAATTTCAACGTTTCAAGTTCAAAAAATTATTTTCAATAAACGAACAATCCCTTCAAACGGTTTTTCTTTCTAAAAAATATACAGTATTATTTAAAAGTGGGTTCATCCATTATGATGGATTTAACCTTTATGACATAATAATAATACTCTTTAGTGGAAGGTAACCACCAGGCGAGGTTAATGCTAAAAGCATTTTCTACCACCTTACCCCTAAGAGTCTTATTATTATGTGGTCACAAACTCAAATTAATGAGGAAAAATTCGTGCACTAGGTGGGATTCGAACCAACGGATCCCTACGCTACCTGGATTACCAGACTAGCGCATTAACCACTTGACTACCAGTGCACCGTTTTATCAATAATTCCATGAAACAGTTGCTGACATATTGAGCAATATGGATTTGTATGTACCTACATATACTTATGAACATAATATCTTCTATCTACGGGTACCTATATTCTTCTATCTACGGGTATATTCTTCTTCTATATCTTTAAAACTCAAATCTGTGCGTGTCTGACTGGCTGACTATATGTCTTCTTTGGCATTGTCTGTTTACCACAGCCCAACGGGTAACAGATATTGAAATTTTCATGAGAGTTGACCCCCCCCCCTAAACCATCACCGTCAAACTACGTAGAAAATTATCAAAATTAAAATGTCTATTAACATTTTCAAGATATCGGATTTTCTGGTCCGTAGCGAAGCACGGGCGAAAAAGCTATAGTCTTAAAATATACCTCGATTACCAGCTAAACTTACAATGGGTTCGTCGTATTGGGTCCAACATAAGCCGTAGTGATAATCTCTGTGTGTCTTCTTGAACTCCTTACGTGTCATTTCTTTGTTGCAAACTTGACAGATCACCTAAAAGAAAGCAAGCAATATAAATAAAACACACACACTCACAAACAAATCATTTTATGATATAATGCTGGGTCCACACAGGTGCAACATGCAACATGTTGCTGCAACATGAATTCACTCTGTGTGGACAACTTCTGAACACGAACATGAATGTTAAAAAATTATTCATGAGGATGTCGGTTCTCTACCGAACATCTTTGATCTTTGTTGCTACTATGTTGCACGTGTGTGGACGGCACCTGAATATAGAAACAGAATGGATCACTGACGAACACGAACTGCAACAGTGTTCCAATTACCACACACATGTTGCAGCAACGTGTTGCATGTTGCACCTGTGTGGACCCAGCATAAGATGAAGGGTCCAGGGAAAATCATGCAAAGCCCAATTTTTACTACTTTCCCTTTTAGGGAGGTCTATTGTTCTCTAAGCATAGTCAAAAGTTGGGGTTCGATGGTTGGTGAGTGTTTTCAAAGCAATAAATTGTAATAGGGAAAAATGGATTAAATAGTTAAGTGCTTAACCACTGAGCGCGCGAATAGCTCAGTGTTTAAGCACTCGCTTGCCATGCGGAATGTCCCGGGTTGATGCACCGGGAACGGTTTAATAACAAGTTTATTTTTATATTAAAAATGCTTAATAAAATTAAATGACTCACCATTGCCATTTTACTTTCAGAATCATTACTTTCTTCTTCACTATCCGTGTCATCTACAGCAGTGACTGCTGCTTTTTTGCGGCCCCTAGATTTCTTAGTCGGACTAGGAGTTCCTTTAATCGACAGAGATGTATCACCGAAATTCTTTCTTGGTCTCCCACGACCTCTTTTGATTGGTTGGCATTCCTCATTGGCACCATGACTTTCGTTAACTTTCGTTTCCTCATCTGGGGCAGAAACTTTTTCATTTACTATTTCATCGTCGTCATTTATTATTTCATCTCCAGAATCATCGCTTTCTAGAATTCTTCGAATTGTCTTCTTCCGTTGGCTTTTGCTTTTCTGAGGCCGATATTCGATTGATTGGTCCGACTTTTCATCATCATCATCATCGTTACTACTTTCTTGGAAGCTGCTTTCACTTTCTTCTTTAGTTTTTCTTTTCAATTCCCGTCGAGATGTCCTGGCATTCACTGTTTTGCTGTGCTTAATGTTACTGCCAGATTCAGTATCTGATTCCTCAGAAGTTTTACCAGTAATATCAGTATTAGTCTGACCGAGTTTCGCATCTTTTTCTGTCACTTTGGTTTCAGTTTTACTTTTTAGAGACGGTCTTCCTCTTTTAGATTTTTGCTTAGGAGTTGAACTTTGCGTTATATCGTCAACAGTTTGATCCAAGCTACTCGAGACTTGCTTAACAGACTCATTATCTAATTCGTCATTTGTTCCACCAGTAATACTACTATTAGTCTGATCTAGTTTTGCATCTTTCTCTGTCTCTTTGGTTTCAGTTTTACTTTTTAGTGATGGTCTTCCTCTTTTAGATTTTTGCTTAGGAATTGAACTTTGTGTTGCATCTTCAACAGTTTGATCCAAGTTACTCGACACTTGCTTAACAGACTCATTATCTAATTCGTCAGTTGTTCCACCAGTAATACTAGTATTAGTCTGATCTAGTTTTGCATCTTTCTCTGTCTCTTTGGTTTCAGTTTTACTTTTTAGTGATGGTCTTCCTCTTTTAGACTTTTGCTTAGGAGTTGAACTTTGCGTCATATCCTCAACAGACTCAACAGTTTGATCCAAGCTACTTGAGACCTGCTCAACAGACTCATTATCTAATTCGTCATTTGTTCCACCAGTAATACTAGTATCATTCTGATCTAGTTTCACATCTTTTTCTGTCACTTTGGTTTCGGTTTTATTTTTTAGTGATGGTCTTCCTCTTTTATACTTTTGCTTAGGAGTTGAACTTTGCGTTGCATCTTCAACAGTTTGATCCAAGCTACTCGAGACCTGCTTAATATTACTGCCAGACTCATTATCTAATTCGTCATTTGTTCCATCAGTAATACCAGTATCAGTCTGATCTAGTTTTGCATCTTTCTCTGTCACTTTGGTTTCGGTTTTATTTTTTAGTGATGGTCTCCCTCTTTTAGATTTTTGCTTAGGAGTTGAACTTTGTGTTGCATCTTCAACAGTTTGATCCAAGTTACTCGACACTTGCTTAACAGACTCATTATCTATTTCGTCAGTGTTTCCAGCAGTAATACTAGTATTATTCTGACCGAGTTTCGCATCTCTTTCTGTATCTTTGGTTTCGGTTTTAATTTTTAGTGATGGTCTTCCTCTTTTAGACTTTTCATTAGAAGTTGAACATTGACTTGCATCTTCAACAGTTTGATCCAAGCTACCTGAGACAACTGCAGAATCATCAATGTTCTTTTTTCTACTACTTCGTTTAGCATTTCCAGGTGAAGTTTGGTCATGCAATTTAGTCTGCTTGGGTGTATCAGTTGTATCTAAACCTACTAAGGGTTCAGGTTTTATATTTGATCTTCTGGTATTGCGCTTCATTTTAATTTGTTTTATGTCATAAGAAGGTATTATTTACAATAATGTATGATTTTTTTCCACTCAAAAATTTGTTTCTTGTAATTTGCTAAGGAGTTATCCACTGCCAATGATCAACCTAAAACAAACGAAAAGCGAGTTTTTTTTTTAATCTGCAAAGGAAACATTACAAGGAATTCTTAGAATTTCAATTTTCAATTCAGTACTCAAGTCTGGCTGGGGGACTATGAACAGGGAATAGACCAGCAGTCTGGCTGGGGGACTATAAACAGGGAGTAAACCAGCAGTCTGGCTGTGGGACTATAAACAGGGAGGAGACCAGCGGTCTGGCTGGGGTACTATAAACAGGGAGTAGAGCAGCATTGGCTTGGTTCTGGGGGCCCCTTGTCAATTATTATAAGCCTCCTTCTAAAGGCAGTGGTAGAAGTGTTGAGTCATTCCTCCATCCACTATCTGGCTACCATCGTTTACGATGACACCACCCTATGATGATGAATTCAGAACTAACAACTCACAAATCTACCAAAGTTGTACATCATGGTCTTCAGAATTTAAATGGATCAACCTGAATTTTATTTAATTTTAAGATTCTCCATGAAATTTTGATCTTATTTTTTCAACTAAGGTTTTAATCTGTTTTTTTTGCTAGTCGTTCGCGCCGGTTCCGCTAAAATTTCATATTAAGTGGAGTAAATTAAGATTGTCAAGGTATTTTGATCTCATTTTAATATTCATATCACATTTTCAGTTTTTTCTCTGATTTTTTAAGAATGATAATTTTGAAACTCGAACTCACAAGTGTGATGTATAAAATAAGTAATTCAAAACATAGGTAATATGTTTTAATCAAATAAAATACCCTAGTGATTTTTTTTAACTATCGTTTTTCACATTCAGTATGACAAGACCTTTAATTTGATGAGTCACAATTTCAATATGAAAAAAAATCGACCTTGAAAATTCTGAGGAAAGAAGTTCCACTGAAAATGTGATATTCCTCAGTTCCATTAAATTTAAATTTCACGGAGAATCTGAAAATAAAATTCACGTTGATCTATTTTAAATTCTGAAGTTGACCTTGAAATACCTCATCTTGATGGACATTATTGGCAGGTTTATGAGGGTCTCCCAAAAAGTTTGGAAAACCACCGAAAACTCAAACTTTCTATATTCAGTGGTTCTCGAGATATTTGAATGTCTCGTTTATATTACTATGGTACACTATGAGGTACAACCAAAGTAAGACATGTGTGCTACACTTACCTAGGTATGAGTATGAATATTTTAGATGGCTGCATATAAAATTTGTATAGGAACTAGATTGTGAACTCTGAAAAATTAATTTCATTAGTAAAGATTCAGATGAATAGTAAATTATGATTAAAGTCACGCATGATTTGGCGTAACGTCTCTTCATCCAGGTATTCTAGGTCACTCGACACGGGGGTTTTACGATCAAATCGATGGAAACTCACAAACCAGTTACACACATTAAACCCACCCAGCCTCAGTTGGGCCTGGAATAGCCAGAATACGAGGGGTCAGAATTGAATGGTCACCCATTCAAATCTTAACCGCCTTGGACGTTGCTTAACTTCAGAACTGGTGAATTTAACGTGTCATCGACACTAGATTATTTTCTGATCTGAATGTTACGTTTACAGAGAGTGAAATTAGGCTGAGTGCAACATTTTGTTGCGAAACGCTTCGAAACGTTGCAATACAAAATGTTGCTCTCAGTGGGATCCCGGACTTGTAGTGTGCGACCACAACGGACGCCTGTGCCCTAGACCCTGGTACCACTTAAAAAATCTAACCATGTAATTAAGTGTAAGCTGCAACCGACCTCACTAGCTTGATCGATAAGGCGGCGGACTTGTAACCTGGAGGTCGGTGGTTCAAGTCCGGGTTTCAGCGTCAATTTGGTAAAGCGAGTTTGAGTAGTTGTGACATCACGAAAGTGATTAACACAAATATGATAACTTTACTTTTTACTTTAAATGTAAGCTGCAACAAGGGGGTCCCGAAATCCGTCTATATCAAGCTGTAGGTACCAGGGTCTGGGATCTAGGGTCCAGGGTGTAGGCCCAGGGTCCTCCTTGTGGCCGCCTACTGGGGCAAATTCACCATTTTGGTTAATGTCTGAGAAAAATTTTTAACAGAGCGGGAGCGGTATCAACAAAGTTCTGAAAATCGTCTTTATCTATGTGTATGGACTAGGGTCCAGGGTATAGGGTCTAGCTCCAGGGTTCTCCTTGTGGCCGCCTACTTGGGCAAATTCACCATTTTGGCTAATGTCTGAGAAAAAATTTCAACAGAGTCCTGAAAATTGTCTTTATCTAGGTGTAGGGACTAGGGTCCAGGGTATAGGGTCTAGGTCCAAGGTCCTCCTTGTGGCCGCCTACTTGGACAAATTCACCATTTTGGCTAATGTTTGAGAAAAAATTTCCGGTCCTTTGAGTTCTCTTATATCCAGGTTCGACTGTATATGAAGATAACTAGATTATATTAAAAGCTAATGTGAATATACAACAACTTTTCTCTCTCTCTTGATTTGGGGGTTTCATAAATAATATTTCGTTATCTCAACCATTTATCCTGAATCGCGAAATACCACCATAAAGCGGTCGCATTCCACCATAACCATTTATTAGTGACTCAACAACTAATTAATATACAATTATTACTTAGCACAAAGAAGTAGTGAAATATGTCACAACTCTCATCGATTAGGATTAATTATATTATAAAAAACCTTTAATTATTAATAAATAAAAAATAGCCAAAAAGTTCAAGATAACAAAAGTATTATTTTTTTGTCTTCATAAAACCAAAAAACTTAGAACTGAATTATAAACAGGAACAGGATTAAATATTTTATCGAGCTATACTGCGCATTGATTGAAACTCCAACTTTAAGGAGGCTGACTTTTTTTTCCTAGAACCGCCAAAAAACAAACTCCCAAAGATTTTTTGTGATTCTTTAACATCTTGAACTTTTTAGAGCCGGCCCTTTATTTTTAAGGTGGCTCCAACTAGTTCAACTTCTTTCTCATTTTATCCTCCTGAGACCTGGGCATGTTTTCCCGAAAGTACTGATTTAGACCTGGATGTACTTTTAAAAGTACATAAAGCCAGCGTCGATGGCACGTTGAATACACCGGTTCCCTTCAGAACACCGAAGTTAAGCGACATCCAGCGAGGTTAGGACTTGGATGGGTGACCATTCAAATTCTAATTCTCGTGACGCTGGCTTTTCCCGGCCCCACTCAGGCTGGGTGAGGTCAATGTGAGTAGCAGGTTTGTGAGTTTCCTGCGAATGGAGGGTAAAACCCCCGTCGTGATATGACCATGGCAGTTGAAAGCGACGTTAAAACCCCACAAAAAAAAAAAAAAAAAAAGTACATAAGACAGATACTGCTCTAGTCCTCGGCATGTATTTCAGAAAGTACTAATTAAGACCTGGCATACTTTTAAAAGTACATGGAATTTTCAAAAATTCCCGACGGTTTTTGAGAGAAGATAGTAGTATGAAGTGAAGTTGTCTTATGTACTTTTAAAAGCACATTCAGGTCTCAGGAGGATATTGATGTACTTTTAAAAGCACATTCAGGTCTCAGGAGGATATTGTTCATCCTATGTTAGCTCAGATGGGGGTTGTGACAAATAATATCCAAGTGTTTTTTTCTTGTGAATAAGAATATCACAATAATTATTGTCCACTAACTGTGGCAGTTGAGTCACAAGTGGTAGAATTCAACCGCTTTTTGTTGAGTCGAGTCCTTGCTAGACGGATACAGACATTGAAAATATTATGAGAGATGACCCCCTTGACCACCAATAAATATTGAAAATTTGAAAGTCAAGAAAATAGAAAGTAAAAATATAGCATGGTCATTTTTTCTGAAAACTATAATATAGGTAACATTTTATTTGAAATGGATTTGTATACATTTTTTAGTACTTATAATAAGAACAACAATGTTTTTAAATAACAAAGAAAAAAAATAACATTTTTGTTCTTCTTTTTTATTTTATTAAAACCCTTTCAACTTTATTAGGTAGGTACCAAACCAAAAATGTAGGAAGAAAATATGTTTCTTATATTTACCTTAATTAATAGAGTAGAAGCAACCTTTTTCTCTCTTTGAACATCAGACTGGGTTTGAAGAATACACAGGAAACAAGGGTTCCATGCCAGTTTGTGTTAAAAGATTTATAATATATTTACAATACAATATTCTGCTTATCCTACAAAATGAGACTAAACAGTCCTTACTTTCATAGTATTTGAAGTGAACAGTCACACATTACATTAGTGAATGAGATGTATTGTTTCTCTTGATAATTGAGTATCTAATAGCACGGAGCACAGCAATTACAGAAGTCATAAGAATTTTAATAGTTTCCATTTGTTCTTCGAAAATAAGTCAAGACTGGCACTGGTGACTATACCTAGATTTACAAGTTTTCCAATGTTTATTTGGAAACAGATGTTAGATCAAGGGGAGTTAACTCTCATAATTTTTTTAATATCTAGTTTTGCCAGACACATCAAAAAAATTGGGTGATCACAATACTTTCTTTCCAATGAAATAAGGTAATGAACCTACCTATAACATATTTATACCATCCATTTACAAATTGAGAGTTGAAAATACACAGTGTGTGTATATCTTGTGTACATCACGTGTCTTGACAGTAATTTTTTTTATATAGAGGAACAGTTGTGTCAGTTCTGCAAACTAACTCTTTTATTAGGAACCTACAAGTTATTATTATAGGAAAGCTTACCTACACCATTATGGTAGACATATACATACAGATTTTTAAGATAAACTGGTGTGAACATCTTTCCATTACATAAATATTTACAGGTTCTGCTCATATCATATTTTATGACTCAAAACATAGGTATAACACTTGTTTTTACATAGAATAAATTATATAAAATATGGATTTGATGAATATGTATATGAAAATTGATAAAACAAATAATATAGTTACATAGATGCAAGATTACACCTCAAGACTTTTAATTTGAAAGATTTTTTAGATATACATGTGTCACCTTTGAGAATTATGCTCATAATACCTACAAGGAACAAATAAAAATAGTTAAACCTGTGGTATTGTGGGAAAATATCAAAATTGTCAGAATTTGAAAACAATATCAATGTAAGAGGTACCATAAAAGACCAATTTACTTTATCTTTTTTATATATGGGTATCTCTTACCATTTACAAGATATTAGCTATTTCATTAGTTTGAAGATACAAGATGAAACACAACATACCTACCAATTTAATTTTTTTGTAAATTTGATAAATCAAAATGAATTTACATGCTAAATTTTATTGCAGTACAGCTTATGGTACACAATATTTATGTAGAGTTGTGTTCATGTGTACATAAAGTCTGAGGCTACTCTAAAAAAAATTAATGCTTAAAGATAAGGAGCTAAAATTTTGTATTCAGTCCTATCCTAAAGAGAATAATGCATTTTCAGGGATACCCTAATGGGAAGTAAAAAAAGTGGGCCAAAATTGAAAATTTCAAGTGAAATGGCTTCCTTTTTCAATAATGTATGTTGAAAATTTGTTTTATTTTCATTAAAAATATTCTACAAAATAATTAAGAAAAGAATCATTTAAGCTAATATTTTCAAGTTCTTCAATTCTACTGCTCCTACTGAGTACCACAGCCACATTTGGGATATCCCTGAGAATGTATTGGTTCTGAGCCAGCTGCAAAATTTCACCTTTCTAGGATAAGACTGAATGCAAAAATTTTGGCTCTTGATCTTTAAGCAATAAACTATTTAGAAGGGGAGCCTTGAAGATTAAGAACACACTGTATAAAAACACATCATTTTGTAATCAGGAGAGGCTAATTCAGATCTGTTTTGTGACTAATTAAAATTCATGCTTTACCATAATAGGTATCTTATGAAAATTAAAAAGAAAAGAAGGGATGGGGGGCATTGGATTGCAATATTTACTACACTTTTACCTACTTGGGTTAGAAATTAGGAAAAAAAAGTGACTACCTATTATAAATTAGTATGTCACACAACCATTAAATTACCTTTGTGACTCATATTAATGAAAATTTTGTAATCCATATTAACATACCTATATTTCACTAATTTGTTGTTATTTTGATCACTAGGTGAAGAAAAAGTATTTAAGATCAGATCACCATTCAAAATTGCTTTCTACTTTCATCTCTTATTAGATCTCAATACCCGTTTAGCTTTGGTATCTATGGATGATTTAGTCTTAGTATCTATTGATGAATATTTAATCCTAAATAGTTCTATATTAAGAAACTTGCAAATTTCAAGACAGACCATTTTATCAAATCTAATAAGTTCATATATGGACCAGATTAGACTAAGATACAGAAGTAATTCTTCTGGGAAGATATTATTAAAATAATTATTAAGAACTAATACTAAGGGTCCCAACATAGATGAATCTGTGTAACACATTTCACTTTTTGACATGTGAGCTACTACCAATCTATTTGTGGTTCTTGCAGCAATAAGGCCAAAAGTTAAAATAAAAATAACTGGATTTTGTTCATAGAGGTTAGGGCTTACTGTTTTCATGTAAAGAGCAGGACCCATAAACAATGACAATGGAATAATAGGACTGAGAACACTAGTATCTGCAACTGTAGAGCCATTTTTTCCAGCACCACAAGTCAAGATAACTTCTACCATGTTTCTCAAAGTAATTGAACAACAGACAATAGTCATGAGTGCTATTATGAATCTCATTTCAAACTTGTAAAAAAGCACATATTGCCAAAATTCTACACCAAATACTGCTGAACCCAAATGCATACATATGATAGTCATTTGAGCTTCTGTTACATCTATTTTTCCAAACTTGAGTGTACCACAGACATATGTTTGCCAATGAGCACAATAGAACAAGCAGATTGCACAAAAACTTTGATAAAACATCCAATTGGGGTATTCTCCCATATTGACAGATATGCATGCTGCGATTGCAACAAATACTGTAGAGATTGAATCACAGCCATGGTCAAACAGTTCTCCAAGGGGTGAGGAAGACTGTGTTCTTCTTGCTTGCTTTCCGTCAACTGCATCCAGGCTTTGATATATAAAAATACCTAAAGCACAAGATAATGAAGCCCATCTTGGTACATATGACACACCATCAGGACTAAACCAAAATAAAATTAAAGATGTGACTATATTGACAATAAGACCAGCCAGAGTTATAAGATTAGGTGCCAGCCATAGAGGTAAAGCTTTGGTCAAGGAATTCCACCATGGTTGAAAAAAGGCATCTAATATACTGTTACTTTCACAAGTGTACTTGTGGGCTCCAATGCATTTCAACTGTTTGTTACTCAAAATAGGAGATGAAGTAAAATTTAACATGTCAAACCTCATTTTGTTGAGACTTGGTTAACTTGAGGAATACTTCATGGATATCTTATACAGATGCTGAGTTCTTGATGTATCATTTACCCATTAGAGTCTGGTGGATGGAAGAATGAAAGTAGTAAGATCAAAACACATGTTTCCTATGTCAATCAACAAAAATTAAAACTAGGAAATAATTGGTACTACGACTGATTTAACTTGAGTGCCATTAAATATTCACGAAAATAAATAAAAGAAAGTTCTTCAAATTCAAGTTCATATTACACATTACACTTCTCAAAAATAACTTTTCACTGCTTGAAAAATACACCAAAAGAGATATAACGTGAAGTTTTCAAACAGTGTTGCCAGCAGCGCAGGGAGTACAACTAGCGCTACCTAAAGAATTATCTTGAATGTTTGGTGGGAAAATGCTATGATGATGCTACGTCCATAGCGTGTAATGCTACATACGTCTATGGGAAAATGCAAATTTTGCAAATTCAAATCAACTTTGGAATAAATGGAACTACCCTGTTTGTCATACGTCATACATGTCTGAAAAGTACTTGACATCAGAAGTATTTTAAGTCGTACCTACTGAGCATTCGAAGTATACATTTTGTATACAAACTGTGACGTAGACCTAAGGGCGCATCATCCCGACACTATTAGACGAGGCGAGGGTCTTGTGTCGAGTATTGTATGAGTGTTATAGTTATACATACACTTTTTCGAGATATTTATTATCAAACACCTATGCATGTCATCAACACGCTGGACGTTACTTAACCCAAGTGATTGGACGGCTGGCTGTGCTTGATTTTGACATTCTGAAAGGTGCACCAGTGAATCAAAATTAACGCGTGCATTTGCTTTGCAAAGTTAACGTTCATCGAGCCTTGCTGCACATTTTATACCTGCCAAATATTTCATTCATTTCACGCGTGCAGTGATCTTTTACTTCAAACTTGCGATCTCAAACCTTTCTGAAAGCTTGTGCTTCTGAATGAAACACACGCACCAGCAAGCGTGAAACGAACACGCTGCAAATGTTTTGTTCTATCTATGTATAATATGTATAATGTATATACATAATATATTATAACAGGGGAAGAAAATGTACTCTCAATACGAAACGTAATCTTTCTTTTGACGAGGAAATCATGCGCTTTACACTTTCAGGGGCAACATAGGAAGAAAATTTAAAAGAAAATAGGTCAACTTTCATATTTGATTATATTAAATTTGAATTTCATTTTCACCCAGTTGGAACAAATTTTGTTAAGCACAAAAAGTTCTGAATACTTTGCTTCTTTTACTATTTTAGGTATATACCTACCCCTTAAACAATGGCTAATTATATATTAGCGCTAGCTCTTTTAGCAGTATATTATATTTGGAATAAAATACCTTTATTAGTAGTATGTCTTTTATACTGCTAACAGCATGCTATAAGTAGACCATAGCAGTCTAAAATACCCTCTTTTATAAGATATAAAATACCAATAAAAGAGGCTAATATTTAAGTAATAAAATACCGATACTATTTAGGTAGTATTAGCACGTGCTATTATCATGCTATTATGCTGTCTTTTAGCGCTATTTTAGCGCTGTTTTAGCGCAAGTAATAAAATACCGATACTATTTAGGTAGTATTAGCACGTGCTATTATCATGCTATTATGCTGTCTTTTAGCGCTATTTTACCGGTATTTTAGCGCTTCGACGCTATTGAAGCGGTAGTGACTTAATATCGCCTATAAACGTAAGACGCCATTTTTCGGTTCATTACTGATTTGTAAAATAATTGTTTCTTTTGCTTTTGTGAAAACTAAAAAATCTAAAATTCTATTTATTCTCTTGATATTATCGTTTTTCCTAAGTTGAAAACATAAATTATTTGGCCCTGTTATACCTCAAACCTGACTTCATGAAATAACCTCCTTGGATTTAAAGTGGTAAGATTTAAATATTTGCTCCAATAAAACAAACAAAAAGTTGACAGAACTTACAAAGTACCAAGTGGAAATTCACCTGCCCACAATTCAAGGCATTGTACTATAATTGAGAACTTTCATTCATCTTGCTGTGAACAAACTAATTAGCATTATCCTGGAAACCCCAACGGGAAGTCTAATTCTATTGAAGTTGCTGATTGAATACAATCATTGTCAGACTACATTGAGGTGATAAAAAATTCAACCACTTGCTAAATCTAATCCAAGAAGTCCTAGGTCCTACTGCCTCACTGTTAGAGGAAGGAGCAACGGTGCAGCTTGAGTCTCATAAGTATCCATATCCAACAAGAAAGCTTACTTCAACACATAGAAGCCAGAAAACTGAATTCTCCAGCTTTTCCAGCAGCTTAAAACTCCATTCCAGATTCAATAAGTAGCAATCATTGCCTGTCCAGAAATAATTTACTTTATTTTCATTTTGATCTTATAATTTTAGTTATTAGGTTTGATTTACATTAGATGAGATCTCTAGGCTTTTGTGAAGTGGTTTTTAACCAAAAAATTTAAATAAAATTGATACGTTTCCCTTGATTTTTCTTACAATCTTTATTTCATACTTTAAAGGTGTTAATCCCTCCTGAAGGTTATTTCAATCAATCAAATGTTTATTGTGAATAATAATATACAGAGTATGTGTTTCACATTTATCTTAAATTACTAATTAGAGAACTTAAACTAAATAAAAACCAATGCGCCAAAGGCAACTAGTCTCAGGCATCAAGTGGCCCCGGGAAAGAGAGAAGCAAAAGGAGAAAAAGTAAAAGAGAGATAGCAAAATGTGAAGTGTGGTGATAAGAGAGCCAGTGAAGATAATGAGAGAAGAGTTGTATTAAATTTGTTATTTTCAAACTTCTGCAGAATATTATTTTGAATATTCTGTATTTGTTACGAGTTCCTACACCTTGAATGAGACTTATAGTAACAACTAAATAGATCTCTGCTTGTGTTTATGAGAACACAACTCAACTCAATTTTTAATTCATCTGTATACTTTCATAGTACCTACTAACAAATCATACCAAAGAAGATATTTGATTATCATCAGTATTAGTTAAAAATAAGCATTATCTTTATTACTAAGAATTGTCTTTTTAATGCAATTTACAGGACTATCTTAAAAGTAAACAGATTAATTTCTAAGCTGTCTTATCCATTTTGATTGAATTGTTTACCATAAGATAAGCTTTAAAACATAATTTTTGCTAAAATTGTTACTATCTGAATTATTTTTTTCCTTTTTTATTAATTTTTTTATCAATGCTTGGTAGGAAATCAATACTTTATCCCTAGTAATTTTAAAATCTGTTGCTATCATCAATATGGTATCCAAAGATTCCATTCCAACCCAGCCTGATTCTGGGAAGATGTTTTAGAAATAAGTAATGGAGAACCTTGTAATGCTTCAAAACATTCAAGTAAAATCAGGCATAGTGGTTAGTTTTAACACAAAGTGTTTTTCATCCTTACATGCTTTTGAAGGTAATAAGAATAGCCATATTATATTGTTTCTTATGGTACAAATTTATTACCCATGAGCTATAGTTATTGGTCTCCTCAGTATCACATACATTTAATTAGATTTTAAAACACTATATAGCAATGATTAATTTAAAAAGTGTGTTCAATTGTACCTGATTTGAAATATTTTACCTACTGTTTTGTTTTGATTTTATTAAATTAGTTCTTTAAATAAATCAAATTTGCATTACTTTAAAAAATACTATGTTTTATTATTTCTTTACATATTTTATCAATAAAAGTGTCTCTGATATTAGAGTCCCAAATTCAGACACTTTTATTGATTAATTCTTTATTTGGCTTTGAAATTCAAACAGTATTCCAATATGTAAATTTTAGTGTATTCAGGTCTGAAAGTCACTTCATAAATGGTTTAAATCAAGATGGACATTTTACATAAATGAGCTTCTAAAAAATGTCGCCTGCGGTGTTTTAATACGTCTGTGAGTTTGTATTGCACTATACTAGAGCTCAAATTCATAGAAATGGTGGAAATAAACTAAAAAATCTGGTGTGACACCAGGAAAGCTCATCACTTGAAAAGAAGTCAAATTCCACCACTGGTGACTCAACGGTAACATTTAGCTAAAAATCAATGTAAAATTCGTAATCAGCACCTGAAAATCGTTGGATTTGATATTTCACAATCCCCGTCTAGGGTGAATAATAAAAAAGTTAATCCAAGGGACCCCCCCCCCTACAGGTATTGGTGATTCCATTACTTTCCTTTCTATAGGACTAGCCGTTTGCCCGTGCTTTGCAACGGGACTAAATTTCAAATTTACTAAGGCATGGCCGTACTGCTGGACAGCAATGCGTTTTTGAACTTTTTATAATTTTTCTGGACAAAACGATAATGGTTTTGGGGGGGGTCAATTCTGAGACATTTTTCGCTATCTCTTACCGTTTTGGTTAAACAACTCCGGACAAACAAACAATCATAGGTAGGTAGGTAGGTAGGTAGTCCTTTTTTCTGTTTTATATATGTATAGAGATAAGGAAAGTAAAAACTACATGGGACGAAAAAAAAAAAAATACTTCAGAAAAGCATATATAATATACAAACTAATTAATGGGATTCTCTTTAGTAATTTATTTTTCTTCCTTGAAACTTTTTTTTGTACATTGTTTTACTCCAAGAATGCTACCCCATTTGTAGTTACTCGAGTAACTAAAAATGGAGTAGCATTCTTGGAGTAAAACTTTGTAAAAAAGAAAAGTTTTAAGGAAGAAAAATAAATTACTAAAGAAAATCCGATTAGTTTATCATGATAATGATCTGCTAAAAACGTGCTAGAGTAGCGTGCTTTTAGCATTCTTCATGAGAAGCTAAAATTATGCTAAAAGCGCCAGTATAGTATCGTGGAATAAAATGCTACTAAAAGAGATATTAAATAGTAATAGTATTACAATATAAGATCAAATAAAAGAAAGAAAAATAGGATACATTAAGCGTAATTTTAGCATATGCTAAAAGTAGTATAAAAGTAGTAATATTAGAAGGCTTTTAGCGTAACAATAGCAGATCAACTAGTGCTTGGGTATAATAGTGCGCTAAAAACGTGATAATAGCACGCTCATACATTACGTGATAATAGCATACATTAAGCGTAATTTTAGCATCTGCTAAAAGTAGTAATATTAGAAGGCTTTTAGCGTAACAATAGCAGATCAACTAGTGCTTAGGTATAATAGTGCGCTAAAAACGTGATAATAGCACGCTAATACATTACGTGATAATAGCATACATTAAGCGTAATTTTAGCATCTGCTAAAAGTAGTATAAAAGTAGTAATATTAGAAGGCTTTTAGCGTAACAATAGCAGATCAACTAGTGTTTGGGTATAATAGTGCGCTAATAACGTGATAATAGCACGCGCGCTATTATACCCAAAAATGGGATAATAGCACGAAAAGAGCGGTCATAGCCATGCTATTAGCGTAATATAATCCTGCTAATATTGTGATAATAACGTGCTTAGCACATGCGCTACAGAATACCTGAATATTCTTTAAGTACGATAGTATCGTGCTAAAAGTATCTTTTTTGTTTAGGGGGTACCTACACAGAAAATTGCATACTTTTATTTATAAGAATACTAGCGGGCTGCACCCGCTTCGCCAAGCCATCACACACACACCACCCATACATCACAAACCACACTCACACACCACATACACACACCTCACACACACACACATCAACACACACACCATCCATACACACACACACACATCCACACACACACATCCACACACACACCCATACACACACACCCACCCAAACACACACACACACACAACACAATCACACACACCACACACATACACACACCCATCCACACACACCCACTCACCCACACACACCCACCCACACACACACCACACACAAACCACACACATATACACACACACACCCATCCACACATCCACACACACACATCACCACACACACACACACACGCAACCATCATCGCTGTAAATTTCAAAATCCCGAGCCAAATCTATCATAGCGGATATTGATAATATAGCAAACTGGCCCATATTTCGAGAACGGTTTGTCAGAATATGGCAACAAAGGGCTCAAATAAAATCACGTGATGTTCTCAGACAGTTTTTACAATAAAAATATAGGTCCTCGCGATAACTTTTAAGTTCCGTGCTGGAATCTGTAAAAAAACGTGAAAAGTCTGAAAAAATGGCCGAAATTTCGAACATTCTGGCTTCTATCTCGAGAACGGTACGTCAGAATGTGGCCTAATATGAATTAAATGAAAGCTAGTTTTGTCTAATGTGTTATTAAATAATAAAAAATATAGGTCCTCGCGACAAATTTTAAGTTCCGCGCTGGAATCTGCTAAAAAACGTGAAAAGTCTGAAAAAAAGGTCGAAATTTCGAACATTCTGGCTTATATCTCCAGAACGGTACGTCAGAATGTAGCCTAAAATGAATTAAATGAAAGCTAATTTTGTCTAATGTGTTATTAAATAATAAAAAATATAGGTCCTCGCGATAGATTTCAAGTTCCAGGGCAAAGACTGTCTTAAAATCGGACCCTTCCTCAAGGAAATACTTAAGGAAGGTCATAACTCAAGGACGGTTTGGAATTTCGGACTTTTGATAGTTTTCCTGGTGTTTTTCGGCAATTTTACTTGGGGTCGTCTCCCATCAATTTTTTGCTATCTCTTACCGTTTCGCCTAAACAATTCCTGCACACAAACATACATACAAAGCCCGTCCATATTTCTCATTTATATACAGGGTGTCCCGTATACAGATGCAAATATTTTGAGGGTAGGTTCAGCCCACCGTGGACTATCATATGAGCGAAACTTGCAGTGGGGCATTTTGTTTCGTTAAAGAGTTATGGCCAAATCCCTGTTTTTCCCACAGGTCTAGAGGTCACTTGGATCGATGCACGTTTTTAAAGAAATGATAGCCAGTAAGTAATTTTTGACTTCATGTATGGATAGTCATGCATATTTCCCTTCGAATGCAGTTGGTTGCATAAAAAAATATTGAAAGACCAGAGAGATATTTAATCATAAGTTCAATACTTTTCTAAAATTTGATTTTTCCCTTTTTTCCCTTTCGTAAATTTAAAGTACTTCTACAATTGCAATTCTGCGTATCACTAGTTAAAAAAATACCCTATTATGTTTAGCTTTAGAAAAAAGAAAGCTCATTTATATTACTTCAAAGATCATGGAACGCAGTACACACAAAGCTCAAAAAACACTTCTGAATCATGATGGAAAATTCAAAGTTGGCTGAATTTTAACAGAATTGGCGCGTAATTTGAGGTATAAATACACTGCTCTGGGATGTTTAACAGAGGGAAATTGATCATTCACAGTAGTCGGTCGGTGTGAACTTTTATGTGAATGGGGTTGCGGGGTCACAGGGTTATCATGAGGAAAAATGAGAGAGGCTGCAACGAAAGCAGCAACCAGTGGTGTAATTATGGACAAAGAATACACATGGAGAAAGACTCTGCGCTAACAACAAAAATTGTGATTTTATTTTTAGAAGTAAAATTAAAAATATCATTTTTGTGTTTATCACAATCATGATATCAAAAACATAACAAATAGTGCCGAAAATTAACCTTGGGTAAAACTCAAAAATCCAACCTTAAGGTTACTATTATTATTATTATTAATACTTTATTGATAAACTACAAACATGATACATTCTGCAACACAGGACATGAAATGAAAAGAACCCAAAAGAATATGTAGCGAACCAAGAGCGAAGTTAAAGCTTGTGGCTTTCTCTTCCACCGAACAAATTGATCGCCTTGTTATTTTAACTATTAGATTTGATTGATATAGTTGGTTAATAGAACTATTTGTACTCAGAAATTTTTCATAACTTGCAGTTGGCACAAAAATGGTCACACAGACCGCTTCAGGCATCGAGTGTTCTTCAAAATGCAATAGCGCCCAGATTCAAAATTTGATAGATGTGTTTCTCTCCTTCTTGTGTCGTTTAGTAAGGCGTATCTCATTCGTTCCTCCACGCGTCTGAAAGAACTTTGTATTTATTGAAACAAAATAGCAAAGGGTATTTTTATACCTAGTGATACGCAGAATTGCAATTGTAGAAGTACTCTAAATTCACGAAAGGGAAAAAAGGGAAAAATCGAATTTTAGAAAAATATTGAACTTATGATTAAATACCTCTCTGGTCTTTCAATATTTTTTCATGCAACCAACTGCATTTCAAGGGAAATATGCATGACTATCCATACATGAAGTCAAAAATTACTTACTGGCTATCATTTCTTTAAAAACGTGCATCGATCTAAGTGACCTCTAGACCTGTGGGAAAAACAGGGATTTGGCCATAACTCTTTAACGAAGCAAAATGCCCCACTGCAAGTTTCGCTCATATGATAGTCCACGGTGGGCTGAACCTACCCTCAAAATATTTGCATCTGTATACGGGACACCCTGTATAGAGATTGGTATTATTCTGAAATAAAGTGTTTTCTCATATATTATGAGGTCTATTATTATTTTTCTAAATCCTACTTATTCGTCATAATAATAAAATTACCAATAAAAAAATGATCCTTGAGGAATGAGATAAAAAAGGACTGGATTAAAATATAAATTGAGATTTTGGAAAAAAACACTAGTGCGTTTTGAAACGCGCTCGGACTGAATACGTACGATTTAAAAAGAGATGTACGGTAATCTCATATGTAAATCTGGCAACACTGTTCAATACACTACAGTTTGAAGTGAGTACTGAGTATTTGAGTAAAGAAGTCAGTGATAAAAATTTCAGTTATCAATCACTTATCAATAGCTAATATTTATATTAACTATTATAATATATTATCTTGAACTTTAAAGCTCAACTTTAATGTCATTAATAAAATCGGTTTTTACATTTAATAGGTAACTCTTAGAGCCAGTGCCAAAGACAACTCTAATGGTCTGTTAAGTATATTATTTGATAAGAGAACAAGTAAGAGATTCTATAATTTATAAGTTAAAAATATACATCCTTCATTATTTTAGAAATGTCTTTAATATTATTACCTTATGTAGAAAAAAAAATTATCTATGATTTGTATTGTAGGGCCCATTTGGTCCTGATGATGTCATGATACATAATGATCTCATGACACACTAGATATATTTTCCTATAAGTTTGAAGTGTTTTTCATATGCTGAAACTTTTAAAAATATTAGATTGATTTCTCCCAAAATATTTGGCAGATTTTTGTGAAAAGGAGTACCTTTTTTCAATTTTTTATTACCATCAATAATAAAGTAATATTTTAACACCTTAGTAGTCTATTGAATATTTTTACTGCCACTGATTGAAGAACTCAACCAGCACTAAAAAAATCTCAAAATTAATAGTCTCATTTATTTGTTAGGCTGAATGGGGTTTTTAGTGCTAAATGTCTAAAATTACAACGCCATAAATCCTTTACCAAAACATCTATTCACTAATCAAAAATTGAAGTGTTTATTCAAACCAATTCAGATATAATCTGTCTCATCAGAACATGGCTAACACATGACATTTCAATAAATAAAAAACAAATAATGTGCAAGAATATGAAGTAATACATCCAGGGTCAAAGCAAGCCAGATACTAAAGAAAAACTCAACTTTCAACAGGAGGCGGAATACTAAAATGTAAGCTTGCATATATTTTTTTCTGACAAATGTTTAGTCCTGAGTACTAATGGTTCCTTCCTAGTTTGTTTACACTTTCGTGAATTGAGTCTAACATGTGTACTATCTATGTATTATTAACGGCCAAAATCACTCATTGATCGAAAAAAATACGCCCACATTGCTATCTGGTATCTTTCAAATGGTTTAAGTCCGAATTTCAGTTACTGAGCAAGCTTGGAAAGCTGAGTCCGCCATCTGGTAGTTCACAATTTAAACACAGAGAAAGAGAAAAGAAAGAGAAGAAGAAGAAAAAATGTATTACATGGTGAAGTGGCAAAGTAAGAATTAGGAATACCAGATCGCGAACTATAGCCTTTTCAAGAAATGCCATCAGACAATTTTTTCTCTCAATATTATCTATTCTGAAATGTGGCGCCGCTTTCTAGTGGAACTGACTGCCAGTGGGTATGATGTTGAAATAGTTTCTTGCCCTCATACTAGACGTACATTTTACAGACAAATTCTGTAGGAGAAAGCCACATCTACCAGGATTGCCAGCTTTGATGGCACGTTGAATACACCATCAGTTCTCGTCTGTCGTTGAAGTAAAGCAACTAACATCCACGTTGAATACAACAGTTCACATTCAATTACTGAAGTTAGGCAACGTCCAGTGAGGCTAGGATTTGGACTAGGGTGACCATTAAAATTTGAACCCTCCTGATTCCCGGCCCCACTAAGGCTGGGCTAGGTTAATTTGAGTAGCTGGTTTGTGAGTTTCCAGCGAATGGACGGTAACAGATTAAAACCCCCGTCGTGATATGACCATGCAGTTGAAAGTGACCTTAAAAACAAAATCTGCCAGGATCTTTTGCCTGGTGCGACTAACCGCCCAGGAATAGTGGTTTCATACTGGGAGAAAATTCTTCCTGTATCTGCTAGACTCCAGGGAGTCTTGGTCTCATACTGGGAGAAAATTCTTCCTCTATCTGCTATACTCTAGGGCCTAGATGAAAGCCATAACTGCTAGCGGGTATCTTTTTTGGGCTTATACCGGCGGAACGGTGCCAGATAGATTCCTTTGCCAATTTTTTTCAAAGTTTTACGTAAACTTAAAAAATCTTAACCTAATCTTTAAAAAAAAAAAAATACTCGAAACCGCTAGCAAAATTTTGGTATCTAATACAGGGAAGCCACCAGGCTTAGTGTTGTTGTTGTTGTAACCAGCTTGGCTACTGCTGGAGAGAGAGATGGTCTTCATACAAACTTAAGTGGAGAAGTTGGCTAGTTCTGAACCACATATTTCTATGTGCGATCGACCATCGTGAGAACTTGGGCTTCTTTATAAACCACTAGCGGGCTGTCGCCCGCTTTGCGGGACGAGGTATGGCCGTGAAAGCAAAAAATCCTTTTTCGCCAATGGCAGGTGTTGTAGTGGGAATTTCGAAAAATCCCGTCTTATTGCACATCTAGACTATAAGACAAAGCTACCTACCAAATTTCAGCTTCCTAGGACTTACGGTTTGGGCTGTAGAGCGATGATCAGTCAGTCAGTCAGTGACTTTGACATTTATATATTAAGATTAAACCCTTGGAAAACTGCAAGCCAGCTTTGTTATGGTTGGTTAGTTCGTTATCTATTAATAGTCCTCTAACGAGACACTTATGGACCCTATTTAAAGTCCCAGCAGCTGGATACGCGACTTATTGTACGGTTTTCGATGTACTGGACCCCAAACCTAGATCTCACGACGCTATGAGTGGCGGATGTGTGTGGGTGGGTGTTAGATCAGTCCAGTGCCCTTGCGAAGTACGGGAAAGCCATCAGGCTGGTTGTAAGCTTGTACCCTTAACCTAGATCGTGTGTGAGCATGTACGTGTCTGTGGAAGTGTGTATGTATGTGCGTGTGTGTATGTATGTGTGCGTGTGTGTTGGTTCATTCCAGGTCCCGTTGCGAAGTACGGGAAAAACAGCTAGAATGTAAAAAAACGTAAAAGTCTTGTAAATTCATCTAGGGGAGAGAGAGAAAAAGAGAACTTTATAACGACTGCTTTTAATTGAAGACTGCAAGATGGGTCTATTGAATTATTTCTAGGCTCTTCCTCTTACAACACAGAGTCAGGCATGGAAACATGGTTTAGCAAACATTCTCCTATTTTCGAACTGTTCAAATGCCACAGTGTGATATGCCTTGCCTGTACCTTGTGGAAGAAAATTTTTGAAATTCTGCCAGACTCGAGCTTGCTAAAATTAGATCGCGTTTGTGTTTCATACTTCGTACATTGAATCTCACAACAAAACTTCGCATGCAAAAGGAAACACCAAAAAATATCATATCTTCTCTCAACTGTCACTTGGAGAATTTTTTTTTCGACTCGACAAATTTAACGTAATAAGAGAGTCTGAACAGAATGAATGAATTTCTCTCAAGTAAAACGCTAGTCTGAAACGCCAAGCTCCGCTGCCCGGTGTTACTCTCGTACAATGTTTTACATAAAACTAATATTAGTAAACGAGCTAGTAATTTGTAAATCTTTTTCACCATCAAATTACCCATGTGTAAATTTTCAAGTTATCTGTGATTTTACAAACTTCCAGTTTCAATATTCAGGTGAATTTTTTTTCACATTTTTTCACCATATTTTTACAGACCGTTCGCTGCACTGAAATTCCCCATTTATTTTTGGTGATAAGTACCTACTTCTTTTTGTACATATTACGATTCTATTCAAAAACATAATACATTATCATATATACCTATGTATCATTTGTTTTATAATATGTACTGTACATCGTACAACTATGCATTGGTGGTCTAGCTCTATATGGTTAATAGGGCGCTAGTCTGGTAACCCAGCCTAGCGAAATCCGTTGGTTCGAATCCAACCTAGTGCATGCATTTTTCCTCCTATATTTGAGAATATTTAAACATGTAATATTGGCATCAATACAACTGCCGGAGAAAAGGGACTCTTTTG
Source organism: Bactericera cockerelli (assembly GCA_024516035.1). Taxonomy (NCBI): domain Eukaryota; kingdom Metazoa; phylum Arthropoda; class Insecta; order Hemiptera; family Triozidae; genus Bactericera; species Bactericera cockerelli. The sequence continues at coordinate 44,993,248 of CM044957.1, forward strand.
TCCTAGTTGGGCAGAATAATAGGAGTCCTTTAATATATATGATATCTACTTTTGTTTCCACAGTAGATTATTGCTATTTATCATATCATAACTCTTTATCCGGCCGTACTCGGCTAGATTTCCTTTACCCCTTTTCAATTTTTGGAAACAATCACAACAAAAAAATTACTGTCGAATGGTCTTGAAATTTATGATATGAATGACCTGTATTTTGTAGTGGCAAGCTGTGTGTTCGCTTAAAGGCAGTCATCATGGCCTGGTTTTTTGTGACCAAATTTCAAATTTAGATGCACTTTAAATTCTGATACCCATACAAAAACATAGGGAAAAACGCAAAAGTAAATCTCATTATTTACCATGGTCGAGTGGTGAAGCGCATTACGCTTGCATGCACTCTGTATTACTTGGATGTCCGTTGTTTACTCATACCTCTTGAGGAAAAATGAGCAGCGACCAAAATAAGATATGAGGCTATTAAGCATACAGAAAAGTCCTATAATTCTGCGATACCCAGTAAAAGCGTACTATTAGAAGTGAAGACGGCACTCTGTGAACCCAGATGTTCCAGAGGTCGCGGGTTCAAAACCTAGCCGAGACATGAGAAGTTTTCCTCTCATTTGTGATTTTTACCACATAATAACACGTTTTGGGCGTACTGCTGAAATAATGGGACTTCATAGTCCTAATCGGACAGTAATGTAATGTAGTCTTTATTTGTACAGTTAAATTACACAACATAAATACATAGTATATGGGCATCTTGTACAAAATCAGATTAATATCTGAGGCCTAATCGGACAGTATAAAGACTGATAACATCGTCTTATTATATCACAATGAAAAACGTTTATTTATTATTACATACATATTATTTTAAAACCTAACGTTAACATAAATAACAAATAATTTTCATTTTGGTTTCACTTATAATCGACAGTGAGACCAAATAAGGTTGAAAAGAAACAGTCATCTTTCCTCTTGTATAGCTAGGAGTGAGCTCAATAATACTGCTTTAACTCAAGTCTGAGAGTCTGAGTCACAGACAGAAATTGAAACGTTCAGTATGTATGTATTCGTATATTTGTACATATGTACATACTATATGTCATTGTTCCTATGCTCATTGGTACATATATTTATTATGCTAAGCGAACCAGTCCTACGCGAAATATACTAAGCGAGGACTCAAGCCACTGCCTTGGAAACTGGGAAGAGGTGTATTCAATAAAAATCACGAGAGAACTGATCGATGTAGGACATCACTGAATTTTCTGTGGTGTTTGTGTCCTTGTGTCTGTATCTGTGGTGTGTGTGTCTGTCTGTATGTATCTATGTGGTGTGTGTCTGTATCTGTTTGGTGTGTGCGTGTGTCTGTATCTGTTGGGTGTGTGTGTATGTGTGTGTGTGTTTGGAGTGAGCCACTGCTTTGGAAACTGGGAAGAGGTGTATTCAATAAAAATCACGAGAGAACTGATCGATGTAGGACATCACTGAATTTTCTGTGGTGTTTGTGTCCTTGTGTCTGTATCTGTGTGGTGTGTGTGTGTCTGTCTCTGTTGGGTGTATGCGTGTGTCTGTATCTGTGTGCTGTGTTTGTGTGTGTCTATATCTGTTGGGTGTATGTGTGTGTCTGTATCAGTTGGGTGTGTATGTGTGTGTGTGTGTTTGGAGTGAGCCACTACTGCCTTGGAAACTGAGAAGAGTTGTATTCAATAAAAATCACGAGAGAACTGATCGATGTAGGGCATTTTCTGTGGTGTTTGTGTCCTTGTGTCTGTATCTGTGGTGTGTGTGTGTGTCTGTATCTGTTGGGTGTGTGTTTGTGTCTGTTTGTCTGTCTGTGTGTGTTCGAAATGATGAACTACCACCTTGGAAAATTGAAATAAGTGTATTTCTGTGGTGTGTTTGTTTGTCTGTCTGTGTGTGTTGATATCGCTGACCCTTACTTACTTTACTTCCGGTGTCCATGTGTGATGTCATGGGGTTGCAAGTATTGCTATGAGTAAACCTTCTGGACGCCCAGAACCAGTGTTCTGGACTCCTTGCGTGTCCAGTGTGTGCTGTATGGTGTGTTGAAATAATGCACTTAAAACTGACAATTTTAAAAATATGAAAATTTTAAAAATATATCTTAAAATTTGGTAGGTATTTATATAGATTTATATAGGTAGAGAGAAACAATTAAATTTATTTAACGAACTGCTCTATAACGAGTGGCCACATCTGACACTGAATACATAAATATGGGTTTTTGTTGTTGTTGTTTTTTTATAGTTCTTTGATAAAAAAATAACTTATTTGAATAGCTTACAGTTTAGACAGAGCCTCTAACCCAGGCATGTCAAACTGAAAATGTATGAAGGGCCATTTTCAGTTGTGCTGATCATTGGCGGGCCGCAGGTACTCAACCCCTCCCCCTCTCGTAAAAAAAAGATCCTGACGTATAATGAAAAAAAAAAAAAAATCAGGGTTTTTAATTTGTTTTAAAAATAGAAGTTTCATTGGTTTGAAATAATACACAAAATACCTACACAAAAAGTACCTATAATTATTAAAAAACCAATAAGAAATCCTTATGAACCGGCTTATTTTTGGCCAAATGTCAAGAATATAAGTCTCGAGCCATATTTTTTTTTTTTTAACTTTCCTTATTAAGGAAGTATTGTATAACACTCGCAGCGGGCCGCACAAATTGACCAGGCGGGCCACATGCGGCCCGCGGGCCGCCAGTTTGACATGCCTGCTCTAACCCAATCATGTATATTATTTGCCTGTCCCGGTAGCTCAGTGGTAAAGGCGGCACTCTGTGAATCCAGAGATTACAGAGGTCGTGGATTCGAAACCCAACCGGGACATGACAAGTTATCCTCCCATTTGGGATTTTTACCACATAATAATACGTCTTGGGCTTACTGCTGAAATAATGGGACTTGATAGTCTTAATTGGGCAGTATAAATAAGGCGATATTATATTATTATTATTAAGTTCAAGTTAAAAAAAGTAATCATATTTGTGTTGATCACTTTCGTGATGCCACAACTACTGAAACTCGCTTTACTAAATTTACGCTGAAACCCGGACTTGAACCACCGACCTCCAGGTTACAAGTCCGCCGCCTTATCGATCAAGCTACTGAGGTCGGCTGTTATTATTGTTTCAGCCATCAACATGGTCGTCCCACAGGCCGCCATCAACAACATCATGGGAGGGATAGAGAGCACAGGGGAGTCCGCCTGCACAATCATCGGAGGAAACTCAAACAAAGGTAAGGAATTGAATTGAATCGGAGAAAACTCAAACAAAAGTAAGGAATTGAATTGAATCGGAGGAAACTCAAACAAAGGTAAGGAATTGAATCGGAGGCAACTCAAACAAAGGTAAGGAATTGAATTGAATCGGAGGAAACTCAAACAAAAGTAAGTACATATAAGTATATTTTATTTAGAGTGCAGTACAATACAGGTGTTGGCTTTACAAAAGTTAGACAGCACCCAATTACATAGTATTCACTATGTAAGGAATTGATTTGAATAGTATGCACTGGTAGTCAAGTGGTTAACGCGCTGCTCTGGTAATCCAGGTAGCGTAGGGATCCGTTGGTTCGAATCCCACCCAGTGCATGAATATTTCCTCGTTAATTTGAGTTAGTGACCACATAATAATAAGACTTTGAGGGTTAGGTGGTAGAAAATGCTATTAACCTCGCCTGGTGGTTATCTTCCACTAAAAAGTGCTATTATTATTATTGAATTGATTTATTTATTTGAGTTTAATACCATTAAAAAATTTAATTTTGCTCCGGTTCCGCTTTCGCATTACTTCAGGGCAGTTTACCTTTACATCCATGCCATTCCGGACACGGAAAAACTCGGTCAGAATTTTCTGCTCCGGCCCGGCTCGAACCTGCAACCTCCGGGTCAGTAACCAATACTCTTAACCACTGAGCCATGGAAGTCGGCAGTTACACCAAGTGTAATACAAAACAGTTTAATAAAGCAGATAATAATACAGAATACAAAAAAAAAAAAAAAAAACAGAAAAAAATACAGAAAAAAAGAAAGATAATAATGATAAAATTAATATTTTTTTGTTTAAAATGTTGAAAAAAAATATTATCACCCAATTATTACTGACTCACTAGGACTAGCAGTGAGCTCAAGGTATTATGTAGTGGATTGCCGGCTAAAACACGAAAAGGAAGAAAAACTCGCGAGTCATAAAATTTTGTCATTAATCCGCTGGGATTTGAACCCAGGTCACCGTGCGGGCAAGCCTAGCGTGCTAGACACTTGGCAACGACTTGTTAAAAATAAGCAGGGTGTCCCTAAGTATGAGATTTTAATATTATTTTACATGAATTTATACCATTAACACGTTGAACACCATGAAACCCACCGGTGGGTTTCATGGTGTTTTACTGATGTTCCGTGAAAGTCAAAGGTGGATTTCATCCACATTTTTCAGAGCACACAATGATACTCAATCATGAAACCCACCGGTGACCTAAAGGGGACATAATTAAAAATCCCAATTCTGTCCCATGTACTAGAAAAAAGCCTCGGTGTTCAACGTGTTAAATTTTACGTTTTCGATCGGACCACTGCGGACCAACATACAGGGTGATACACAAGTTCCGAAATTGATTATTTGTCAGAAGTAATAAATAAATAAATAAGTTTTGATGTATGTAACAGAAATATTACATAAATCAAAATTAATACATATATCAGAACTGTTTCCAATTCAGCTTATTTTCTGAGATACTCTACAACCACATTTTATTATTATAAAATTATTTACAAACTCACTTGTTCTGCTTTACAGATTTGACATTGTACGAAAGTTGGGACAAGGAAACTATGGCAAGGTGCAGCTAGGAATCAACAAAGAAACAGGACAGGAGGTAAGACGGTAAAATAAAATGAAATAAGAGCGCACGAATAGTACTCGCTTGTCATGCGGAAGGTCTCGGGTTCGAACCCCCGCGCTGACAAAATTTTGTATTCAAAACTTGGTTGCAGTTGTTCTAAAACGTATACACTATATTGTCCACTATATTTTTCTGTTTGTTGAACAGGTAGCTATCAAAACCATCAAGAAATGCAAGATAGAAACCGAGGCGGATCTTATTAGAATTCGTCGCGAAATTCAAATTATGTCCTCCGTGCGACATCCAAATATTATTCACATTTATGAAGGTGGGTACCTTGTGTGTGTTGTGAGCATGAATGAGTTAATATTAACACATCGCGTTGTGACTGTCATTCACTAATATCTATCAATACTAAAATCATTAGGCGACCTTCGTAGCTTGATCGATAAGGCGGCGGACTTGTTACCTGGAGGTCGGTGGTTCAAGTCCCGGTTACTGCGTAGATTTTAAAGTTTGAATAATTGAGTTTGCATAGTTTTGATATCACGAATGTGATACACACAAATATGATAATTATAACTTTACTAAAATCATTATCAAAGGGTTGGGTGGAAGAGATTGGCAAAGGCAATAACCCCGCCCTTTAGATAGGACATATATATTTATTTATTTTTTCTTCTTTTTTCTTTTTACTTCCTCTTATACTGTATATTAATTTGTGATTATCTGTGTTGAATATTTGTACATGTTAATAAAGTGTTAAATAATAATAATAATATTAACCATGCGTTCACCTTCCTCTACTAATGTTTATCGTAGACTGATGCCAGTGCTAGTGGGTGCAGTACTTTACTCGTGTCAAGCAATCTCCAGTAGCTCGATTGATAAGGCGACAGACTCGTAACCGGAGGTCGGTGTTTTAAGGTTCAGCAAAGATTTTACTGAGTTTGAGTTATTGTGATGTCTCATCGCGATCAACGTAAAACCTACTTGTGTCTAGCCCATATAGGTCGCTCGCCTTTGTTTTTTGCCAGCGTCGTTGGCGGGTTATATGCACCGGTTCTCGTAGGATCACCGAAGTTAAGCAACGTCCAGCAAGGTGAAAACTTCGTGATGCTGTCGTTCCGGCCCAATCCAGGCTGGGTGAAGTTAATGTGGGTAGCCGGTTTGGGTGTTTCCTGCGAATGGAGGGCAAGAACCACGTCGATAGTTCGAAGAATAAAATAAAATTGGTATTTAAAAATTCAAAGGTAAAAGAAAAAGTCTATCTCAAGCTGTAGGTACCAGGGTCCAGGGTCTAGGGTATTTTTTAAATTTTATTTAATGTGCATCAATTAATAAATTTTTAACATAGTACAAGGGAGTTAGTAAATACAATAAAAACATTATTAATACATATGTAGTACAAAAAAAAGCATAGGCCAGGGTCCTCGTTGTGGCCGCCTGCCTACCCCTTCACCATTCTCTCTTGATGGTGTTCTGTCCGCAGCCTCCGGTTTCTTCTTTTTCTTCTTCGACTTGCAATTTTCTCCCCTTCTATCTCAATATAAGGGTTGGGTGGAAGAGATTGCCGAAAGCAATAACCCCGCCCTTTAGTTAGGACATATGTTATGTATATATTTATTTATTATTTTCTTCTCTTATATTGTATTTTAATTTGTAATTATTTGTGTTGTATATAATATGTCCAATTGTCCAATTAATAAAGTGTAAATAAATAAATAAATAAATATATCTGTCTCGGTAGCTCAGTGGTTAATGCGTCTGACTGTTAAGCTAGAGGTCGCGGGTTCAAAACCCAGTCGGGACATGACAAGTTATCCTCTCATTTGGGATTTTGACCACGTAATAATACGTCTTAGGCTTACTGCTGGAATAATGGGACTCAATAGTCCTAATCGGGCAGTATAAATAAGGCGATATTATTATTATTCACTAAACTGACAGAACGATATAAATTTTATCTCACTTTATGATTATTAAATTATTATTGTTCTTTTTTTCTTCTATGTTACTCATTGACACAGTATTCCACGATTTTATAATCTTGAATTTACCATTTAAGTATGCAACAGTTAGCATGTGTAATTGTGTATAGTGTATAGCACTTATTATTAATCAACTTCAATTTAGCATTTACCTTAGTCTATTCAGCATTCAAGTTTGACTTGGTAAGGTACTTTATTTATATTTGTGCAAATTAAACTAATTACACACTCAACACCATACTGATGACCATAAATGAAATTAGACATTCTGACAGCAAACAAGTATTTACATGATGTTCCTATTCTTCGTTTTACGCTCGTGTGGAGTCGACTAAGAGTCAAACGAATTAGAATTTCACCTTAAAAATCCACTTACTTTTATTAATAGTTAATAATTAATTACCTATTCGTATTTATTAGTAAAGAGTGTACAGTTACAGTTACATACATATGATATTATACCTATAATCCAAACTTTTTTATTAACAAAAAATATAGATTACAAAAAATTAATATACACTGAGGGGAGTGAGGGGCACTAACTGCTGGAATAATGGGACTTCAGTGGTCTTAATCGGGCAGTATAAATAAGGCGATATTATTATTATTATTTCCAGGATGCAGCCGAGTTACAGCCCGAGGCATGGCCCTATATTTATTTTTCCAAACCCTACTCTACACAATGAGGCATTGCCGTACATCGTTGCGGGCCGGAACTCGGCGCCACGATTATTTCCATGCGACTGAAAAAATGATTTACCATTTGTTGAAGAAAACAATTTCAAATATTTTTTGCCAGCGTCGTTGGCGCGTTGTATGCAACGGTTCTCGTAGGATCACCGAAGTTAAGCAATGTCCAGCGAGGTGAATACTTCTTGATGCTGTCATTCCGGCCCAACCCAGGCTGGGTGAAGTTAATGTGGGTAGTCGGTTTGGGTGTTTCCTGCGAATGGAGGGCAAAACCACCGTCGTATGTGATGAACATTGGTTCTTTAAAGATCCATTGGTTCGAATCTCACCCAGTGCATGAATTTTTCCCCATTAATTTGAGTTTGGGACCACATAATAACAAGACTCTGAGGTTAGGTGGTAGAAAATGCTTTGAGCATTAACCTTGCCTGGTGGTTACCTTCCACTAAAGAGTGTTATTATTATGACCATGCAGTTGAAAAAGGAAATCAATCCTAAAAAAAAAATGTTTTGAATATTTTTATGGCAATCCCTTCCACCCATTTATCCTGTTTTCTGTTCCAGTTTTTGAGAACCGGGAGAAGATGGTGCTGGTGATGGAGTATGCAGCGGGGGCGAACTGTACGATTTCCTTGACCAAAAGAAGGTGCTGACCGAAGATGAGGCGAGGCAAATATTCCGACAGATATCCACCGCCATTTACTACTGTCACAAGGTGAGAGCTTTGTGTGTTATTGTATCCAGCATCATACGCATAGCTAGGGGGGCCCGCAGTTTTAAGAAACGCCTGAAAATGTATGCAATCCGCAGTCCTCAAACAACCTTATGTCTGAGGAATTCCTCAAAAATATGCGCAGACATAGAAAACATGACTTTCAGTTCAGCCTTAAATTAATGGATTTGATGTTGCACTGAGGCAGAACGCCAAAAGAGGCCAGGAGAAGAAAGATGAATGTCCTTTTTTTATTTCGAGATAATTCAATTTTAAGTTTTTAATCCTTTTGGACTCTCATCTTTCTTCCTTACAAACGACGTAACTCTCATCTTTTTCTTCCCCCGACCGCATACTTTAAAATTTAATTAATGTAATTATCTACTCACCCTCAACCTTATTCCATATTTTGAACATGTATACGTATATTTACAATATCAACGACCTCTAGTCCGTATCTAAATCATTTTTCGAAATTTTGGACCATCTTCCTTCTTCCCCTGTGTTCTTTATTCATTCCTACAGAGACTTTTATCTCATTTAGAACATGTCTTTTTGTTACAGCACAAAATTTGTCACCGTGATTTAAAGCTGGAAAATATTCTCTTGGATGAAAACGGAAATGCTAAGGTAAGTAAACACGCTTCTCTGTTAAGTCAAACCACACCTGACTATAAACTCTAATACTAGTGTTATACCAATTTAATATAATTATTATTAAATTCTTTATTAGATATTAAGACATATGCACAGTACAAATGATTATAATTATTACAAAAATTAATAAATGGAAACATTATAAACAAAAAAAAAAAAGGAAAAAATAGATGAATATACAATTATACATACACATGTCCTGTCCTAACACAAGGGCGGCGTTATTGCCTATGGCAATCTCTTCCATCCAACCTTTATTGGGTAACACCATTACTCACAAAATATTTTGGACTTTACTTTCATACGTAATACAGTTTTTGAGAAATTCACTTTTTTTCCTAAAAAATGTGATAAAAAATTGATTACAAAGAATATATTAAGGCTCTACCTTGATCAAAGGAAAAAGCTGGGCCTCTCAAGAGTTAAAGTAGATAATTTTATTTTTCAATAACCTCCAAACTGGGAGCGTTATCAATTAATTATTTTTAAATTAATAAGTGACAATTTAAGTATTTACAATAAATTTAAACTTTTTATTTTCCGATTTTAGCTTAAAACACATCATCCTAAAGCACAACACTTCCCAAGTGTTTGGTCTGTCTTTTCACTTATGCATAATCCTCTTGCATAGTTACATTGATTTTTCAGGTATTTTTCACGGAAGTTCTAGGACCATTGACATACAATTTAATTGCTTTACAGATCGCTGACTTCGGTCTGTCAAATGTATTCACAGAGTCCAGGTTTCTATCTACGTTTTGCGGGAGTCCCCTTTATGCGTCCCCTGAAATTGTGAAGGGAATTCCTTATCACGGGCCTGAGGTCGACTGCTGGTAAGTTCTGATGAAGAATGAAATACTAGATCATTGCTATGTGCTTTCTTCTGATTAAGAATAAAATACTAGATCATTGGTATGTGATTTCTTCTGATTAAGAATAAAATACTAGATCATTGGTATTTGCTTTCTTCTGATTAAGAATAAAATACTAGATCATTGGTATTTGCTTTCTTCTGATTAAGAATAAAATACTAGATCATTGGTATGTGCTTTCTTTGTGTTATCAGTGAGTTTAAGCAAAATAGCATCACGTTAAATTTGACGCAACTCTAATTCAATTAAGGGAATGAAAATAATCCAGAGAGGAAATTGCTCACTTTAGTATTCTGAGTACTTTGCCCTCTGGATTGCAAATGGCAGAAATATATTATCTGTAAAAAAAAAAAAAAATATATATATGTTAACTATCTGTACATATATTATTTCCCACCATAATTTATTTATATCAAAAAATTAAGGGAATGTAGAAATTAGAATCCAAGCAGTCTCACGTTACATTTCATGTTATCAAAATCAACAAGCACAAAGTTTTAGACGAACACGATTTGAATTGCGTCAAATTTAGTGAGTAACTTTTTGTAAAATCGTTGTTTCATAACCACAGTTAATATGTTGTGATTCTGTTTACATTGTATTTTTTTCAGGTCCCTTGGTGTACTCCTATACACTCTAGTTTATGGTGCTATGCCATTCGATGGTTCAAACTTCAAACGTCTCGTGAAGCAAATCTCGAACGGTGACTATTTTGAGCCAAAAAACCAATCGACGGCTTCACCTCTCATAGGTAAGTGTGTATAATAAGTGTATTTTTTAATGATATGTACCTAACGTTAAATAATACACTCACACACATATGTATGTGGATTTTGATTATTTTTTTTAAAGTCTAAAACCAATTAAACATATTTTGTATATTTATTTACAAAGTATGACCAGTTAGACATATCGATGAATATCTCACAACTATTAAAACAATTAAGAGGTTGACTTACTTACTTATACTATACTATAAAGTCATAAATATTTTTTATATATTCTTAAGTTTACAGATACAGATAGTCATAGATAGTTTTTAAAGTCAGAGTTTTTATATAGGTATTTCTAATTATAAGATTTAGTTTTATATTTATCCAAAAAACATCATGTAAATAGACCTTATAATAAGGCTCTATATTAAAAAAAAAAAAATCTGTCATTTTTCTGTTCTTTTGTTAAATTCTATTTCAATTTATTTGTAATTTTTCGTACTGCTTAACTTTCATATAATGTAAATTTCCCCCGTCAATTTAGTAAAATTAAATGAAAATAAAAAATGTCAAGCTAGTGTTTAACCACTGAGCTAATCGTTCCTAAGGGCAGAATTAATAGACGTTTTTGTAATACCTCTATGGCGATACGTCACGGATTGCGTACTGTGTAAATTGACAGGGAAAACCGACGCTTAGCAATGACTTGAGCTATAGAATTTGTCTATTAATTTTGCCCTTAATCTATTAAATTCACCCTTAGTTTTATGTACCAATGACATCATTATTTATGTCAAGGATGTTTCCATACCCATCATCTTCTCATAATCTGAGTTCTCTTCCTTATTTTCTTGCATTATATCAAACTCCTCATATAGAATTTGTCTACTAATTTCGCCTTTAATGTTTCGGTTTGGTAATTTTCGACTGTCTGTCCACAGCGGAAATGTTGAACACAGATCCGGCGAGCCGGGCGGACATCACCTTCATCTGCACCCACTGGTGGATTGACAAGGGCCAGAGTGTGGCCTGTCTGAGTGAGGCGGAGGAGCTAGCCAACCAGACCCCTGTGAGGCTGGACCTGCTCCTGTCCCTGGCGCCCTGTCCCAGTGCGGAGAAACTGGTTGTGGGAGCAGAAGGGGTAAGGTTTTTTTTTTTTTTTGAAAGGGTTGGGTGGAAGAGATTGCCAAATGCAATAACCCCGCTCTTTAGTTAGGACATATATTATGTACATTTTTTTTAGTTAGGACATATGTTATGTATATATTTATTTATTTTTTCTTTATATTTTTCTTCTATTATATTGTATTTTAATTTGTAATTATTTGTGTTGTATATAATATGGCCCATTAATAAAGTGTAAATAAATAAATAAATACAATACTTTCCTTATTATAGGATAAGGAAAGTAAAAATAAAGGGGAATGGAGGAAAATATAATTATAACGGGCTCTCAAAGGTCCTCTTGATGTATCTAACTTTTTTGATATATCTACCTTTTTTAATTTCCTTATCTTATAATGTCTGGCTGGGTGACTATAAACAGGGAGTAGACCAGCAGTCTGGGTGGGGGACTATAAACAGGGGGTAGACCAGCAGTCTGGCTGGGGGACTATAAACAGGGAATAGACCAGCAGTCTGGCTGGGGGACTATAAACAGGGAATAGACCAGTATTCTGGCTGGGGGACTATAAACAGGGAGTAGACCAGCAGTCTGGCTGGCGGACTATAAACAGGGAATAGACCAGTAGTCTGGCTGGGGGACTAAACAGGGAGTAGACCAGCATTGGCTTGGTTCTGGGGGCCCTTGTCAATTATTAGCCTCCTTGTAAAGACAGTGGTAGAAATGCTGAGTCATTCATCCACTGTCTGGCTACCATTGTTCACGATGACGCCACCCTATGATGATATCTTATAATAAGGAAAGTATTGTTTCTCGATATGATGGGAGACTCCATGTCTCGAGTCGACAATTTAAATAAAGTACTACTAATACTAATCATTGTTCGTTTTTTTACAAAGTAACGCGTCTAATCCTTGTGTTGGTTTTCTCAGGTGGCAGGCCCAAGAGAGTTGAGTCGACCCTTGAGATCTCAGAGTTTAGGCAACATCCCCCCTATCATGGAGAAACTCAGTGAAAACGAGGCTCCAAGTAAGTGTTTTTGGGTTTAACGACTCTTTCAATAGCATAGTCATAATATATCATGACGGGGGCTTTTGGGCACGGGGGAACAATATGTAGGTATAGTATATTTATCACCAGTAGTCACCCTGGCAGAGTGAGTTAGCGCGCTAGGCATTGCACGCATGGTGACCTGGGTTCGATTCCCAGCGGTGCAGGAATTTTCTGCTCTGTACATGAGGAATTAAACATTCAATTTGTTGGTATGGGCCAATTTTAAGCTACAAAATTACGAAATCAATTGCTAACTTATATTGCATTATTTATGTCAATACATGCCCGTTTAACAGGAATAGTATTAGAATAATTATTCTTATTACTCCCACTTTTCCATAGATAAAGGCGAGGAACAAGAATCGGATAGTCCACCAACTGCAGGTGCCAAACGGATAGAGAAGTCATCGAGCAATCTTCACAAAGTTAAAATTGACCGATCCGGGAGTCGAACCCGCAAGAAAGAGAAGGAGAAACCTGAAACTGATGACCAGGCCCAGGCTAAGACAGCCAATACCTTGGCAGAACCCCTCGGTCTAGTACAGGTAATTCATATTAACAAATAAATATACAAGGTGTGCAAGACAGCCAATACCTTGGCAGAGCCCCTAGGTCTAGTACAGGTAATTCATCTTTTTTGCTCCTTTTACAATCTGCTCCTATCAACTTAGTTTGACATTTTCAAATTTGGATAATGAACTTTTCTTGTTTCTTCAAAATTTTGTTTATTTTTTGAGGAAGTCTTGCTATTTTATCTTAACAAATAAATATACAAGTCAAAACTACCTTTAAAAAAAATAATTCTAGAATCGAAATTTTAATTCTAATAAAGAACCATATTGAAATGAATGGAACTATATATTTCGCCTTTTTTCACCACACAGGAACCGAAGACACCAACAGTCGACCAGCCGTGTCCTCCCAGCTCAGACTACCAAAACTACCAGGTGGAGGAACTCAGTGTGGAGGCGGGGGACCTGGCTCTGGAGACGTTGACCCCTGACAGTGACCCTCTGGTGTCTCAGCCCGTCACCCCCCGCCCTGGGGACGAGGGCAAAGCTCTGCCCGAGGAGGGGAAGAAAGCCGGGGAGGAGGAACCTCAGAAGGAGAAGAAAGCCGGGGAGGATCCTCCGCAGAAGGAGAGGAGAGGGGAGGAACCGCAGAGGGAGAGGAGAGGGGAGGAGGAACCTCAGAAGGAGAGGAGAAGATCCAGCGTGTTGGAGACTGTGGAGAAGTTCAACAAACAGCCGGCGGCTCCTCCCAAGAAAGTGATCATACCAGGTGAGAAGCTTTGAATGATACAAAAAACAAAGCCTGATCAAGGGTGGTGATAATGTCTTCGGCATTCTCTTCCACACCACCCTTGATTACAAGAAATAAAAACAGTTGGAAAAATGAAAAAGAAAATACATATTTACAATGAAAATATATAAACAATTGAAATTTCTTTTCATCATAGGCTGGCGTCATCGTGAACGATGGTAGCCAGACAGTGGAGTAATGACTCAGCACTTCTACCACTGCCTATCTATAGGCTCATAATTGACAAAGGTACCCAGAACCAAGCCAATGCTGGTCTGCTCCCTGTTTATAGTCCCCCAGCCAGACTGTTGGCCTACTCCCTGTTTATAGTCCCCCAGCCAGACTGCTGGTCTACTCCCTGTTTAAAGTCCCCCAGCCATACTTTTGATTACTATTAAAATATATAAAAAGATTATATTTCTTTTGCTCTCGCAGGTACCAAAGCAATCACCGGAGCCCCTGCTAAGAGGAAGCCATCCACTGTCGTTGCGATACCTGTGTCCAATGCATCTAAGAAAAGTCTTTCAGATATCCCTGCCAACACTTCTGCTTTGCAACGCAAAACAGATGCTGCCTTCAAAAGGTAATGATAAAAAAATCTCAAATAGTATTCCAACGAAAATTTCACTCTTTCACAGAGGCCAACTTAACATTAACAAGGTGATTAATTACTCATCAGCTGATTAGTGCTGGTGATCTGTTTTCAATGACGTGAGTAATGGCAATACACACACTGTCCTAACATATGTCCTAACTAAAGGGCGGTGTTATTGCCTATGGCAATCTCTTCCACCTAACCCATACTGTCAACTCACTAATGTATTGTTTTGGGCCCTCTATTAATAATATTTTCTAATGAATAGAAATTAGAATAGAAATTACCTTGTTTATACGGCCGAGGTGAGACTGAAAAGTCCCTTTATTCCAGCAGTCTAAACAAGGTCTCTTGTTTATATTCAAACTAGCAGTTTACCCGTTCTTCGCCACGATCTAAAAGTGCACTTTTAGGGCTCTATCTATGGAACGGTTTGGACTTTTGCAAAATCCTTTCTTATTGCACGTATTCAGTATGCAAGAAATGTTGTGTCAAAATTTCAGCTCGCTAGGTATTACGGTTTGGGCTGTAGAGCGATAATCAGTCAGTCAGTGGTCAGTCAGTCAGTGACTTTGACATTTATATATTAAGATTTAAATAGACATTTTGTACATACATTTAATATTCTTAATGACACATGTTTGTGTTATTTTCCGATATCCAAGGAGGTGGAGCTCTAAACAAGGTCTCTTGTTTATTTTCAAATTTAAATTGACATTTTGTACGTACATTTAATATTCTTAATGACACATGTTTGTGAGAAATTACCTTGTTTATACTGCCGAGGTGAGACTGAAAAGTCCCTTTATTTCAGCAGTCTAAACAAGGTCTCTTGTTTATTTTCAAATTTAAATTGACATTTTGTACATATGTACATTTAATATTCTTAACACGTAGACGACCGGGTGTACCGTCGGTGGTACACGCACGTTCGTACGGAATAGACCGGGTGTAACACCGGTGGTATACGGGGTCGGATAGCCGTATTATCGCCGGTCCCACAAGAGAATTTGATTTTGATTTTGATTTTATTGATGATGACACTACATTGAAAATACATTTTTACAATAGGTACGTAAGATTAACTTAAATACTAAATAGATAACATATTAACTCACATAACATGTCCTAAACTACCCACACTAAGAAAATCAGTGATTTTCTTGTTTTGTGGGATAGTTCTATTTTTCTCACTTGATTTAACTTTAATTTCTCTCTCTCTCTCTCTCTCTCTCTCTCTCTCTCCCTTTCTCTCTCTTTGTCTCTCTTTCTTTCTTTGGTTTATTTTCTTTTTCTGTCTAATTTATTATTTATCTCGTTCTCACTTCCTTTTCTCATTCATTGTCTCCTTTTCTTTCTCTTATTCTCTTCCTTCTCCTCTTTTTCTTTCTCTCTTTTTTCGCTGTATGGTTTCTCTCTTTATGGCAAAAAAAAAAAGTTAATAGATAAGCACATGTTGTTATGTACATGGATAATTTTGTAGGTTGGTACATACAATATACATCATAGAATATTACATGTATGTAAATTATTATAGTAAATATTTATGTCTACAATATTTCTTATTTTTTACTCTGCATCTCTTTCAACCAGTCCCTGAGTTCGAGTTTAAATTTTTTACAGTCATCTTGGTTTTTTAATTTTGTTGGTAGCTCTTGATAGATTTTGATACCAAGATATTTTAATGATTTTTGGCCTTTTGATTTTTTACATTTTTCAATATTTATTTTTCTTTCTCTAAGTTGATGTTTAGTTTTCTTTTCTTTTACAAGTGATTCTTTGTTTTTATGTATGTAGTCACAGATATTCTTTGTAAATAGATTATTTAGGTTTAGTATTTTAAGATTTTGGTAGAGTTTTACCGTTGGATACCTTTTTTCTTTCTTGTATATTATTTTCAGTAAGGAATTCTGGATTGTCTCAAGTTTTGTTATTTTTGTTTTGTCAGCTCTACCATAAGCTATAATCCCGTACTCAAGGGCCGATTGAACGAGAGCATGGTACACTTCCTTCAGAAGGTATAACGGTAGGAAAGTTCTGAGGGTTAAGAAAGGGTATATGTACCTTCTTAGTCTCTTAATCAATGCCTCAATGTGCGTGTCCCATCTAAGAAAACAGTCCATTTGTACCCCAAGATATTTTATATCCTTCACAATTTCAACAGCAGAGCAAGAGCACGAATCCTGGCAGTCAGGACTCTCATGGACAACTAACATGGTCTGTGTGGGTAGTTGGGGTCTTTGTATGGCAAATGGCACTATTTTAGTTTTATCTGTGTTCAGGCGTAGATTGTGAGCCTGAAACCAACATTTTATTTTCCTCATGTCATTTGCCATTTTTGAGAGTACTTCCTGCCAAGATGATGCTCTTACTAACAAAGCTGTGTCGTCTGCAAAGGATACAAGTTTGCCTTCTAATTGTAGGTTATACAAGTCCGACACATATATATTATATAGAACTGGGGATAGCACTGTTCCTTGAGGGACTGAATATGGTTTATTATCAACAGGGTCGCTCAGAAAATTTTCTTTTATGGTAACCTTCTTAATTTTGTTATTGATTTCTTTATTAATATCGACGTAATTATTTAATTTCACTCTCTGGGACCTATTACTAAGGTAACTTTTGAAAAACTCTAAGCTTGTTCCCTTAATCCCTATCTGTTCAAGTCTCCTTATTAGGATGTTGTGGCTCACTGTATTGAAAGCAAGTGAAAAATCCATCATACAGGCTGCTCCCTTTTCACTTTCGTCCATAATAGGATATATCTCTTCTACTAATTCAAGGATAGCGTCACTTGTGCTCTTTCCTTCTCGAAACCCAAATTGTGCTGAGTTAAGGATATCGTTTTCTTCTAAATATTTTACCAGCCTTTTTTTGACACACTTCTCTAAGATTTTTGAAAAAGTTGTTAATAATGACACCGGTCTATAGTTTTTTTACGTCCTGTTGGTTACCTTTCTTATAAATAGGACAAATCACTGCTTTCTTAAATTGATCAGGGAAAACACCTTTCTTAATACATAGGTTATAAATGTGGCTTAATGGTGCCGAAATAAATGAACCAATTTTTTTAATTAAATTTGTTTCTACCCCATCCCATCCTGGAGCTGTTTGATTTTTTAAATTAGATATTATCTTGCGAATTTCTTCTATTTTAATTTGTTTCATAAAAAAGTTACTATGATTTTCTGTGTGCTCTTTTTCGAGAGAAGTGTTTATTGATATTATAGGGTCTGTGCCTATATTCACGAAATATTCGTTAAAATAATTAGCAGCTGTGTGTATATTTTCCTTTATATTTATTATTGAACCTTCTATTTCTATTTTTTCGATATTTTGTTTTGTTTTATTTTTGTATTTTGATTCTTCATTAATGATACCCCATATTTTGCGTCGGTCTCCTTTAGTTTCTTCAATTTGTGTTTTAAGATATTCTGCTCTGGTCGTTTCTAATAATCTGTTTAATTTATTTCTGTATTGTCTGTATGTTTCTATTAATTTTGTGTTCAGCGGCTGTCTTCTAACAAGTAAGTGAAGTTTGTTTCTTTTATTTATTGCATTTACTAACCCATTTGTGATCCATGGTTTTATTTTTTTTCTAGATTTGATGGTTTTTGATGTTGTACATTCTTCCTGAATTTCTTTTATTTTTTCTGTGAATAAATTTAGTGCATTGTTTGGATCATCATTTGAATAAATCAATTCCCATTTTTCTAGAGTAAGCTTGTTTATAATTTTTTCGTATTGTATTTCGTTTATAGTAGTGTATAAATCTCTTTCTTTAGAATTGGCTTGGGTCTTATTTGTTTTATCGATTTTTAGAATTACTGGGTAATGGTCTGATGTTGTATTTTGAAGGATAAATGTCGAGAAGTTTTCTGTAACTTTTGGTCCCGCGAAAATGTGGTCTAGACATGTTTGGGAATATTTATCTACACGGGTGGGTTTATTCAATAGTTGCATGTAGCCTTCTTCTGCTAAAGTGTTTAGGTATGTTTGTACTTTTATGTTAGTATGTTCTAAGATATTGATGTTAATATCTCCTGTTAGTATATTTATGTGATTACTATTATTTTTTTCAACTTTTAGAATTTCTGGGAGCTCATCTAAAAATACATTAATTTTTCCATTTGGTGATCTGTAAAAAGCATGACAGGTGAAATTTTTATTGTATTTAGTTATGTTAACTTTTATGCAGTTGCAATCTGTTAGACTAAGTTCTTGAACTGAATGGCTTAGAGACCCCTTTATGTATATAACGATGCCATCTGATTTTCTTTTATTGTTTTGTGTGACATACGTCTTGAAATGTCCTATGTCCAAATCAAGCTGTTCTGCTTTGATATTTTCATTTATATGGGCTTCGCTAAAAATGATACAGTCGAGATCTTTCCCTTTGATCTGATTCATGATGACTTTCAGTTCGTTAATTTTATTTCTAATACTGCGAACATTCATGTGAAAAAGTTTGAATCCCTCACTTCTGGTCAAATATTCTCTACACTCATCAATATTCCCCTCGATAACCTTATCTTCTTCATAAACTAACTCGAATAAAGCATTATTTTTGTTTAGGTCATTCATTTTTGATTATTATTATTATTCTTATAAACAAAATAATAACATTGAAAAAATATTAGACCCAGATTCAAGAGCTTATGAGTAAGTTCTCGAGAGTGACTTTGAGTATACATTTGAAAGAAACAAAACCTCGAAAGGTATAACAAAACTTTTGTTAGGAGATAATTATAAAGATATTGAATGCTTATCATAAATATTATCAATAGTAGCTTAATACTTAAGAGTGTACAGATATAAAGATAGGTGTCATTACAGAATAGAGTAATCACACTAGTGAAAAAGGTAGATAATTGGAATTTAGTTAGTAGGTAATAGGTATACAAAATAAGATTCATAGGTATATGCATTTCCGTTACATAATCAACATGAGAACAGTATCTATTTGGTTTTACTTTTAAACTTGTATGTGCTTCCTCGGTATATTGGATGAAAATGGGCGAAGTTGAATTTGGTTTATGTTTCTTCTTTAGTCGGTGAAAGAAGTCCCATTCCGCAATTTGTATTCTTCGAGCTCTCTTCTGGTATTAATTTTTTGAACATGCTTTGCATCATCGCCTTTCTTTAGCAGGATCTGGCTGTCTTTTATCCAAACGTATTTAATATCAGCTTCTTTTGCAAAATCCTTAACGTTTTTGAGAAGAATCTTTTTTGTTACAGTGATGTGCTCGTTTAAATAGATCGTATTATCTGGTAAGCTTGGATGGATGGATTTCGCCGAAAGTTTATGAGGCTGTTTGTTGTAATCTCTGAAGTATTTCAACCACTTGTTACGAAGGTATCTTGACGCCATATGGACAATGATGGGCCTTTGCCCTCTCTCTTTGTTTCTCTGGTCCACCCGATGAGCCACCTGGATGTCCCCTTCACCAATGTGTGAGATACCTATGGCGTTTCCTATTTTCCTTACGATTTCCTCAACATCCTCTTTTTGTGTTTCTGGTACGTTCTTGATTTCCAAATTGCTAATTCGAGATCTATTTTCCAGTGCGTCCATCTTTTCTTCGCATTTTGTTTCAACTTCAGCAATTTTCTTCTTTAATGAATCATTTTCTTTCTCTAGCTTTTCTTGTTTATCCAGTATCTTTTCCATTTTCTTTTTCATGTCCTCTAACATTACTTGTATGTCATCATATTGTTTTGAATGGAAATTCATACTTTCTTCAATTTGGTCCATTTTATCAGCTAGCCTTTTCTCTAGCCCTTCAAACATATCCTTCATTGTTTTCGCCCCTAAGACATTTGTATCTATTTGGTTAGGGTCTTCGTTCAACTGTTTGTTTACCTTGTTGTTATCTTCTGGGGTTTCGCTCTTCTTTGAGTTTTTGCAATCCATGCATTTCTAATTTTCTTTCCATTCCTTAGACTTTTTTCTGAATAGTGTTTCCATTATTCCTGCACATTCGGCATGAAGGACAGCTTTGCACTCTAGGCACTTCAGTTGTTCTTCAGAGAAGACATCCTCTTTGCACTTATGACAGTTCATTTTTAAGTTTTGTGAAGTAAGAGATGTGCAGTTTATGTTTTATTTTATGATCACTGTGCGTAATGAGTATCTAGTATCGTATTGACGCTTGTTTTAGTTTTGGTTCTTAAGTTTGATTTGAATGATCGATAACGTAAATTTATGTATCGTGTTTGAATTAAATTATTAAAATGAAGAAGTAAAACTTTTCTCTAATGTTTTTTTTTTATAAAAAATGCGAATGTTTATGTTTGTTTACAGAATTTTACTGTTTTTGTTTTGAGTGTCTTGTTTTTGTTTAGTTGTTCTTTTGTTTGGTTTAAATTGAATTTTTAATGGCGCAGGTTAACAGCTGTTTACAAACCGTTTAACTTTTATGAATTAATTTATAATTTATTTCGTTTAATAGGGCTTTAAATGCTCAAAATTTTGCCGAAAACTGTTCAATAGGCATAAAAATCACTATAAATACGTCTAAAGTTGCTTAAAGTTTTACGGATTTTGTTTTAACTCAGTTGTTATTGACAATGGAAACACACGGCTTTTTAGGCCTATGCCAAAGCAACACCACTTAAAACGAAAAAAAAACCTATTTAATTTAGAGATCGTTTGTGAAACACAACTTAATATTAAAAAAGGACACTCCGTGTACCACAAAAACACCACTTCTGTACTCAAAGGTTAGTAAAATCCTAGATTACTTAGAAAATATGGGAGTAAATTTGGATCGACTGACGCGCGAGAGAGAAACCGTTTTTTTTCAATTCACGAAAAATCATGCCGGTCGTCTAAGTGTTAATGAAATTGACACATGTTTGTGTTATTTTTTCGCTATCCAGGGAGGTGGAGCCCTCGCCCTCTTCTCCTTCTAGCTTCTGTCTCGCCTCCACGGTGAACGTGCATATCATGGCGGAGAAGGCGCTGAGCTCTCCCGAGGTAGACACGGAGGTGGGGCAGCCTCCCCCCATGCTCAAGAAGGCCGGGGAGCCAGAGGAGGATAAAGTAAGAATATTTTTTTTTTTTTGTGGAAAAATTACAAAATTTGTAAGTACACAACGTCAATCTTATTCTACCTTAACTATTTACATCTATCTTAATTGCTACTTATTATTTAAAATTTATTTTTAGTATCACAAATTTAGTATCACAAATATATAATATAATAATATCGCCTTATTTATACTGCCCGATAAGGACTATTAAAGTCCCATTATTCCAGCAGTAAGCCCAAGACATATTATTATGTGGTAAATATCCCAAATGGGAGGATAACTTGTCATGTCCCGGCTGGGTTTCGAACCCACGACCTCTGGAACCTGTGGATTCACAGAGTGCCGCCTTTACCACTGAGCTACCGGGACAGATGTGTTTGTGTTTCTTTGTGTTATTATATCACAATTTTTATTGGGAGCGCAGAATTATAGGACTTTCCCATATCTTTGCTCACATTAAAGCAGCTACTCATTTTTCCGCACGAGGTATGAGTGGAACTCGAACACCCAAGAACAGAGCAGAAAAAATCCTGTCCCGCTGGGGATCGAACCCAGGTCACCGTGCGTGCAATGCCTAGCGCGCTAACTCACTCCGCCACGGTGACTTCTTGAAGTAAGAATAATTATAATAATATCACCTTATTTATACTGCCCGATTACCAGCCTCCCTGGCGTAATAGTTGTGACTACTGCCCGTAGTCCAGAGATCCCGAGTTCGATTCCCGGTTGGTGCAGACATTCCGAAGAAAATTCTGTTCCCTTCAATTACGTGAGGCTGACATTTCCGCCCCTACCCAGACTGGGTGAGGTTAATGTGGTAGCTGGTAAAAGTCCCCGTGAATGGAGGGTAAAGCCCGCGTCTTGACTATCTCAATTTAAGACGTTAAAACATAGGATCAAATGGTTACAATAGATCTAAAAAAAAAAATACTTTATTGGCAAACTACACAATACATACTGCAACACAGGACATGAAATGAAAAGAACACAATAGAATATGTAGTGAACAAAGGGGCGAGGTTAAAGCCTGTGGCTTTTTCTTTCACCAAACCCCATATTTTATCTGTATTAAAATAAAAAACAATTAATAATATTTCAGGTCAAGAATGCTGTCAGTGTGATTGGACGAGCTCTGAACGAATCTCCTGATAATCTGGACAAGAAATTCTCTAGTCTTCCCCGCAAACCTAAAGCAAGCACTGCTCCTTTCATTGTACCCATTAAAAAGTAAGTGAGCTGGTTTATAATTCATAGTAATAATTCTGAAGAGGGTAAATAATGATTTAATGAACTATTATTCATTTAATTCTCCAAGTTTAATTTATTTCTTTTTTGTTTCAATTTTATACTTTTTCAGCTTTTTTTTTTAATAAACATGATTTTTTTAATAAGTTTTTTTTTTTTTTTTAACTTATCATACTTGTGTTAATCACTTTCGTGATATCTCAACTACTCAAACTCGCTTTACTAAATCTGCGGTGAAACCGGGCCAGGTTACAAGTCCACCGCTTTATCGATGAGCTACTGAGGTCGGTTAGCTACTGAGGTCGGTTAGCTACTGAGGTTGGTTAGCTACTGAGGTCGGTTAGCTACTGAGGTCGGTTAGCTACTGAGGTTGGTTAGCTACTGAGGTTGGTTAGCTACTGAGGTATGTTAGCGACTGAGGTCGGTTAGCTACTGAGGTCGGTTAGCTACTAAGGTTGGTTAGCTACTGAGGTGGTTAGCTACTGAGGTCGGTTAGCTACTGAGGTTGGTTAGCTACTGAGGTCGGTTAGCTACTGAGGTTGGTTAGCTACTGAGGTGGTTAGCTACTAAGGACGGTTAGCTACTGAGGTTGGTTAGCTACTAAGGTCGGTTAGCTACTGAGGTCGGTATCCTATTTTATAATTCGGTCCTAAGGGTGGTATGAAGAGTCTTCACTGAAGGGATGCCTGGGTCATTTGTCCCTTCAGCTCATTTTGTTATGCAGAGACGTTTGTTTGAAGCGCCTGTACTCATGCGCATTCAGATGTTTCTTCAATAAATAATTGTCAAGGTCGAAGTATTCCCTATAGCAAGCTCGGGACCACCCTACAGTGAACCCTATAGGGATTACAAAATCGTCTCTGCATACGAGCCTAAGACTTTCTGCGTCATGTTCTTCCAGACCATCAGGCGAGTTCAGGAGTGAGATCCGGCACCTGGTGAACAGTCCCCCCGCTGTGACTCAGCGCACCGAAGTTACCTTCCCCGTTGCGGCCGCGCCTGCCCCGCCTGCCGTAGAAAAGTAAGTTTCATGTCCGTCCCGGTAGCTCAGTGGTAAAGGCGGCACTCTGTGAATCCACAGGTTCCAGAGGTCGTGGGTTCGAAACCCAGTCGGCACATGACAAGTTATCCTCCAATTTTTACCACCTAATAATATGTCTAGGGCTTACTGCTGGAATAATGGGACTTTAACAGTACTAATTGGGCAGTATAAATAAGGCGATATTATTATTGTATTTTTATTCATTGTAGTCGCCGTGGCCGAGAGGTGTAGCGATGATCTGGGTTCGAATCCCAGACGAGTCGGATTTTTTTCACCTCTATGCTTCTTCACTTGTGTTTCAACTGGTGTGAACATCACTCGCTTTCTGTGATCAATTTCCACCAATCACAGAGCTCCAAATTGATCACGTGACGCTAAATCTACATGAGCTGGGACCCAGCAGTCGAGTCTCGACCTAGCCATAAAATACTAGAAAAAGAAACACATTTACAGCTCTTCCACACATTTTTTTATTATTATAATTATTTTGCCGACCTCCGTGGCTCAGTGGTTAAGAGCATTGGTTGCTGACCCGAAGGTTGCGGGTTCGAATACCGACCGGAGCGGAAAATTCTAACCGAGTTTTCCGTTACCGGAATAGCATGGATGTAAAGGTAAAGTGCCCTGAAGTAATGCGAAAGCCGTTCCAGGGCACAGCTACGTATTAAAAAAAAAAATAGACACATCTGAGCACACGGCAGTGCGCCAGGCCAACTTCCAGCAAGCACGGCAGTGTATCTTCACACGAACCGATTCACCCGGTTTAAAAAAAAAAAAAATATTTTTTTGTGAACCCCCCTTGATTTTGTCTCTTCTCAGAACTGTCGTCCGCCAAGGCAACCAGTCCCGGGAGCACATTATTCCCATCAAACTAGAGCAGGACGTGGGGGCACCCCCAGCTTCCCAGTCCCCCACCCAGGGGGGCCCATCTCCTAGCCAGGGGGGCCCATCTCCTACCCAGGGGGGGCCCATCAGGAAGTCCTCCTCTCAGCAGTCACAGCAGACTGTGTCCCGAACCAGTTCTCGCAGGTTCGTGAGTTTTCCAGTTTTTTTTCTTCAATTTTTAATTTTTTTTTTGACAAATGGTCTTGGCATATGATTATAAATGACTCATCAGAAAAATAATTTGAAGTTAAACATCAAAGGAAAAAATGAGTTCAATGATTTATTTTTCATTAAAAAAAAAATATTATTTTTTTAAACAGTAGTTATTATGTTATTGAGGGATGGGTATGTCTTTCTTGCTGTATCGTAATTACCTAAAACAAATTAAATACGAGTACTTTGCAGCCTTTCTATTGAATTTTTACCAAGAATAACTCAGACTTTTACGTGGGTATAGCTTGTAAGTTTTATAGGTACAAAATAGTACCTGAGCTCTATGAACACAAAGAAAATATAATTGTAATTTATTTATTAAATATATTTTATTATTATTTATTATTTTGCAAAATGCATTGTCTTTTTTTTAAGAAACATTCTCAATAATAAATTATCTTAATTTCTGCATCTATAAATATATTAAGTATATCTGTAAAATATATTTCACAGATAATGAAGCTCAACTTTTCTATCGGCAATGCTCCCAACACACTGGCAGCATTACCTCTCTGGATTGTCGTACTTATTTTTTCTGTCAGGTGACTCACTGGTTGTGTGATCCCTGTTTTTTTCAATCAATTTTTTTCCTATCGTTTGAATCCATTTCTTTCCCTCGTCACACCACACTCCCATTGTCTCCACTGCCATCACAACAAGCTCTATTCCTCTTCATTTATCATTGAATACTTAGGGCCGAATTATGAAACAGGATTAGTAAATCTCAGCCGACCCTTAATCAGCTGACCGATAGGTATTTTCAAACAAGATTTTCCGTCACCAAGGCTGGCTACAGCTCCGTTTCGCCACAGAGCTAATGTACAGCTACTAAGCCTGGCTTAGATATAACCCCTACAGTTGTTGTCAAGGTGAAAGTTAAGGGATAGTGTCCACTAAGATTAAAAATCCTGTTTCATAATTCGGGCCTTAGAGTGCTCCCTTTGAACTGCCATATCTTGTAATGCCGTTCATTGCAATGTAGTGTAGATATCTTCTTTTATTCCTTCTTATCCCGCTTTAGCAGGGTCGACGTTGTTCAACCTCATGGTTAAGGTTGGTGGGTTGGTTTACGGCTGGATGCCCTTCCTAACGCCAACGATTCTATTTGATTGAACGTCCTGAATTAGGACGGGGGTCTCTGCCTTCATTCGCTGGGAATCGTACCAGCTACCCACATTAACCTCACCCAGCCTGTGTAGGGCAGGAAATACCACTTAGATAACCCAATGTTGCATGTTCTGTTTCAGTCTGTCTCGTCAGAGTACAGGTGACTCCGATAGCAGTATTTGTAGTTCTGGGGACCCCATCCGAAAATCGGCTCGAGAGGTTATCATACCCATCGCTGTTGAAGGAGGTGGCTATATCACACCCAGCGCTAGTGCGCTCAACAGAATCAAGTAAGTATGAAACACTGGGGCCCTGGTCGGTCGAAACTAAAAAATTCTTAATTGTTGTGGGTGATAATTTGATCCGTGCCACTGGCACTAAAAGCGCCAAAAAATTCTTGTTGCAGAGAATATCCTTTGGGATTCAACGCGGCAATGCAGCCTGCATGCTTGGAACTCTACCTCATGTCAGTGGTATGGATCAAATATGTATACAACCTTCAATAGATGTGATAGTGTACAGAAGTAATGGATTGAAATATTTTGTAAATAAAATTTATTTTATATACACAGTGACTTTTCGTGTCCATTTGTGATGTCATGGTGGTGGAAGAATTGATATGGGTCAATCTTTTGGACGCCCAGAACGATAGTTCTGGGCTCCTTCCGTGTGTAGTGTATGGTTTATGTGTACGGTGTAGTGTGTAGACTGTGAGAGTAAAGGGACTCTTTAGTCTAATTTTTGCAGGATAAACAGAGTATTGTATAATACAGGTGGTATAATGTGAAGGTTAGGTGGTAGAAAATGCTTTGAGCATTAACCTCGCCTAGTGGTTAGTTGGTTACCTTCCACTAAAGAGTGTTATTATTATTATTTCTTCTTTATCACATAACTTGTGTTATGGTTTCATTTCTGGGATTTCACCGAGTGCAAACCATGCACCTGGGGTGAATCCTTGATTTGATGACATTGCGTTGGGATCATCACAGTACTTTGCGTAGTATGTGTGCTGTACTCAGCACTACAGCTTTCTGCATCAGGAGAAGATTGTGTGTTCCTTATTATTATTATAGAACATGCACTTCCAGCCTCCGTGGCGTAATGGTTGTGATTACTGCCCGTAGTCCAGAGATCCCGAGTTCGATCCCCGGTTGGAGCAGACATCAGGACGTTAAAAACAAATAGAATCGTTGGCGTTAGGAAGGGCATCCAGCCATAAAAAACGTGCTCCATGCTCTACTCTACCAACCTCAACTATGAGGTTGAACAATGCCGACCCCAAAAGCAAAATAAGCTAATATGGGATAAAGGCAAGGGAGATATATATAGAACATGCACTTGAAAGCGATGTTTAAAAAAAAGAAGAAAAAAAAAACACATTTATTCATTTAATTTCAGTTCCATCACGGAAAGCGAGGACGACGCGAGCGCCAGTGGTAGCCACGCCCCCCGCTGCTTCACCCTGCGGTCCACCCGCCGTCGCCTCCCCTCCCACACCTCCTCCGCCTCCAACAACAACAAGACCTCCCTCGTGGAGACTGCCGACAGCGTGTCCTCCGACGAAGACGACGACAACTTCGAGATACTCACCGCCGAGAACTTGTTCTCCACACTGCTGTCAAGAGTAAGTAGGCCTGATATACTTTTTTTTTTTCCTTTTTTTTTAGTAACAGGATAACATATACAAAGGTATTTTTTCTAAGCTAAAGCTTCTAAGAAAACTTACTGCTGAAATGCGCTGAAATACTGAAATACTTAGGCAATAACCCCGCCCTTTAATTAGGACATATATTATGTACATATTTATTTATTTTTTCTTTATTTTTTTCTTCTTTTATATTGTATTTTCATTTGTAACTATTTGTATTGTATATAATATGTCCTATAAATAAATAATAAATAAATACCTCTCTGTGGGGCTATGTCTCGGATTGCGTACTGTTAAGTAGATGGAGAAAACCGATACTAGGCAATGACTTAAGTTATAGAAGCCCTTCAAAGCTTAGGTGAAGTGCCTTTGTATAAATGGTTCTTTATAAAGTAAATTAATAAATAAACTATTAAAAAACTAAAAAAAAACTATAGAATTTTTTTTTGGTTTAACGTTGCTTTCAACTGCATGGTCATATCACGACACCCACCATTCGCAGGAAACTCATAAATCTGCTACCCACCACGGTAACCTTACCCAGCCTGGGTTAGGTCGGAATGCCAGCATCACGAAGTCTTCACCTAGCTGGACGTTGCTTAACTTCGGTGATATTACGAGAACCGGTGCATTCAACGCGACATCGACAAGCTAGACAAGTTTTACTTCCTTAAAAAAATTAATATTATAAATTGGAAGTATTGTGTTCATTTTTTTTTTGATAACCTAGTTTACTATTCACTTGTCTGAAAAAGATTCACAAGTGGTAAAAAAATTAGGAGGCTTTCTTAACGTTCAATTAGGTAGGACATTAGCTTCTTTCTCTTTTTTTGTTCTTGTTTCTTTGTTCAATCTATTTATTTTTTCTTTATAATGTCATTGTATTTTACTGTATATTGTCTTACCTAAAAAAGCATACTATAGTAATAATGATATAATAAGGGTGTTCTTAGTTAGTCATGGATTATATTGTTTTATTCTGTAATTAAAGTCAAATTTAAGTGTTAATCACTTTCGTGATGTCACATCTACTCAAACTCACGTTGCTAAACTTTTACCGAAATTGCACCACCGAACCACCGACCTCCAGGTTACAAGTTCTCCGCCTTATTGATCGAGATACTGAGGTTGTCTTTTTTTATTTTGTAATAGATGTCTTGGTCTGGCTGGGGGACTATAAAAAGGGAGTAGACCAGCATTGGCTTGGTTCTGGGGGCCCCTGTCAATTATTAGCCTCCTTGTAAAGACAGTGGTAGAAGTGCTGAGTCATTCCTCCACTGTCTGGCTACCATCGATCACGATGACGCCACCGCATGATGAATAGATTTCTAATGCTTCAATTTTTCAGGTGCGAAGTTTGACTCAACGTTTAAACACGGACGAAAACAAGAGTGCCTATCCCCGGTCCATATTTCACCATGGTTCTATATTCGATAATCCAGGATCCAGGTAATCAAATGTTGGATTTTGGGACCATTTATAATTGTCAATCTGAGAAAGCCAAAAAGTGAATTTGTCTTGCTTGAGATTTGGAACTCAAATATACATATAATAGATACAGTATGTTTCAAAAGTCCTTGCCCAGTTTTATTTTATTGAACCTGGACAAACAGAAACTCAAGGGAACGGCAATGCATTTTCCTGCTGCTAGATATTTCCTGCTTTACCAAAGTTTTTTTAAAGCAAGAAACCTTCGTAAGGACCACGAGTTTTTCCCCAGTTTCTCCAGGATTCCTACTAATGCTATTCCTGGTCACTAGGTTCAATTTCATCATTATTATCTGTCCCGGTAGCTCAGTGGTAAAGGCGGCACTCTGTGAATCCAGAGATTCTAGAGGTCGTGGGTTCGAAACCCAGCCGGGACATGACAAGTTATCCTCCCATTTAGGATTTTTACCACATAATAATACGTCTTGGGCTTACTGCTGGAATAATGGGACTTTAATAGTCTCAATTGGGCAGTATAAATAAGGCGATATTATTATTATTATTAACTGGTTGGAGTTCCACAAGAGAAACCCCCATTATCACACCGACCTCTATTAGATCTATTGTGACCAGTTGATTCCATTTGAACGTCCTAATTTGAGATAGTCAGGACGGGTGTTTTACCCTCCATTCGCTGGGAATCGTACCAGCGACGTACATTAACCTCACCCAGCTTGGGTAGGCCCGGAAATGGCAGCCTCACGTGTTTGGAGGGAACAGAATTTTCTTCGAAAAGTCTGCCCCAACTGGGAGTCGAACACGAGACCTCTGGACTATGGGCAGTAGACATAACCGTTACGCCACGGAGGCTGGGATTTTTCCAGTTTATTTTCTTCAATTATTAATTAGATATTTATTTAATTTAAACAGTAGTTATAAAGTCTGCCCCAACCGGGAATCGAACTGAAAATGAATTGATAGTTACGAATCCCCTCTCATCCACAGGCTGAGTGAGACCCGGTCCTTCAGTCGGGCGGACCTGAACCACCCTTGGCGGCGTAGTCTGAGCCGGGAGCCCCACAGTGGCGGCTCCTCATCCACGTTACCCCGAGGTGGGTACTGCATGCTCCCTTGGTATTTTTTTTTTTTTTTTTTTTTTTTTTAAATTTTAAATTAACTCCAATTTCCTCCGGTATACCTTTTCGGCATATCCCCCATATCCTTTATCCCATATACCTATCCTATTTATTGTATTTATACTTGAATATCTTATTGAAGCAATTCGTGAGTATTTGATTAAACTGCTAGTAAAAGAAGGACGCTTTACTCCTATGCCGTCAGAATAAATAAATTATTCGTTATTGTAAATAAAAAGTTATAAATATTTGAGTTAATCACTTTCGTGATATCACAACTACTTTACTAAATTTACGATGAAAACAGGACTTGAAACACCGACCTCCAGGTTACAAGTGCTCCGCCTTACCGATCAAGCTACTGAGGTCGGTTGTAATTGTAAATAAAAAAATGGTTCCCCTACCGGTACTCGTTTTTTTTTGTGGAAGGAATGAAAAAGTCTTTTTAAGACACCCAGGTCCATCCTGACCTGGGATGTGGGATTTCCATCCACTGAAAAACCACCTTCTTTAATAGCTGACGCCACTTGGAACCGAAATGTACGTTTCATTTCTTCTAAGTACTCGTATAACACGTATTACCCACTTTTTTTTTTTTTGACGAATGTTCTTAAGTACTCGTATACCATAACACGTACTACCCAGTTTTTTTCTTTCTTTTTTGACGAATGTTCTTAAGTACTCGTATAACATAACACGTATTACCCACTTTTTTTTCTTTCTTTCTTGACAGAATATGTATGAATTGTTTAAAAAAAAAACTAAAAAAGGAAATAAACCAAAGGGAAAAGGAAATGAATGTATCCTGAAATTATGTTAATCAACATTTTCGATAGGGCACTGAACGATTTGTTCTTAAGGAAAAGCTGAGTCACCGAGTAGTTAGGTATAGCTCGTTGGAATCTGAGACAGATGGTTCGCTTTTGATTCTGGGTCATCGCAATGTTTAAAAATAAAATCGTACCCACTGGAAGAGAGAGGGAGAGGTGATAAATATTTTGGCACCAATCATATTATCAAGTAGAATTGTAGACTAACGCGTTGCTCACCCGCTATGTATCTATATCCGTGGCTTTTCATCGTATCTTAATTAATTCTAGTTAATTATATCTTAATTAATTCTAAACTAAGTTTTCTTAATGGTGATAACCAACTGTATCTGAAAATGAATTATCTTCATCTGCTGTATATAAAAAAAAAAACCCATTTTATCTATTGGTCATTCATATTCAATAGCATAAAAAAATCCAAGCAAGTTCCCAAGTATGGAAAAAAAAGGTGCTTTGGCCATAACTTATTAAAAGATCAAAATACCCCACCGCAATTTGGGGTTATAATATTATTATAGCACATAAGGTGCTGGACATATCCTGAAAAAAAAAAAATTGCATCTGCTCTTGGAACACCCTGTATAATTTTTGATTTTTCCTCACCAAATTTACAAGATGCATGTCGTCCACTATTTTTTTGTAAATTAAAAACCAAGTTTTGTCGTTTGTTGTGTCGTGTGGATTATTTTCAATTCGAGTCTTTGACAAGGTAACGCCACTTGTAAATAGAATCTGAGAAACAAAGAAGTTGGAACTTTCAGTATGATTTTTTCCCTAATATTTAGAATTTGGTCCAGCATTTTTTTTTTTTTAATGAGTGTTTCATAGCCTTTTTTTATTTCGTACGCGGAAACAGGAGCTACTGTAGACGCTTGTGGTCTGTGTTGTAGCTTGCCCATACCGTAGTATGCCTCCCCTCTGATGGGCGAGAAGTGACACATTCAATCATCTTTTTATTTTAAATTTATATCTACCAGCTGTTTGCCCTCACTTCGCAAGGCACTTAAAATTAACCAAGGCATGGTCGTAATAGTAGGTACAAGGTACAGCCCTATCTTTTTATAATTCTCTCTACGAGCTTGATCAATTTTAGGTGAGGTTGATTGGTCTTTGATATTGGTAACAGATAACTTCTAATAGTCAGATGGGCATAGATTTGATATTTATAAAGGCTGTTCTTTTAGAGGTTGGTTTTTCAAGTTGTTACTACTGATATCAAAAGCGGCAATTTTAAAAAGAGAACAGAGTTTGTTTGTTCTTTCATTTTGTTCATTTCGACTTGTTTTGCCGAAGTGGATAAACTAATGTCAGAACAGCGCTTGCTCTAATTAATTTCGAAAATCAGTGTTTCACTATCTTGAGATAACTTCATATTTCCATTTGTTGGGCGACCTAATCGTGCATCCAAAACAGGTGTTTGCTTAACTTTTGCATCGCTTCTGTTTCTGTATGACCTGTGCTCTAATTTTATTGAAGGCATCCGCAAACACGCCGTTTGTGTAAAATTTATCAGGAACATGAATAAAAACGAACAATTTTCAACTCCTTACCTTCAAGAGGGAGCTATTCCCTTGGGGCGAAGTTTGAACCTGGATATATGTAATATTTTTTGTAAAACTAGGATTCTTTAAATTTTCACTCACCGACTTACACACCGACACTTAAGTCTGTGAGTGAAAATTTAAAGAATCCTAGTCTTATATAAAATATTACATATACCTAACACATTACT
The DNA here is from genome assembly GCA_024516035.1 of Bactericera cockerelli. Lineage (NCBI taxonomy): Eukaryota > Metazoa > Arthropoda > Insecta > Hemiptera > Triozidae > Bactericera > Bactericera cockerelli. The sequence goes on from CM044957.1 coordinate 45,026,131, forward strand.
TTGGATTTCTAATATGAACCTAATAACAAATAATTTGAATCTAGAGTTGGGAGTGGTTCTTACTTTGTTTTTGCTCTTTTCGTTGAAATCTATGACGCCATTGTCGGTGTTTCGACTGATTTTTCGTGAATTTGGCGGTTCTTGCTAAACGGATAGTAATATCGAAAACTTAATGAGAGTTATCCCCTTGATCATAAAACGACCGTTAAAAAAATAGAAAGTTTGAAAGTTTCTTTGTTACAGGTAATAATGCTGTATTGAAAAATTGTTGAGTTTGAATCGCGATCAACTTCAAGTTTTAGAGCTAAATCTGTTTTCCATTAAAAGTCGAAAAATGCAATATTTTAGGGGTGTACGTCAAACTATCGTGTAAATAAAAGCAAGCATTGTTCTATGAATTACTTTTTTTTAAAATTATTTATTTATCGTATGGCTTCATTACACATCTCAAAGTGAGAAGACTTATGTAATAAACTTGATCAGGAAATCTGATGGCAGTGATTGTCTGATCGCCAAAATTGTCAATACTTTAGCCGCATGTCAATGCGTTGCCCAGGGTGAACCACGAGGAGGCGTACCAACATTTCACCTTTTTTTAATAAGTCATCGAGATAAGTTTCAAGTTATAGGACAAAACCTGGCCTAAAATTAGACATTTCCTCAAAGAAATGTACATAACCTCGTGAACGGTTACAAGTTTAGTCTTTTGAATGTTCTTTTGCTATCTCTTTTGTAAAGCTAATTTTTATGAGATACAGAAAGATTTTTGGAATTCTTTTTTTATTTAAAGCTATTTTTTATTTTTGCTAACATATCGGTTGAACTACATAGCTTTGCAAGAAGTACATCTACTCTAACTAATTTTTCTATCATAATCTTTCTCACTTTCCGTGTCCGAAACATCAACTAGAAAGTTATCAAATGCTATCATAATCTTACCTTACATTTACCTAAAACCACCTTAGTAGATGTTATATACATATACAGACCTCTGCACGATCTCATCAGGTCTACCCTACCTGGCTATTGTATTTATTAATTTCCCTTTAAATATATTTTCTAGCTTTACTGATCTATTTTTATTATTGTTTAGTTATGTATATGTACTCTGAGAGCTATTTACTGCTGCCTTGTACACATAATTCTAAATCAAGGAAGTGGGTCAGCGAAATACATTTTCATTCTACATTATATATTTTATCTAAAATTTTAATTTTAAAACTATCATATTATTCATTTTTACGACATTGTAACACGATTTTTATATATTAAACGATGCATTCGTTAAAATGCATCTTGGAAAAACAGTGCGTCCTTGCCATTGAAAAGAATAAAATGTGATTTTTTTAGGTACATTTTAGGTACATACGGTATGTAACATACCCTACCTTTTGTGTTTTAAATGTTCTTGAACCCAATGTATATTACTTCGCATCAAAAAACTTGTGAACTTGATTACCCCTCTCTCTTTCTCTCCAAGTTGTTCCCTGTCGACTGCCCCACCCACCCCCTACTTTTACAAAGTGGCGTTACATTGTGTTTTAATAAGTGTGTTTTTGTTTTTTCTCTTGTTCATATTTGTTGCAGCCAATATGACGGTGCATGTTCCCAAACGTGCTGACTAAGTCGAAACAGTAATAAAAAAAAACCCTAACAACTATACAAAACCGTATGTGTCTCCTATCTCTATGTCTTCCTAGGTAATTAATAATTATTATTTGCCTTTTTTTGGTACAATAACTACATTACAATAACTATATCATAAGTTTTTTTTAACAATCAATTTCTGCATGATGAGAAAATTAACCCTCCAGATTTTCATGATTATGAATTACCTAAAACAACTTCTATTTTTTCATGTCTGGGCAATAAGTAGTTAAGAACATGGTTTTTTGATTTATTAAACATGGCCGTCGGACTTTCTGACGCTATACTGTGTAATCCATAACTTTTCACTTAATTGCTTATATCTTATGAATGGTTATGTTCTAAATCTCATGAATAACTTGTATCAGTTCCACTGAGTGTGTCATAATACTCATAATGTACGGTTGTCGTATTGTTCAATTTCTCATACCTATAAATGTAAATATTCCATTTCCATGTACTTTTTTTCTTTTAAAATTAAATAATTTTTGTGTAGTCTTTATGATTATACAGGGTGAAATAGACAGACTTGCCACTATGAAATTAAAAAAAAAAAAATAGTTGTCTGTAACAACTACATATCTTGAAAAATTATTCTATACCAACAAGTTCAGTTAATGTTGAAATACACATATAATATAAATTATAGGATAAGGAAAGTAAAAATACAAGCTTGTTTTAATTAAAGTCACCTATATTTTCAAAGAGAGATGAGAAAATTGCAAAATATGTAATCGACCTAAAATACTGATATCCCCCAAAACACTTGGTGTGAAGAAAAAAAAAACACCAAAAAAAATTCCAATTCCTATTGTACATTTAAGTTCCTAAAATAATTTTAGGTTGATACATAAATTTAGGAACAATATGTAAAAAAAATCTGTAGTTAAAAATGGGAAATTAACTTGACTTATAGATATGATTGAGACATGATGATGTATTTTGTGCAAATTTTAAAGGAAATTTTGTCTAACATTATTGAACTTATCACCAAAATTTTATCAAAATTCTATCTGCGGCCCTTAACACGAATTCCTTGTCGGTACTCGCAGCCCTATGTACTTGTACGGTTTTTTTTTTTTCGTCGCAATAGCTAATGCAGTTTTAAAGTAACGAAGTTGTCACGTGCATTGAAAGGAAGCTTTTTTTATAGTTTTTTTCTTCCTTTTTTCTGAGAGTGACCCAACCTCATTTTGCCTTGGGAGTTTGGAACAGCCTGTACAAAATAGCTTTGGTTTAATTTCCATGAGATTTAACGGCAGTAAAACACTCCATATATTAATAAAAAGTTCTCTGATCCAATTTCCTCTTCTTTCAGATCGTAGCAAGAGTTCAAATCGAAGCATTTTCAACTTGTCTCGGCACAGCAGCGGAGATGAGAAAGCACCTTATCGCTCCAGACTGAGGCCTCCCATAACTATCAAGAATTCTCTGTCCAAGCAGCTCATGAAGGAAAGACTAGATGAACTCGATGGCATTGATAAATTGAACGAAACTAAAATGCATCCTCAATCTTGCAATGGCAATGACAATTCTAGTGACTATCCGGTTGCAAGTATGTCTAGGTTCAATAACTCCACGCCTTATGTGTATAAAATGAGAACTCGACAAAGAACCAACTCTATTGAAGCTGACGTGGAAAATTTCAAGCCTGGTATGTATCATATGAGAACTAGGAACCGGTCCAATAGTTCCGAGCTTCTCAACGATACACCTGAGCCGTCTTTACTCAAAAGTAAACGCCCCATCAGTATTCACGAGTCCATGGATTGTAATAGTCCGGTGGCAAAAAGAATTTATCAGAGGTCCTTGAGTTGTGATCGCAATAAGGTCAATGCCATACTAAGAGATTCTGCGAAAATTTTGAAAACCAATTATGACGAACCCTTTTCTCCCGCCGTACAGTCGTTTAGAAGAACCAGTTCCTTACGTCAACCAGATAATTCAAGAATCAAAGACTACAGAAGAAGTTTAAGTACAAATACAACAGGATACGGCGAACACTCGGTGCTTGAAAGATATTATCCAGGTGCAAGTTCCCCTCTCTCTCCATCAGAAAGGATGTTCAGTCCAACACGTAGAATATCGGCACTGTCGAGTGCAAGTATGTATGAGCCGTCGCAACATAGAGACGCCTCTGGTGGCAAAGAATATTCTAATCGAATCAAAAGTACGATCAAGTCACTCAGGGAATCAAGTGTAGGCCCCGAGTCATCCATTGACAGTGAGTCCAATCTCATCAAGCGAGCATTATCCTCCGAGTCTAAGAAATCCATTGTTGAATCATCTTCAAGTCTTTATAGAGCAAACTCGTTGAAACAAAATTCTACCAGTAGTAAGAATGCTTACAAAGATCTTATCAGTAGAATTGTCAACTCACAAGATAGCAGTGTTAAAAAGAGTATCTCAAATGACAAGAAAAATTTGCGTTTAATAAATGACCCTGTTCAGGGAACCAGCAAATCTGTAGATGACAGGAATTCTACAGAGAAAACTTCTCCCAGTACTTCTGATACTACTCAGAAGTACGACAAAGAAGAAAAGTTACAAAAGAATGGATCCGTCGAAGACAGACCTATCTCTCGTATCAGTAGATTTCTCAGATCTAGTCCTAACGAGAAGTCTGCGGACGTGAGTAACAAATTGACCTCTCGACTCAATTCTAACTCGGAACCAATTCTATTACGTAATAGACGCTACAGTATTCCTAGACCAAAGGACATACATAATGCAACCAATAAGCAAGCGATAGATACTGATGAAAACATTTACAAATATAACGATAGAAATACTACTGTTGCAGCGAAGAGAGTTCCAGAAAGTAATGGAAACCTTAGCGAACACGAAGTGGACAATGAAGACGTAGCAACAACAGGTAGCAAAGACAGAACGTCTGAAACAAAAGACGTTGATAATTCTCAAGTTGATAGAGTGAAGCACAACTCGGAAAAATCACACGAGACTTCTAAAACTATCTCCAAGCTGAAGCGACTCGATCTCTCTCAAATCCCTCCCCGTGAGTCTAGAAAGTACGAACGTAGCTCCTCCGTGTCCAAGAGTCTGGACAAGTGTGAGAGTGGCGCCGGGCGGTCTGTCCGGTCCCCCACCGAGGAGAGCGATGGTGTGTCCGTGGGTTCGGACTGCCCCTCCCCCTCCTCCGCCAATGAAGAAACCATCAGCGAGAGAGTCCGACGCAAAAGTTACTTCTCCCGATTCAACCCGCTGAAAAACTCTTCGAGAGAGAAAGTCAGCCCTCCTTCGAGACTGTCGTATGTCAGGTCCTCGTCGGCAGATAATCCTAATCCCTCTCAGTATGGATGAACGGGGCAATGTCCATCGTGTTGAAACCCTTGCCAGTACTAGTATTGAATGCAAACTATTGCTCATGTAGTGTACTCCTGAAGTGTATCTTGTTTCAACAAAATCTGGGCCGCAAACATAATCAAGTTTAGCTAGCCCATAATATGCTCTTTTTTTAGGCTTTAATGGCAGGATTCTCAAATTTCTTGAGCTCTTCCACCCAACCATGAATCTTCTTGATTAAATAACGAGAGAGCACATTTCTCTTGATCATATGACCGGGATTATGAAAGCATCAGCATTTGTAGTGCACCAAAGTAAAAGATCTCCCCTTTGAGAACTAAACAGGAATCCCTTGGTCAAGTTTGTCAATCAACTTGAGTTCGATTACTAGTACACCAGGAACTAGTCAAAAATCCTGTTTACCTATTTACAGAAATTACTGCCTGTAAACAGTGTTGGAAAAAATTGTTTTTTTTTTTATTGCTTGAAGCAAAAAAATTGAAAAATATAAGTAGAGCTTTATTTAGACAGTTTGCGCCAGACATGTATAGTTCATCCCATATTGCAAACATTTTTTCTAATTTTATATTTATGAAAGGTTGATTTAGAGACGCCACCATCTCATATTTTACCTGTGGTGGTAATGGCCTTCTCAATAATTTTTCTATTTTATTTAATAACGAAATTTTATCAATTAATGCACTTATGGTTGGTTGTTGGTTAAATCAGACGTTTACAATTTCAAAACATTTTTGCCCCAAGCGCCCAAAGTAAAAGTGCAATCAATATACCTATCAAATGGGTTATCAAATTTTAAATGTAAATAAGCAGAATAAAAAAAAATATTTATATTTTGAACAAAAATTATCAATTAAACTGTTCTTAGCGACTGTGAGCCACAAAAGAGCCTGAAATATACACTTGTCTGAACCATTTTACAAGCTGTACTGACTCTAATAATTTTGAGATTTTGGAAAATACTTGTATTATTTTCGAATTACTAGGAGTAATTCGAAAGCGCAAAGATACTGTATTTTACGATTACATTCGAACCTGGTTATAAGAGAATTCAAACGTCTGGATTTTTTTTTATATCCTGGTTTCTCTTATAAAGAGGTATATTTGACCTGGAAATTTTTTCTCTTATATTCAGGTTCGATTGTATAATACATATGCCTTGTTGTAGTAGACATTCGTAAAGATAAAGTAAACAGGTTGAACAAGCATGCTGGTAAATGCCCAAGACAATCATTTTCATAAATCTTGTACCCATCTCAATCAAGGAAATGTAGAGAAGTTTTAATCTTTCAAAAAGTAAATTAATTTTTATAATTATTCTATTAAAAAATCTGTTATTATTACAATTATTAATTCATCTCTGTTTTTTTTTACTCTCATAAGCCCAGTAATGGAGAAAGAATAATAGATTGTCTTATAATAATAATAATCTTAAGTGAATGTTAACCACCAGACGAGGTTAATGCTCAAAACATTTTCTACCACCTAACCCTCAGAGTCTTATTATTATGTGGTCACAAACTCATATTAATGAGGAAATATTCATGCACTGGGTGGGATTCGAACTAACGGATCCCTGCGCTACCTGGATTACCAGACTAGCGCTTTAACCACTTGACTAATAGTGCATACATTTAACATGTCTTGTTTCATTTAACACGTTTGAAATTTTGAACCTCAATGAGATTGTTTCAACTCAATCCGACTTGTGGTTCTCGAGTTATAGCATAAGAAAACTTAAACACACACAAACAAATCTTTTTAAAATAAAAGATATCCATATACAGATTATACAGTATGTATATCGTAGTATTCTAAGGGCGGAATTAATAGACGTTTTTTGTTATATGTACCTCTGTGGCGCTAAGTCAGTAAGTCACGGATTGCGTAAGATAGGGAATACGGACGCTTAGCAGTGACTTGAGTTATAGAATTTGTCAATTAATTTCGCCCTAGGATTCCCTTCAATTTCTAGGACTTGCTTGACCTGTGACCACTCTTATTTTGACCCTCTTACCCAGCGGCTCAAGTCTTGAATCTGTCTGATTTACTGCGGATTCCAATGGGCTCAATGGTATTGTCGTACTATTTATACTCTCCGGGAGTGTCGCCGTAGAACTATTGTTTGATATTGAAACATTACCACCAATAATTTGAACCGTATCGATGTTTATATTTGTTCCGTTCATGTTTATATTTGTTCCGTCTGTTATAATTTCAGTCACATTTGTTGCGTTAAAAAGAACACTTGTGTTGTTCATCAAGGTATTCTCAAACATACCATTCTCAAATTCACCGGTCATGTTACTTGGTGTTGCAATCGTGCTGGTCTCATTCATACTTTCCTGTGTGAAATTTGTCTGGCTACCATCCACAGGAGTACCATATTCCTCGTCTGGATATGCTACGCTGGGTTTGAAATTCACCGAATTCGGATAAGGACCTGATGTGTCCGGATCCCATATAGGGAAATAGGAATCCGCTATGTCCGTGCTGCCTTGAAAATCAGGATACTTTGAATCGAAAGTTGACAATGCCTTTGACGGAGATCGTGGACTAGAGTGTTGATATTTGGCATACCTGTTTGACGCCGACGGGTTATGCTTGCCTTTGTGATGGATACCGTTTCCTCTGTTATAGTTAAGCCCAGTGTCCCACTGTGTTTTACTAATAGTATTCGTATCAATGTCGTACCACTGTTGACTGACTTTACTGTCAATATTCCTGACGGTATAGCCCGCGTTTGTCTTAGTTTCTCGTATATCCTGATTGAAGCTTCGGGATTGACAAGTTTTCAGTGAATCTTGATTTCCAATGAGAAAGCTTTCCTGCTGTTGCTTTGATTTTTGACACGTGAACACTCCCTGCCTTGATAGCATTGACACGTTTCGAATCACTAGTGTAGATGTCATTTCGTTAGCAGAACCTGAAAAAAATGTCATTGAACAATATGAGATGTTGAGTTTTAGCACTCTCAAAATCACCTAATTTTTTCTTTCAACCGTTAAATTTCATTTAAATTATTCATTCAGAGAGTGCGTTTCCAGCGTGGATGGCGCGTTGAATGCACCGTTTCTTGTAGGATCACCGAAGTTAAGCAACATCCAGAAAGGTGAAGACTTCGTAATGCTGGGTAGTCGGTTTGTGAGTTTCCTGCGAATGGAGGGTAACACCCCCGTCGTGATCTGACCATGCAGTTGAAAGTGACGTTAAACCGAAATTAAAAAAAGAGCGTTAACTGAACGACATTTTTTGACGGTTGAAAGCAAGATTTGGGGATTTTCAGAGTGAGCGTGCTTTTTGGAATAAAGAATGCACTGGAAAAAAATAGATTTCGTACCAGACCGACAGTACTCATGTGGATTGGTTTAGAAACAGATGCCGCACCCCGAGATCCTGCTAGACACACATATCTAGCTACAAATCCTGCTAGACACACATATCTAGCTACAAATCCTGCTAGACACACATATCTAGCTACAAATCCTGCTAGACACATATCCACTATTATCCAGCTACATTAAATCACAATTGCTACAGAGGTATAGCTAACAAGATGTAGCATGTCATATGAACCTCCCCTATGGCGCCGAGTAAGGATACCAAAGAGGAGAAATTTGCTATGGCTCTCGGTTTACAGAGAAAAATACATTCTCAAACCTCTGCAAATTTCCCTCTTTGGTATCCTTACTCGGCGCCAAAGGGGAGGTTCATATAACATGCATCTCGTTACATTTTTTTGTTAGTATGTAGCTATGGATCAGACTACTTTTTTTTTTTTTTTAGTTCAGCTGAACTGCGTTAATTACAAGTACAGTACAGGGACAATACCTATACAAGACTTCTTTACTATCTAGCCTTAAGTTACCTTCCACTTCCAGATCGTATAAATCAGGAAAGTAATTGTAGGTGCCCTCCGCCAGGGTGGTAGGTTCTAGCTGTTGATCTCTGGTCCATCTGTCATTCTCACACGGCTGTTTCCGCCACACAATAGGCTGTGAAAACAAATACATAATACCATGAAAATAAATTCAAAATAGGTACCATGAAAATAAATACATAATACCATGAAAATAAATACATAATACCATAAAAATAAATACAAAATACCATGAAAATAAATACAAAACACCATGAAAATAAATACCTAATACCATAAAAATAGATACATAATACCATGAAAACAAATACATAATACCATGAAAATAAATACATAATACCATGAAAATAAATACACCTCTATAATATACATATATAAAACTCAAATCTGTGCGTGTCTGACTGACTGACCATGTCCTCTTAGGGGTTGTTTGTTTACCATACCACAGCCCAAACGGTAACATAGGTATATTGAAATTTTCATGAGAGTTTGACCCCCCCTAAACCACCGTCAAACTACCTAAAAAAAATATCAAAATTAAAATATCTATTACCGTTTTCAAGTAGGACACCAGCCATGGGAAAAAGCCTTAACGGCAACAAAGTGTAGAACAACAAAGGGTTCTAGCTAGTACTATCTTATTATGTCTTGCTTATGTCTGTTCCAGCTGGGGGATATAAAACAGGGAGAAGACCAGTTTCTCGCTAGAGGACTATAAACAGAAAACTGACTAGCCAACCCTTGCAAGTGAGGCTAGCTTTCAGTTTCCTAAGGGTTTAATGAAAATATGTAGACATATGTATTTCAGGACTTTGAAATAAAGTTGGCTCGATACCATCATGCCCCCCTCCAGCTGTAGCCAAGCTACAACAACAAAATATCTTGTGCTTCTAGCCAGCCTCCGTGGTGTAACGGTTGTGATTACTGTCGGGGTGCAGAGACCCTGAGTTCGATCCCGGGTTGGGCAGAATTTTCTGAAGAAAATTTCTGTTCCTTCCGAACACGTGGCCTTTCCGGCCCTACCCAAACTGGGTTAGGTTAGTGTGAGTAGCTGGTATGAATCACGTCCAATGAATAATAATTATAATATCGCCTTATTTATACTGCCCGATTAGGACTATTAAGTCCCATTATTCGAGCAGTAGGCCCAAGATGTACTATTATGTGGTAAAAATCCCAAATGGGAGGATAACTTGTCTTGTCCCGGCTGGGTTTCGAAACCGCGACCTCTGGAATCTCTGGATTCACAGAGTGCCGCCTTTAGAATAAGAATAGGATTGAGCATTGTGAGAGCAGATAGTATGGAGACTGGAGAGGTACAAGAAGAAGATACAAGAGTGGAGAGATGTTACTAAGATTTGAATAAAATAAAATATGTATCATCATCATAGGGTGGTGTCATCGTGGACGATGGTAGCCAGACAGTGGAGGAATGACTCAGCACTTCTACCACTGTCTTTACAAGGAGGCTAATAATTGACAACGGCCCCAGAACCAAGCAAAATATGTATGTGATTAAAAAAAATACATTACTCCCTTACTCACCATGTTAGTTTGCCGTGTAGTGCACATCAGCTTTATGTCATCCGTCAGCAAAGTAAGAGTGATTTCTTTTTCTCGCGTTAGTGTTTGAGCTTTTGATGGTGGGCCATAAGAGTAGCTTGCTAGATTCGGATAGTTTAATCTGTAAGAACAAATGACAGTAAAAGTATTACTCAATACTTTAGAGCTCTCCGACTGTATTACTATGATTTGATCATCTAAAAGGAATCAGCGCGAACGACCTGTATAATGACAAGGTTAAAGCGCTTACAATAAAAAGTATTATTTTCGGGGATGGAGTTACGAAGTAGAAGTCTTATCACTCAAATAATATTTTAACAGATCATTAGGGCTGACTAAACAACTGGTCCTAAAAGTATCTTATGGCCGGGTCGAAACCCCACTGCTGGGTCCCAGCTCATGTAGATTTAGCGTCACGTGATCTATTTGGATCTCTGTGATTGGTGGAAATCGATCACGTGAAGCTAAAACTACATGAGCTGGACCCAGCAGTTGAGTCTCCACCCGGCCATGAATTTGTTTTGTTTATTTGATTTAGGTTAATGTCACTTTCAGCTACTCAAATTAACCTCATTCACCCTGAGTGGGGCCGGGAATAGCCAGCAGAACGTGGACCATGGATGGATTCGAAACCAGAACGGTCAATAATCCATGTCCTCACCACACTGGACGTTGCGTAACTTCAGTGATCGGATCCCACTCAATGCTTGGACTTTTTCCTCATTTATTTGAGTTTGTGACCACATAATAATAAGACTCTGAGGGTTTTGTGGTAGAAAAGACTTTGAACATTAACCTCGCCTGGTTGTTACCTTCCACTATTATTATGCCCAGGGTATCTCTTTTTGAGGGTGTGAAGCACGCCCCAGTGGGTGTTACGCTAGGAGCGGATCTAAGATCAAGTCTCCTGGTGTTACTGTGTTTTTGTCACCGTGGCCGAGTGAGTTAGCGCGCTAGGCATTGCACGCACGGTGACCTGAGTTCGATCCCCAGCGGGACAGGATTTTTTCTGCTCTGTACTTGGGTGTTCGGGGTCCACTCATACCTCGTGAGAAAAAACGAGTAGCATTAATGTTAGCAGCGACCAGTGGCGGAATTATAGGCAAAAATAAGATATGGATATTAAATAAACGGAAAAGTCTGCGCTACTCACTGAAATTGTGACATAACAACACAAAGAAACACATTATTATTATTACTCTTTTTTTGTCACAAATATTATTATTACTTACCCCGTCCATTGTCCGTTCTCTGCATAAGTTATCATTGTGGATGTTGAAAAGACACTCATTAGGATTAATATCAACTTTCCCATGGTACACGTTGCACAAATTCGACTTTTCTAAATTATATTAGTAGAGCACTGGAAGAATGTCACAACAGATCTATCCAAGGTCGCAGTGACAAAGGCTCTTGTACAATTTCGACGAAATACCGAACTCAATAGTTTGACCGATAAGCCAGTGGACTTGTAACCCTGGAGGTCGGTGGTTCAAGTTCCGGATTCAGCGTAGATTTAGTAAAGCGAGTTTGAGTAGTTGTGATATCACGAAAGTGATTTTTTTAACTCAAATTTGACAACTTTTTTTTAATGTGAATTTATTCGAGGATACTTCAGCGCTGTTACTACTGTCACTAGTACCACTGATGAAATCTTAAAGTGTATACCCGTATGCTTAATCTGCATACCTGCCCTCATATGTTTCATTGTCACTTTCGCTTACGAAAAATACATATCGACGTCTACCTATTTCGCAGTTACATAATTTGGTGAGATAAATTTAATATTGACCAGGGTCTAGCCTTCCACATTGACTATTATTCCGGGCACCCAAATTTTCCACTTTTGTGTGCCCGTTCAGGGTCTGGAGCAAGATAGTGCAAAAATGAGGTCTACGACTTGCCGATACAGATTTTTTTGTAGAATCAGGAATGTAGGAAAAACAGTATTCTAGCATACAAAACAATTTTTAACACGTTTGTTACCAAGCCAATTTTTTCAAGTTTTACGTAGGGACCAGGCGGTAAAGTTGCTGTTGCCCCAGGTTTTTTTTTGCATATTTGGCATCGTATTTGTACAAGAATCGATCCTATATCTGTTCTAATACTAACAACCTACCTCCAAAAGGCCATATTATATGAATGTCCGGTCCCTCGTTAAAATTTTGATAACAACCACATGACGTTTTCGGTCCTAAAGAAAAACACAAAAACATCCACATATGGCCGTTCGGTAACGAACGTGTTAAGAAAATCGGTTTAGCAGTTTTCTGATGAGTGTTTCACAGTCATTTTTATTTCGTAGCCATGAAACAGGAGCTACTGCAGACGTTTCTGTTCTGTGTTGTGGCTTGCCCATCCCGTAGTATGACTCCCCTCTGATGGGCGAGAAGTGACACGGTACTTCCTATCTAGCTTGTTTTTTTTTAATTTGGGTTTAACGTTCCTTTCAACTGCATGGTCACATCACAACGGGTGTTTCACCCTCCATTCGCTGGAAACTCACAAACCTGCTACTCAAATTAACCTCACCCAGTCTGAGTGGGTCCGGGAATAGCCAGCATCACGAAGGTCCGAATTTGAATGTCACCCGTTCAAGTCCTAGCCACGTTGGACGTTGCTTAACTTCAGTAACTGAACGTGAATTTATTGTTGTATTCAACGTTCCATCGACGCTGGCACAGCTTGTTTAATTATAACATCGTATAGGTATAGAATTTTTGAAAATATAATGGAAATTGATCAAACGAAAAAGAATAGGTTAATTATTAACAGATATAATATAAAAAAAAATCGAGACTGTTTTATTGTATAACATTTCATATACGTAATTCAGCCATATTTGTAAAACAAATTTCGCCCCAATTCCTCGTCTTATGGGAAATTTCTCATAATTTGATAATAATACTTTTAAAATTTGATAATAATATAAGAAAATGTATGTAAAAATAAATGACTCTATATTTCTTTAAAAAAGAAAATATAACATTATATTATAAACTTCCATATCTTTTACCAGGCATTTACAAGATATTAGCAACTTCATTCGTTTTCGATTTTCGAGATACAAGTTTGACAACAGAATATGTTTCATCTCTCTACATCTTAAACTTCCAAACACCTTTAGTAGACACAATCAATCTTACTTTACAAATGTATATAATATATTGTATGATTAAAATTAGATTTAAAAATAAATAAATAAATTAGTAACAAATATAAAATTTAAAATACAAAGTACCTGCATTAATTTTCATGTGTATATCAATAACCTCATAGAGTTTATAAATTAAGGGCGAAACTAATAGACAACATCGATAATTCAAGTCGTTGCTAAGCGTCGGTTTTCCAAATCTTACACAGTACGCAATCCGTGACTTAGCGCCACAGATATATTAAAAAAACGTCTATTAATTTCGCCCTAAATGTAAAATAAATAAGGAAAGTAAAAAAAAAGGTGGAACACACAAACATATAATGACATTCTCATCGAGGTAACACATTAATTTCAACACACATCCTACCATACATGAGAAATCCAAAAGGAAACCTCATTCAGCTGGTATTACCAGATTTAAAAATGTACTGTACATCACAGAAAGCATATCTAGTGGCATGCATCGCACACTAGCAGTCCTTCTGGGTTTTAGAAATATATCACATATCAGCTTTATCTTCTGATTTCTAGTTTGCCAGTTTGAGTTGACTAATCTTCTATTTCATTGATGCTCAGACCCACTTGGCATTGAGTGAATTTCACAGCTTGGCCAGAAAAAACCTTTTCACTCCCAGCGTTACAAAGCCGTATCCTGAAATAAGAGAACAGGAAAATTTCAGTTATTTGTTTTCTTATATTGAGCTGTTTCCTTAGGGCAAAATTAATAGACAAATTCTATATCACAAGTCATTGCTAAGTGTTGGTTTTCCCTATCTTACACAGTACGTAATCCGTGACTTAGCACCACAGAGGTATTACAAAAACGTTTATTAATTCTAATTCTACCCTTAGGACGGAATTAATAGACGTTTTTGTAATACCTCTTTGGCGCTAAGTCACGAATTGCGTACTATGTAAGATAGGGAAAACCAAACTATGTAAGATAGGGAAACTGTGACTTGTGATATAGAATTTGTCTATTAATTTCGAACTTAGATTGCAAAATTTCCATTGGTATAGAAAAAATAATCCAAGTTATTCCTTTTAAATCACTTGATTTTGACTCAATGGTAAATAGGTCTTTCGATTGTGCTCCTCTGGCTCCAATCTCCAGATGATAATATATGACTTCCGAGAAATTTCTAATAATGTATTCTAATAACAACATTGTACTGTAGTAATAATAATATTGTAATAATAATCGGAAGTATTGTGTTCGTCTTTGTATATAAAAAAAATATTTTTTTGCTCCGATGTCAATTATTTTCTTACATTTTCAAGCTTATCTCGTAGTTTGAGAGAAGGTAGAGTAGTTTGGGAAAAGATAGAGTAGTTTGGGAAAAGGTAGAGTAGTTTGGGAAAAGATAGAGTAGTTTGGGAAAAGGTAGAGTACTCACGTTTGCTTCTCATCCAGGCTCTCCACCAGTACAGAAACTACATGGAGCCGATCAGGAGAAGGTAGAGTAGTTTGGGAAAAGGTAGAGTAGTTTGAGAGAAAAGTAGAGTAGTTTGGGAAAAGGTAGAGTACTCACGTTTGCTTCTCCTCCAGGCTCTCCACCAGTACAGAAGCTACATGCAACAGAGCAGGAAAAGGTAGAGTAGTTTGGGAAAAGGTAGAGTAGTTTGAGAGAAAAGTAGAGTAGTTTGGGAAAAGGTAGAGTACTCACGTTTGCTTCTCCTCCAGGCTCTCCACCAGAACAGAGGCTACATGGAGCAGAGCAGGAAAAGGTAGAGTAGTTTGGGAAAAGATAGAGTAGTTTTAGAGAAGGTAGAGTAGTTTGGGAAAAGGTAGAGTAGTTTGAGAGAAAAGTAGAGTAGTTTGGGAAAAGGTAGAGTACTCACGTTTGCTTCTCCTCCAGGCTCTCCACCAGTACAGAAGCCACATGCAGCAGAGCAGGCTCGAATCTCCAGGTGAGAATGTTCATGCTCATCTCATGCTCCCACCTGAAGAGAACATCTGTGATGCGCCCCACCCCTGCCCCTCCCGCCACCTGCCTGTGTTCCGACCCTGGCTTGTAGAACTGCTCCCTGGGAAGAGATATAGGGTTAATATCAGGGATATTAGGGTTAATATCGGGGATATTAGGGTTAATATCAGGGATATTGAGGGTTAATATCAAAGATATTAGGGTTAATATCAGGGGTATTGAGGGTTAATATCAAACTTTAACTTAAAAAAGCCCCGCCCATAATCTAACCCGGGCTTGTGAAACTGCTCCCTGGGAAAAGTATTAGGGTTAATATCAAACTCTACCTTTAAAAAAAAATCTGTCTTTATTCGCGAACTATAAACAGAGAACGGACTAGCCAAAACCCTTACAGGATTGCTTGCAGTTTCCCAAGAAAAAGCCCAAGTTCTCACGATGGTGGAGCGCACATAGAAATGTGTGGTTCAGGCCGGGCGAGCCAACTTTCCAACCTAAGGTTACAACAACTACTTAATTTTAATATCAATTTTAGATTGTAACAAATTTTAATTTAAGATTAATGTTATTTATTTAGTATATTTTTATAGTTTAGGACCCACATAATATTGGATGGAAAAGGATAGTTTGTCCGTGTCCGTATGAAAGTATCCTCAAAAATTACACAAAGTCTTCGTGTGGAAAAAAAGGGATCTGGCAGACGTTCTCCCGCGAAACGACCGTTTCGCTTGATAAATAAAAATAAAAAACAATGCTTGAATCAACTCAGAGCTCCTCGTTTGCTTACTTGAACAAGGGGATGTTCTCTGTTTTCCCTTTATCGCCGTGAATTTCGATGGAAAATTTTCCCACCTCCCCTCCGTGTTCTCGACTGGCGGTTGAGTTGGAAATGAAAATTGTCACCCTGTACAAATGTCCTGAAAGCACAGAGCAAAAAAACCAGTAATTAATTTTTACAATACAAAAATATGTATTGTTTGGTACTGTTTAATAGGTGAATTAATGAGAAAGCATTGTGCTATACATCAACCCAAAAATTAAGAATCACCAACAAGTTCTCTCACCCTCTTTCAAATCAGAGCTAAACTTACATAGAAAGCTCCTAGATAGTCAGTATAAATTTGACAACCATTAGAGAAAGTACAGTTTATTCAGAGCTTTTTATTATAGAATTACCATCCAAGTGAAAAGTGAATTTTTCAACACACCACAATAATTATTCTGCATTTTAATTGACCGCTTTTATATTAAAGGGCAAAGGCCTCTGCTCCCCTCCTAAGCTCCTTTAAGTCTTCTAAAATTTCAGCAGTGTAGGGAAGGGTGATAGCGGTGAGTGATAAGAAGTGATAAAATCTGCAATCACGTAAGTAAAATCTTATCAGCCTTTTTATATAAATCATTTCTTTACCATTTGAACCAGCCCTATTAAATTTTTAGAATCTACAGTCCACTTCGCTCCATGTATACTAATCTTCATAAAAAAAGACTTTCTTTATTCGTGCAAAAGAAATCAAATTCCGGGGATTTATTTATAATAAATGAGATTGAGTGTCGGAAATTTTCCGATATCGTTTACAGATATTTTTAAAAACAAATATATATCCGTTCAGTAGAAGTCGAAAGACTTCCTAAATCTTTTTAAAAAAAGTTAACCTTTTAAACAGAGCCGCCAAAAAGCTGTTGAATTGAGTAATTAAGTTGTAATTTAGGGAATTGAAAAATAAAAAAAGGGTCACTGAGGTCGGTTCACTCATGGAATGGTTGAAAGCCGGTTGAAAATAAACTCACGACAGAAAGGATATTTGTCTCCTGTGATGAGGAAATATTTGACGGGCGTGATCTCATACACAGGCTTAAACACCGCCTTGCCCAAAGCTTGTAGCTGGAAGTTCCTATGTTTCACCGCATTGAATCCGAATTTTGCACAACTGAGGCCCTCATTCTGAAATAGAAAGCAAAATACGAACCTGGATATAATAGAACCCAGAGAGAGAAACAAATTATAATTTTCCTTTTTTACAACTGGAGCTGCGAGTCTTTGGTTGCCATTCAGCACAGCGCATTACCATCAAATCTTACAGACATTTTTCTTAAATAATACATTTCTTCTTCCTTTTTCAGAGCAAAAAGTCTATTATAAGGAGGTTTCTAATATAACCAGTGACCCTTTCCAAAAACACTTTCTACTCTCCGAATCTCTCTTTCAATTGTCACACAACGCACTCTGATTGGTTAATTTCAGAGTACGTTGTGTGACAGTTGAAAGGGAGATTTGGAGAGTAGAAAGTGTTTCTGGAACGGGCCACAGTTCTCTATTACACATGAAGAGGTGATGGAGGGACCTGAGATTTTCTCTATTATAAAGAGTTTTCTATTGCATCTGAGTCCATTATATCCAGGTTAGACTGTACGAGAATGACGATTTTCTATGAAAGCCTGGTTTTATTCTAGTTATGCAATATGCAAGATAAAAATATGCCGTTGATCAAGTTTTGTTTTATTAATGTCAATTTCTATGTAAATATTCTAAGTACTTTATTGTAAATAAAACTTGATCTAACATATTTAGGGCGGAATTAATAGACAACATCAATAACTTAAGTCGTTGGTAAGGGTCGATTTTCCCTATATTACACAGTACGCAATCCGTGACTTAGCGCCACAGAGGTATTACAAAAACGTCTATTAATTCCGCCCTTAATAATAATAATAAAATAGTTCACCTGAAAATTGGGTATAACTCTAAAATTACTGAGTCAATCTGAGTCATCCATCCATTTTTTTTTTTTTTTTTCAAACACTCACCTTCAAACAGTTAAAGCAATGCCCGGCGTGAAAGTTCTCCCAGCTGTCACATTCCACTCCTATGAAGGGACAGCGGGCGTTGATACTCTCGGTGAAGTATTCGTAGCTTCGGATATGATCGCAGCCCAAATACTTCCTCAGACCCTTGACGATAGAGCCCTTCTCCAGATGGATAAACTTGAACATACCCTGGTCGCAGCCCGGCTGATTCTCGCCTCCGTTTGGATAGAAATCTAAATGACCGATTGGCTCGCCCATCCCAAGTCCTTGAAAGAAAGAAAATAAATAGATTAAATGTTGTGGGTAAGTAAATAAATAAATAAATAAACCTTTATGTAAATAAATTACGTAAATTAAAAGGCTGTGTAAATAAATTTACGACAAATATAAAAAATAAATTCATGTAAATTAAAATGCTTTAAGGGCAAGGACTTCGATTGTTATAGACCTCTCTTTAAATAAAAATGCTTTAGGTAAATAAGTTTACGAAAAATATAAATAAATTTACGTAAATGAAAATGTTGTAGGTAGCAAATAAATAAGCTTATTTTTTACCATAAGCAAAAATACTCTGCCGTTTACAGACGCACTTCCCGTCATAAACATCTAAACAAGCAAAATTACTTAAACAACAAGGGTTGGGCGGAAGAGTTGGGCCACAGGCAATAACCCCGCTATTTAGTTAGGACATTCGTATGTTTTTCATTTTCATTTATTTATTTATTTTTCATAATATTTTATCATTTATTTATTTTTTCTTCATTTTATACTGTAAATATTTTGATTTGTCCTCCTAATAACGATTTAAATAATAATAATAAACAAACGACAAAATAGTACACTCACCTCCTTTCACGAAAGGTGCTGCATCCGTATGCACAATATCCACAAACGTAGCATCAGTGGGATCCAATCGGACAATAGGTTCTGTGCCACTAAAATATGGATCCGCCGGATCTAAGCCTGAAAATATTTATAAATTTATAGAAAAGAATAAAATTAATATACATACTATGGAGAAGAGATCAGACTCGGATCACCGCTAGGCCAAGTGACTACTTGGCCTTAAATTAATCACCTTAAATTAAGACCCTTATCTTAATTTAAAGTATTTTTTTTTGTTGGGATTACAGAATCTCAAAATATGGATGTACATAATCTACGTTTTAGTCGACACACAAACCTGAAGTAATATACTATACGGTTCCGGGTATGTTCGTGGTGATGGAGAGGAGGGATAGTGGGTATGGCGCACTGTTTTCAGCGCTGGAAACCCCGCACTTCGTCTTGAACTATAGAAGATTTTGCCTCCTCTCAAAAGAAAAAAAAAGTAGACACACAAAGAAAGGAAGAGTCGCGTTCCGGGTATGTTTGTGGTGATGGAGAGGAGGGTTTTAGCGGGTATGGCGTACTGTTTCCAGCGCTGGAAACCCCGCAATTCGTCTGGAACTGTAGAAGATTTTGCCTCCTCTCACAAGAAAAAAAAGTAGTCACACAAAGGAAGAGTTGGGGTTCGATGGAAGAGAAAGCCAGAGGCTTTAACCTCGCCCCTTGGTTCACTACATATTCTATTGTGTTTTTTTTTATCATGTCCTATTTTGTTGAATGTATGTAGTTGACCAATAAAGTGTTAAATAATAATAATAATAAAGGAAGGAAGAGTCCCAACATATTTGAACCCACCTGTGATGCGTCCCAGTCTCTGATTGAACTCTGTGCGCAACGTGTTGCCCACATAGCCGGACAGATGCGCCCCTAGACTGTGCCCTATGAGATGAACATACTCTGTCCGCACCCCGACCTCCCTGCTCAGAGTGTTGAGCAGCACTGCCAGCATGTAGCCCACCAGCCGGATGTTGGCGACGGCTTGTGTGTACGGAGGGCTTGACCCCGCCCCCCAGTTGTTCACGATCACGTTGGCGTCGTCCTTGATCAGCAACTGTCGGGTGAGCTCCTGGAGAAACCGAATTTGAAATTTTGTTGATCTCGGTTTGTGAGTTTCCATTCCAGTGAGTTTCTCTTAGAAGCCCTTCAAAGCTTAGGAGAAGTACCTTTGTATAAATGTTACTTTATAAAGAAAACGCCAGCCTCCGTGGCGTAACGGTTGTGACTACTGCCCGTAGTCCAGAGATCCTGAGTTCGATTTCCGGTTCGAGCAGACTTTTCGCACAGAAAATTCTGTTCCCTCCGAACATGTGAGGCTAGCAATTCCGGCCCTACCCAGGCTGGGTGAGGTTGATGTGGGTAGCTGGTACGATTCCCAGCGAATGGAGGGTAAAACCCCGGTCCTGTCTACTTCAAGTCAGGACGTTAAAAGGTATTTTACTCACTTCACACATTGAGTAAATTTAAGAAGGTTTTCCCCACAGCTCTCAAGAAAAAACTAGTTGAGGCCCTTGTTTTTCCAATATTTGATTATTGTGATGTTGTTTACTGTGGTGGAATTAGTTGCGAATTGCAAAGATCACTGCAAGTAGCACAGAATGCATGTGTGAGGTTCGTATCCAACCTAGCCAGATATGATCATGTCTCTCAATCTTATGATGATCTTGGCTGGTTGAAATTACAGAATCGCAGACAGCTGCATGTGCTACTATTCGTATATAAAGTACTGAATTTGCAGTGTCCAGAATACCTCATCGAATTCCTTGAATTCCTTTCTGGATCAAACCAGTACAGCACCAGACCCACCAAAATGCTTAAAATAGCATTACATAGAACCACTGCAGGTGAGATCTCTTTCCACACCACAGCAGCACGCCTGTGGAATTCTCTGCCTGTCAGTGCCAGAAACGCGCTATCTCTCGATAGTTTTAGGGCAGAGCAGCACCACTAAATTTTTCTTTTCTTTTTTCTTTTTATTTTTTATTCTTCTTTCTATCCTTTTTCTCTATAGTGGTTGAGTGGAAGAGCTCACATGTGAGAACCCTGCCACTTTAAAGAAAGCCATAAAAAAAAAAAAAAAAAAAAAAAACCAATCAATGGACATGAAAGGAGCCTAGACATTGGATTTGATCGTCCATATAATCCTCTCACCACAGTGATTTAGGTATCAATACCTATCTCACGGACACGGAATTATAATTATTATTATAAAGAAAATAAATAAACTATTATTAAAACAGTTATATCTATTAAAAAAATGGAGGTTTTATTAAACCCTTGTCTCGTATCATCTCAATGTACAGGATATTGTGCATATAGTATAGTTAGTATACTGTCTCGTTTGATCTAAATGTTCAGGAATATTTACAGGGTGATCATAAAGTCTGACCCCACCTATTATATCTCGAGGACAAATGATATCGACAGGTAGTAAAATTCGTGTTGCCTCATTTTCTGTTTAGATTGAATGATACACGCTCCAGCAAGCTTACAAAGAACATGCTGCAAACGTTTCATGTCATCTGGGACTGATCTCAGTAGGTCGATCGATAAGGCGACGGACTTGTAACCGGAGGTCGGTAGTTCGAGTCCCGAGATCAGCAAAGATTTAGTAAAGCGAGTTTGAGTAATTTTGATATCACATCATGATTAACACAAATAATACGATTACTTTTACTACCGATAATTTCTAATATGTATTTGAAATCGGAAGTATTATTTTACGATATATTACGATTATTTTACGTACGATAAATTATCACATGAGGTATTATTAAAAAAATTGGCAGCCTTCGGATTCCACCCTGACCTTGTAAGATTCATAGCATCATATCTAGAGCATCGCGAACACAGAGTGCTTTTTCAAAATCATATTTCTGACCCATATTATCCTACATCCTCTGTGATTCAGGGCTCAAAGTTAAGCAGTCTGTTTTTCGCGATAGTGATAGATGGTATCGGGGAAGTAATTAATTATGCCAGCTATGTATTGTATGCAGACGATTTCAAGATCTATCACAAAATTAATAATGAATACAATTGTATACAATTACAACAAGATCTTGACTCTGTTGAGGCATGGCTTGCCCAAAATCAATTAAAATTCCATCCTGACAAGTGCGAAATATTAACAATCTCGAGAAAAAAAGAAATAATACAGTTCAACTACAACATTGGAAACTCAACGTTAAATCGAGTTAGTAAAAAAAAAGATTTGGGAGTAATTTTTCAGCAAAACTTGAAATTTGAAAATCATATATCCGACATTATATCATCATCCACCAGAACACTTGGCCTCATAATAAGACACTCCCAATTTTTTACAGAGGAAGATACCATCACTACCCTCTACACCGCACTTGTCAGAAGCAAACTAGAATATGCCTCAGTCATATGGAATCCATCCACCCAATGTCTGAGAGATAAAATAGAAAAAGTACAAGCAAGATTCGTCAGATTTCTCTTCAAGAAACTGAACGGTTTTTACCCTGTGTACCCCGAGGCCATCTCTTACTTGGACCTGATGGAGCACCTAGATATAGGGACACTGACTGACCGAAGAAACTATCAGAGATTATTACACATTTATAATATTTTCAATTCAAATATACATAGAAGTCTCTGATATTTCTGAGGACATCAGCATCAGGGTCCCTGTAGTACAACTAAGAATAAGGGAAAACCCTAACTTTTTCTACATAAAAAATAGTTTGTGTGCTCCAGAAGGTTTAAGCTCACCTATAATATCAGCTATGTTGCTATTTAATCTACACTCATGTAAATTAGATTTAAGTTTGCATATAGAAAAATTTAAAGTTATTTGTAAAGATATATTAAACCTTCATATTATGTAATTACCTTAAACCTCAAATCTCAGTTCATGTAATTGCAACAATAATAGTTGCGTTTGAACATAATTAAAAAAAAAAAAAAAAAAAAAAAAAAAAATTCGTTTTTGTAAAAAAAAAAATATACCTTTATCCGGTAGTCACCGTGGCAGAGTGAGATGGCGCGCTAGGCATTGCACGCATGGTGACCTGGGTTCGATTCCTAGCGTAGCAGGAATTTTTCTGCTCTGTACTTGGATGTTCGGGGTCCACTCATACCGCGTGAGGAAAAATGAGTAGTTACTTGTTTCAGTAACGACCAGTTGCGGCATTACCAGAGCAAAAATAAATTAATGTAATATAATTCGAAAATTACAGGAGGGTCTTAGTAGGTAATGCTGCGCAACCCACAAAAATTGTGAAGAGGCTTTGTGCTTCACCACAAATATATATGTATACAACATAGAACCACTTCGTTACTTTTTAATTGCTGAACTTATATGTTTCTTTTACTATCTATAAAACAAGTCAACCAACTCATCTCTCTGGGACACACAGCCCACAACTGCCGCCGCATTTCCTCTTTGAATTGCCAGACTTATTTTTTGTGATAGATAAAAACTTGCTTTACCATCATCTGATTTATCCACTAGCCTTGACCCCAACATGTTCACCAAGCTTTTTGCTTCAGCTCCCAACGAACCCATACATACAACTATACCTTTATCCAGAAACGATCTCCGTCTTCTAAAAAGCCATGACTGATGATGAACGTGCGATGACTGGGTATGAGGAATGAGTTGTAGATTGTGTCCGGGTTGCTGTGCTCCAGACTTTGGCAGTCCACAGGGTTGTGTCTGGTGTAGAGGCAGAAGATGGGCTTCATAACGGAGGGGTCCTGAGGGAACTGACTGAGCGTGCGCGCGTCATTCGTCCAGGGATACTTGAGGGAGTAGCAACCGTACTCTCCGTAGCATTTGTTATCCAGAGCTGTAGCAGAGGTGACGGCCGAATTAAAAAAAAAAAAAAAAAAAAATGAGTGTTTCACAGTCTTTTTTATTTCGTAGCCATGAAACAGGAGCTACTGTAGACGCTTGTAGTCTGTGTTGTAGCCTGCCCATCCCGTAGTATGCCTCCCCTCTGATGAGAGACACAATACTTCCCATTTAGGTGCTGGGTCACCACGAGCGCACCCAAAGGTATCCCTTACAAACAATTGTAGCCAAATTAAGAATACAATTTTTTTCGGCACGGGGGATCGAACCCGGGACCTTCCGCCTGTCAAGCGAGTGCTTAATTAGAAGATAATACAAGTTAAATAGAATTGAAGAATTTGTTAGAGATAAAGAAAAAAAAAAGTAGACCAATTCCCTAAAAGTACACATAGTTCTTAGAGGGAAATTTATAAATATTGAAACATTGTAGATAAATAATAAAATTCATTATTATTATTAAGAGATTGCCTAAGGCAATAACCCCGCCCTTTAGTTAGTACATATATTATGTATATATTTTTTTTTTCTTTATTTTTTTTTCTTCTATTATATTGTATTTTAATTTGTAAATATTTGTATTGTATATAATATGTCCTATCAATAAAGTGTAAATAAATAAAATAAAAATATTATAATAGCTATGAATTTACAACAGGCTTCCATACTTTCAACTTGCGTCTTGTTGTAGACGTCTTCGCCGTTCTGGGGACTCTCCAGGTTGTGAATGTCAATGATCACATCATTGCGGGTGTGCGACAAAAAGAACATGGTTTGCAGGATCAGGTTGCTCGTCTGGTTGATCATTGTTCCTGAAGCAGAAGAAGCAGGACTTGTTTAGAACATCCTCATCCATTTGGGTTTGCCTTCCGGCTTAGTAATAATAATAATACTCTTTAGTGGAAGGTAACCACCAGGCGAGTGGTTAGAAAAGTTTTCTACCATATAAAACAAATTTGAAGAAAATCGGTTCAGCGGTTTTGGAGATACAAGTGATTTAGTAGATAATCTCAAAATCGCCACGTGTATACAATGTGAAACAATCACGAGGAAGTATTGTGTCCATAATTGGCAGTTTTTTTTATTTGGTTATTATAAATTTTTAAAATTATTTCGCAAACGATTTTGCCTTTTTACTTTCCTTATCCTATAATAAGGAAAGTATTGTATTCGTCGAAAATTTGACCTACCCAGTTTTTTCACATTTCTAGACGAATTATAGCCTCAGGATACCAAAAAAGTTGTTTTCAGCCATTGGTCCGTGCGTCTGTCTGTCTGTCTGTCTGTGTGTAAACAGGATATCTCGAGAACGGTAAGAGCTAGAGACTTGAAATTTGGTATGCTAATTATAATTATACACCAGACGAACCACGAAACTTTTGGTTGCAATCGGCCGCAGACTGCGGCCGCAGGACCGCAAATATTGGCCGCAAGTGCCGCTTCTTTGAATTGGTTAAAGATACAAAAAAATATTAGAGAACAATTCGCCTCTGACAATACAAAGAGGCGTAAACCACATTTTCGAAATTTTACAGGAGAGCCAAAATGAGTTTTCTTGTGCATAAATTTTCTGTTCACGGTAGGAACATTATCACTTCCCTGTACCCGTGAATGACCATACGAACTTTTTCTGTTGCCAAATTTGATTATTTAACTGTGAATATCGATTTACGCCCATTTGATTTGTCTGAAAAAGAGAAAATGAGGGATACGCCTGATTTTAATTTTTGTTGTATCTTTTCTTTGGATTATAATTGGGTTACGTCTATTTGTGAGAACAAAATATAGCACAAGTAGACTCAATCTAAGCAATAAAAACGATTTCAAAAATTTGTGGTTTACGCCTCTTTGTGTTGTCAGAGGCGAATTATGTCTTAGATTAAAAAAATAATAGGGGTCTCTTCTGATCATTTTTTTGATATCTTGAACTTTTTGGACCTCGGCCCCAATTTACCGGTATTTTGGGGGGGACCCGCTTTGATTAACTTTTTTATTATTTATCGTAGATGGGGGTTGTGACATATCAAATCCAATGATTTTGAGGTGCTGATTACGAATTTGATATTGATTTTTAGCTAAATGTTACCTTTGAGTCACCAGTGGCTTTTGGTCCTGTTCCAATTCCTTATAATTATGATAAGGAAAGTCGTGTGATGTTTACACCAGATTTTTAGATAAAGAAACATATTGTTAGTGCGCCTGTTTATTTAATTTTTCTCTATTATATTCTTCTTTTACTCCATGAAGTGCCTGTGTTCTTCGCAATATATTTAATCTTTTAGATAATTTGGACTCAGCTTCTTTTAACATTCATAATTTCATATACCTTAAAAATTTGATGTTGAAAATTTAGAAATTCGAGGGTTTATGGTACCAGTACATAAAACCAATAAAGCTCCAGCTCTATTTCTAAAAAAAGCCCCCATATGTGTTTACGGCGCTGAACGTGTTAATAAGTCTCATTAATCGAGTAGTAAGCCCAAGACGTATTATTATATTATGGTCAAAATACCAAATGAAAGGATACCTTGTCATGTCCCGGCTGGGTTTCGAACCCGATGCCTCTGGATTACCAGACCGACCGACGCCTTGACCTCTGAGCTACCGGAACTAGCACTTGACCAGTGCACAACTCAGACGGTAGTTTTGGCTTTTTTGTTTTTATCTGTTCGTATCGACTTTGTGAGAGTTCATGGTCAATTTTTTTGTGATAAACATTGATTACAACACTATCAATAGCCGTATTTTTCTTTCTAACCAAAGTGGATTCAACTGGAATAAAATTAACGAACTCGAAGAAAGTCATTTTTCTTTTGGAAGAGGAAAAATCTTCTTCCAGTTTGGTTAACCAAAATGGATTTATAAAATCATTTCTTCCATTTCTTTTATATGTTAAGTCCATTGTTTATCTTTAAAAGTACCGAAACGCATTTTTCTTTCACGGAGGCTAAACTGGAAATATTTGGAATACAATGGAAACATTTGGAAATACCGAACCTGGAAATTTTTTTATCTAAAAGAAAAATACACCTTATGAGTACATAATATCAATATAACATTATTATATGTATGTATGTATGTACGAATTTCTTTGTGGTGAAGCACAAGGCCTCTTCACAATTTTTGTGGGTAGCGCAGCATTACTAAGAGCCTCCTTTACATTTCGAATTATTCTATTACATTAATTTCTTTTTACTCTGGTAATGCCGCCACTGGTCGTTACTCATACAAGTAACTACTCATTTTTCCTCACGAGGTATGAGTGGACCCCGAACATCCAAGTACAGAGCAGAAAAAATCCTCCCCCGCTGGGAATCGAACCCAGGTCACCATGTGTGCAATGCCTAGCGCGCTAACTCGCTCTGCCACAGTGACTACACATAATATCAATATAATCCGGACTATTATGTTTTACAGTTATAGACTAGCGTCAGAAGCGTTGCTCTGTCGAAGAGAGACTATTGATAAATTGAAGGCCTTGCTGAAAAAACGAGCAATCTGCAATTTTTTTCGAAATCGGGTTTTCGATGGTTTCGGGGTCTCATTCATTGGTGAAGAGCCGATAGTTATGAGAGTACGAAAACGGACCATATGACAGATAGCTTGACAATGGTACAACGTCGTCGGGTTGAATAATTAGCTGAAAATAACAATTTTTAAAAATTCCAAATAGCTCGACGTTTTTTGAGCCTTCATTATTAAAACGGATGTGTTTTTTGGTCATAAAAATTTCATTACATAATAAGGGCTTTATGGGTCAGAAACACATCTTATCACTCTTAGTTCCATCTTTTCACAAAAAAACACTTCGTGGGGTAAAATATCTTAAAATAATAGCGATTATGAAGAGTCAATACATTAAAAAAAAAAAAAAAACCTTCAAATTTACCCAACTAAAGAGCGGTGTTTACTACTTGCGTAAAGTCCGCGATGTACAGCAATGCCTCGAGAGTAGAGTATTAGGGTTAGGAAAATTAAATATAGGGCCATGCCTCCTCACACAACTAGAGATTATTATTATAATTATGAAACTCTTTATTAGTAGAAAATATACCTATACAAACAAATAATGGTAAAAATTAAAATACAAAATTGACAATATTAATATGATCAAGAAAAAAAATAAACAAAATATATACATATGTCCTAACTAAAGGGCGGGGTTATTGCCTATGGCAATCTCTTCCACCCAACCCTTCTACTAGAGAGCACAATGTGAACTATCCATGAGGAAGTAATGTGTCACTAATTGGCAGTGTATTTTTTTAATTGTTATGTTTAACAAGAATTCTACGTAATGCAAGTCTGTTATTTTCATGAAGTGATCAATAAATAATATGATTCGTGAAATACGTTCGTATTGCCTCAATCAAAGAGCAATATTATCATTTATTATCAGTGTCCAAATTGGACCCCGACCCCAGAACCGCACTTATCATGGCCATGGAGTGTTGCTACCTATCACGGCGGGTAATACCCGGGTGCCTTCGTGCTCACTCGTAATAGTCGATATAAATTTCGGGTATATCTACTCAATACGAAATTAGCTGTCATTTTTTTTTTTTTTTTCAATAATTTTCAATTGAATGGTAATAATAATTATCTCTATCTACTCTAAGGCAAGGGCTCTAAGTGTTACAGACCTCTATTTAAATTGATATACCGATCGCGAATTTCTGATAAGCCATTCTTGAGCTACGTTGGGTAAGGACAGAAAATGGATGGGTAACGCAAAAATATGCACGTTTTTTTACCTTAATGACATTTTTTCTCGAAATTTGAAGTGACGACCTATCAAGTCAAAGCGAGAAAGTTTTAGGCAAGGGTTTGAGCTTTCGTTTGATATATCGATCGCGAAATTCTGATTAGCCATTCTTGAGCTACGCCGGGTAAGGTCAGAAAATAGATAGGCGACCAAAAATATTCAGGTTTTTTAAAACCTAAATGACATTATGTGTGTGTGTGGAGGGGGGAGGGTGGGTGGGTGTGGGTGTGTGTATGGTGTGATGTGTGTGTTTGATATGGGCTGGCGAAGCGGCGGGTGTAACCCGCTAGTTTAATATAAAATCAGTCATTTACTAAAAAAAAATACATTTGAAAGTTATCCATTCCAAAATATAAATTGAGTAAGTCATTGGTTCTGGGCTGGAGAAGTAGTTCAAAAGCGTTATTTTGACAGCCTGGAACAATTTTTTTTCGACCAACTTTCAGAAGCTGTTTCTCGAGAATGTTTTTTTATTACTACTATATATACCTAAATAGGTAATACTTATTTTAAAACGTAATTGTAAAAAACTGTGTCCACTTGGATTCAGTGAAAATTTCAAATTTTCTTAGAACCTAGGACCTATTTGATTTATAGACATGTTTTTTATTTATTTATTTTTATTATATTTTTTACCTTGAATAACTTTTGACGCAAACGCGTGCGTGATTCTGTGTCATTTGAGACTTCCTATTCAGATCAACAAGGTCTGTACGAGGTTTTATCTTCTTATCTTTACGAGGTTGACCCCTTCTTTTACTTCCGAGGATATGAATGGAAATATCGGAAGTATTGTGTTCGTTTTGTTGCTAATATGATTGAGCTTCTGGTGGTGTTCCAAGTAGTACCTAACATAAAAGAGTTATCATATTTGTGTTAATCACTTTCGTGGTGTCACAACCACTCAAACTCACGCTGCAAATTTTTTTCCGAACTTGGGAGTTGAACCGCTGACCTCCAGGTTACAAGTCCGCCGCCTTATCGATCAAGCTACTGGGGTTAATTAATACCTAACATATGAAAATATCTACGAGGAATGTTTAATTTAATTTAATTTTTTTTTTTTTTTTTTTTTTTTTTTTTTTTTTTTAAAAAGATGAGTGTTTCACAGCCTTTTTTATTTCGTAGCCATGAAACAGGAGCTACTGTAGACGCTTGTGGTCTGTGTTGTAGCCTGCCCATCCCGTAGTATGCCTCCCCTCTGATGGGCGAGAAGTGACACAATACTTCCCATTTAGGTGCTGGGTCAACACGAGCGCACCGGAAGGTATCCCTTACAAACAATTGTAACCAAATTAAGAATACAAATTTTTGTCGGCGCGGGGGTTCGAACCCGGGACCTTCCGCATGGCAAGCGAGTGCTTAACCACTGAGCTAATCGCGCGCATTTAGTTGTTTAAAGCTAGTAGAGAGCGTATATTTTTTGGTGTTAGAAAACTATAAGTAACAATAGACAATTAAATATTTATACTGCCCAATTAGGACAACCGTGACTATGATTTCATGGGACCATTAATCCAGCAGTTGTTTGGGTAACATTATTAGGTGGTCAACGCTTCAACGTCTCAAATAAATGAAATTCATGCATTGAGTGGGATTCGAGCGTAGGGTTCCCTAGGCTACCTAGATTACCAGACTAGCGCCTTAACCACCCAATGCATGATAATTATAGCTAATTCAAATATAGGCCTCAGATATTTTTTTATTTTTCATCAGATTTTGAATAACATTTTCATGTTTTCTTTTTTTTTCTCCAAAAATGTTAAAATTATGTTAATGTATCATACTATACCTAATTTATTCACATAAAGGCTATAAAAAAATCAAATTCGACGAATTTTCTCTCACCCTTTATCGTTATGCTTCTAATGGTCGAAGTTCACAAATCACACACATCATTGATTTATCTCCACTCATGTTTGACTATCAGCACCCATGCCATGAGTCATGTAACTATTTAAATTCTGATGATCCAAATTATGTCCGTACTTTTATTTACAGGTATACTTTAGGTCCAACTTGCATTTTTATTTAAACTTTGAGGATATACAACTGGTTACCTTTCACTAATGAGTGCTATGTACTCATATTAATATATGTGTAATACCCAAAAATCTGATCAGTGCTTTTAAAACAACAATTTAAGAATTTAGATTTGAAAAAACTTAAGAGCAAAAAAATATTTTTTAAATAGGAAGGTAGGTACCTAAATGATACAGAAAAATCTTACTTACGGATGATGAGTGAGGCTGAAAGTGACTAGAAAAGATTGACTTGAAGACAGAGATACTTCTTATGAATACATGGAATAATGTTGAACAGAGTTAAACATAAAAAGGACACTTTTTTCTGGGCTTCCAAAATAAAACACCTGTACATTAGAAAAAATAATTTATTTTATAGTTCACGTGCGGAAACTACTTAAATTGAACATTAGAAAAATAAAATTAAAAGATACAGTTTAGTTTTTTTTAGATCTTATAGAACCGTTAATTTTTTTATTCAAAATATCAATAGAAAATAAAGTTTATAAATTTTTCAAGTTGGTTCAATCTTTAAATGGAAAAAAATCGATTTATTTGGACAAAGATGCGAAACTGAATTGAAATGGTCAGTATGAAAGTGATTAACCTGATATTATAAACAATCAATAATTTCAATAGCTCTATGCCCTTTGTGACGAGCTGATAATCTGGGAGTAGCCAGCGTCGATCGCGCGTTGAATGCACCGGTTCTCGTATTAGGATCACCAAAGTTGAGCAACGTCCAGTGAGGTGAAGACTTTGCGATGCTGGCTTTTCCGCCCAACCCAGGTTGGGTGAGGTTAATGTGGGATGCGGGTTTGTGAGTTTCCTGCGATTTTTTTTCTTTTCTTTTTTAAAGATGAGTGTTTCACAGCCTTTTTTTATTTCGTAGCCATGAAACAGGAGCTACTGTAGACGCTTGTGGTGTGTGTTGCAGAATGCCCACTGCCCATCCCGTAGTATGCCTCCCCTCTGATGGGCGAGAAGTGACACAGTACTTCCCAATTAGGTGCTGGGTCAACACGAGCATCAACACGAATGGAGGGTAACTCCACCGTCAGGAAATGACCTAGCTGTTGAATGGGATGTTTATTTTTTTTTTTTTTAAGTTTCCATGTATTTATATTTACAAATAAACATCTTCAACAAATAATGAGGGTATACCCACCTTTAAAACATAAAAAATGTTGTGCTGAAAGTGGAGAAAATATTATTGAGGGGTTAAGAAATGAACGGTAGAACAGCGTCGATGGTACGTTGAATACACCCAGTTCTCGTTGTGTCACTTCAACAACGTCCAGGCTGGTTAGGACATGGATGGGTGACCATTCAAATTCGAATCCTCGTAATGCTGGTGATTTCTGGTTCAAACCAGGCTGGTTGAGGTTCATGGGGTAGTTGGTTGGTAAATTTTCTGCGAATGGAGGGTAAAACCCCCGACTCGATTTAACCTTGGTAGTTGAAAGAGACGTTCAACGGTACTCTTAAACCCCAAA
Organism: Bactericera cockerelli; assembly: GCA_024516035.1. NCBI lineage: Eukaryota > Metazoa > Arthropoda > Insecta > Hemiptera > Triozidae > Bactericera > Bactericera cockerelli. The sequence continues at coordinate 45,058,418 of CM044957.1, forward strand.
AGAACATAACAAAAATGTACTTACATACGAGTAACATCATATTTTGTGATCGTTTTCATTTGTAAGCGTTATTAAATTGAACCAATTCAGCTAAGATAAAAAAAAAACACGTTTCTATGCCTGCAGATAGTGGGAAAAAGTCAAGTTTTTGATATTATCTCCGGAACGAGTTGGTGCCCAGCAAGTGACCTGGGTTCAAATTCCGGCATAGATGGAGTTTTTTCGGCTCTGTAGTTTAAATGAATTAATAGATTGTACCTTTTTTCATTCGATCAGGATGAGAAATAGCAAAGTTACCATGTCCTGATGTCTTCAAACGAGATTTGTTTTTTCTCTCTCTCCGTTGACTCCTGGAATGTCCAATTTATTTTTATTCCCACTTCCTAAACTGTCTCGTAGGATGACTGTTGAGGAAACTCTGAGCATTTTTGAGTTCTCCCGCATGCCTTGTTTATACAAATAACGAAATCAGAGCTCAGTTGAAACCACTCTCACTCTCATAATCCCCAAATCTCCCTTTTAACCGTCATACAACGCACTCAGAATGGTGTTTTTGAACGAAACAATTGGTTCATTTGAACGAAATAACCAATCAGAATGCGTTGTGCAACGGTTAAAAGAGAGATTTGGGGATAATGAGAGTGAGAGTGCTTTCTGGAACCAGGTTCTGATCCCTGTTGTTAATGCTACAACCAAAATTCAACGGTTCCCTTCAGAACACCGAAGTTAAGCGACATCCAGCGAGGTTAAGACTTGGATGGGTGACCATTCAAATTCTAATTCTCGTGACGCTGGCTTTTCCCGGCCCCACTCAGGCTGGGTGAGGTCAATGTGAGTAGCAGGTTTGTGAGTTTCCTGCGAATGGAGGGTAAAACCCCCGTCGTGATATGACCATGGCAGTTGAAAGCGACGTTAAACCCCACTTAAAAAAAAAAAAAAAAATAGATCAGACAGCCGTTGTGATAAATAAAAAACACATTTTGAATACCAAAAAAATCTATTGTTTTACATATTATATTTAGATCGTAATTCAATGTCTCCTTGTACGCATATATTACAGCTTTACTTTCTTGCCTGGAGATTAAGAAAAGTCATAACTCATGTCGTTATTTCTGATACGATTTGTTCAATTCAATTTGCATGTCAGAAACAGCAAATAATGCAATTATTAAAATAATTTGTTTATCTCCCGCCGCATAGTGGGGCAGAATGCAATTTGAGGCGGCCATAATTAGAAAAATAAAACGTGGTTCTTATGAATAAAATATACATAATTATATGGAAAAGATACCATTACATTATTTAATACAACGATAACCTCTTTTTCTCTGTCTCTCTAACCCCAATTGAAGAAGAATACTATAGGCAAGTAACTTAACATTGTTGATTTTTTTTTTTTAATTTGAATACAGGGTGTACTATAGCCTAAATATTTAATCCTGTTTCATAATTCGGCCCTCAGTCCAAAACTACATCATTTTTGAGACAATACACCAGCAAAAGAAATCGTATATAAAATCTTATAGAACAACTAGGAGTAAAAACTTAGAGGGCAAGAACTCTGAATGTTATAGATCTCTCTTTAAATACATTTTCACTTTTAAAAAACTTTGAATTCATCCCTACCTATGTATGTACTACAATAGTACATATTAGAATTCCATCTGTTCCAGTATTCACGTCCAGAATAGTTCGAGATAGTAAAAAATCAGTCAAAATAAACTCACTCCTCATTTATTTAGATTGAGAGGATCTTGTTATTTTGGCAGTAAGCCGAAGACATAATATATTTTGTGGCCAAAATCGTAGGGTAAATTGTTATGTTGGCGTACGTGGAACAGCTTCCCCATTCCTTGTAAAAATTGACTGACCTGATTATAAAAGACACCCTGAATATTGTCAACAAGCACTTATACTCATGAAAAGAAAACCCCATAACTATGGGGTTTATAGCCGATTTTATCATCCAAGATTCACCCCGGATTCGCTCGAACTCCGGATTGGCTCGACGAATCGGGTTTTATCATCTCCAATCTCTGATTCGCAGGTGATTCGGAGCACTCAATTTGAGGAAGTAACCTTGATTCACGAATCAGTGATTCGAGGACCGATTGGCTTCCCAAAGAGAAAAAAATATTGAAAATACTATAGAATTTCTTCTTTGGAATTTTTAAATCGTAAACAAAGATAAAATGTTTATCTTTTTCAAAATTCAAATACTTGTTTATCTTCATGACATCTTTATTTTTTTGCCCATTATTTAATTATCCTTGTCCTTGTTCTTCATAAACCTGTCATCTTATCCTGATGTGCTAAGTTTATAAAAGTTTTGTAATAAAGACTGAAATAAATTTGAATTATTCCTAAAAAAAAAAAAAAAAATTTCAAACTGGCCATTATCACGCGATTGCTATTAAAATTAATCTGTGACTTAGCGCCACAGAGGTATTACAAAAACGTCTATTAATTCCGCCCTAAGTCTATATGATATTTCCTGAAAACGATCTAATCCCAGGAAGATAAAAGCTCATTCGGGAACATTCTGAATTTGTCCGAATCTCAGTTCCTACAAGATTTAGGGCGTAATTAATAGACAACATCAATAACTTAAGTCGTTGGTAAGATGGTAAGTGTCGGTTTTCCCTATCTTACACAGTACGCAATCCGTGACTTAGCGCCACAGAGGTATTACAAAAACATCTATTAATTCCGTCCTTAGACTTTAAAACACATGTACTAAAACTTCTTGGTGACTCTGGGTATGAGTGCAGGTCCTATATCATCTCTCCACACCAGTATGTACAAACTCCTGCTGAAAACCTCGCTGGCTGAAAGTACATGAAATGCATGGGAACTATGTTTTCCGTAACCTTACACTCTGCCGGGCTGTCTCTTTCTTTGTATTGGCGTTCTTCACACCTCGGCCGAGGTGTTTGATAATATTTAGAATTCTTAAACAGCTAGGTATGAGAACTATAATTATAATTCTAGTACACAACATTAATGAAAACGTGATGGAAATACAGAATTTCTGCCCTGCTGGGAATAAAACCGAGATCACCATCTGTCCCAATATCTTATTTTGACCATAATTCCATCCCTGATAGTCACATTGAAACAGCATTCTTACTCATAAGGTAATTTATTATATCTTGCCCTGCTGAGAATTGAACCCAAGTCACACAAAATGAGCATTGATCAATATGAAACATGAAATGACCATGTGAACGACACAAAAAAAACGTTCAAAATGCTTTCAGAAATGTTAGCATTCAAAATGTAAAAAGTTAACAAAACAACATCGCAATTTTCGAAAAATCAGAGGCTTTTATGAGAGTTTTCGTATAATTGCGATGTTGCCGTAACGCCAATCATGATTCGCGAACTCGAGCTTGAATTTTGGTGATAAAACCCGATTGGTGGATTCGTGAACCCTCGAGATTCGAGGGTGGTTGGCGAATCAGTGATTGGTGGAGTTGTGATAAACTCGGCTATTAGTGGAATAATGGGTCTTATTAGTCCTAGTCAGGCAGTATAGAAAAGGCAACAATGTATACTGTGTCAGATGTGGCAACTCGTTATAAAGCAGTTCGTTAAATAAATATATTTAATTGTTTCTCATTATAATACAGACATAGATAATAGATGGGTAACTTTACTTAGTAAAAGGCCTCCTATAAGAGCATTAAGTAAAGTTGAAAAAAAAAAAATGTTCCAGCTGGGTTTCGAACCCGCGACCTCTGGATAGTAATAATAATAATATCGCCTTATTTATACTGCCCGATTAAGACTACTAAAGTCCCATTATTCCAGCAGTAAGCCCAAGACATATTATTAAGTGGTAAAAATCCCAAATGGGAGGATAACTTGTCATGTCCCGGCTGGGTTTCGAACCCACGACCTCTGTAATCTCTGGATTCACAGAGTGCCGCCTTTACCACTGAGCTACCGGGACAGACTGGATCACCAAACCAACGACGGGACACCTCGAACACTGAGCCTAGGCAGAGAAAAAAAATGTCCCAGCTGGGTTTCGAACCCGCGACCCCTGGATCACCAAACCAACGACTGGACGCCTCGAACACTGACACCCGTCTTAATGAACAGGGAATTTTGTCAGAGCAATGTCTCAAGCAAGGTATTGGCCAATAACATTAAAGGAAATCATGCTTCAGACCATGCTCAAAGGGCGTTTTCTGTTCATAAATACGGCTGTGAGCCTAGGCATGGTTCCGCGTGACGCCAGGTCATCTGGAGAGGAGGCCCCGTCCCCGTGGGCGGTACAGGCCGCCCCGCGTCACGGGCAGCGGCCCACCGCGGCCGGCCTTGTTCTTGGGGGGCGGGGACTTGGGCCGCAGGGCCTCGATCCGCTCCGTGCAGCCCGTGCTCACGTGGTTGTTGAGGAAGTACGAGGCGTACGTGTCCAGGTTGAAGTTGGAATGGCTCAGGTCGGGGCCCAGGGTGAGCCACCCGGGCCGGATGGTGCTATCGCGGCCGAAGATGTGGAGTCTGGGGAGGAGACACACAGGTACTTAAATGTTCGAGTAGTCACCGTGGCCGAGTGAGTTAGCGCGCTAGGCATTGCACGCACGGTGACCTGGGTTCGATCCCCAGCGGGGCACGATTTTTTTCTGTTCTGTACTCATACCTCGTGAGGAAAAATGAGTAGCTGCTTTAATGTTAGCAGCGACCAGTGGCGACTTTATAGGCAAAAATAAGATATTGGGATATTAAAGATACGGAAAAGTCCTATAATGCTGCGCTACCCACTAAAATTGTGATATAATAATACAATGAAACACATTATTATTATTACTTTAATGTTCGAAATAATTCGTGGAAGGTAACCACCAGGAGAGGTTAATGCTCAAAGCATTTTCTACCACCTTACTCTCAGAGACTTATTAGCATGTGGTCTTATTAGCTTGAAAAGAAATAGTATGTCTTATTAGTATGTGGTCTTATTAGCTTGAAAAGCTTGTATCCGGGGTTAAGTGGCAGAAAATGCCTAAGGCATTAACTTTGCCCCGAATTACAAAACAATTGTAATAAAAATTAATATTTCTTTTTGTACATATTTCTAAGTTTTTTTTTTTAAATTTATTGTTATATTTTTTGTTGCTGTTGATGATTGTTTTGTAAAAAAAAATAAAGTGTAAATAAATAAATACAATAAGTTTTTTTTAAACAAGATGAGTGTTTCATGGCCGTTTTTATTTCGTAGCCATGAAACAGGAGCTACGATAGACGCTTGTGGTCTGTGTTGTAGCCTACCCATCCCGTACTATGCATCCCCTCTGATGGGCGAGAAGTGACACAATACTTCCCAATTAGGTGCTGGGTCAACACGAGCGCACCGGAAGGTATTCCTAACAAACAACTGTAACCAAATTAAGAATACAAATTTTTGTCGGCACGGGGGATCGAACCCAGGACCTTCCGCATGGCAAGCGAGTGCTTAACCACTGAGCTAAAGTTCTCACGATGGTTGATCGCACATTGAATTATGTGGTTCACAATGAGACAACTTTTGCACTTAAATTGTCTGGAGATTAGCCAAGCTGGATACAACAACAACAACTTCTCGCCCATCAGATGGGATAGGCAAGTTACAACACAGACCACAAGCGTCTACACTGCCTACAGAAGCTGCTGTTTCATGGCTATGAAGAAAAAAAATTAACTGCAAAGAGTATTTTAAGACAGAGAGCAGTTTAGATTAGGACTTTAGATTACTGCCCGATTAGGACTATAGAGTCCCATTATTCTAGCAGTAAGCCCAAGACGCATTATTATGTGGTCAAAATCCCAAATGGGAGAGCAACTTGTCATGTCCCGGCTGGGTTTTGAACCCGCGACCTCTGGATTACCAGTCAGACGCCTTGACCACATGATAATTTATAGTTTATATATTGTATACCTTCGTCTTCCAAGACAGAAATGTTCCATGATGTGAAAGATCTCCACAGGTTTCTCAAGAGACCCATACTCCATTTCTTCGCTGATGATCAGATCAATGTCAACATTGGCATGAATAAAATCGCCATCTGTAGATCTACGTACAGTTCCTTTGATGCCCATAAGACAATGTTCCTGCCAGTTCAAAATAAACACAAGTTATTAGACTTATTAGCAGGCGGCCACAACGAGGACCCTGGCCTAGACCCTCGACCCTGAGACCTACAGTTTAATACAGACAATTTTGGACTCTGTTGTGGCCGCTTAAATTCATTAGCATGGTTTGATTGAAGTCAATTCTTCTGATCTTCTGATGGCAATGCTCCCAACACGTTGGCAGCATTACCTCTCTAGATTGTCATGCTTATTTTTGCTACAGTCAATGTTATATCATTCTGTAACTTTTAATAAAATCTAACTGTTCACTTCCAATACTTCCTCGTGATTGCTTCACGTTGTATACACATGGTCGGATTATTTTACGAGGTACTGTGTCTACCCCAGGATTCAGGCTATAGGCCTCCATTGTGTCCGCGCACTTAGACATATTCGAATTATTCGTACAATTTTTTATGATGTCCTATTTTGAGTGACAACCTCGTTATAATCGGAAATAGTTGGGCACCCACAAAATCAATACTGACCAAATCTTTATAAATTTGGTTTGTCTTTTTTTTTTTTTTGACTATCTGAATCTTATTGCATATTTGGATTAGTCAATAAAATCAATGTTCAATAATATCTATTCTCATCATTTTACGATGATACCATTATTTTCGGTATTGATCTTTTAAAAACTAAAAAATATAGGTGTAAAAATGTTTTGTCCCGTCTTCTTCTTTCATTATAGACATCTACATTGATCCAGCCGTAAAAATGTACCAAAACCAACCAACCTCAACCATGAGGTTGAACAACGTCGACCCTGCTTAAGTGGGATAAGACAGGGTAAAAGAAGAAGAAAAAGAAGAGAAAAAAAGAAGAAAAAAGAAGAAAAAAGAAAAGAAATTACGTACATAAAACAAATGAAAATAAAATAATAATATATGGGGAAATGGGGTGGGGGTAAAAGAAAGGAATATAATTATAAAACACACAAGATATAATACATAAATATTATTAATAGGAACCAAGGGGTGAGGTTAAAAACTTAAAACCTATAGCTTTCTCTACTGACCTTAGTGCGTTGAAAAACAGCCTTTGCTTCAATATTCTTTGAGTGTCCTGGGTTTGAGGCATTGGTTCGTATCCAGCAAATATCCTCACATCGCCTGAAGCCCCACTTTCTCAAGCAGTTGCGGCCCTGGTCCAAACCCTCAGAGGAGCCGCACCAGAGAAATACAAAACTCCTAGTTGCGGAAACTTCGCCTATTTCTAGTTGCATGATCTAGAAAAGTGCAGAGAAACACAGTCTTGAGTGAAATTCACGAAAGTACTTTAAATTCACGAAAGGGAAAAATCAAATTTTAGAAAAGTATTGAACTTATGATTAAATATCTCTCTGGTCTTTCAATATTTTTTTATGCAACCAACTGCATTTGTAGGGCAATATGCATGACTATCCATACATGAAGTCAAAAATTACTTACTGGCTATCATTTCTTCAAAAACGTGCATCGATCCAAGAGACCTCTAGACCTGTGGGAAAAACAGGGATTTGGCCATAACTCTTTAACGAAGCAAAATGCCCCCCTGCAAGTTTCGCTCATATGATAGTCCACGGTGGGCTGAACCTACCCTCAAAATATTTGCATCTGCATACGGGACACCCTGTATAAAGGGCAATATTAAGAGACAAAATTGATAACTATAGACACTTAGCATCTAAGACAGTATGCAGTACAAGACTATTAATTTTGCCCTAAAATTCAACAATACTCACAGCTGGATCTATTAATGAATGTGTTGCACACCCAGCCACAACACAGCTAGCTAAAATCAGTTCTGATTTACTCATGGATCAATAATTGTACTTACCTGGTCCCAACTCCAGCTTTGCATATTTGTGACACCCAACGTTCTCTGATATTCTTCCAGGGGTGGTTCAATGTGTATGACATCAAACTTAATGTTGAGTTCTTTCAAGTCAAATTCCTTGACATCACACTTCAAAAACATTGGAGGTGTTGCTGTTTCTGCAATCAGATCATCCTTGAGCTTTATCAGTTCACGAAGCTTGGGATACTCTTCAAAACGATCAGCAAGTCCCACATCACGGATAAAGTTCTGAGGTCTTTGTCCTGTGTCCACAAAATGCTGACAGTAGTCATTGTGAGGATTTGATGATTGTGTACCCTGAAATCATTCAAACAGACAGATTCCTTTTGGCGAAGAGTATATGGGTAACACTGACATACATTTAGGATCATTAAATTAAATTTTTAGAAAATTGGTTCACACTTAGGCTCAATTATTATTTTTTTTTTTTGATCTCACGCAGGGGAACTTGAAATTTCAGGGAAGCTTAAGCTCATATCACCCTGCCCCAAAATTACATGTTTTAAAAATCATATCTCCATAAAATTGGGTTTGGTGGAAGAGATTGTCATAGGAAATAACCCTGCCTTTTAGTTAGAACATATGTGTGTGTATTATATTTATATATATTTTTTTTCTTTTTATTGTTTATAGTTTCGATTTTTTCATTTCTTTGGAATCATTATTTTTACTGTTATCATATTTGTGTTAATCACTTTCGTGATGTCACAACTCCAACATATTTGTTGAACTTGGGACTTGAACCACCAACCTCCAGGTTACAAGGCTGCTGCCTTAATAATCAAGCTACTGAGGTGGGTAATTATTTTTACTATACATCATCATAGTGTGCCATCATTGTGAACAATGGTAGCCAGTCTATTACCTGTACATATGTATGTTTATTACCTAATAATTAACTTGGTGTTTGTACATCTTTGTATACCATATTCACAATAAAGGGTTGGGTGGAAGAGATTGCCATAGGCAATAACCCCGCCCTTTAGTTAGGACATAATTATGTATTTATTTATTTTTTTGTCAATTTTTATATATAATTTTTACCATTATTTGTCTGTATATAATTATGTTCTACCAATAAAGAGTTTCTAAATAAATAAAACTTATAAAATAAAATTGTTGAATACCTTCAAGAATGTGGAAGAGTCCTTGTACACAAGTTCATTGTGTATGTCTCCATGTTCTTCATCTTCATCTGGTGCTACTATTCCTTGCTTTTTCTGGGTACCTCTTTTTTCTGCAGCAGTACCAAGCACATATTTCAAGTTCTTTACATCTGATATCCCAAACTGGCAACAAAAATTAAGGGGGCATGATTTCAAATAGGAAATAAGTTATTGTATTTCTTTGTATTATTTAAAAAAATAAAATATACTCTACTATTAACATACATTTTTAAGGAATATCACAGAAAAAAAACATAATAATTTCAATTTCTAATATTAGAAATTTATCAGAATTAATAATATTATAATACAATTTTAGTGGGTAGTGCATTATAGGACTATTTTCTTATCCTTTCATTTTCTTTATATTATATATTGCCTATAATCCCACCACTGGTTGCTGCTCAAAGCAGCTACCTACTCATTTTTCCTCACTAAGTATTAGTAAACCCTGTAACATCCAAAGGATAGAGCTTAAACTCTGAAAATCTTTGTCTCAAGGACCAAGTTTTTGGATATGCAGTTAAAAATTTCCAAAACACTTGGACTAAAAGAGCCAAAAGTTTCAATGCCGAAGAGAATGAAATCATTAAGATTTTGCAGGTCTTTGTATTTCAGGCACTTTCTTAGTTCCGCTAGTTTGGCTGCTTCATCTCTACCTTTCAGAGAGCAACTCATATTGCTGTTGGCCTGGATATCTACACAAGTCACATCCCAAACCATTGGCCCCCCTTGTTTCCATGGGACCAATGTCATACCATGAGGTCTTTTGCCATCTTGTCTAAATAAACCTGATGGCTCAAGAACTGATGGAATATGACATGATCCCAAGGCACATTTGAGAGTTTGGTTCAGTTTATTATGGCATGAATACCTACCCCCACTTTTGTTGCAACTTAACCCATGCTGTCTTGTTTTATCAAATTCCATTCTACAATGACATGTATGTGCTTGACATATTCCCTCACGTAAATGTAAGGCTACTGCAATGTGTAGAGAAACGTTGTCCAAGAGACATCCTATTTTTGAGATTGGCATTGCTTGTATCCAAGCCACCCAATTTCTTAGATCCTAAACCCATAAGTCTAGTTTAAACTGTTAAGCAGTTTAAATGTTCATTTAAATAGCGTTAATTTAAACTGCTTCAGCTCTCTATTTTTTTTTTAATTTGGGTTAAATGTTCTTTACATTTGCTAAACATCAAATCTAGACTTGAGTCTAGGATTTCCTGTAGTATAGGAAAATGCAAGTTCAGACTCAAGTCTCTGTCATGGAAGATTATGGAGGGGTGTTATGATGGACAGTAATAGGTAAATGAATGTTTTGTAGCTATTCAAAGTAAATTTATCTTACTGTTTGACATAGGAGTTTTTTCCTCTTCTGTGATTTCTCTTTGATCTCTTTCAATTTTCCACTTATGTGACTCATATCAAATAAGGAGACTTAACTTTTAATTAAAATTAAATCCTCCCAATAAGATTTTCCAAAAAAATGTAATCTCTATCTCTATTAGGGATGGGTAAATATTGAGCGAGTCGACTCGAAGAGTCGACTATTTCTGAAGAGTCGTATGAATCGACTCTCGAAGTTCTAAAAAATCGACTCTCGACTCACCGCTCATTTCCTTGTCTGGTTTAACCCACTAGCACTAGCCATTAGAAATAGGTCTGTTACCCACTGACGTCATCACTCAACATCTCATCGCATCGGTCCCGTCCTATAGGGACCGTCAGGGACGATTTAAGAATATAATCTTTCAAACTCTTGAATAGGATTGACTATGGCTTTATCCTTTGAAAACAAGTCTGTTACCCACTCAAAATTAATTTCTTTCTACTAGCTTCTTAATGTGATATCAGGGGATAAGTGAGAACTAGATGTAGGGGAGGACAATATGAATATTCAATATGAATCTACAGAACCGAATATTCTAAACGAGTCGAGAATCCCATCCATACTCCCTAGACTACCTACTGAATCGACTACCCCCATTATCTAAGGTGAAACAAATTATACAGAATTTCAAAGAACCGCGACTCTTAAAGAGTCGACTCACTGAGTCGACTACTTTTGATGAACTGAGTCTACTGAATCGAATATTCTAAACGAGTCGAGAATCCCATCCCTAATCTCTATTCTTTCAACTTTTTATTTTTTGTAATTAGTAGAAAATCTCCTTTTTCAAAATTTGGCGCTAAACGAAGAAAAAAGGTAGTTAAGAGCGCGTTTCAAAAAACGCACTTCGGGTGCGTTTATCAATCACATTTGAACAGGTTGATTAATATTTGAATAGCACTAGTCAACTGATTAGTAATGCGGTGTTTTTGCCGGTAACGTTTATCAATAAAATTACTAATAAACATACCAACTCCACAGTATCAGCCGATTATTGATTTCTCACCCTGTTTATTGTTTAATCTAATTGATAAACGCAGCCTGAGAAAGAGAATTTTTCTTTCTTTCTATTTTTTTACTTTTAACTGACACCACACGACTTTCCTTATCCCCCGAAAAGAAACCAAACTCCGCCACAAGTGACTCAACGGTAAAAGATAGCAAAAAAGCAATGTCAAATTCGTAATCAGCACCTTAAAATCATTGGATTTTATATGTCACAACCCGCATCTAGGATGAATAATAAAAAAGTTAGTCAAAGCGCGTCCCCCAAAATACCGGAAAATTGGGACCGAGGTCGAAAAAGTTCAAGATATCAAAAAAAATTAAAAGAATAGACCCCTATTATTTATTTTGTAAGAACAAATTTTTTTTTGGATACATAACTTTCTTGTGAATAGTTCATATCTTGTTCATTTCACGATAAAAATTGTCCAAATGAGATTTTTTACAATGAGTCATGATCACTTGTAACTTCAAAGTATCTCAACCGATTTTCTTCAAATTAGTTTCTCAGGCGCACGCATGTTTCTACAAGGTGGACCAGGATAACGTGACGGTTGTTAGGTGCCGACCGCCATTTAAACTCTCCATTAATCTCTCGACCATTTCTATTGCTGGGTCCACACAGGTGCAAGATGGATTCACTCTGTGTGGACGACTTCTGAATACCAACATGAATGTTCAAAAATTATCCATGAGGATGTCGGTTTTCTACCTTGTACGTGTGTTGCACGTGTGTGGACGGCACCCACCACACTAGCCATCAACGCTGGCTAGTGTGGCATTTTGACATCAAAAGATATGGCCAAATTCGGGTTTTGATTAATCAATATTAATTATCTTTTTATTAATTTATTAAGACTGATTAATCAATCAATTTTTTTGATTAATTAATCAGTCAGAAATATACCTCCCACTATTGATGTTTCGGTTGTGAGTTAAATATGACTCCACTAGTTTTGACCCATTAAACAAACTAAGAAACCAAATGTTCAAACACAGTTGCTTATATTGAAAAAACTTTGAAAACCAAAGAGCTACCTAATTAATAAAAAAAACTCAGGTTATATTGCGCTGTGATTGGTTGAAACTCCAGAGGCCGTGTCTGGCTTATCATAACTTTAATCTTGTTTCATAATTTGGTTTTGTTTCAATATTACGGACTTCGGCCGCTGTCTATTTAATCAAATTAGTTCAATGGTTAAGCACCCGCTTGCCATGCGGAAGGTCCCGGGTTCGATCCCCCGTGGAGACAAGAAATTGTTTTTTTAATTTAGTTACAATTGTATGTAAGGGATGCCTTCCGGGGCGCTCGTGTTGACCTAGCACCTAAATGGGAAGTATTGTGTCACTTCTCGCCCATCAGAGGGGAGGCGTACTACGGGATGGGCAGGCTACAACACAGACCACAAACGTCTACAGTAGCTCCTGTTTCATGGCTACGAAATAAAAAAGGCTGTGAAACACTCATCTTTTTAAAAAAAGTCCAATGTTTTCGATTGTTACATTATTTTACTTTTTTTAGTAAATTTCTTCATGTCACCCATAGTAAAAACTTTCATGATAAATCTAGTTTTTGAAAAGATAAAACTCATTGAGGTGCGATTAGAAACCACGCTTTTTTAAATATATATTTCTTTGAAAAATAGGTAACATAATTTTGAATTGCTTTGACAAAATAAATATTCAATATTTGTCAAACATCAAAAAATTTAATATCTCAAGTAGGAAAAGAGAAATTGTAATAATAATGAAAAAGATTTTTCATAGAAATTTAAAGAGTCCAATTGAAAAACAATTTCAGAACATTGTTTAAAGAGTTGAACCTAATTTATACGGTGCATATAACATGTATGAGGTAACAATATTCTTAAAAATATGTGGTAAAATAAATTTACGGGAAAAAACCATGGTTTCCAAATTGAAATAGAGGTAAAAAATGAAAGAAACAATGTTTAAATAAATAATGAAATGAAATAATTATGTTTATGTATGTAACCTAGTTTGAAAAATTGTATAACAAGAAGTTACTATCGGATACCAAAGAACAAACAAACTTTTCTACTGAATGGTTCACTTACAAAACATTCTCTTGAGCCCACTTGACCTGACTTTATATTTTCTTCTGAAAATTGACAAATTAAATGAGAAAGACTTGTGCAGTTACTGGGAGTGAGGCAATCAAACAAAATATATTAAAACCAGTTTGAATATTTGCAAATTGGATATAAACTACTCTCAGGGGGATAGATGCGAATAATTGCCTAGATTACATGCATCAGTTCATAACCAATATACAGTTAATAAATAATGAATATGCTCAATACCTCATGTTAAATTTCCACCATTATGACGCAAAGTTAAGAACCTACTTTACTCATATGAGTAGGCGAAGGACTATGAGAATGAGAATCTTGTTCTGTGCTATTTTCTGTCGAATCATTGCCAATTCTCTGTTTACTGAATCGACCCATACCAGGACGGTAGATTGCGATAGAAGGACGATCCTGAAACAAAAAACGGGTATTGAAAATGAGATATGTGCTAGTGTAGTTGATAGGTGTTCAAAACTACCAACCTCAGTAGCATGATTGATAAGGTGGCGGACTTGTAAACTGGAGAGTTTACAAGTGAGTTTGAGTAGTTGTGATATCACAAAAAAGATTAACACAAATATGATAACTAGGTGTTAAAAACCTAGTTGACCTATGGAATTAAATCCTTGTAAATTTAGTGTCTTCCTTCCTTTAGTCACTTCCAAAACTGGATAAAGCATGAGGATTTGATTTAGGGTTAATCATCCATTCACGTAGAGTTGCAACAAACAGGTGTACCTTGGATCAGACTGAACTCACCAGAAATGCAACTTTTGCTTGAATATTGGACAAAGAACGCACCGAATTTCACATTAGCTATCTGAAATGTAAGAAAAAATATACGGGAGGCCCATACCTTTGACAACATACATTTGTGTTTGTCTTTGGGATAAGTAATGAATGATGAGAAAAAAATTTATTGTTGGATTTTGTAAGATTCACCACACATAGTAAACTCAATCTCACCTTGTTCCTAATACGTCTTTCCGGTCTAGGATCTCTGCAATCTTCGTCATCATCAGTCTTCTTTTTCGAGTCCAGAGAATTTCGTCTCCCACTCTCGAAATATTTTTCCATCTGTTTATCTTCCAACGATTTTCGCCTTTGCAGTACATTGTGAGCAAGTTGTATTTTACTATTGTCATTATCACTTTTGGTTTTCGATTTACTGTGGTTCATTTTTTCATCTGAATTTATATTATCTGATTTCGAACGATCATTTACTTTAGAATTAGATTTACCCAATGTTTTATCTGGAAAACTGTTGATTTTATTTGATTTCTCAACTCTATCTCTTGATTTACTGAATCTTTCCGTCTCCTTGACATCAACACTATCTACAACATTGTTTGATTTGGCAGATGATTTTGTATCAATTTTGTTAGTATCCATGTTTGTTTTAATAGGAGTTTTAGGATCACTTTTGTTTGTAACTTTATTGAATTTGTCAGTTCTCCTGCTGTTATTATTATCAACAAAGTTCTCTGATTTTTTAGGAACTCTCTTTTTATCATCATATTTGTTTGGTGAAGTATTAGGTTTACTAAAAGATGGTAGATTACCTTTTTTCACATCGTCACATGACTTATATTCACTGTACTTGACTTCCTCTCCTTGCTTTGCTTTGTTTTTATAATCAGTCTCTGAAAATTTATTTTTGAAAAATCGATCACTTTTTTCTCTATTCCTACCCTCTTTGCTATTACTTTTTTCTTTGTTTTTGTTAAATTTGATATCAGTACTTTTAATTTTCTTGTTGTCTTCTTTGAGTCTTTGTCTTTTATCTTGTTGGCTGTTGCTTTCCTGTCTAGTATACCTCATATTCGATTTTGAGTTGTCACTAGCAAGTCTCATTTCAATAATGGCTGGATCTTGAAACGCTGGAACTACAGATGCAGAAGTCACTTCTTTTGGTGGCTGTAAATTTTTAGTGTCTCTGCTCTCCTGAGAATCTAAGGATTTTTCTCTCTGTACAATTGCTCCTTTGAGTGTTAGTTTTGATTTGGAAGTTTGGTTCCTAGAAATGAACAAAATTAGTTTTATTAATAGACACAATATTGAGACCTGAAAAAAAGGAGTATCAGAAAACATGACCTATGAATACAGGTTTTGATGATATAATGTTTTACTGCACGTGTGTTTAACATGAATACACTAATGAAAACTGAAAATGATATAATTATGATTGTCTTACTTTGAAGGAGTATCATTGTCTTTTCCAGTTTTCCTACGTTCAACTTGTTTCCTCCTAGAAAAGACATCTCTCTTATTTGCATAGGGTCCATCAATGTATATCTGAAATCAGAAGTCAGATCAAATTTTATAGAAGGAATAAAAATAGAAACAAATATTGTATAAAGAGGGTCATTATAATACAGGAGACACGCAAAATATCTAGAGAACAGATTTTAATAATCAAAAATGCTTGAACACGGGTACCATTATATCAAGGCAGAATAATTTTTTTTTAATTTTTCCTTTTTTTCTTCTTCATTATGATTACCAGGGGAACCAACCACCCTGTTTTAAATACATTTTTTAAAAATAGATAATATTTTAACTGTTTTGAAATATGTATTTTCATGCACCTAAAAAGTAGTGCAAATAAGTGCAAACTTACAGTATTACTGTGAGCCTCCTGTTCCACTTTTCTGATTTGTGCTCGTCTCAAATTCTGTTGCTCTTCTTTCATCTTTTTCCTTTCCACTTCCTTCTGTTTCTTTTCTTCGCGCTTCTCGTCCCGAGTTTTAGCTTTTTCGACAGTTTTGTTTCTCAAATACTGCAAGAGGGGTGTGTCTGTGATTTTGTTCTTCTCTCCATCTGAAAGACAAATTACAATAATCTCATCATGTCTGAAGTAAAGACAAATTACAATAATCTCATCATGTCTGAAGTAAAGACAAATTACAATGATCTCATCATGTCTGAAGTAAAGACAAATTACAATAATCTCATCATGTCTGAAGTAAAGACAAATTACAATAATCTCATCATGTCTGAAGTAAAGACAAATTACAATAATCTCATCATGTCTGAAGTAAAGACAAATTACAATGATCTCATCATGTCTGAAGTAAAGACAAATTACAATAATCTCATCATGTTTGAAGTAAAGACAAATTACAATAATCTCATCATGTCTGAAGTAAAGACAAATTACAATAATCTCATCATGTCTGAAGTAAAGACAAATTACAATAATCTTATCATGTCTGAAGTAAAGACAAATTACAATAATCTCATCATGTCTGAAGTAAAGACAAATTACAATAATCTCATCATGTCTGAAGTAAAGACAAATTACAATAATCTCATCATGTCTGAAGTAAAGACAAATTACAATAATCTCATCATGTCTGAAGTAAAGACAAATTACAATAATCTCATCATGTCTGAAGTAAAGACAAATTACAATAATCTCATCATGTCTGAAGTAAAGACAAATTACAATAATCTCATCATGTCTGAAGTAAAGACAAATTACAATAATCTCATCATGTCTGAAGTAAAGACAAATTACAATAATCTCATCATGTCTGAAGTAAAGACAAATTACAATAATCTCATCATGTCTGAAGTAAAGACAAATTACAATAATCTCATCATGTCTGAAGTAAAGACAAATTACAATAATCTCATCATGTCTGAAGTAAAGACAAATTACAATAATCTCATCATGTCTGAAGTAAAGACAAATTACAATAATCTCATCATGTCTGAAGTAAAGACAAATTACAATAATCTCATCATGTCTGAAGTAAAGACAAATTACAATATTCTCATCATGTCTGAAGTACCTATTTAATAATGTACTAAAGATTCTTTGTTTTTTTAGACACTCATTAGAAGTGTCTTAAATTTGCATAGAGTTTAATTTGTAGCTGACATTTGAATTAATAACTACCTTACTTTTAAAATTGATTTTTATTTCATGACTCTTTAGAGGATGAGAAAACAAACAAAAATGGTTTTTGAACACCATGGAACTCGTTGCCAAAATGGTTTTATACCAAATTTAGGGCCCAATTTACCAATCATTCAACAGAAACAGTCCAAAAGCAATAGAGAACCAAGTTTCGAAATAATGTATCTGACAAAAAATCTAGGTAGTTGAAAGTGTAAAAACTATGGCAACTGAACCACAAATAATTGTGGTCTATAAGTCTATAAATCTAGAAACGTTATTTGCAAGAAAAAGTGAAAAAAACTTCTGGGCTCTTTTGTATGTATGGAATTATGATTTCTTCAATGATTTTGTGCATTTTCAAAAATCCATAGTATATTATTTTACAGTTGTGTCTGACAAAAACTTACTTTCAGTGTTTGTTTCAAAGTAATGCTGTTTAAAAGTACAAGATCCAGCTTTTTCTCTTTCTTCTGCCAAGTTTTCTTTGAACTCTATGAAATAAGGATCAGATTCTATGGTGCCACATTTGGTGTTTTTCTTTTTGCTTGAACATGACTTGCTTTTGGCAATTCTTTGGAATGGAGCAAATTCCACAATTGCTTGATATTCATGACCTGCAACAAACAAATGTGATTGCTTCAGGCAGTTTCAAATTTGGGTTTCTCTATAAGTCTATACTATACCATGTGGTTCATTACACCAACATTATTTTTTTTCTTGAGAACCAAGTAAGTTAAAGCTTGAAGGAAAAAGTCATTCCCAACATAGACCCTGTAGTTTTGGAGGAAAAATTTTGGACAGCCTCCCACAAGCTCCAGACAGTGAAATTGTATATTTCAAATGAAATGGAATATTTTTCAATCAAATATTTCGAAAGTAAGAAACAAAGAAGTAACATTCAAGAAAGAAAGAAAATGTGCATTTCAAAGTCTCAAGAAATGTTCAATTATAAAAAGTTTTATATTGTGGAGCATGCTACTAACATGCTATTGTTTTCATTACAATTGTTATATTATATTTAAATACTTATTTAATAAATATTTGAAATTTAAAATAAATTAAAAAGTATTATTAAAACAAGTAGAAAAAAAGATAAATAAAATTTTAATGTTGTTTAATAGCTTAAAATTTCACATTTTGTACTTCCTTACCCTTGTTATCCAGAAAGACATAACCATCAAATTTCTGAGTAAAAATCAACAAATCCTCAATATGTAAAAAGTTTATGTAAACCCTGCTGGTACACTGTGGCATGAGAGTCTTGTCAGCGGGACCGTAAGAAATGTAATCATGTGAGGGAACATCTACAAGATCCAAGAATGATTCCAAAGTCATACATGGAGGTAGATGTCTCACAACCACCTGCAATAATGGAATAACAAAACAAATTAGTAACTTACTTTTTAAACATTATTTTTTGTATGGTGCTTACTAAGAGAACAAGGACAGTATTTTTAAACATCTCTAAATTTGTACATATTTCCTAAATATTTTTTACTCGATGCAACCTCTGTGAAATTTGGCACATAAATTTCCTTGCTATGTTATTTATTGTTCAATTAATAAATTATTACCTCATTATATCATCAATGCAATGACATTTTCAAACTTCTCCTCATTTCCTACAGTTATGAAACATAATTTCCCAAACACAAACTTTTCTTGTTCTCAAAAGAGTCAGTAGTCACCATGGCCAAGTGATGTAATGCACAAGGCTTGCAATGCAAGTGACCTCTGTTCAAATCACAGTAGAGTTGGATTTTTTTAACTCTGTACTTTGGATGTTATGGGTTCCACTCATATATCTCATGATGAAAAATGAGTAGCATACTTATTTTATTGAATAGAAATCAAAGGCAGTGTAACAAGAATGAATAACTAACTTGGAAAAATGATGTGATTAGGTTTTTGTAGTGTCAAGTAATGTTGAACAAGACTAAGAAATTGATTTATTTCGATTAATGCTGCAATTTTTGACCACTTAAGCTAAAATTCTCAAGGTATATTCCATACATGCTTGGGTAAAGATTTGTATAAAATACCGTGGACTAGTGGAATTATTAGTCCAACAATTTCATTTTGAAATCTATGTTGCACAGGCTACAGTACAGGGTGTCCCACGAACAGAAGCATATATTTTAAGGGTAGGTTCAGCCTACTGTGGGCTATCATATAAGCTGAAGTTGCAGTGGGGCATTTTACTTTGTTCAAGAGTTATAGGGTTATGGCAAAATCCCTGTTTTTCCCACACAGCTAGAGGTTACTTGGATTGATGCACCTTTCTAAAGAAATAATAGCCAGTAGGTAAGTTTTGATTTCATGTATCACTAGTCATGCATATTTCCCTTCAAATACAGTTGGTTGCATGGAAAAATATTTTTTTTAAAAAAACAGAGATATTTCAATTTGTTTTCTTTGAAAAATTCATTTTTTCCCTGTCATTAATTTAGAGTACTTCTACAATTGCAATTCTGCATATCACTAGTTAAAAAAATACCCTTTGCTATGTTGTTTCAATAAATTCTAAATTCTTTCAGATGCATGAAGGGACAAGTGAGATATGACCTATTAAACGGCACAAGAAGGAGAGAAACACATTGTTCAACATTTGAATAGGCACTATTGCATTTTGAAGAACACTCAATGTATGAAGTGGTCTGTGTGACCATTTTTGTGTCAACTGCAGGTTATAAATTAAAACTTTCTGAGTACAAATAGAACCAACTACATCAATCAAAATAATCAATTATGTAGTTAGATTGTCAAGGCAACTGATTTGTAACCTGAAGGTTGGATGTTTGAGTAGTTACTACCCAAGGTTAATTTTTGGCACTTTTTTTGTTGTTATTGTAGTTTTAACACATCTAGCACCAAGACCTAAAACTGAAATTCTCTCCTGGGGCCAAAATTTTTTTATATATTAATTATAATTTTGTAGTTAGGCTAACTTGAGTTAGTTTTGTGAAAATAGAAATGATTTTTTTTTATTCTTTACATGATTTTTCTGCAATTTTCTTCATGTACACCGACCCCAGGACTGAAATTTACATCTAGGGGCCGCGTGATCACCGGTGAACACCAATAATTTTATCCCTATATTTTTGTTTCAGATTAACTATTGTTTGAAAATAGCATAAAAATGTCGAGAAAAAAATTAAGTGAGAAAGATATTCTCACTAACTCGTATGCTGACTTCTCTGATTTATCAGAACTTTTTTGTGCACCCCTAGCACATTATGGATATGCAAACAGTCTGGGCCAAGCAAATAATTATGTATTTTCTCCTGGGGCCAGAGATTCATTCTAGACCTGAAGTTCCAATGTAAATTGTGTGCACTATGCCACACATCAGCATAAAGCACCCTGGGTAGCATGTGGATATGTGATCACGTGGCCCCTGACAGTACTCAATTTGTGTGCACCGGTGTTCACATGGCGCTAGATGTATTAATATCATGATTGTGATAAACACAAAAATGATATTTTTTATTATACTTCTAAAAATAAAATAAAAATACAAACATCACAATTTTTGTGGTTAGCGCAGGGTTACAGGACTTTTTCTCCTCATGTATTATCTGTCCGTAATTCCACCACTGGTTGCTGCTTTCACAACAGTATCTCTCATTTTACCTCATGGGGACCCTGTGACCCCTTTTATGTGAATACCCCCATTCACATAAAAGTTCACGGTGACCGTGCATTGTGAATGAGCAATTTCCTTCTGTTAAACATCCCAGGGCAGTGTATTTATACCAATTCTGTTAAAATTCAGCCAAATTTGAATTTTCCATCATGATTCAGTGTATTTCGTTCCATGATGTTTAAACTAATGTAAAAGAACTTTCATTTTTTTAAAACTTTCTAATGATACACAAAATTGCAATTGTAGAAGTACTCAAAATTTAAGGAAGAGAAAAGAGGAATAAATAGAATTTTTGAAGAAAAAAAGTTGAACTTATGATTGAATATCTGGTTTTATAATATTTTTCTGGTTTATATATATTTTTAATCCCACCAACTGTATTTGAAGGGACATATGCATAACCAGCATAACTATCCATACATAGTATCAAACCTTACCTACTTGCTATTATTTCTTTAAAAATGTGCATTGATCTCAGTGACCTCTAGACCTGTGGGAAAAACAGGGATTTGGCCATAACTCTATAGAGAAGCAAAATACCCCACTGCAACTTCAGCTAGTCCATGGAAGGCTGAACCAACCGTTAAAATATATACATCTGTTCGTGGAACAGCCTGTAGAATACAAAAATCAGGGGAACACATCAAATATAATTGTACAGAACAATCAATGAAGACAAACCAGTGCTTCTTTTTACATTTAAAATAAGGAAGAAATTTTAAAAAATGAACCATTGCCCTTTGGGCCCTGTAGCAAAAGTGGTTCATTCACTCTTAAATTTAATCCACCTTAAATTGAAAGAATTCAGGTTTATGTATTTTTCTTCTGTTTCTGAGATATGGCATTTGGACACCCTGTATATTATAATATATTGTCTTACCTTGGTCATTTGTTTATCTTCTTTCATTTTCCTTCTGTCAACTTTGGTCACTCTATCAAGCTCTACATTGGGCATGGTAAATTTGATTTGACTGATGAGTCTAAAAAGAAAAGATCCGAAGAAGATTAAACTTATTCCCTATTGCTTTTGGATTTTCCGGTTTACTGTTGGAACAATGGATGTAAGGGAATGTTCACAGATAAGAAAATGAACGAGTAGTCAGAAGACTTGTCTAGTGACGAATCAACTTAAAGGGAAATCTTGTGGAACAAAAATTCCAAATAATTAAGGAAAAGAAAATCTGCCTTTCTTCTAGGGATGACGATATTATATCGATAATATCGAATATCGATATTCTGCTTTCGATATATCGATATTTTTATATCGATATTAAGGTTCCGATATTATATCGATATATCGAGAAAAAAAAAGACAATATCGAATAAAAATATCGCTATCGGGACTCGGGACATTTTTTTTTTTAACAGTTTAGTAGCCGGGAAATTTTGAAATACTGAATTAGTTTGAACTAGTTTGATTAAAGTTGAAGCTTTTATTTTTTTTTTTTTTTGAAGATTTTATTATTTTGGTTTATATCAGTAATCAGTATATCTATTATTAGTAATATTAGTTAGAAGGACTATGTAAATTGAAGAAGTTTGTGGTCAGTAGTTTTTAATATTGAAAAGTTCACAGCAAGTAAATAATATGCCAAAGCATTCCAACTCCAAATTTTTGCCCTGGGCGGGAATTGAACTTGCGGCCTAGTGACTCAAAATTAGATACACTAACCACTGTGCCAACTTAGGCTGGCTTGAAGTCTTTAGACTCCTTTGCAGTTTGCCTGTTATTAATATGTAGCCTTTTTATCCCACATACCGTAGTAAGCAGCATGTTTTATTATCTCATGCGGTTAGCGGTTACCGATATTGAAAATATCGATATTCCCAATATCGATATTCGACCCATCGATAATATCGGATATCGATATTATGGTTTCGATATTATCGATATACCTAATATCGATATTTTCGTTTCGATATTGCAACCCTACTTTCTTCTTTACTTTTTGCCTTTACAATACAAGTAATACATAAAATACAACCATGTTATATACCTATAGGTATAATTATTATTAAATATACATAATATATATGTATATTCAAATCAAATCTTCGATTTTTATCAGTTCGATTAATTGAATCGAAATAGTTTGCTCATTGCACAGGGTTGCCAGTTGAAAGTATTAAAAATCCCCTTTTTGCTCGTAAATTTCCCGCTTTCATAGAAGTTCCATCTTTCATTGAAGTCTCTTTTACTTCTGATTTATTTATTTGAGATACCTATAACAAATTTCAATCATTCAATGGCGTGGTGTGCACATGATTTGTTGCTGCAGACAGTGATAAAAAAGGAGAAATGGATAGTGTACTCTTTTATTTAGTTCAGTGATTGCAGATGATCCTTTCTTAGGGTTTTGTTCATATGAAGAAAAAACCCCAATAAGGAGCGCCTTCCGTGCGCCGCACGCCGCGGCATAAGCCATAACTCTTGAATGGTTTAGGCTATCGAACTTTTTACTTCTAACTTTATACTTAAATTTTAGCTATCATGGTACCTACCTATTTTTGTGTATTTCAGAATTGATCAAATTCGCTATTCTAATGTATAGTTTCTTAACTTGGGACTTGAACCAACGACCTCTTATGACAAGTCTGCAGCCTTATCGATGAAACTACTGAGGTCAGTTCTTTTCATATAAATGCCTATACAGGGGTAGAGCTAAATATGAATGTTAATATTTCTGTATTTTATTTAGAATTGGTATAAATCCCATAGAAAGTAGGGGGTCTCTGTCTACATTGAAAAATTAAGGGTTTTTTTTTTCTCACACTCAAATACACCAGCAGCTTAGGTGCTCCAGTAATTTTCTGTTTGAAAATTGAGCTGGAGTCCTTGACCATCATATCAGTCCTAACAAATTTTAAAATACGAACCATTGACAAATGACAGGAACAAAATTCAAAATCATATTATGTATTTGAAAAACTCTAATTTAAGCGCGTTTGAAAACGCGCTCTTAAAAAAATCGGTAAGCGATAATTAAAAAAAAAAAAAAAATCGACGTCGATTATTCATGGTCGATTTCGCCCATCACAAACTACTGCCATTATCCATTTATTTGCTTCTTTTTCGCAAGTTTTCAATTCCATTTAATTTAAGCTAGGCAATTGTCAATTGGGTTAATTTTAAA
The DNA here is from genome assembly GCA_024516035.1 of Bactericera cockerelli. Lineage (NCBI taxonomy): Eukaryota > Metazoa > Arthropoda > Insecta > Hemiptera > Triozidae > Bactericera > Bactericera cockerelli. The sequence continues at coordinate 45,082,720 of CM044957.1, forward strand.
ATTCCCTTTGCCAATAAAGGTGTATGTGTGTATCATTGAATTCAAGTTAACTACAATTATTTTGTACTGTGAGGTAAAGTTTTAAAATCTTGTCCCGTTAAAATGGACGAGCTTGAAGTTGAAGTATGCGGCGAAAATGGTGCTTACTACAAGGTAATTTTCATACAAGTATACTCACATTACATGTCCAAAACTTGCTTGACGATATCTTAATTTTCTAACAAATGTAAATTTTTCGGCAATTTATTAATAACTTAACAATTTTTGAAGTATAACTCATAAATAACAAGACTCCCTGTCTGGTAGGGCTGTAAGTTTTCCATGATAAAAATCTTCAAAGAAGCCATGTGTATTCCTCCCAATGTCTGCAGATTTACCCCTAGTTGCATCGTAGCTATTGGAGAATTTTAACTCTGCATCAAATTGGCCCTTGGCCATTTGATTGTGGGTAAATTTGACCATTAAATAATAGTTAGATTAAACACCTCCATTAGTATTTGGGGGTTTGTCAATTTGACTGTTGTTTTGTTAATCTTTGAAGGATATTGAGATCTCTTTCTCCAGAGCTCTGTTTAGAACCATATTAATTGTAATATTTTACACTCCTCTTTACCTCTTAATAACTTATGAACATGCCTGAAAAACAGTTTTCTAGGGCACTAGAGAAAGAGTACCTATTCATCTGCTGAGTTTAGCCTCTGGTTTAAGAGTGTGTTAATCATACATTAAAGCAGGGTGATTAATATGTGATTAGAGCTTTTTACTGATTATTGATGATGGTGTTTCCACCAATGACATCTTGATCAATACTTTAGAAAGTTAAGCAGTCCCCAGGGCCACAACAATCAATCTATAGTGAGTTAATCTAGTTAATAGGTATGCATCAGAATATTGTATTTATCAATGTGCAACCAACCTCAGTAGCTTGATCAATAAGGTGGCAGACTTGTAATCTAGAGGTTGGTGGGTTAAAAAAAGTGAGTCCCAAGTTCTGTAAAAAAATCGCAGCATGATATTGAGTAAATGCACAAAAGTGATTGACATAAATATGATAACTTTTATCTATGTGCATGAAGGCTCATATAAATAATATAGGAAGGATCCAACCATATCAATGAAATTTAAAAGCATAGATATTGATGCAACAATCAATTTATTGATAAATGCAAAATTGATTTAAGAGTATTATTTGCTTGTCAAATTCATAAGCGTTCTCTTAAGTCTAGACTTGATAATTTTCTGAGTTTCCCAACACCTTAAACTTTATTTAAAATAAAAATTGGTGTAACCAGCTTGGCTACAGCTGGGAGGAATGATGGTCTCCAGCCAACTTCAATTAAAAATCTGGCTTGTTCTGATTCATATATTTATATATACAATCAACCATCATGAGAACTTAGTCTTTTTCTTTATAAACACTTGAGAAACTGTAAGCTAGACTGGCTTGTTGGGGTTTGCTATGCTCTCTGTTGAGTCCTCTAGTGAGACAGTGAATCCTCTAGTCAGACATGTTTAATGTCCCCCAACATCCCCAAGTCACTGATTGGGGGATGTTGGGTAATACCCCAACCACCCATTCAAAGAACACCCAATTATGCTGATTGAGTGTTCTAAATTATCTTTTCCTATTAAAATCTATTTTTCACCCATTTTTTTCTCAAGTTTTGAACACTTTCAGTTAACCTCAATGAACTGATCTATGATTGAAAGAATACCCATCACAACTAAAGCTGAAGAAAACCTACCCTTTAGTCTTGTGCAAAGTAGAAGAACTTTTTTGTATGTTTATTTTCATTGTTATCTCATTCATTATCATCCATATCTAGTCAAGTCAGAGTGATTGCAGATGGGTCTAGGGGCTGTGTGACTGGCACACGACACCATACTGTGTTGTCGAGTCACCCAGCAGACTTTCTGCCTTGTCTAGGATGAAGATATCCACAAAAGCATGTCTGCTCGAGTAGAAGTATCATAATTGGGTGATTTCTCTCTCAAGCCATTTTAATCACATCCAATTTACTTATTACATTTATGTTATATTAATAATAATACTCTACTGGAAGGTTACCAATAGTCAAGGTTAATGCTTAAAGCACTTTCTACCACCTAACCCTCAGAGTTATTATTATGTGGTCACAAACTCAAATTAATGAGGAAAAATTCATGCACTGGGTGGGATTTGAACCAACGGATCCATTTTTTTGTTTACTAGTTTTTATCTATCATGTTGTGTATGCTCAAATTTACTCATAGAGATTGTAAGAATACCTAAGAATATCTTTTTTTTTTAGCCATAACTTCCTTTGTTTAACAGATAATCAGTATCCTCAGTAAGTGCAGTAAATGCATAATGTTTTGTACAAGCTTCTCTATTGAGTTGTAATGTTAAAAAACATGGGAATGTAAGACACACAAGGCTTACCTTTATTCAAACTTTTTAAAGTGATTATTTAGAATATCAATTGTATGCCACATACAGGGCATATTTGGAAATGTTGGTGTATATCTTGTGTGCACATGCTGTGTTAAAGATTTTTTTTGATTGTATATGAAATTTTTCCTCCAATTTTAAAATGTAAGGTGATGATGACCTACATATTATTAAATTCATCATAATATTATAAAACCCATCAATTAGATGGAACAAACTGGATTTGTCCACATGTATTATAAAACTAACTTAAAATAGGTCTCAATCACTTTATTTTTACTTACCATTTTGTTAATTCTGCTATTCTTGTGTGTGTACAATTGTACAAGGTGTAGTACTTGTGTGTTTATTATGTATGTGTGTAGTTGTGTATGAGGATGCTGGTGGGTAATTTGCTGGAGTGGTTGTTGTGTATGATGGGTACTTTTTTGTGTGTGTGTGACATGTGGATGTGTGTGGTATATTTATGATTAATATGGGTATAGTGTGATTGTTTGTATGTACATGAGAGGTGTATGGGGTTGTGAGTGGGTTTAATGTGAAAATGGTTGCTGTGTGTAATGACAAATCAGTTCCAACCACTCCCCAAGCATTTATACCATATTCTTCAATTTTTCTAATGGAGTTTTGAGTGGGTGTTATGTGAAATTGGTTGCTGTGTGTAATGACCGATCAGTTTCAACCACTCCTCCAGCATTTATACGAAATTCTTCAATTTTTCTAATGGAGTTTTGAGTGGGTGTTATGTGAAATTGGTTGCTGTGTATAATGACAGATCAGTTTCAACCACTCCTCCAGCATTTATACCATATTCTTCCATTTCTCTTTCAATGCTATATGAATTTATGGATGTCCTTTTTTGGCCTTGAGAGTCTGCAATAACCTATATTTTTAATGTTTTGAATATAAAGAAATTTGAACAACTTAACCACAATGCCAAGAATCTGTTTCTGTCTCATGAGGCCCCATGTGAGATCTCAAGCTCTTTCATGAACTTCATAATTGAGAAATTGTTTATTTAAGATCATGGTGGCACATGTGAGATCCTAATTGGGGGCATGGGAAAGTTGTTAATGAAAAAGGCTTATCTTGCTATTCTTTTCTTAAATTTTTAAACAGTGCTTTTTGCAAGTGAATAGTATGTGCTAGTAACACTTATTTGTTCTTCAAAGTGCATTTGTGTTTTTATTAAATTGTTAGATAAATTTAAGAGGTCATACTTTCAACTGAGGGTAAAACTGTGCAAATTGTTATTCAAGAACAACATTAATTGTCAATATTTTGAGGATTATCTGCAGAATTAAAAGGAATTTCAATGAATTTTGGTACTAGTACTGCCAAAAAAACTCATTAATTTCATGATCTATATTCAATTTTATGTAACTTGTATTTTTCTGTACAGAAGAATATTTTATGTAGTAACTTCTAACTTTTTAAGATATTGTTTAAGAGGATTATATTTTATCTTATTTCAGGCTTTTGTTACCGATGTCTTTGAGGATGAGGTGTCAGTTGTCTTCGAAAATGAGTAAGTATTTTATTCAAGTTATCTGTTATTTGATCAATCTAAATGTAATGTTTTGTTACTTTTAAAAAAACTAGTCATTTTACTTCCGAGAAATTTCTAATATTAGAAATCGGAAGTATTGTGTTAATTTTTGTAAAAAAAAATATTTTTTTGCTCCGATTTCAATTTTTTTCATATTTCTGGACGTTTCATAACCTCCTGAGCAACTTTGGTTTTGTGTCCGTCTGTCGTTCTGTCGATCCGTCGGTCTGTTAAAAATATTCCTTGTAACGCGCAAATCTCGGAAACCACTCAACGGATTTTGATGAAATTTTGCACACACATAGGCGACGCGGACGTTCTGTAGATGGTCCCATTTTAAATTCATCGAATTCATACTAGCGGTTTTGGGTGAAAGAGACCATGCGTCTGACCACTAACTTTTTACCTAAAACGCTGATGAAATTTTGTATGTATATGTATATTATTGTTTTACAATAATATACATATACATACAAAATTAATTATGATTCAACTCTGATATTTAAGAAAATCCGAAATTTTTGACAAAAAAATCAAAAAATAAGGTTCGCGACTTGCCGATACAGAATGACGATTTGCGGAATTTAGAATGTAGGGAAAACAGTATTCTACCATATAAAACAAATTTGAAGAAAATCGGTTGAGCGGTTCTAGAGATACAAGTGATTTAGTATAAAATCTCAAAATTAGCACTGGTATACAATGTGAAACAATCACGAGGAAGTATTGTGTCCATGATTGGCAGTGTTTTTTTATTTGTTGTAAATACATTAACTTGTAAACTTATCTAGTTATCTGCCAATCAGATGTGGCTGGTGAGAAAATGTTTTTGGGGTGCTGCCACATGAACCAGACTAAAATGAGATTTATAGAGCTGTTCTTTCAGAATCTAAAGGGTTTGAGTTTGTTTACCATGCCAATCATAATAACTGTGCGTTAATTGTTCTAGAAATGTGTGATATTTACACTGTGTTTGAGCACCTTCGAAAATCCTCTCTTTTTCTTTTTTGTCTGGGGTTGCTGCATCTTCTTAGCACCTGCTGTACCCGTTTGAATTTTTTGGTTCAAAGTTGCATGCTGATTTTTAATTTTTACTTCTTCTTATTTCAATTTGCCCTTTTCCCAAACCTACTTGGGGTCTTCATTTATCAATGTATTCCTCATAGTTGAGGTTGTTTGGTTCTGGCACTTGTACTTCCATATTTCACGTTTGGATGCCCTTCCAAACACCAACCTTGTTTAGGGCACCAATGCTTGGTTTTATTGTATTTTAGCCTAACAAGCTTGATACTGTATTGGTTTGAACGTCCCCCATCAAGATAATTTGTACTTTTTGTTCAAAATACATAAACTGCTGAGCAATTGTTTGTTTGTCCACATTTTCTTTTCTCAGCATCCTCAGAGTCGGGACCCTGAGTAAACTACAGTGCTTATTTAATATTGTAATACATCCAGTATAATACTTGTAATTTAAACCAATAAAGCACAGTGATCTTGTTTAAAAAAAGGTTACAAACTGGTTTACAACTGGTCATGTGTAGACAGTAGACAGCCTTAGTGATGCTGTGCTATTATGTATAAAAATCATGAAGAGGCCCTTTCTTCAACCTCATAAAAATCAAAAGACATCAAAGAAAATATAAAATACACCTTTTTTTAACTTAGCTTGTTAATAATCTGTCATATTCCATTTGGTCTCTCAAAGACACTAGAAGTTCTAGAACATGAAATTCTTATATTTTTTCCAATTGTGTTACTTTTCCAGATGGCAACCGGAGTCCAAATTTCAATTTGGAATGGTACGGCTGCCCCCTCGAGAAATCATTAATACCGGCTTTGTTGAGAACCAAGAGGTGGAAGTGTACTCAAAGGCTACCGATGTCGAGTCCTGTGGATGGTGGAAGGTTATTGTTAAAATGATCAAGGGAGACTTCCACGTGGTGGAATATGTAGGCTGTCAGAGTACCTACACGGAGATTGTACCTCCCGAGCGGATGAGACAAAAGAACAGCAACCCGCCCATAGATGACAAGACGTTTTGCAAATTTGAAATTGAAGTCCCGTCAGAACTTCAGGAATTGTAAGATATGAATTTGTATAATCTTGTGAACTTTTCACTGGCTCAATGTACATGAAATACATGTACAATTGTACATTGTACATGTTAATAATAAGAGCAGTTGGGTTGAGAATAAGAGGAGCAAGGAGGCTCATAAAAAGCTTACCCTGCGAAGGTGGAGCGATGATGCCTCATTTTTATATATAATTATTATTTATATTAAAAAAAAAACATGAAATGTATGGGAACTATGTTTTTCATTACCTTACATAATGTCTCTTGCTTTGTATAGGGCGTTATTCACACGTCGGCCGAGGTGTTTGATCTTAATAGAAGAAGATTTTCCATGTTTGGCCAAGGGACAAAATACTAAATAATGCTAGTTAATTTTGTACTTCTCAGAGCCATTATCTGGGACAAAGGGTATGGAATGATTTGGTTTCATGAGCTTCATTGGTTATATCAAAAATATAAAAGAGTCAATTTTAAAATTTCTAAAACCTAATGTGTCAAGAAGCTGCAAAAAAATAATACTCATCTGTCACTTTAGAAAATAACTAGAGTCGGAATTAATTGACGTTTTTGTGATACCTCTGTGGAGTTAAAACTAGATTTTTGGTATTGTCTTGGATGGGGAAAATCGGAAAACATGCTAAGTCGGACCTAAGTTCTCGATTTTGTGTATTCATTTTGCCTAAGTGCGGTTTGGAATGTTCATATTTTTCTTTTCTTTTTTCATATTAGTGCAAAGATGGAAGGTGCTCACAAAGATTTCCAGAAAGCCATTATGGCTGCCATCGTACGCTATCAGCCTGACAAAGGTGTTCTCAGCGTTATCTCCCGCGATGAGGCCTGTCAGAAGCGAGCTGCTATGATCAAGGATATGCATTTCCGAAACCTGAACCAGAAAGTGGTGCTACTGAAGAAGACGGAGGAGGCAGCCAGGCAGTTGGAGTCGACCAAACTACACAACATTGGCGGGTGAGGACGAGATCAAAGTTTTCCATAGTAAGGTAGTTTGAGCGCACGAATAGCTCAGTGGTTAAGCACTCGCTTGCCATGTGGAAGGTCCCGGGTTCGAACCCCCGCGCCCTCAAAAAATTGTATTAAAAATTTGGTTACAGTTGTTTGTAAGAGATACCTTCCGGTGCGCTCGTGTTGACCCAGCACCTAAATGGGAATTATTGTGTCTCTTCTCGCCCAACAGAGATGAGGCACACTACGGGATGGACAGGCTACAACACAGACTACAAGCGTCTACAGTAGCTCCTATTTCATTGCTTCAAAATAAAAAAGGCTGTAAAACACTTATCCTTTAAAAAAAAATGTAATCATCATCATCATAGGTGTGGTACTATGAAACCCTTAAATTAAGGTAAAAGCTAATCTGGGGTAAAAGTAAAATTATTGATGAGTATAAGGGTTGGATTTTTCATTTATAAAATAAGTCACCCTTGCATGTACACTTTCCTTTAATTTCAGGTTCATGGATGAGTTTCATGTATATGAATATCTCATGGGATTGGCATTTTTCTTTAATTTGTAGTCACCCTGGCAGAGTGAGTTAGTGCGCTAGGCATTGCACGCACGGTGACCTGGGTTTGATCCCCAGCAGGGCAGGATTTTCTCTGCTCTGTACTTGGGTGTTTGGGGTCCACTCATACCTCGTGAAGAAAAATGAGTAGCTGCTTTAATGTTAGCAGCGACCAGTGGCGAAATCATAGGCAAAAATAAGATATTGGGATATTAAAAATATGGAAAAGTCCTATAATTCTGCGCTACCCGATAGCTCCGTGGTAAAGAGATTACAGGAGTCGTGGGTTCGAAACCCAGCCGGGACATGACAAGTTATCCTCCCATTTGGGATTTTTACCACATAATAATGTGTCTTGAGCTTACTGCTGGAGTAATGGGACTTTAATTGTCCTATTCGGGCCGTATAAATAAGGCGATATTATTATTATTACCCACTAAAATTGTGATTAACACAACGAAACACATTTATTTATTAATTTTTATTTAATTTCAGGTTCACGGATGAGTTTCATGTACAGGAAGATCTGATGGGATTGGCAATAGGAGCACACGGTGCCAACATTCAGCAAGCACGCAAAGTAGAGGGTATCACTAACATAGAGCTAGAAGAACATACTTGTACTTTCAAGATCTATGGCGAGGTAAGTGATTGTTTGCCACTGGAACTTTTTTTGTCTTTCGGATGTTTAACATCCCTTCGATGTAGAATCTCCTAATTCGCCCATTAACTTTCGGCCTGGAGGGACAAATTCTTCCCACATTGTCAGAAGTGCTGGAAGTGGAAGGACGTCCTGACCGGGGGTCATTTTCGAGACTTTCTCGGCTCTCACGAAATCTTTTTAACCACTTGTAGACTGTTGGTTCCTTGAAAACATCATCTCCATAAACTTGATTGAGATCATTAAAAATTTCGCGGCCATTCTTGCCGAGTTTCACGAGAAATTTGATGATGACGCGCTGTTCTTGAATGACTGAGAGCTCCATGCCGACGAGTGGTAGAGAGAGGGGTCACTTCACAGGTACCGGGACGAACCAGTTCTTTTCGTACGGCGGTCGGGCGCACACTGAGCATTGTTTGGATGGTATAGAAGGCGACGCAGCCCACCTGACCTCCCACCTTAGTCTTCCAGCCTTCCCAGAACACTTTTATACGAACTTTCCGGACAGACCTCGTATATATTATGTTCTACCAATAAAGAGTTTCTAAATAAAAATATTCTTCCGCAGAGCAATGACTCAGTGAGGAAAGCCCGGTCAATGCTCAAGTACAGCAAAGAGTCCCTGCAGGTGCCCCGTCCTTTGGTGGACAAGGTTTTTCTTTTACAAAGCAATCACTCGTTATTACAACAAAGAAAAATCATTAATTAGCCGTATAAAAATTATTGTACAAGGGTTGGGTGGAAGAGATTGCCACAGGCAATAACCCCGCCCTTTAGGTAGGACATTTACATCATTCTCTTTTTTTTTCTTCTTGTATATTTGCTTGATCTTTTTGTTTCTCTTTATATTTCATTGTATTCTACTGTATATATTTATTGTTCTACCTAATAAAGCTTTCTATAATAATAATAATATAAAAATATTGTTCCGCAGAGCAATGACTCAGTGAGGAAAGCCCGTTCGATGCTCGAGTACAGCGAGGAGTCCCTGCAGGTGCCCCGGGCCCTGGTGGGCAAGGTGATCGGGAAGAACGGGCGCATCATCCAGGAGATTGTGGACAAGAGCGGAGTGGTGCGGGTCAAGATAGAGGGGGACAATGAGCCGCAGCCCACACTGCCCCGGGAAGAGGGCCAGGTCCCGTTCGTGTTTGTCGGCACTGTCGAGAGCATCGGGAACGCGAAGCTGCTGCTCGAATATCATCTGACCCACTTGAAGGTGAGTTCACCTCTAGATTGCCATGTGATGTCTGGGCATTACATTTTCTTGTACCTATTACACGTTGTTTTTTTTGAAGTCTGTACACACGCAGTGGTTTACTGCCTTTACGTTTACAGCTTGTTTCATTACATACAAATCTATATGTAACAAAACAAATTTATATGTATGTTACATTATTTGTGTTAGATTATCAAAGTGTGGAAATGGCCTAAAGCACCAGTTGTACACGGGCCATATCTGTACAATTGTAGTTATCAACCGTGAACTATGTCATAATTTTCAGGAAATCACAATTTAAATGTCCATATTATGCATATATGCATGTATATTCTCAGTAATTACTGGGGGCTAAGATTGTAGGTAATTCTTGCAACAAAGGTCCCTGTGTCCTTTAGCTAGCACATTAGCTTTATTCTCTTTTTTGTTCTTGTTTCATTGTTCAATCTATTTATTTTTTCTTTAAATTTCATTGTATTGTACTGTATATATTTTACTTTTTCTTACCTAATAAAGCATTATATAATAATAATAACCGTTATCATAAGTATGTATTTTAGAAGCATGTATGACCGTATGTTCTAGGACGTGGAAAAGCTACGCTAGGAGAAGATAGAGATGTATCAAACATATGTTCTAAGTAAAAGGCGGGGTTATATCTTCCACTCAACCCTTACCATACATATGTATTAACCCTTACCATACGTATGTATTAACCCTTACTTTGCCCTTTGGAACTCCATTCCACCCCCCATCCTCAACTGTAAATCTTTCTTTCGATTTAGATCTTCCCTTATTGAAGCTGTTGGCAAGAAAACAATCCCCCTTTAATCCTTATTCTCCTTCCTCCTCCCTTAATGACCCCCTTATACTACCGTACCTGGTGTGAATGTGTGATTGAATGTGTTTTTTTTTCACTACCATTATTATTATTATTATTATTGTCTTTTACTATTATTTCCTATCTTGTTTTCTATCATATTACCTCTAATTGTTATTTTATTTACATTGTATCTACACTCAAATAAATAAAGAGGTGCTTTGTTAAACTGTTGGCATAATGGGACTACCTGTCTTGCGCTGACAGTCTAAATAAAGCACTACTTATACGTACCATACGTATGTATTTTAGAAGCATGCATGACCGAATGTTCCAGGACGTGGAGAAGCTACGCCAGGAGAAGATAGAGATCGATCAGCAGCTGCGGAACATTCACGGGTCCAGCCTGGGGGGCAGCATGCAGAGCTTCCAGAACAGTCGCCGCTCGGACAGGGGCTACAACAACTCGGAGCTGGAGATGGGGGGCGGCCACGGGCGGGGCCGAGGGGGCGGGAGGATGAGGGGCAAGGGGCGGGGCGGCCGCGTCGGAGACTCGCGCTACGAGTCGCGCTTCGGCCCTGGTGAGTACTGGTTGATTATTATGTGAAATGTCTATACCGGATGCTCAGTGGTAAAGGCGGCATTCTGTGAATCCAGAGGTTGCGGATTTTTTTTTTTTTTTTTTTTTGAGGATTGTAAGCCCAGTTGGGAAATGACAAGCTAATGTTTCATCATTCTGTTCCCGAGAAAAAAATATTCTTACCTCATTATGTGTCAACTCTTGGCTTGTCAAAGTATAAATTTTATTCAGCCTGATCTTTTCAAAAACTATCGTAGTATTCAGAGTTGAATAGGGTGGTAATGATTACCAATTTCTTGAGAAAACGAAAACGGACTTTTACCCTAACCGGATTATGGCTAAACCCTACCATCTTTACGTCAAGTTTCTTAGAAGCTTTAGCTTAGGAAAAATACCTTTGTATATGTTGTTATCTTGTTATTTATTAAATATTTTTTAAAATTATAAATAAGTTAATCTTGTAACTGCAACTATCCAATGGTTGCATTTGATTACATATTTAAAAAAAAAAAGTTGAAAAATTTCTTTTGGATTGAATTTCAGGCTCCCGCCACCAGACCCCGGAAAACATGGACGAGCGTCTGCCCCCGCGCCAGAGTGGCGGCGGCGTGGGGGGGGCGGGGGGCCGGGGAGGCGGCGGCAGTGGCGGCGGCTACCACTCGATGATGAGGAGAGGGGGGCGGCGCGGGGGCATGGACAGGAGGGGGGAGGAGCGGAGGCGACTCACGGACGAGGAGGAGACTCTGCTGGACAACGGAGACCGAGGTGAGTGGAGGGGGGAGTGGGGCGGGGGGACAGGGTGAGTGGGGAGGGCAGGGTGAGTGGGGACAGGGTGAGTGGGGGGACGGGGAGGGGACAGGGGGGGGGTGCAGGGGGTGAGTGGGGTTGAGGGGGACAGGGGGGGTGTCACACAGTCGAGCCTGGACATAAGAGAACAATTTCTAGCCCAGCGGTTCCCAAACTTTTTAGCTTGGGGGCCCAATAATATTTTTATGTGTTTGTCTGCACAATTTACAAGGAACAAAGTTGAAATTATTAAACAAAACTTGATCAAGGGCGGTGCTAATGCCCACGGCATTCTCTTCCAATTTACCTCTTTATAAGAGAAAATGACTTCTCTATAAGAGAAACTTGAGTATAGGAGAAAAATTTCCTGCCCTTGAGTTCTCTTACATTCAGGTTTGACCGGTAACAATGATGAATGTAACTGTGTAGGTTGTAACTTTGGATGTACGTGTTTCGGGAGGAGATTTTACAAAGTGATTAAGTCAGTAGGAGAATTTGATATAGGTACGCGGTAAAAGAAAGAGAGGGAGACCAAAGATGAGATGGAGAGACAAAAGTTGAAGAGGACCCAATCGCGCCACCAAAACCTTTTTTAAAGGGCGACCTTTTTGAAAAAGGTTTTGGTGTATAGAAGTTTGCAAAACTCTGCTTTTTTTACGAGGGAAAAAAAAATCCAAGGAAACAATGAACCCGATACGGAAATAGCAGACAAAACCGAGCCCAAGAACAAGGACCACGGAGTATAAACACATAGATAGTGATATGTATCTACACCCCCAAGTCCCAGCTATCGAAAAAGGCCCTACCAACTATGTGATCCGGAGAATGGGATTTGGTGAACCCACTATAAACAAGCCCGCTTTAAAAAACGCTGCTGTAACCAGTGAACTACTACAATCTGGTTATCATGATTTTAATCATTAAATTACCCGAAGCATTTGCGATCCCTAATCAACAAGCTGTAACCGTAGCTGAGTGTCCAATTCACACTGGGTTAGTAGATTTGGCGTTCCCCCTTGAACTCAGATCATTGGAGAGCAACTTTATAGAGGAGTAACTTTTTAAAGGAGCAACTTTGATTGATAAGGGCGAAATTAATAGATAAAATTGAGTTCTTAAAGTCATGACTAAATACTGGTTTTTTCCCCATCCAAGACAATACGCAAATCGAGACTAAGCGCTACGGAGGTATTTTACAAAAACTTAAATTAATTTCGCCCCAAGTGTTACAAGTAGTAGAATTCTTGGGTTCGAGAAGACTCCAACCACTCCTCTTCATCATCCACAATTTGAAGGGATGGTGGAATGCTTCAGTAGAACATTACTTGAACATGTTAGGAAAGTGGTTGATGAACATCAACGAGAATGGGACAAGCATATTTTTTTTTAAAGATACCTAACATAGAACATAAATTTATCTATTTACAACAATTTTTACCAACAATAAAAACAAAATAATTATAGCATAATTTAAAAAAAAAAAATCTAAAAATAAATATATTATACATAGGTGTACATTTTAAAAAAAAATTAAATAAATAGTAATAAATAATTTATTGTTTGTTATATTCTTAAGTATTAGTAAAGGATGTCCCAATGTGTCATGTGTTGGGGATCCTATTCCACTTTTCTGTAAATACCCGATCACTGACACTGAATCCAAAAAGGTAATAGAAGAAATTTCACAGTTAATCATGTATAACTTTAGACAAACAAAAACCTCACAAAAACACATTCCTAACACGATAAAAAAAAACCCCTTTTACGCCCAGAAGCAATGTTCTGGGCTCCTTCCGTGTCTGTGGTAGTTTGTGTTTTAATTATGCACTAAAAACTGGTTATAAAATAGAATAGACCTTGTTTATTTAGACTGAAAAGTCCCTTTACTCCAGCAGTCAAACATGTCATGACGTCACGTGTGTATATTTATAGGTAAAAGATAAGAAAAGTTTGTAGTGAAAATATTACTTGAAATTTGGGGGTTTTTTTTCTCTTGAAGCACCCTAACTAGGTCTTAGGTCTTTCTTATACCAGGTCTTTCTTATACCTGTCGTTCGTGCTGAAAATTTGTGTTTGAAAAAGTCTATGCTGGTCACAGTAGATCTAATTAGGTCGCAGTGTTAATTGTAAGGGTTTCACTGAAAACCCTGCAACCAGGTCAGATAATAATATACCTGTCGTTCGTGCTGAAAATTTGTGTTTGAAAAAGTCTATGCTGGTCACAATAGATCTAATTAGGTCGCAGTGTTAATTGTAAGGGTTTCACTGAAAACCCTGCAACCAGGTCAGATAATAATATACCTGTCGTTCGTGCTGAAAATTTGTGTTTGAAAAAGTCTATGCTGGTCACAATAGATCTAATTAGGTCGCAGTGTTAATTGTAAGGGTTTCACTGAAAACCCTGCAACCAGGTCAGATAATAATATACCTGTCGTTCGTGCTGAAAATTTGGGTTTGAAAAAGTCTATGCTTTGGAAACGTTCGCTGAGAGCCCTTTCCCTCTCTTTGTCCCCCGCTAGAGTCTCTCTGTTCAAGCGTAGAAAGTAGTGGTAGAGCGAGGCGCTCCCGGCAACGCAGAAATAAGACGCGCGCCCGTAGTGCTAGCCAGACAGATGGGCGCCAGGGGGAGGCAGCGGGCCCCAGAGGCCAGGGGGAGGCGGCGGCCCCCAGAGCCAACGGTGAGTGGAGACCTCGGCCTCTCAGTCCAGCGGCGTCCTATATCACAGTCATTCTACTTACAAGTTTCTATCATATCATCATAGGGTGGCATCATCGTGAACGATGGTAGCTAGACAGTGGAAGAATGACTCAGCACTTCTACCACTGTCTTTACAAGGAGGCTAATAATTGACAAGGGCCCCCAGAATCAAGCCAATGCTGGTCTACTTCCTGTTTATAGTCCCCCAGCCAGACTATGCATTTTATCATATGCATCAATTGCATCATGTACAATGAATGAGCTTTGTTCGTAAATAAATGAACCGGTACATCCGGTATTATTATTTAAATCTCGCTAGAGGACTATAAACAGAGAAAGGACTAGCCAACCCTAGCAAGTCAATTTAGCTTGCAGTTACCCCAAGGGTTTAATGGCTTATAAAGAAAAAGCCGTTCTCACGATGGTTGATCGCACACAGAAATAAGTGGTTCAGATCGAGCCAACTTTGTAACTTAAGTTGGATAGAGACCAAGCTGGCTTCAACAACTACAAAAACAAGAGTTACTTTTCAAGTTAGAAATTCAGACACATGAAAATGAAATTTAGCATAAACTAAGAGGTATTTTTTTAATCTTACCTAGGCTAAGTATTGAGCTCATGAAATTGTAGTGAAACACATTGCGTTTGAACTTTAATTAAAAAAAGAAGAAGGTAGAATTGAAGAAATAACTTTAGGATGAAGCCAGAAGTAAAATTGGAAGCTTACTCAAGTTCATTTGTCTGGATTTCTAAATTGTAAATTGGCTTGTACTGTGTAGAATGATTGTGATTTAGGGCTCAAAAGGTTCTCTCACGCTCAGAATCCCCAAATCTCCCTTTCAAGCCTCGAATTTCGATCAAATAACCCAATCAGAAGTGTTGTTCACCCAAGTTGTACTAAATAAGCCAATCAAATTGCAGTTGAAAGGCAGATCTGGGGATTGCGAGAGTGAGAAACCTATCTGGAAAGAGGCTCTCGCCCCATGACATGCTACTAACTCCGCCAACACAGTGAGGGCACCCTATCCCCGGCGCTCGTTTTCTGGTTTCATTGAAAACTAACCTGTTTTTTGTAATTTATTTGCATTAATAATTGTACATGTACATAATAGGTATAAAAGGTAACATATGCTACTCCCCCACACTAACGGGATACAGTCCTCTTGTTTTGTGGGGGTAGTTTCATTTCTTGAAATAGTTTTTTTTTTTCTAATTTTGTGTGACATGAATTTTTAAAGAACATTTTTAACTTGGTTTTTTTGTGAGACTTAAAAATAAATTAATTAGAGGGCGTTTCTTAAAGCACGTGCTGTTTTTCCTATGTAGGATGGTGATAGATCATGTTTTATTGCTTGCATCAAATTTTATTTTATTTTGGGCGAAGGGAGGTGTCGAGAGTTGGATGGATGTATGTACAATTGTACATACTCGTACTATATTATTTTGCGGATTGCATACTTTTTCCAGGGGTTTCTTGAAATATTGGGGGGGGGGGGGGGTTGATTTTTCTTCTCAAATCACCTTATACTGACTGGTCTTGTGGATGAAAATTTCTGATTTATGCATAATAATGCCAGACTCCACATCGTCTCGCTAGGGAAAGTAAAACACTTATTGTAACATTTGTAACCGCCATGTTAGGCCAAAAGACAATAGCACACATTACTAACACTATTAAAAGAACTAGCGTTGGGAAAGGCATCCAGCCGTAAAATGTGGAACTAGGAATTCCAGTACCAACAAACTTGCCGGCCTCTGACCTTGTAATCTGGAGGTCGGTGGTTCAAGTCCCAAGTTCAGCAAAGATTTAGTAAAGCAAGTTTGAGTAGTTGTGACATCACGAAAGTGATCAACACAAATATAATAACTAAAAAAAAAAAAACAGTACCAACAAACTTCAAGCATAAGGAAGATGTTGAACTATGCTGACCCCCAGTAGGTTTGGAAAAAGATCCAATGAAAGAAGAAGATTACTTAGTCCTCGCACATCACGTGAGGTCAAAGTATAATAACACTCTTTAGTGGAAGGTAACCACCGGGCGAGGTTAATGCTCAAAGCATTTTCTACCACCTAACCCTCAGAGTCTTATTATTATGTGGTCACAAACTCAAATTCATGTGGATAACTTCCTGCACTGGGTGGGATTCGAACCAACGGATCCCTACGCTACCTGTATTACCGGACCGAACTCGTTTTCAATCCAATTCAACATGGTTGAGACATTGAAAAGACGGACTCTGAAACACTCAGAGGAAAGGGAAAACATCTCTCGATAATGTTCAATGCAGGCTGTCATGGAAACATAGGGTACTATTTGCCAACTTTTGTTTGTAAAATATGAACAACAAAAATGAACAAATTCTCCGAAATTTTCTGAGATTTTGAACTCCAATGTTTTTCCTTTTTTTTTTTTTTTTTTTTTTAAAAAAAAAGGTTTTTTTTATCGAGTTATTTCAAAACTAATCCAACTTCTTAAAATCGATAAATTTGCCTTTTTCTATTGATACCTCACACGCATCAAACTTGTCTAGGGGGGGATTTTTTTTTTTTTTTGGCATTGGTTATTCTCCTTATCATGGGAATTTGCCATACAGCCAATTGGGCGGGGGGGGGGGGGGGGGGGGTATAGACATCTCTTTTGCCACGAATGTCATGCCATGGAGTGTATACTTACATATGTTAACTAGTCCCGGTGTGGCGCTTTGATCAATGCATGGACGTTTACGAATTCGTATTATTTCAAATATTATACAATATTTTCTTCCGCATGCTCCTTGGGAATTGCATTACTAAAACTTACACTGACTGCTCTGAAATAACAAATAGAAGGCTCTTCAGGAAAGTAGCTATTAAAAATCATCACTATATCACCAATAATTTAACACCGGGGATATTTTAACATATCTGTTTAAGCTATAGAAACCCTTTAAAGAACTTGAAACATTCTTTGCTGATTTGTAAGTTTCCAGCGAAGGGAATTTAAAATTGCGTGTTGATATGACTTGAGCAGTTTGAAGCTCAACGTTATGTTTTTGTAGTCAGCTTGGTTACAGCTGAGGTCAACAGTTTATAACCTTATCTAGTATCGTATGTGTCAACAGACACTATTGCTGGCATATTCTAGAATCTAGACTAGGTTATGTCACGGTACGCTAAGTATCAATTGGTCATGTAGTTCTCGAGTTACACACAAAAACGAATCATTTTACAAGACTAGACATGTTGCTCTTCCTGATTGCATGTCCCGGTAGCTCAGTGGTAAAGACGGCACTCTGTGAATCCAGAGGTCGTGGGTTCGAAACCAGCCGGGACATGTCAAGTTATCCTCCCATTTGGGATTTTTACCACATAATAATATGTCTTGGGCTTACTGCTGGAATAATGGGACTTTAATAGTCCTTATCGGGCAGTATAAATAAGACGATATTATTATTATATCTTACTTTTCAAAAAAAAACGGGACTCTTTAGTTTTAGTTGGGCAGTATAAACCAGGCGATATTATTATTATTTGCGGATTCTGTTCTGGAATGAGGTACTGCTAGAATAATACTTGGGCTTACTGCTAAAATAATGGGACTTTAATAGTCCTAATCGGGCAGTATAAATAAGACGATATTATTATTATTATTGCAGGGACGCCTGAGGCCTGGTCGTCTAGCAACAACTCGAGCAGTCACGCGGGCCACGAGTCCCGGGGGGGCTGGAGCTCCTCCTGGATGGACAACGGGTGGGGGGTGAACGAGGAGGAGGAGAGGAACGGGTCGTCCCGAGGGGGGGGTCGCTCCCAGCGCCTCCACGCCTCCAAGCCCGTGCGGAAACCCCCCGCCCCGCTCACCCACGACAAGAAAGACACTTCCACACCGACGGTGACGCTTGTGAACGGATCCAACGCTTAGGGCGCGCCCCCGAGAGGGTTTGTCTCGTGTGAGGCTGGGTGGCCAGATACAAAAGCAAGACGTGGTGACCACCGTGTCCAGCTCTCCATGCTTTCGAAAATTTTAGGAACAATAGCTTTTACTCTTAAAAGTACCAAAATTTAGTGGAACGTAAAAGCTACGGACCTTGATTATTTTCTGAACTATGGATATTTAATAGGAGCTAAGAGTTGGGATTTCGCGCACAGTTCGCCTGTTGTCATACAATAGAATGAACTGTTTCTTGTGTACCATTCTTGCTAGTAAATTCTTGAATAACATGAGACATTTGTTCCTCTTTGGCTATTGCTTACATCCCAGTAAGATGGACCCACGTTTGGACAAACATGTAATATTTTCTGAATGTTATTCTTATCTTATCTTATCTGTTCGTTTTTTTCTAAGCATAATGTACATATTCATTATTAGATCTTTATAACTCAAGTAATGTTTTAATCAAGTTAACTATCTTCAGGGATGAATCACATTCAGAACCACATTGTAAATGTTTCAGACCTTTTTCCATGATCGCTCTTTGTTGGCCTCTTAGTGGCTGCCAAACATAGCTTGACTTCCACCAGCCCTCTCAGCTTCAGTACTATATCTTCTAAGTCTACAGGGCAGAGCACACTAACTGTCTTTTTTTGAAACGTCCAATGTAGAATAGAATATACCTTGTTTAACACTGCCGAGGTAAGACTGAGAAGTCCCTTTACTCCAGCAGTCTTATGTATTTCATATTCTGTAGAGCCCAGAAAGATAAAAGAAGACTAAAATTTTGAGAGAGACAAGACTTAAATAGGTTATGCTTTTTAAATTTCATTTATCTGCAGTTTTTACGTGAGGAACTGTTGTCATATTTTTGTAAGTCAGTGGTTTAGGAATGTTTAGCAGGCGTTTTGTGTAAGAATTGGTTTTGCGCCTCTAAGTCGTGTACTTTAATTTAATTTTGCCTGCAGAGAATATGTTCAACATAAAAAAGTTCCATTATTAGTTTGACCAAATTAAAATCGAAAGGAAGGAGCTTTTCCAACACGAAATGAGCCTTTACTGAATGGAGATCTATGCTGGTCAGCAAATTCTCCAGATTTGGCCGCCTGCAAAAATGGATCTATTAGAAAAATCTCTTGCCAACAAAATTGCAATCAGCTTCAAACCTAAAATTAGTATTCGCACGTAAATTACCAGGATTTCTGATGAAATGCTTCGTATAATTCAGGTTTTTTTTTTGTTGAGAAAACGGCTCCTAGAATGTTTTGGTCACAGAGATTGACGCTTACAAAATTTTGTACCCAAAACAATGGAGAAACAATATTCCATCTCCCTGGTACATATTGTAAAAAAAAAAAATGTTTTTGGCTACAAGACTGATCAGTCATTTTTGAACTAAGACAGTTAGCGTGCTCCGCCCTCTATTTGAGTTCTTTTGAAGACCTCTTTCTTACGTCAGTGAAAATGATCTTTCTCTTTTTTCAAAAATAAAAATTGTATTTGCCGAAAACAGCAAGTATAAAATTATACAGACTGGATGATCTAAACGTGTCCTTCATTCTGATTCTTTAGTACATTTTTGTTTGTATGTATAATCTTCACTTAATCTCTATATAGAAAACTCAAATCTGTGCGTGTCTGGCTGACTATGTCCTCTTAGGGGTTGTCTGTTCACAATAACATATCCCAAACGGTAACAGATATTGAAATTTTCATGAGAGTTGACCCCCCTAGCCTACCGTCAAACTAACTTGAAAATTATCAAAATTTAAATATCGGGTTTTAATAAAAGAAATAGTTTAGTACCAAGATAACTTGGCCGCAAACAAGATATCACTCATTGGCAAAACCATTTTAGATAAGAGTTCTGGAACTTGGCTCTTTTTTTGACGGTAGTTTTTTCGTGGAATATCTATTATCATTATCAAGGAGGACACCAGCCCCAGGAAAAAAACCTTAATGGCAACAAAGTGCCGGGTTTTAGCTAGTCTGAAATATGAGACAAATCAATGAGAGAGATTGAAAGAAAGAAATAGACAAACAGAGTGAAAATAGAAAAGGGGAAGGGAGATAAAAAGAAAAGGAAGATGGAGATAATAAACCTACTGACAGCCATAACTTCTGTATATGAGAGAAAAAAGATCGATTCTTAAATAATGAATAACCATGAATTCCATAAATTTCAATGGATATGATTTAAGAGTCAATATTTTGTTCATTATCTTAAATAATTAATAGCCATGAATTCCATAGATTTCATTGGATATGATATTTTGTTCATTATCATAGATGTGAGTCTTATGTTACCATAATTAACGCGAACTTGAACTCTGGAATACAATCCACTAGAATCTGGAAATGATATTATTGGTCCCAAAGCAATTTTGGTATTTTCGTTTCATGGGTTCAATTTCAATTGTTTCTACGATATGCTTTTTTAGGCCATGTTTCAAAGTGAAATTCGCGAGTTTACTGTGGATTAGCTAGGAAATGAGAAAAAATTGTCGAACATCATCATCATCATAGGGTGGCGTCATCGTGAACGATGGTAGCCAGACAGTGGAGGAATGACTCAGCACTTCACCACTGTCTTTACAAGGAGGCTAATAATTGACAAGGGCCCCCAGAACCAAGCCAATGCTGGTCTACTCCCTGTTTATAGTCCCCCAGCCAGACTTGTCGAACATACAAATTGCAAAGTATATGGCAATGAAATAAACTATGTGCGTATGTTTTACTTCCAACCAAACACACTGAAAGAATTTATTGAAGATACACGTGATAAATACGAATATTCAAGAAAGAAAAATATATTTAAATGATACTGCAACTTGTAAGAATTTTCTGAAATATATTTAGAGGACACTTCTAGTTGACAGAGTTTTCTG
Organism: Bactericera cockerelli; assembly: GCA_024516035.1. Taxonomy (NCBI): domain Eukaryota; kingdom Metazoa; phylum Arthropoda; class Insecta; order Hemiptera; family Triozidae; genus Bactericera; species Bactericera cockerelli. The sequence continues at coordinate 45,103,850 of CM044957.1, forward strand.
AAATATATTTATAGGACACTTCTAGTTGACAGAGTTGTCTGATATATATTTATAGGACACTTCTAGTTGACAGAGTTGTCTGAAATATATTTATAGGACACTTCAAGTTGATAGAGTTGTCTGAAATATATTTATAGGACACTTCAAGTTGAAAGAGTTTTTTGAAATACATTTTAGGACACTTAATATTGAAAGAGTTTTCTGAAATACATTTTAGGACACTTAATATTGAAAGAGTTTTCTGAAATAAATTTTAGGACACTTCAAGGTGAAAGAGTTTTCTGAAATATATTTATAAGAACGTCAACTTATAAATGAGTTTTCTGAAATAGATTTTAGAAAATTATTGGATACTTGAAAGAATTTTCTGAAATTTATTCAGTTGTCACGTCCTCAACTTGAAAGAATTTTCTGACTCTCAAGAAGAAGATGAGTATCAAATGGTGGAGATTAAAAAACTTATGGAAGTCTTTCACAAAAAACCATAAAAGAAAATTGAGAGCTCGTTTCAACTTGGGTGTTTTTCCATTTTAGATTTTAATCCTGGCTTTGTTCCAGAGAGCACTCTCACTCAAAATCCCCAAATCTCCCTTTTAACCGTCAAATTTTGTCAAGCGAAATTTGATGGTTGATAAGGAGATTTTAAAATTAAGAGTGCTTTTTGGAATGAAGGTCCTGGTCCTTTATTTAATTTATCTGATTTCTCATTTGATAGGTTGGGTGTAATGATAAGTATTTATGATTATATTAAAGGTCTACGTAGTTTTGGGCCTTTTTGATGACTTTGGTTACTTCTCCTTTAGTTCTCTAAAATCTCATTTTCAATACGATCATTTAAAAAATCAGCTCATTAATGTCATACCCAATTTGACAATTCAAAATATTACAATGTTTCAGCTCAAGAAAAGCTCCAGAATTGTTCTTATTTTATCTGCCAACACATAATATTCCATTTGTCAGCACTTAAAAAAATAGGGAAAAAATATTAAAACCGATTTTTTTTAATTGATTAAAACTGATTTTTTTATTTAATTATTATTAAAAATGCAGATACCGGAACACACCAGAATCATGCCAGCGAACCAAGCAAACTTAACTTTGTACTAATCCGAATTTCAGTTCCAAACCCAGCCTGGACATGACAAGTTATCCTACCTTTTGGGATTTTGACCCCACAATAATAGATCATAATTATGTCCCGGTAGCTCAGTGGTAAAAGCGGGACTCGTGTGAATCCAGAGGTTCCAGAGGTCGCGGGTTTGAAACCCAGCCGGGGCATGACAAGTTATCATCCCATTTGGCATTTTTACCACATAATAATATGTCTTGGGCTTACTGCTGGAAAAATGAGAGTTTAATAGTCATAATTGGGCAGTATAAATAAGGCGATATTATTATTATATCATACTTTTCAAAAAACGGGACTCTTTAGTACTAATTGGGCAGTATAAACCAGGCGATATTATTATTATTTGCGGATTCTGTTCTGGAATGAGGTACTACCTACTGATAATTTCACAGACACAAAAGACAAGAATCTCATTTTTTAAACAAAAGCATTGGTTATTTATTTCTGACATTCAGACAAAATTTAATTATTGGTATTTAACATAGTAAGGATCATTAATCGTTTTGTTACTTTACCCATACATGACAAGGGTTCTTATACATGTTTATACTTACCAACTATTAAACAATTGTATTAAACTTTTTGTTCTTTTTCATTAATAGGTAATTATTCTAATTAATTAATACATTGTTTTTTTTTGTAGTTAGTATACTGGGTGGTCACAACACTGAGTGAGTACAGGGTCGATCATTTTCGGCAAGGATGGGTATTAGGCCGGAGTGAAAAAAATAATTTTGGAATTTGAAAACGCCTAATATGTCAAAAGTTGTGATTTTGTGAGTAGATCAATCCCTGAAAGTTTCAAAAATTAAAAAAATGATCTTGAGTCTCCACATTGAGCTTAAAGTTTTTGCTATTTTTGAGTATGCAATTTGAAGGGGCAACATAGTTTTTTACCCTTTATTGACCTCTGACATGAAAAGTTTTCATTTTACAAAAAAAGTATTGTATTAAATTGTATTGAGAACAATTTTCTGTATCATTTAGTATCATAAAACGTCTCTCTATGATGTACAGTTAAAGAGATAGAACACTAATAGTTATGACTCTTGTTGAAAACTTATGAAAATTATAATTTTTGGAACACTCCGCTTCTAAAAAATCATAAAATTATTATTATCTTATATGATAACGAGTATCATATGTATTAAAGACATTACCAGAAAGAACAAACAATGAAAAGTACTAAATTAAGGATCAAAGGTTTTATATTTTCAAATGATTATCATTCATTTTATGTATTACCAAAAAAATCTTTTTTGTGCTACACACAGGAATATTTTTACGGCTCTTTTGTCGAGCACGTATAAATCGGTCTTGGGCAACTTCGCCACAAACAGATTGTGATGCCTCAGTTACCACAGCTTTCCACAGCTTGAGTCTGACTGCTGGCATGGGAGTTTGAGAGCATCGAACTCCGTTTGGAATCGGATGAGGCATATAATTTCCTCATCAGTCAGGTTCAAGGTGGCATCTGGATCCAGTGGATTTTCCCAACTGATATATGAGGTTGAAGTATTCATCAGCTTCAAAATTATGAGGAGACAATTGGGGCTGGGGGACTTAAAACATAGAGGAGACCAGCAGTCTGGCTGGGTGACTATAAACAGGGAGTAGACCAGCATTGGCTTGGTTCGGGGGGTCCTTGTCAATTAATAGACTCCTTGTAAAGACAGTGGTAGGAGTGTGAATCATTCCTCCATTGTCTGGCTACCATCGTACACATTATGTTTATGAAGCTTGCGGGATTTTAAAATTCTACCCAATGCTTGCTCTCGCACATTAGAGCGCGAATCCTTAATTATAATAACACACTTTAGTGAAGGTAATCACCGGGCGAGGTTAGTGCTCAAAGCATTTTCTACCACCTAACCCTCAGAGTCTTATTATTATGTGTTCACAAACACAAATTAATGAGGAAAAGTTCATTCACTGGGTGGGATTCGAACCAATGGATCCCTACGCTACCTGGTTTACCAGACTAGCGCGTTAACCACTTGACTAAAAGTGCACCTTAGCATTGCAAGAAGTACAAGTTGAAAAGTTATCATATTTGTGTTAGTCAATTTCGTGATATCACAACTACTCAAACTCCCTTTACTAATTCTACGCTGAAACCGGACATGAACCACCGACCTCTAGGTTACAAGTCCGCAACCTTATCGATCAAGCTACTTGGTCAGTTTGCGAGAAGAGTATTTTCAAAGTAAGCGAAATACGCGTTTCTCTGTATCACATCAAACATAAGTTTTTTGTATTGTATAGACAAGAAAGAACATTTCTTAATCATTTTAAATAAATGCATGGGCCTTTCTGAGCTATTTTTTTAAAATTTAAAACCACGACGGGGCAATCACTTTCATTATGTAATCAGCAAGAAGTTATATCTTTTACATGAAGTGCCTCAATAACGCTCTGTAGGAAAAGAAGGCCAAATATTAAAAACTTTCAGTAGGGCGGCTGCAAATTAAAAAAAAAAAAAAAAACAATTTAAAGTTATAATTAAAAGATTTAATACATGTAATATTAACTATCAATCAAAACGATTATTATTCTTAGGTAATACTGACATGATATGGGTATTTCACTTCATACAAAAATTAGTTAGTTATTTTATTTAAACAACCAAGTCAACCTAGAAAATTTTGATCCGTAATATCCGTAGTTAATTTCTAACGAATGCACAAATTAATTTGAACAATCATTATCACATAGAAAGAAAGATCTGAAAACTCAGTTTTGTACTGCTTTAACACTTTGTGCGCCAAGCCCAAAATCGTGATTTCCCCTGAGGCCACGATACAAAGGATTGTCTCTCGATATGTGCGACGTGGCCCCCAGCAAGTTTGTTTTTCATGGGGGGCCACATCGCTCATATTCAGAGACACTTTGTTACCTCTGTGGCCCATACTTTGTGGCCCATACTGAGAGACAATGCTTCAAAGTGAGGTCTAGTGTCTCTCAAAATGAGAGACGTGGCCCCAGCGGGAAGTCGCTGTCGCTCATATTGACCGACGTGGCACACAAAGTGTTAATAACAAAGCTACAAATTGGAGACGAGACCGGACAAGAACAAGCGAGAAAATGTCAGTAAGCATTAAATTTATTTTCGCGCACAGTTACCTACATAGATTTTATATACATACATGTTACTTCTACTCGTATAATGTAGGAAGATGTCTTAAATAACCAACTAAATATAGATAACAACGTAAATCTTTTATCCTGAAAAAAGTAGGCCTGAGTTGTACCAGTACCTATGATATGGACTAATAACCTGCCATATTATTATCATTTTCCGTAGTTTCTGCTAGAGTTACAATTGTTTATGTTCTAGCTCATAGATAGTACATCATAGAGAGAAGTTTCAAGGAATTAAAATATAGAAAAAATTGTTTACAACATAATTTTATTCATTATCTTTTTTGTATAATGAACACTTTTCATGTTAGACGTGCTTCAAGTGAAAAAACCGATGATGCCCCTTCAAATTGCATACTCAAAAATAGCAAAAACTTTAAGCTCAATGTGGAGACTCAAGATCATTTTTTTAATTTTTGAAACTTTCAGGGATTGATCTACTCACAAAATCACAACTTTTGACATATTAGGCGTTTTCAAATTCCAAAATTATTTTTTTACCCCCTGTTTCACTCCGGCCTAATGGGTATTGATTTTGAATTCTCAAATTTTGCAACTGAAAATAAAATGATCATAAAAAACACATATGTGATGATGTAAAAATGTAAACAAACAAAGGTGTTACCCTAGAATTAGAATATAAAAGAAGAGAGGAAGTAGCATTGTTAAGGAAATGGGATTTAAAAGAAAAAAATCATACAAAATGGCCGCCGGAACGATCGTTGGCGAATCTTCATTCTCAAGTGAGAGGCGTTGTATACATATTTTTAAAGAAATTGCGTTTGACTAGAAAGAACATGAAGATTAATAGTTAGAACTTTTTTCTCCAAGTTTATAAAGTAATTATTACGATTTATTTTCGTAGATATAAAATTATACGACTACGTATTAGATACCTATTTTGTGAAAGTTGCATTTGCAACGTAAATGGGAACTTACATTTTGTTTTGAAAATAATTTCTTTAACATGTATCTGGTGTGAACATCACAAGACTTTTCTTATCCCCCAAAAAAGAACTCCAATTCCGCCACTGGTGACGACTATATTTATGAATTTTCATTTTCTAAAAGGTCGTATGATGTTTTACACCATTTATTTTTCTATGGAATAAAAATCTTGATTTTAATACAATTCCTTCATTCAAAAAAGCCTTCGCTTTTCAAAGAAGTTCAATTCCGCCACTGGTGACGATATTTCGATTTTTAAAAACGTCGTGTGATATTTTGGACCAATTTATTTTTCTACAGAATAAAAATCTTGAATTTAATACAATTCCTGCATCCAAAAAAGCATTCGCTTTTCAAGGAAGTTCAATTCCGCCACTGGTGACGATATTTCGATTTTTCATTTTTAAAAACGTCGGCGTCGTGTGATATTTTGTACCAATTTATTTTTCTACATAATAAAAATCTTGATTTTAATACAATTCCTTCATTCAAAAAAGCATTTGCTTTTCAAGGAAGTTCAATTCCGCCACCGGTGACGATATTTCGATTTTTTATTTTTAAAAACGTCGTGTGATATTTTGCACCAATTTATTTTTCTACAGAATAAAAATCTTGATTTTAATACAATTCCTTCATTCAAAAAAGCATTTGCTTTTCAAGGAAGTTCAATTCCGCCACCGGTGACGATATTTCGATTTTTTTTATTTTTAAAAACGTCGTGTGATATTTTGCACCAATTTATTTCTCTACAGAATAAAAATCTTGATTTTAATGCAATTCCTTCATTCAAAAAAGCATTCGCTTTTCAAGGAAGTTCAATTCCGCCACTGGTGACGATATTTCGATTTTTTTATTTTTAAAAACGTCGGCGTCGTGTGATATTTTGTACCAATTTATTTTTCTACAGAATAAAAATCTTGATTTTAATACAATTCCTTCATTCAAAAGAGCATTCGATTTTCAAGAAAGTTCAGTTCCGCCACTGGTGACGATATTTCTATTTTTCATTTTTAAAAACGTCGGCGTCGTGTGATATTTTGTACCAATTTATTTTTCTACAGAATAAAAATCTTGATTTTAATACAATTCCTTCATTCAAAAGAGCATTCGATTTTCAAGAAAGTTCAATTCCGCCACTGGTGACGATATTTCGATTTTAAAAAACGTCGTGTGATATTTTGCACCAATTTATTACTTCCGATAAATTTCTAATATTAGAAATCGGAAGTATTGTGTTTTTTTCTATAGAATAAAAATCTTGATTTTAATGCAATTCCTTCATTCAAAAGAGCATTCGCGCTTTTCATGGCGTTGACTTCCACTTCACCCTGGTGAAACCAGCTCAATCATTCTCTTCAGAGCTTCCCCGAGTACTGAGATCCTAGGCCGCTCTTGTGATGGCCGGGGGCGGAGTAGCGCGAGCCAGGCCGAGACTGCACGATCGCGTAGTGGTCGGAATTGGTCGAGATAGATCGGGTGGAGTTCATCGTTGAGCCGCCACTGAGGTACCCGCTTGGCTTCCCGTTCAGCGAGTATCTGAGGGTTAAGATAGACAGATTTTATTATTTAATAAAATAATGACAATGAATAATAATGATAGTGTTTTTAGGGTTTTATTCATATTATGAAGGAAAATCCCTATTATTTCTTTGTGTTCTTTTTTTATTTGAGACTCGAACCAGCGACTTCCAGGTTACAAGTCCGCCGTCTCACCCATCAGAGTAAACAGTATCAGTATAAACAGAAAAGTGAGAAATTAAACTAGAAACTAGATGATCATGAATATCAGAACATACCTGGACAATTGTTTCGAAAAGTAGAAACAGAAAAGTGAAAAGTTGCACTAGACATGATCAAACCGAATGAGTTCGGATGGTGGTTCCTTGAGTTCCTCTCCAGGTTCGACCATAATAATGGACCTAGGGTCTCAGAAGTTTGCATAAGCTTAGGAGATAATATCAAGAAATATTCTTCTTCTTTTACTCTGTCTTATCCCGCTCAAGCAGGGTCGACGTTGTTCAACCTCATGGTTGAGGTTGGTTGGTTTTTGCACATTTTTTTACGGCTGGATGCCCTTCCTAACGCCAACGATTCTATTTGATTTAACGTCCTGGATTAGGACGGGGGTTTTACCCTCCATTCGCTGGGAATCGATCCAGCTACACACATTAACCTCACCCAGCCTGGGTAGGGCCGGAAATGCCAGCCTCACATGTACGGAGGGAACAGAATATTCTGTGTGAAAAAGCTGCTCCGACCGGGGATTGAACTCGGGATCTCTGGACTACGGGCAGTAGTCACAACCATTACGCCACGGAGGCTAGCAAGCTTAGGAGATAATATTAAGAAATATTGTTATTTTACAAATAAAAAGAACTGAATGGGTGAGTAGAAGAACCAGGAATGTCAAAAATCGATTTTTTTTTTTTTTTCGTAGAATAAGAAGGAATGGACTCTTTTCTATCATCTCTGTGAATATGAAGGAGAAATACCCCTTAAAAGTATATTTTTTTCGATTTTAAAGTGGGGGAAGCATACTCATTAGCATGATAATATTTGTCTTAATTTTGCTTTCCTGAAAAGTCGATTTTTGACATTCCTGGTTCTTCTACTCACCCATTCAACTATTTTATTTAAAAAAAAAAAAAGAAATTCACCTGGAGCCGTACTGAGACCCATGCCAGCTCCTGTACGGGTCGTAGTCCTCTATGATGGACGGCTCCTTCTCTATCACCTCTGTGCGCGCGCAGGAACACGTCATGGCCGAACAGAGGAACACGTTGATCACCAGCATGATGAGGAAGAGAAGGCCGAAAGCTATGCAGAGGTAGAGCAGCCAGGCCGGAGACATGTGCTCGCCCTCGCAGGAGGCTCCCACCGCTGAGAATAATTTTTTTTATATATATATATAGTAAATACAATGAATACATACAATTAGTAAATACAAAATAATAATACATAGTAAAAAAAAAATAAATATCGTAGTATTATATTAAAAAAAATATCGTAGAATTAAAAAAATAATCAAATTATACCTACATAGTAAAAAAAAAAAAAATACAAAACAATAATAATAATATCGCCTTGTTTATACTGCCCGATTAGGACTATTCATCATCGTAGGGTGGCGTCATTGTGAACGAAACAATAATAATATCGCCTTATTTATACTGCCCGATTAGAACTATTCATCATCATAGGGTGGCGTCATCGTGAACGATGGTAGCCAGACAGTGGAGAAATGACTCAACACTTCTATCACTGTCTTTACAAGGAGGCTAATACTAATAATTGACAAAGGCCCCCAGAACCAGGCTAATACTGGTCTACTCCCTGTTTATAGTCCCCCAGCCAGACTATTATAGAACTATTAAGTCACATTATCCCAGCAGTAAGCCCAAGACACATATTATTATGTGGTAAATCCCAAATGGGAGGATAACTTGTCATGTTCCGGCTGGGTTTCGAACCCACGACTTCTGGAATCTCTGGATTCACAGAGTGCCGCCTTTTTTTTTTTAAGTGGGGTTTAACGTCGCTTTCAACTGCCATGGTCATATCATGACGGGGGTTTTATCCTCCATTCGCAGGAAACTCACAAACCTGCTACTCACATTGACCTCACCCAGCCTGAGTGGGGCCGGGAAAAGCCAGCGTCACGAGAATTAGAATTTGAATGGTCACAGTGCCGCCTTTACCACTGAGCTACCGGAGCAGACAAATTTAGTTGGAACCCTTATAAATAAATAAAAAACGGACCGACAGACAGACACAAAACCAAAGTTGCTCAGGAGGTTATAAAACATCCAGAAATGTGAATTTTTTTTTGAAATCGGAGCAAAAAAATATTTATTTTTTTACAAAATCGAACACAATACTTCCGATTTCTAATATTAGAAATTTCTCGGACGTAAAATACTCACTCGGTTGTTCCCCCGGCTGCAGCACAAACACACTGGTACTCGCCATCAGCACCCCCTCGTCAGGGATGGTCTCGCTGTAGATGTCCTTGGGCCGCTGTTGTTGGGCGAGGGGCAGGCCCGCCAGCAGGTAGTTGATGTTGCCCTCACAGGTGGCCTCTGAACACGGCCCTGTGGGACGTTGAGACGAAATTAATATAAAGAAACCACCGTCGTGATGTGACCATGCAGTTGAAAGCGAAATTAAACCCAATTGAAAAAAAAAAAATAATTTCTAAACTTTAAAGGTAATAGAAAGTAAGAAATATAATAATAATAATATCGCCTTATTTCTACTGCCCGATTAGAACTATAACTAAGTCCCATTATTCCAGCAGTAAGTTCAAGACGTATCATTGTGTGGTAAAAAACCCAAATGGGATGATAATTGTCATGTCCCGGTTGGGTTTCGAACCAGCGACCTCTGGATTCACCGAGATTCTGGATTGTCCTAACTAAAAGGCGGGGTTCTTGCCTATGGCAATCCTTAATGGTGTTACCCTCTGTACTAACTTTGGAAATAATTCGTTTACTTTAAAATAAAACACAATAGTAAAGGATAACATGGTGCTGCCACCAGTGGGAATTAATTAATTTATAAACTCTTGGCGGTTCTTCAAAATAAAGAGAGCCTTGTACAAGAGTACAACACCCTCCATTCGCAGGAAACTCACAAACCTGCTTCCCACATTACCCTCTCCCAGCCTGGGTTGAGCCGGGCCTGCATTACGAATACTAACCTTTACAGACGGCAATGTCACACTGGAAATGGATCTGCGAATCTTCGGAGAAGCGAAACATGGAGTGCAGCGTGGCATCCACGTGGCCCAACTGGTTGTCGTACTTGAAGGGTGTAATTATGCTGGGGTTCACAGGACATCTGAGGAATAAGAGGAAATTTAATAATTATTGAATTAAACAGAATACAATTTGTGATAACTGTAATGATTATAATATTTATGATCCACAAAAAACCGAACGCAGTATTTTTTTTTTTTTTTTAATATTTAACGGGATTCCCCAGGCTGGGTGAGGTTAATGTGACTCTGGTACGATTCCCAGCGATTGGAAGGTTCAAATCCCCGTCCAGATCCAGGACGTTAGATCAAATAGAATCGTTGGCGTTAGGAAGGTCATCCAGCCGAAAAAATGTGCCAAAACCAACCAACCTCAACCATGTGGTTGAACAACGTCGACCCTGCTTAAGCGGGATAAGACAGAGTAAAAGAAGAAGACTATTTTTTTTGTATATATTTTGTATAATTTTTTGTGGTACAAAACGTTGAGTCAAGTAGCGACCAAATCGCTTTTGGTCGCTTTACATACATTACATAGAAACAAGTATTACATGATAAACGAAATAAAGTACAAACCCAAACAATATTAACACTCTTTAGTGGAAGCTAACCACCAGGCGAGGTTAATGTTCAAAGCATTTTCTAGAAGTCTTATTATTATGTAGTCACAAACTCAAATGAATGAGGAAAAATACTTGCACTGGGTGGGACTCGAACCAACGGATCCCTACGCTACCTGGATTACCAGACTAGGTTGATCGAGAAAAAAAACAATATGTTGTAGCCTCTTATCTGATAGCTGAAAGCACCGAAGTAATGTAAATTGACGGTTCCGGAGTTTCCTTTGCTATAATAATAAAAAAAGATTAGGTTAGGTTAGGTTTTTTTATATTGTCAGGGATCCGGTTAGGTCGGAATATTAACATGCAGGTTGGTGGTTCAAGTCTTAAGTTAAGCAAAAATCAGTTGATAAATTGTTATAATTCTCACTAATCATCATCATCATAGGGTGGCGTCATCGTGAACAATGGTAGCCAGAGAGTGGAGGAATGACTCAGCAGTTCTACCATTGTCTTTAAAAGGAGGCTAATAATTGACAAGGGCCCCAAGAACCAAGCCAATGCTGGTCTACTCGCTGTTTATAGTCCCCTAGCCAGACTGCTGGTATACTCTCTGTTTATAGTCCCACAGCCAGACTTAATTGTAATTAACACAAATATAATTCTCACTAATACATAAAGGTAATTGACTCTGTCTCACTTACCCTTTCTCATCAATGAGGAGCACACTGTTGTTTTTCTTACTGAAGGCCATGCAGGATTTCACTCGATACCTGTACTTCTCTGAAAGCAAGAAGTAGAGAGAAAAAATAAGGCTTGGAAATAGGTACATAATTTTTTACGCTTTATTTATCATCCCGGTATCATATCATCATTTAGGTGTCCCGGTAGGTTCCAGAGGTCGTGGGTCCGAAACCCAGCCGGGACATGACAAGTTCTCCTCCCATTTGTGATTTTTACCACATAATAATGTGTCTTGGGCTTACTGCTGGAATAATGGTACTTAATAGTCTTAATCGGGCAGTATAATTAACCCTTATCTTGGCAATGTGTATATTTGGATACCATCAGTTTTTTTTTAATCCTAAAGCATTTTTTCTTCCACAGAACATTTAAAATTATTTCATTTTTAAACGCTTTATTTAAAGTGGCAGGATGGAGCTCTTCCATCCAACCTTCCAATAATCATCCTTCCATCCAACCATCCAATCCAACTATCCAATAATAAATTAAAAATTGAAATTCTCTGCCAAGATAAGGGTTAAGGCGATATTATTATTTTTATTATTCAGTAGAAAAGACCCGAAGTGCGTTAGCATATGTCGGGTCTCTTATAGATCTATCTAATGAAATATGTGACATGATAACTAACACAAAGCTAGCTTTTTTCTCTTTATTTATCTCATGTTGAGAGTTTCATTGTTTAGTACTTACCGTCCGGTCGCGATATTTCAGCTCTAAGATTATAAGAGCGGCCATACACAGCTTCCTGCACTCTCCTACCTTCTTGATCCAGAAGCTTTAGGGAGACTATGGAGGTTTCATTCCTGTGGAATAAGAATATACAACAACATATTAAAGAAAAGAAAAAAAGAAAGGTTGCATGACAAAATCGAAATCACAAGTTTGAGTCAGAACTTAGGCACCTACTTAATAATAATAATACTCTTTAGTGGAAGGTAACCACCAGGCCAGGTTAATGCTCAAAGCATTTTCTACCACCTAACCCTCAGAGTCTTATTATTATGTGGTCACAAGCTGAAATTAATGAGGAAAAATTCGTGCACTGGGTGGGATTCGAACCAACGGATCGATACGCTACCTGGATTACCAGACTAGCGCGTTAACCACTTGATAACCAGTGCATCGTCTGTGAAGCTATTTGGGGATGGATATTACCAGGCGCGGATTTCCCCATTTAAATCAATACGCAAAATGTGTTTAACTTACTTTGTCATAATTTTGTACCTATAATTTACTTTGTCATGATTTTGTACCTATAACTTACTTTGTCATAATCTTGTACCTATAACTTACTTTGTCATAATTTTGTACCTATACCTAACTTACTTTGTCATAATTTTGTACCTATCCTAACTTACTTTTTCATAATTTTGTACCCTTAACTTTCTTTGTCAAAATTTTGTACCTATAACTTACTTTTTCATAATTTTGTACCTATAACTTACTTTGTCATAATTTTGTACCTATAACTTACTTTTTCATAATTTTGTACCCTTAACTTTCTTTGTCAAAATTTTGTACCTATAACTTACTTTTTCATAATTTTGTACCTATAACTTACTTTGTCATAATTTTGTACCTATAACTTACTTTTTCATAATTTTGTACCCTTAACTTTCTTTGTCAAAATTTTGTACCTATAACTTACTTTTTCATAATTTTGTACCTATAACTTACTTTGTCATAATTTTGTACCTATAACTTACTTTTTCATAATTTTGTACCTATAACTTACTTTGTCATAATTTTGCACCTGTAACTTACTGTGTCATAATTTTGTACCTATAACTTACTTTGTATTTCTGAAGCCCGTCTTCCCGCAAGTTATCACGTAGGACTTGTCGTCTGCCAGCTCCAGAGTTCTGTGTATCCTCACAGAGATCGGAACTGACCTCTCCTCAGTTCGCTGCAACACAAAATTTAGTCAAGCCTTTGAGATTTTATTTTTTATTTTTTTTATTTTTTTAAATCTATGGATATATACATCCATAATACATTGTTTCTAGCTTAACTTATGATTAAAATTATAATTAAGTATAAAAACTTATGACTAACTTAAAATCTTAATGACTAAGAAAATGGTATTTCTAAATCCAATAAATTATTAATTTAGAGGCACTATCAAAAAAATGTCTATTATTATTATCTGACCTGGTTACAGGTCAGATAATAATCTGACCTGGTGTCTATTATTATTATCTGACCTGGTTTTCAGTGAAACATTTACAATTAACACTGCGACCATATTAGATCTATTGTGACCGGTTGATTTTATTTGTTTTTAACGTCCTGATTGAGGTAGATAGTCAGGACGGGGGTTTCAACCTCCATTGGCATCAGCTACCCACATTAACCTTACCCAGCCTGGGTAGGGCCGGAAATGGCATGTTCACGTGTTGGTAAGGAAAAGAAATTTCTTCGAAAAGTCTGCCCCAACTGGGGATCGAACTCGGGATCTCTGGACTACGGGCAGTAGTCTCAACCGCCACGCTGGCTGGCAAGTCTTTGAGTTAAAATAGGAAAAATTCCAGCAGTAAGCCCCAAGACGTATTATTATGTGGTCAAAATCCCAAATAGGAGCATAACTTGTCGTGTCTTGGCTGGGTTTCGAACCGACGACCTGTGGTTTACCAGACCGACTCTACTGAGCTACCGGGACTTTCGTAGTGATACCACAATGAAGCAAAAGAAGCATAACACATATGTCCTAATACTTATTCAGATTCAGAACATCAGATTGTAGTTAGGTACTTCTCTGATATGACAGTAGGTAATACGAGTGGTATTATTAAGAGCCAAATTATGAAACAAGATTAAAGCCAAACACACCCTCAAGTTGAGAGTTTCAACCAATCAAACCACACTATATACCGAGTTGAGGGGCATCTGATTTGGTCCTAAATGATCTGAAATACATGTCAAGAAATTTCTTTCATGCAAGGAGCAAGTTTGTATTGCCCGATGACAAATCTAATGCTCTTAAATTTGCTCGATTCCTATTTTTTTTTTATATTAAAAATAATCAACATATCAATAAGCATTTACATTTTTGCCCTGATCTTAGTACTCTTCAAATCCTAATAGACTTTCACTTTCCCCAGAACGAAATCTGGTCCGGGATCCTCTAACACACATACTAGAGCTGTATTTTTCTTTCTAACCAAAGTGGATTCAAATGGAATAAAATGGACGAACTGGAAGAACGTCATTTTTCTTTTGGAAGAGGAAAAATCTTCTGCCAGTTTGGTTAACCAAAATGGATTTATAAAGTTCTTGCTTCCATTTCTTTTATAGCTAGGTTAAGTCCATTATTGTTTATCTTTTTTTTTTTTTTTTTTTTTTTTAAGTGGGGTTTAACGTCGCTTTCAACTGCCATGGTCATATCACGACGGGGGTTTTACCCTCCATTCGCAGGAAACTCACAAACCTGCTACTCACATTGACCTCACCCAGCCTGAGTGGGGCCGGGAAAAGCCAGCGTCACGAGAATTAGAATTTGAATGGTCACCCATCCAAGTCTTAACCTCGCTGGATGTCGCTTAACTTCGGTGTTCTGAAGGGAACCGGTGTATTCAACATGCCATCGACGCTGGCTTTGTTTATCTTTAAAAGTACCGAAACGCATTTTTTCTTTCACGAATAGTGGGGAGGGTGAACTTGGAAGAAAATGGAAATATCAAACACCTCAGCCGAGGAGTGAAGAACGCCTATACAAAGAAAGAGACAGCCCGGCAGAGTCTAAGGTTACGGAAAACATAGCATTTCATGTACTTTCAGCCAGCGAAAAGTGCAACATGAATTTCAAAAATTTGGAAATACCGAACCTGGAAAAAAAAAATTTATCCAAAAGAAAAACACGGCTTAGATGCCCTCTATTTCTTCACTCACATTATTGACCAGAACTCCGCAGTAGTCCGGCGATCCCTGGGGCGCCACCAAGTTGATCTCGAGTGACGTCATCTGGGACCCGTTCCCGTAGGTGATGCAGCTGGGGGACCGGAAGTCCTTGGCGTGCACAGCACCACCGAACCCCTGGGAGGTGTTCACCCTGATGGACATGTACCCTGCCTTGCATGTTGCCGTCACCGCGGGGTTGAACTCCTGCTCCAGCTGGCCTGTGGCTTCCTGCAACACGATTTCGACAGTAAAACCATTGAATTGTATGTATTGGATGTATTTTATCCCATAAAATATGTAAGATCTGTTTGACTGCTGGAGTAAAGGGACTTTTCAGTCTTACCTCGGCAGTATAAACAAGGTATATTCTATTCTATTCTATTGTAATAAATAATACTTTCGATTTGTGTTACACTGCCAATTATGGACTAATAGTGTTAAAGAATATATTATGATGGGTCCACACAGGTGCAACTTGTTGCTGCAACATGAATTTACTCTGTATGGACGGCTTCACTCTGTATAACACGAACTGCAACACGTTTCTGCAACAGTGTTTCAATTACCACACACATGTTGCAGCAACGTGTTGCATGTTGCACCTGTGTGGACCCACCATTAATATAAAAGACTAATAATAATGTAACGAAAAAAAAAGTAATAAATAATGGAATCAATAAATCGAATAGAATCGTTGGCGCTAGGAAGGGCATCCAGCCATAAAAATGTGCCACAACCAACCTCAACCATGAGGTTGAACAATGCTGACCCCAAGTAGATTTGGGAAAAGGCAAAAAGTAAGAAGAAAATTGTAATTACCTAATAATTGAACTGGAAGTTGATATTTTATAAATTTTATAAATTCTCAAATATCTCATCTTGGGTGAGAACCATCATACAGTTCTCACTCATTCGAGATGTGTCATGGAGAATTCGTGGAATGAGAAGAAGAGTAATAGTTTCAACAGCCTTTGAAGATGGCGCTGGCATCTAACTTAATAACAACGGTTAACAAGTGATAGGTCAGAACATAGAGATAGTAGCCTGAACGGCCAACCCTGTATCTCAAAAAAGTTATGTCGTAGCGCACTGAATTTTTTTGCAAATGAACTTCTATCAATGTGACATACCATCTTCTTTTACTCTGTATTATCCCGCTTGAGCAGGGTCGACGTTGTTCAACCTCATAGTTGAGGTTGGTTGATTTTGGCACATTTTTTTACGGCTGGATCCCCTTCATAACCCCAACGATTCTATTTGATTTAACGTCCGGGATTAGGACGGGGGTTTTTACCCTCCATTCGCTGGGAATCGTAACAGCTACCCACATTAAGACCCAGCCTGGGTAGGGATGAAAATGGCAGCCTCACATGTACGGAAGGAACAGAATTTTCTGTGTGAATAAACTGCTCCGACCGGGGATCGTACTCAGAATCTCTGGACTACGGGCGGTAATCACAACCGTTACGCCACGGAGGCTAGCTCAATGTGACAAACCATATATATATTCCATTTAAAATTTGGTCCGTGCCCACTGCCCAGCCTAATTGGGGTAGTGTTGCCATTTTTTTTTTCTCTGAAACTTAATCCTCAAAAAATAGGGAATACCTACGGAATTTTGCATTTTTCAATATTTTCAGCTGTTTATGAGATACCCTGTATACAGGGTGGTCCAGAAAGTTTGCACCAAAATGATAGGGGTAATATAAGAGACCATTTCCAACAAAAATATTCCTGGACATTTTCCTTTATTTTTTGTCGTTTTCAAAATGGCGGCCAAAACGTGTGTTTTTCAAATATGTGCTTTCAGAACCTTGACAGCCTAAATGAGCATGATCATTAAAACATTGAACGGGTTAATTTAACTTATTTTAATTAAAATTTTATTTTCAATTCAAAAATGCAATCCGTTTTTATCTAGGTGGTACAGAAAAAATTGAAAAAATCAAAAGCCAAACGTAAGTTGGAATATTTGAAAACACACGTTTTGGCCGCCATTTTGAAAACGACAAAAAATAAAGGAAAATGTCCGGGAAAATTTTTGTTGGAAATGGTCTCTTTTATTACCCCTATCATTTTGGTGCAAACTTTCTGGACCACCCTGTATAATTTTTTTAAGTCACCGTGGCCGAGTTTGTTAGCGCGCTAGGCATTTCACGGACGGTGACCTCTGGGTTCGATCCCCAGCGGGACAGCATTTTTTCTACTCTGCCTATAATTCCGCGACCAGTGGCGGAATTATAGGCAAATAAAGATATTGGAATATTAAAAAGATATGGAAAAGCCTTATAATTCTGCGCTATCCACTAAAATTTTGACATAATAACACAAAGAAACACATTTATAATTAAATTTTGTATTCAGCCAGAAATCACCAAAGGGTGATCAAATTTAATACGTGTAAGGTTCTGTTTTGTACACAATTTCATTGAAATTCGTTCACTAGTTTCTGAGATGTACGGCAAGTTAACAGACAGGCAGACACCAAGCCAAAGTTGCTCAGGAGAATATGACATGTCCAAATTTAAACACGATACGGAAGTAAAATAATGAGAAGTGTAGGTTTGACTGAACAGAATCTGTTCAACAGATTCCAGTGCGTGTAGGAATGCATCAAGGCTCGGCTCTTAGCCCATATCTGTTTGAAATTATACATGTGTGATTACGAGATATATAATATTAAAGATTTATGGGCTGAGATTATAGTATGGCGGCATAGAATATTGCGGTTGACTTTTTTGACATCCTGGACTATCTTCTTTAATTTTCGTCCTATATGGGGGTTGTTACATATCAAATTACACGTTTCTAGGTGAGGAATACGAATATGATATTATTATGATATTCCACTATTACAGTTAATTGACCAGTGGCGGAATTCGCCATATTTTGGTGGGTTTGACGGGTTTGGCTATACGGGGTAAGTACATCAATAAATTCTGATCGTTCACATTCACACATCTTGGACCAACATTAGACTTACTTTTTCAAAACTTTTTTTTAAAAGCTTTACGGCTAAATTATAAAATAGGATTACTACAAAGATAAGAGCTGACTATTTTTTCAAGACAGACTTTACTCTAATCATACCTATTTACCTATCATATTTGTGTTAGTCACAAGTAACATGTTCTTAAAGGTACCAAATTTCCTTTACCTTGGCCAGTTTTACACCTTATAGTGGATGTAAGTAAGTACATAAATGAACCTTTATTTGGAACAGAAATATTACATACATCAAAATTAATACATATATCAGAATAACTGGTTCAATTCAGCTTATTTGCTGAGGTACATAGTGGATTTATTTTCTTATTTATACCTTATTTCTTTGTGTTTTATAGTCAGTGTAAGATATGTAATACTTATACCGTAAAAATGGAAATGTCTTTTCGCTAGGTTTAAGCATAGATAATTGAATTTCCTGGATGATGTTTTAAGTGATTTTAAGAGAACCATTTTTGCAAAATTTCATAGCTTTATGATCAAAAGAACCGAAGATATAAAGTGAAAACCGTGTGAAATGGTTCGTGTAAAGATACATTGCTGTGTTCGCTTGAACTTGGCCTGGCGCACTGCTGTGCCCTCAGATATGAAGAGAATGGGTTCGGCCATGCCTGGTGGGTATGGCCATGCCTTTGTGTACTTCTTATAGTTTTCTCAAGTAGTGTTATCAATTTAAAGGAGGAACGATCCTATAATTTTTTTCGCTATCAGTGACCGTTTTAAAGTTAGGTAAGCCATGGCTGTACTCGTATACGGTAATGGCGTTTTGTACGTTTTATATTTTTCTAAGGTGGAGAGGCATTTACGGGGTTATTTTCTTATCAAAATTTCGATATCTATTACTGTTTGGACTTTGATATTGGTAAAAGGATGTAAGATAGGCAAGGATTTGAGATTTATGTAATAGAGACGTTAATCTGAAGAGTCTAGGAATACAGGACACTGGTTTGTCTATCTATCATTATGACGTACCTGATGAACGTGCAAGATAAATGATGTAATCAAAATAAATCCACAAGAATGTATCAGAGTCATCTTATAATCTTAGGAGCATTCGTAATATTGCATCAAAATATTGTTCGATGGACTGAAAACACTCCTCTTCGCATACCAAACACACCAGGAGATCAAGGCAAAGAACTGATTTTTATTTTTTTCGTAATCAATAGAAATGAAATTTATGTCATTAAACTTTGTATTTATCTCATTAAACTATGAATTTACGTCATTAAACTATGGAGAAAAAAACGATGAATCACTCAATTTTTTTAATAGGAAAAAAAAAGTTCACAGAGAGGACAGATGAATCACAAAATTGTCAAAACATTGCGCGTTCGAACCGCTCCATATCTAGGTATAATGCAAACTGATTAACAATGACTGAATCCTAGGTAGGAATCACCGAGCGATATGTAGGTAGAAGACTGGTTCTGGCAAGGTGGGAGACATACACCAAGGCTGAACCAGCCTGTGTAGCGTACCCAGGCCAGAAGATTTTCTCGTGATATAACACATACAACTTACACCCCGAAAAAAACCGTTCGAGTACAAAAAAAACGCCAAGAGAATATGTGACAGCTTCCAAATTCAAGGACGAAATTTTTGTTGATCGTTTTGGGCTCATATAACTTAAACCCCGTAAAAAACACTTCGGGTTTAAAAAGACGCCAAGAGATAAAACCTTCAGAATTCAAATACGAAGTTTCCACTGATTATTGGGATATTGGGTGTACAAAGGAAAATTATCATGTGCTCAGCTAGATATTATCTGTGATGAGATTCTTTTGAATGAAAATTATTACAAGGTTACAAAATCTT
The DNA here is from genome assembly GCA_024516035.1 of Bactericera cockerelli. Taxonomy (NCBI): domain Eukaryota; kingdom Metazoa; phylum Arthropoda; class Insecta; order Hemiptera; family Triozidae; genus Bactericera; species Bactericera cockerelli. Next base: position 45,123,849 of record CM044957.1, read on the forward strand.
GGCATCCATCGGATTAGTAGTTGGTATCATACTATCATAATACAGTTTTGGGCAATATTTTCAAGGCTACGTGATCTTGACACCCATTTAAGGATGTGATACCATTATTTTTGGTCGCCTACATATTTTCAATTTTATTCCTGCAGATACATAAACTTATGGCAGAACAACAACTTTTCAGTGCAACATAAAACTGAAGGGACTTTCAATTTACTCTTCAGTGAAAGGCACTCTTGGTTTTTTTTTTAATTTAAACAAAAATACTGATATCACATCTTTAAATACAACGTAAACTATGTAGCGCATGGATCTGTAGATCGGATTAGGTGGTAGAAAATGCTTTGAGCATTAACCTCACCTGGGGCCTATTACACAAAACACTTTACACTTCATACTTCACGAGTTCACACTTCAAGGTTCAAATTCTGTTTCATCTTCCATTTTTACTAGAGCTTATTATTTATTGGATTAATTAGAGAAAACTCAAAGACACAAGAAAATGAATTAAATTTATAAAAATATTTTTTTTAATATACCTCTATATTTCATTTGTTTACACTTTAGAAATGGACGTTTGAGTGGCAGTTCAAAGGGAAATCGTAAAGTGACTTATAAAGCTTTATGAAACAAAAATACTTTACACTTTAGCTTTTCGTCCATGACATTCTAGAAATGAAAAAAATCTGTTAGAATTTTCCGCTCCGGCCGAGATTCGAACCCGCAAGCTGCGGGTCAGTAACTAATGCTCTTAACCACTGTGCCACAGGGGTCGGCATGCCAGAGGTCGGCAATTTTGGGCATTTTGGTTCCTCTTATTTTGGGCACCTGATATTTATTGTTCAAAAGGTTCAAAAGTTCTTCCTCCTAAAATGGTTGTCAACATACCAAACCTTAATCTTCCTCTATTTCTAGTTTCTAGTTAACTTCCTCTATTTCTAGTTTCCTAATTTATTTCTTTCCATTATTATTCGTTGGATACAATCTTTCCTTAAAATGTGTCCTATAAGTAGTCACCGTGGCCGAGTGAGTTAGCGCGCTAGGCATTGCACGCACGGTGACCTGTGTTCGATCCCCAGCGGGGCAGGATTTTTTCTGCTCTGTACTTGGGTGTTCGGGGTCCACTCATACCTCGTGAGGAAAAATGAGTAGCTGCTTTAATGTTAGCAGCGACGAGTGGCGGAATTATAAGCAAAAATAAGATATTGGGATATTAAAGATATGGAAAAGACCTATAATTCTGCGCTACCCACTAAAATTGTGATACAATAACACAAAGAAACACTTTTTTTAAAAAATGTGTCCTATTCAGCTATGATTCTTCTTTATAATTGTTTTAAGTAAACTTCTTTCTTCATACACTCTTTTTAATACTTCTTCATTCCGTACTTTGTCTCACCATTTGTCTTCATAACCACAAAGCTTTCAAGATTCTACCCAGTCGGGATTCGAACCCAGGTCACCCTGCGTGCAAACCAGTGCGCTGCTCCATACGACCACTATATTATTATTATAAAATTTATTTCTACATTTCTTAAATCGTCTCTTTTAGTGATGAAAATCACTTTAAGTACTACTGTTGTACTGTTATAAATAACAATTAAGCGATGAAATCTTTATATTTTTAGATTATAGTAATCTGATTGGAAAATTGGACTTGCAGACGCGACCCTCCCTGAGGGGTGGAGATGAAAAGTGGTGTTTGACCTACTTAGACCTAACGCCCACTCTTAAAGATCGATAAAGGCGCGTTACTCAGAGCGCATAACATGAAAGGGAGAGTCTCCAGTGCTTTAAGCTTTACTCATACATTATACTTCCATACATGTAGACATTTGAGGCGTGTGAAATACTTTTGTCTAATATCAACCTTGAACAGCCGCTATTCCGGCTTACCTGAGCCGACCAACTCTCGGATCTTGTGCACATCTTTAAACGGTTTGAAAATCGGTGAGTTTTTTTTTCTAAAAAGGAATGTGATGTTAATGTATTTTGGAACTACATATAGAAAGAGAAATTTGCACTACCGTTTTTGCCTGTTTTAGTGTTTAACATCCATCGCAAAGGAGTTAACTCTTTTCCTGTTATTTCCATTGCTATCACATTAGAAAAATTAATTCTGTGTTGTCTTAGGTAGGTACTTTTGTTTTTTTGAAAAATAAATTAACTAGCGATTCTTTGACGTGTAGGTATTTCAATTTTTCGATAGCGATTTATTTGCACACGGTAAGCAAAGAAATATTTTCGCAAAAAGGTCAAATATGAAAAAAAGGGGGGGAAAATAAATATTTTTATCGATCTTTTCAAATGTGAAACCTCATTTTATTTTTATAGTTTTGAAAAATGAAAATTTATCGACTTCCCACTATCGATAAATTTTGAGATTTTTTTATTATTACAAGTCCCCAAAAAATCTCAGTCAATTTTTTCGAACTTGGTAGAAAAGGGTTCTTTTTTTTAACATTCTCAATATTTTACCAACATTTCAGAAGCGGTAAGTCAACTCACACCCAATTTTTTCTTAGGTTCTACCTTTTTTTAAAAGGAAAATTTACCTATTTTTACTGCAAACTAACTGGTAATGACAAGAAAAAAGATCTTGATTAATTTAAGATATTGAAATTATTTATTTTTTATATAAAAATCTTTAATTTAAGATAGGTCCCATAAAAATCTTGCTTTTTCGCACAGAAAAGGAAAAAAAGTTGTAAGTGGAACACAATTTGTAAGGCGTTTTTGACGAACAACGGGTATTTTTTCGTTTGAATAAAAATATTTCAGGCTTCTAGATCTAGATGAAGATTTGACATGTTCTAGCAAGTACTCTGTGATTTACATCTTCAAACGTCTATTTTAACGTTATCGAGTTATTTCTGTAATGGTAAAAAAAAAATATTTTTCTGGTTACATAAAATATTGAAGATTTTTGAAACCCATACTTTTAAGGGCCAAATTATAGAACACGATTAAAGTTAAGATAAGCCAGACCCTCACTCGTTTTGGAGTTTTAACAAATGACAGCGCATTATATCCCGACCTGAAGGGCAGTCTGGCTTATCTTAACTTTAATCCTGTTTCATAATTCTGCCTTTATTGGTCATCCTTATATCCCTATCATGGAGTATTAGAGTGGAGTGCATAAAACAGTGGCGGTCTCTATCTAGAACACAGGTAACGAACATAGATTGTACAGTGGACTGTATAGAACAGTTCTTGACGTATTCCACTACACAAATTGTATTTTTTGGAGGTATCACGTTTTTTTTCTTCTTTTTTTCAACAGTGAACAATCTTTTATAGTAGGTATGCCAAAAAACATGTCTGTTGAGATTTGTGTTTGTTTGAGCTTCTTAGAAGCTTTTATCATTAGCTTAGGAAAAGAACCTTTGTAAAATTCCAATATTGTTAATAAATAAATAAAATGTTTAAAATGTTGAAAAAAATGTTATAATAGTACTTTTATTTTTTTCTCTTTGTCGAAACTCGCCATCTTTTCATCAGATAACGTTTTCTTCTTCTTTTTTTCAACAGTGACCATTCTTTTATAGTATGCCAAAAAACATGTCTGTTGAGATTTGTGTTTGTTTATAATAGTACTTTTATTTCCAGGATTTTCTCTTAGTCGAAGCTCGCCATCTTTTCATCAGATACCATTGCCCGAAGCAATAGAGCTTCCTCTCACCGAAGTTCACTTCAATCAGACACCATTTCTTTCATAAACTTCAAACAGTCCTTCACAACCAATGTCAATTACCTGAAACGAAGGTACTCGTACGTAACTTTTTTCGTTCAACCTTATCTGTTCTATCAAGGTAGGTACCTATTTCTATCACTTTTTAATCCAGCGTTTGTCGATGGCAATTCGGCGAGGGAATGCCGAGTGTGTGAGGGATACCATACCAAGCACTAGAGCGCTTGATGAAATATTTTATCTGTAATTTTATTGAACATGTTATGTATTTTATTTATTTATTATGTTGTGTTATTAAAAAAAAAAGAAAAAGTTAGGTACCTCTTTCTAACGTTCAATGATATGGACCGCATTTTATTTGTCTTTCCCGAACGGTTACATACAGGTTAATATTAAAATTCGCGAATGAATTACGTAAACTCTCTCAGAATTATTTTGAAAAACCAAAAGAAAAATTGGTTTGAAATCACACCGTTTACACAAATTTCTTCATGGCTCAAAAAAAAGTCAAATTCTACCACTTTGCTGACTATATTTATGACTTTTTAAAATGTATTGTGGAAAAGATTGGTTACAAAAATACACACTCAAGGGTAACTATAAACTCTCATTTATTTTTCTATTTCAAAAACCATTTATGCAAAACCGCTATTACTCAAACAGCGGTTGAATACCACCACTATTGACTCACTTTCCAACTACCTAAATAAAGAGGTGCTTTGTTAAACTGTTGGCATAATGGGACTACCTGTCTTGCGCTGACAGTCTAAATAAAGCACTACTTATACTTATACTTCATGCGTCTTTCAGGTTTTCGTCCGGAGATCTTTCATCCGAGGTAGACGATGAGACAGGCGCGCGGCCGCCTCAAGCGCAACAGGCCGCCCCGGCTGCGGCGGCCGCTGCGGCCCCTCCCAGCAGGGCCAACACGGGCCACCCTCCCATCTCTGGCGACCTTTCTCTCGACCTCTCGAAGCAAAGCTCTCGCACGACAAGCGCCCCCACCAGCCCTGCCAAGACGCGAGAATCCCTTCTGCAGCGGGTGCAGTCATTGACGGGTCAGGCGCGAGATCAAGGTGCTTCCATCATAGGTGAGTGAGGTCTTGTCGTTGCTGTTAATGACACAAAGAGTGATTTTTTTTGTTTTTTTTACTATATTTATGACTTTTTAAAGTGTATTTTGGAAAAGATTGGTTAAAAAAATACACATTCAAGGGTAACTATAAACTCTCATTTCGTTATTGACTCTTTGTGGTGAATTATTCACAGCAAAATCCAGCTTGTCTTGGCTCAAAACTGCAGCCAGTAGATAATTTTTTTTTATGTCTCTTTAAACTGCATGGTCATATAACGACGGGGGCTTTAGTTTTACCCTCCAATCGCTGGAAACTCACAAATTAACCTCACCGAGCCTGAGTAGAGTCGGGAATAGCCAGCACTACGAGGGTTTGAATTTGAATGGTCAGACATCAAAGTCCTAACCTCGCTAGACTTGCTTGACTTCAACCTCTGAATAATTAGACCGACGCGACGACGCGCGATACCTCCCGGGATAGACTCCACATAGACTCGCTTTGAACTGCATAAGTCCACCCTGACTCTCTCTTGTACCACCCTCATTCTCTCTTGTCCCACACTGACTCTCTCTTGTACCACCCTCACTCTCTCTTGTCCCACACTGACTCTCTCTTGTCCCACCCTGACTCTCTCTTGTCCCACACTGACTCTCTCTTGTCCCACCCTGACTCTCTCTTGTCCCACCCTCACTCTCTCTTGTCCCACACTGACTCTCTCTTGTCCCACCCTGACTCTCTCTTGTCCCACACTGACTCTCTCTTGTCCCATACTGACTCTCTCTCGTCCCACACTGACTCTCTCTTGTCCCACACTGACTCTCTCTTGTCCCACACTGACTCTCTCTTGTCCCACCCTGACTCTCTCTTGTCCCACACTGACTCTCTCTTGTCCCACACTGACTCTCTCTTGTCCCACCCTGACTCTCTCTTGTACCACCCTCACTCTCTCTTGTCCCACACTGACTCTCTTTTGTCCCATACTGACTCTCTCTCGTCCCACACTGACTCTCTCTTGTCCCACCCTCACTCTCTCTTGTCCCACCCTGACTCTCTCTTGTCCCACCCTGACTCTCTCTTGTCCCACCCTGACTCTCTCTTGTCCCACACTGACTCTCTCTTGTCCCACCCTGACTCTCTCTTGTCCCACACTGACTCTCTCTTGTCCCACACGCACTCTCTCTTGTCCCACACTGACTCTCTCTTGTCCCACACTGACTCTCTCTTGTCCCACCCTGACTCTCTCTTGTCCCACACTGACTCTCTCTTGTCCCACACTGACTCTCTCTTGTCCCACCCTGACTCTCTCTTGTCCCACCCTCACCTCTCTTGTCCCACCCTGACTCTCTCTTGTCCCACCCTCACTCTCTCTTGTCCCACACTGACTCTCTCTTGTCCCACACTGACTCTCTCTTGTCCCACACTGACTCTCTCTTGTCCCACACTGACTCTCTCTTGTCCCACCCTGACTCTCTCTTGTCCAACACTGACTCTCTCTTGTCCCACACTGACTCTCTCTTGTCCCACACTGACTCTCTCTTGTCCCACACTGACTCTCTCTTGTCCCACCCTGACTCTCTCTTGTCCCACCCTGACTCTCTCTTGTCCCACCCTGACTCTCTCTTGTCCAACACTGACTCTCTCTTGTCCCACACTGACTCTCTCTTGTCCCACACGGACTCTCTCTTGTCCCACGCGGACTCTCTCTTGTCCCACCCTGACTCTCTCTTGTCCCACCCTGACTCTCTCTTGTCCCACACTGACTCTCTCTTGTCCCACACTGACTCTCTCTTGTCCCACACTGACTCTCTCTTGTCCCACACTGACTCTCTCTTGTCCCATACTGACTCTCTCTTGTCCCACCCTCACTCTCTCTTGTCCCACCCTGACTCTCTCTTGTCCCACCCTGACTCTCTCTTGTCCCACACTGACTCTCTCTTGTCCCACACTGACTCTCTCTTGTCCCATACTGACTCTCTCTTGTCCCACCCTCACTCTCTCTTGTCCCACACTGACTCTCTCTTGTCCCACCCTGACTCTCTCTTGTCCCACACTGACTCTCTCTTGTCCCACCCTGACTCTCTCTTGTCCCACACTGACTCTCTCTTGTCCCACCCTGACTCTCTCTTGTCCCACACTGACTCTCTCTTGTCCCACCCTCACTCTCTCTTGTCCCACACTGACTCTCTCTTGTCCCACCCTGACTCTCTCTTGTCCCACACTGACTCTCTCTTGTCCCACCCTGACTCTCTCTTGTCCCACACTGACTCTCTCTTGTCCCACCCTCACTCTCTCTTGTCCCACACTGACTCTCTCTTGTCCCACACTGACTCTCTCTTGTCCCACACTGACTCTCTCTTGTCCCACCCTGACTCTCTCTTGTCCCACCCTCACTCTCTCTTGTCCCACCCTGACTCTCTCTTGTCCCACCCTGACTCTCTCTTGTCCCACACTGACTCTCTCTTGTCCCACCCTCACTCTCTCTTGTCCCACACTGACTCTCTCTTGTCCCACACTGACTCTCTCTTGTCCCACACTGACTCTCTCTTGTCCCACCCTGACTCTCTCTTGTCCCACCCTCACTCTCTCTTGTCCCACCCTGACTCTCTCTTGTCCCACAGGGGCCATGACGCAGACAGCATCGGCCGCACGCGCCTCCTACAGCAAAGACCCCTGCTTCTCCCTGCTGGTCATCGATGATCAAAACACCGATTGGTAAGTCACATCGTCTCCCGATCAGCCTTCAAGCACTGAGAATTCAAGTCCTATCGATTCAAAAAAATATTTATTTTTTTTTACAAAAACGAACACACTAGTTCCAATTTCTAATATTAGAAATTTCTCGGAAGTAAAATAGCTGTTTTTTTATTTACTTTCATTATTTGTAACAGATATCCCACAAAAAACTACCGTTAAAAAAAGGGCCAAGTTCCAGAACTCCTATCCAAAAAGGTTTCGCCAATGAATGCAGTGATATCTTGTTTGCGGCCAAGTTATCTTGGTACTAAACTATTTCTTTTATTAACACCCGTTTTCTGAGTTCCTCATTTTGTATGTTTTTAACTGCAAACCATCCTCTAACTTGGCCAGTTTCGCTCCTTGTGATGGTTATATTATTATTCTGTACCTATAAATATAGTGGTAATATTCCATACAACCGATGGCATAAAACTGGCCAAGTGAGAGGATAGTTTGCAGTTAAAAACATACAAAATGAGGAACTCAGAAAACGGGTGTTAATAAAAGAAATAGTTTAGTACCAAGATAACTTGGCCGCAAACAAGATATCACTGCATTCATTGGCGAAACCTTTTTGGATAGGAGTTCTGGAACTTGGCCCTTTTTTTAACGGTAGTTTTTTGTGGGATATCATTACTTTTTGTAAATGCTTCGTTTCACAGCAAGTTTCATTATTTTTTATGAAAAATTTCATGATTCTTCACTTTAATATGCTCCCTAAAACGACACCCTTTAACAGCGGAAATAGTGCGAAAGTGCCGGTTTTCAGATTTTTCCCTGTATTTTTACAATGAACCCTAGCACCATACAAAATTTCAGCTTTCTAGGTAGTAGAGAAGTGCCTCATAATTTATATGCATAATTGAGTATACTTCCTCCCTAAAACGACACCGTTTAACAGCATTAGAAGTGAAAAAGTTGCGGTTTTCAGATTTTTCCCAGTACTTTTACAATAAACCCTACCAGTATGCAAAATTTCAGCCTTATAGGTAGTAAGGAAGTGCCTCATAATTTATATACATAATATAGTATAGTTCCTCCTAAAACGACACCGTTTAACTGTTTTCAGAACTTTTTCATATTTTTCCCTGTACTTTTACAATAAACCCTACCATCATGCAAAATTTCAGCTTTCTAGGTAGTCGGGAAGTGCTTCATAATTTAGATTCATAATCGATAATATATATTCCTCCCTAAAACGACACCGTTTAACAGCATACTAAATGCGAAAGTTTCGGTTTTCAGATTTTTCCCTGTACTTTTACAATAAACCCTACCATCATGCAAAATTTCAGCTTTCTAGGTAGTCGGGAAGTGCCTCATAATTTTGATGATCTGTCAGTCAGTCAATCAGTCAGTCAGTCAGTCAGTCAGTATCAAAATCGCAAATTTCAAAATTACATTCCTCTGAAAGTTTTTTGCATAGAGTCTTGAAATTTTCAATGTCTTTTTAATGATATTAGGACAATCTCTGTTCCAAATTTCATATCTCTATAATCAATTGAACCGAAGATATGAGTGTGTGAAAAACCGGGTGAATCGGTTCGTGTAAAGATACACTGCCGTGCTTGCTGGAACTTGGCCTGGCGCACTGCCGTGCGCTCAGATATTAGATTTTTGTTTTCACCATTTCTTTAGGGTGGGTTTTACAACATTTTCAAAGTGATGTAGGTACCACTAACTACATAGATATTAGGTTTTCATTTAAAAGTTGGCCTTCCGGGGACGAAATAAAGACGTGGCCAAAATTGCTGACCACATGAAAATAAAGTATAGTTTTTAAAAGATACAGACGGCAACATTTGACTCAAATTGAAAATCAGCAAAGCAAACAATATTATTTTATAAGGTTATCTAAAAAGTTCCTTTTTTATTTGGGTTATACGTTAAACACGGCGTGTCGTGTATATCATGGTTATACACGACGGGGGTGTTACTCTCCATTCGCAGGGAACTCACAAACCTGCTACCCACATTAATCTCACCCAGCCTGCGTTGGGCCGGAATGCCAGCATCACGAAGGTCTTCACATCGCTGAACGTGGCGTAACTTCGGAGTGATCCAACGAGAACTGGTGCATTCAACGCGCCATCGACGCCTGGGACTTTTTGCTGAACGTCTGTTTTACATCTGAATTTCTCATTTGACTCATGTCCCGGTAGCTCAGTGGGTAAAGGCGGCACTGTGTGAATCCAGAGATTCCAGAGGTCGCGGGTTCGAAACCCAGCCGGGACAAGACAAGTTATCCTCCCATTTGGGATTTTTGCCACATAATAATACGTCTTGGGCGTACTGCTGGAATAATGGGACTTAATAGTCCTAATCGGGCAGTATAAATAAGGCGATATTATTATTATTATTATCTCTTTCAACCACAGGTCAAAGTACTTCAGAGGGCGCCGCCTGCACGGGGACTATGACATCAAGGTGGAACAGGCAGAGTTCAAGGAGCTGTCGCTGGCCGCCAATGGGGACACCGGATGTCTTGTGAGCATGGCCGTGTTCCGGGGAGGCACCAAAGTGGTCAGGTAAATGTTTTGAAAAATCATTAGTTACGCTTTTTTCTTTTTTTTGATAAACGCTAATTTTTTTTTTATAAACGTTTCTTTTTATAAACGCTCATTTTTTATATATTAATTATTATTATCTTTTTACACTGTTCACACGCAGCAATACTGCTGCAATTACGTAAACAGTACGTCGCGTCGGTTGTGGTAATCCAGAAGTTGCTGGTTCGAAATCCAGCCGGGACATGACAAGATGGGCCTACGCTGATGAACGTTACACCTCGGAAGATAATTTATTCTTCCTCCATTAACGCCTGATGAGATTCATGCAGTTCACAAACGTGTACGCCAGGCGCATGACGCGCACAAAGAACCGCCGACTCAGCACGAAAGTCTCCCCTTCGCCGTACAGTTTGAAATGGTTGGAGGTCTGCGCGCGCAGCAGGAGAAAGCACAACTGTCGTCGCGTGCGATTCGTGCCCGCACTCCAGCCGCTTTCGTTGATCGCGCGCCGCAGCATCTCGTGACACGAGTCGGACATTTCCGAACACTCGAGAATGAGCAGGTACTCCAACGTGACCGCTAGGAACTCTGCGAGCAGCTTGGCGTGGCGCGATGTGGAAACCGAGGAAGGCTGGTTGAGGTTGAGGACGATTTGGTAGAGCGAGATGGAGAAGATGACACTGTTGGCGACAATGACTTCGAACAGAATCGGAGCCAAGAGGCGAGCCAGCTGAAACAAAAATGTTGTTGTTGTTTTAGCCAGCTTGGCTACAGCTGGGGCAAGTGATGGTCTCTAGCTCATTTAAGTTATATTAGCTCGTCCTGAACCATATATTTCTAAGTGGAATCAACTATCGTGAGAACTTAGGTTTTTTCTTTATAAGCCATTAAAACCTTGGAAAACTGATGCAATGTATTGTTTCTTTGTGGCCAAAAACCGAAAACGGACTAGCAAAACCTAACAAAGCCGGCTAGCTTGCAGTTTTCCATGTGTTTAATGGCATGTAAAGGAGCAGCCCAAGTTCTCACGAAGGTTGGTCGCTCATAGAAATATGTGGTTCAGGATGAGCCAGCTTTTCAACCTAAGTTGCCTGGAGACCATCACTAGCACTAGGGTAGCAGGTTTCTGAGTTTCTTGCGAATGGAGGCAACGTGAATCCCAAAAAAAGTCATTTTTTTTTTAATTTTGAGGATTTCCTTGTAAGGGAATGACGATGAGTAAAGCTATAACAACAACAACAACTAAAAATAACAAAAACAAAAATTCGAACCTCTTTGTGGAATCTGATCAACTTCTGATGAAACCTGATTATCTGTCGCAAATAATTCAGCTCGTAGGCTTCCTTGCTCGCTGTGTCTTGGAAGATCCTCTCACGAGTTTCCTCAAACACTTCGGACCAGCCACATGGAGTCCTCTTCCTGCTAATTAATCTCTTCGATTGTCCCTCACTCGCCCATCGTCTGCCGACACCGCACGGTTCTCGCACGAACGCGTTCCTTTCGATACTCGTGTACCGAATCCGCGTCCCGTCCTCATCCCTGTGTTCCCGCCCGACCAGCACCACATAGCTGCAGAGCATCTCGTACTGGCCCCGGACGTGAATCAGGACGACGGGAACGAAGGTGACGCTCGTGGTGAACAGCACGATGTACATGTGCCACAGATAGGTTTCGACGGCGAAGAGAAGGCCGTACGCTAGTGCGTCGGTTTCGTCCACGAAGGGGATTTTGATTTGGACGAGGAGTCGACGCTCGGGGTGTCTCGTCCGGTACACTCTGAGGAGCATAATAATAATAATAAGCCCAGGGCTTCGTTCCAGAAAGGACTTTCACTCTCAAAATCAGTGGCGTAACTAGACCTACATTTCGGGGGGGGGGGGGGGGTTTGAGGGTATTTCGGGGGGGGGGTTTGAGGGTATTTCGGGGGGGGGGGGGGTTTGAGGGGGGTTCAGAAATTTCGCCTAACGTATATTCCATCTTTGCTGGGGTTTCTAGGAAATTTGTTATTTGGATGAACAAGACGCCTTGATTGGTTTATTTGATTGAAATTTGACTCATGAAACCGATTTGATGATTTTGATACTGAAAGTACTTTCTGGAATTATTCTAAATCTTAATTGATAATTGATTTATAATTTGTTCCGGTACCCCAGGGGTCATGGATTCGAAACCCATCCAGGACATGACAAATTATCTCCCATTTGGGATTTTGACCACATAATAATACGTCTTGGACTTACTGCTGGAATAATAGGACTCATAAGCCTTGATTGGGCGATTTTAGCTCAGTGGTCGAGGCATCTGAATGGTAATCCAGAGGTCGCGGATTCAAAAGCCAGCCGGGACATGACCAGTTATCCTCCCAGTTGGGATTTTGATCACCTAATAGTACGTCTTGGGCTTACTGTTGGAATAATGGGTTCTAATCGGGCAGTATAAATAAGGCAATATTATATTATTATTGCTCTAAAACACGTCCCCTCACCTGCGGAGGATGTCCAGTTCTAGCTCTGACGTCGGGAGGATGGCTTCCAACAGGAGTCCTGTGCCGACGAGCGTCCCCAACGCGAGGAAAGAGTAGAACACGCGTCGCCCGCGCACGTGACACGCGTGCCGTATCTCCTCATTCGCGCGACTGAACTGCGTCTGCGTGAACTGGACGAGAGAAGTCAGCGCGCGGTGCTGACTGGAGAGGTAGATGCTGAAGCCCAATATGAGAGACATCATGATGACGTCATTCAGGGTTTGGATCAGCTCTGGGCCGTAGCGGGAGGCTCGTGTGATGATGCTGAGCAGGTAGAACCCGATGTAAGAGAGGAGCAGACTGGTTTGGAACAGGTGGAAGGCGCGTTTCAGGCAGCGCCGCATCGGAGGGTCGGCGCGGTGCAAGTCTATGAAGCCGAAGCGTTCCATGACGTGGCTGATGAAGTCTATAGACACCATGGCGCCCGGGTCACGTGATACTGCTGAGGGTGCAGTGCTTTCATCAATAAGTTAATCTACTTAACCCATTAACGCCTGAACTGTTGGAAACCGTTGATCCATTTTGAAAAAATAAATATCAAAATTTCTGATAGAACAACTGATAGAACTGTTCAGTAAAATTCAGAAGGTAGCAAATATTGTCAACAATGAGAACTATAATGTTATAAAGTGGTAACATGTACCGTATTGAACTAACAGGTCAGAAACTTGCACTGCCATATGGTTAATGGGTTAATATACTAACTTGTAAATATTTTTTCAAGTATATTCAGTAGTGGTTGTTTTTTTTCCGGAGAGGTGGTAAAATTTTATTTGCGTTTAATTGAATATTGCTTTAGGGCTAATGAGAAGAAATCTGTGCTTAATACCCCAAAAAATATTTGTTTCTCCATAGCAAATCGATATCAAAATACGTCGATCTCAAAACAAAACGATGACAAAATTTTCGATAGCAAATCACTCAATTTAATTAAAAAGTTTAAAAGTTATCATATTTGTGCTAATCACTTTCGTGAAATCACAACTACTCAAACTCGCTTCACTAAATCCAAGCTGAAAGCAAGACTTGAACCACCGACCTTGAGGTTACAAGTCCGCCGCCTTATCGATCAAGATACTGAGGTCGGTCACTCAATTTGATTAAATAAATTACTGAAGTATTAAATTTCTCTATTTTTTTAAAACTTCAAGTAAATTAAGGTGTGAGACCAAAAGAAATTCTTCTGACTATGCGAGGAATTATAAGACTCATGTCTGATTGAAACAAGAATACGGAATTATTTCTTTTATACATAGAACCAGCAAGTCTATTATTTTCAATTATTTGACATGTGGAAGAAGCCCAATCAATCACCATGAGAAGGGAACTTTACGCTCACAGAATTATTGTTGTTGGAAATAATTATTACAAAATGTACAAAATTATTACAAGTAATCATTACAAAATAGCACCTATGCGTTATTGTCACAACGCCAACCTCATAATCATCTATCAAAAGTTTGACATTTTACTTTTATAATTATAGATATTGGGTAGATATAGATACCTACTGTGTCGTTTTTTTATAATTATATTTTTAAAAAATTGCTCCAATTTCAATGTTTCCATATTTCTGGAGTTATCGTAATCTCCTGACCAACTTTGGTTTTGTGTTTGTCGGTATTGGAAGTACTGTGTCTTTTTTGTGGAAAAAAAGCTCAAATTTCAATGTTTTCATATTTCTGGACGGATCGTAACCTCCTGAGCAACTTCGCTTTTGTGTTTGTCTGTCGGTAGGGTTGTTATTTGCATTCCTTGTGCAAATCTGAGAAACTAGTGAACGGATTTCGATGGAAAGTCGTTAATTGTTTATCACCAGCAAGGATACCATTCACGAGGAAGCATTGTGTACATAATCGGCAGTGTGGTTTTGTTTGTGTGTGTGTGCTTTTTATAATGCCAAAATTACTTTCGTAATTAATATTGAATAAATAAAGAGTTGACTCTTTAACTGATACCTATACCTACCCGATGAGTTTCGTAAATTATGTATTTTTTTTTCTTTCTTTAAAGTTGCAGGGTTCTTTTTTTGTGGAAGAAGAATATTTTTGATTACTCAATTGAATTATTCTAATCCGGAAACTTTAATTTGATACTTCCTGTAACTCTTCAATGGGCCTTTTTCGAGCTGTTTCTACTTGATGACATTTTACTTCCGATAAATTTCTAATATTGGAAATTGGAAGTATTGTGTTCGTTTTTGTAAAAATAAATAAATATTTTTTTGCTCCGGTTTTGTGTCTGTCGGTCTGTTAAAAATGTTTCTCGTAACGCGCAAATCTCGGAAACTACCGAACGGATTTGAATGAAATTTAGTATACATATAGGAGACATACTGTCGATATTCCCATTTTAAATTAATTAACTTTGCACTAACGGTTCTGGGTGAAAGAGACCATGCGTCTGACCACTAACTTTTTACTTAAACGCTTAAAACTCGTGAACGGTACATCCGATTTTGATGAGATTTTGTACGTATATGCCCGTTAGCGTTTTACATATAGTGCAAATACAATATTTTTTTAAAATAAATTATGATTTAGCTCTCATATTTAAGAAAATACAAAATTTTGGACAACAAAATCTAAAAATGAGGTCTACGACTTGCCGATACAGAATTTTTTTTGTAGAATCTAGAATGTAGAAAAACGGTATTCTACCATATCAAAAAAAAAAATGAAAAAAAATAGTGAAAGGGGGGGGGGGTTATTATGTTATGTATTATATTATTTTGCACATTGCATACTTTTTTCAGGGGTTTCTTGAAATTTCTTGGAGAGGGGAGGTTTTCTCCCCGAACCTTCCCCCTGGTTAAGTGCCTCGATCCTATCAAAGATATTTTTATCCTTATTTTTTCAGATCCTTCAAGCCAGACATGGTCCTGATCCGCCAGAACCTGAAGGATGCGGGGGAGGATCACAAAAACTTGCTGCTTGGATTCAACCTGGGGGGAGTCCCCAGCATCAACACTTTGCAAGGAGTCTATAACTTTCAGGTCAGTACTTTGCAAGGAGTCTATAACTTTCAGGTCAGTACTTTGCAAGGAGTCTATAACTTTCAGAGTCTTTGCAAGGAAAGTTATAACTTTAACTTTTAGGTCAGTACCTACCTACTTTGCAAGGAGTCTGTAACTTTAACTTTCAGGTCAGTACTTTGCAAGGAGTCTATAACTTTCAGGTCAGTACTTTGCAAGGAGTCTATAACTTTCAGGTCAGTACTTTGCAAGGAGTGTATAACTTCCAGGTCAGTACTTTGCAAGGAGTGTATAACTTCCAGGTCAGTACTTTGCAAGGAGTGTATAACTTCCAGGTCAGTACTTTGCAAGGAGTGTATAACTTCCAGGTCAGTACTTTGCAAGGAGTGTATAACTTCCAGGTCAGTACTTTGCAAGGAGTGTATAACTTCCAGGTCAGTACTTTGCAAGGAGTGTATAACTTCCAGGTCAGTACTTTGCAAGGAGTCTATAACTCCCAGGTCAGTACTTTGCAAGGAGTCTATAACAAGGAGACCTAAATAAGAGATGAAATCCGTATAAGTCGGAAGTTTTACACTTCACTCTCTAGACCCTAGAATCCCTAGATAGTCACAAACTAGCTAATCAAATTAACCTCACTCAGCCTAAGTGGGGCCGGAAATATCACAAGGGTTCGAATTTGAATGATTAACCATGCAAGTCCTAACCTCTAGCTGGACATTGCTTAACTTTGGGCATAGATTTGATAGCAATAATAGCCACCAATCACAAATAATTCTGCTTTGTTTTTCAGGATAAACCTTGGGTGTTTGCTCATCTGCTACAGTTGCAGCGAAAGTTGGGAAAGGAGAACTTCCCTTGATTGACATCACCTACTATCCTAACTTCAAAGAAATGGTAAGATTGTTTTAGACGTTCAACTGAATAATGATTTGCAAAGGATTTTTCTTCCTAATATTCGCTATGCCTTATGAGGTATAGAAAGTATCTATTGCAGTTGGTAACTTTTTAGTGTTATTATATCTGTGTTAATTACTTTCGTGATGTCACAACTACTCAAACTCGCTTTACTAAATTTAATCTACGCTGGAACCGAGACTTGAACCACCGACGGCGGACTTGTAACCGGTGGTTTGTATTGTAATCGATATTTTTTAAATTGAACACACACACATACACACACACACACACACACACACACTAAATGCTAAAACTTTGTATCCAATGCTTAAAATTTATTTTGGCACTGAAAACTGATTTTCAAATATTTCGTATGATTTCATTACTTTCTCTTCTGTGAGATCAGGAAAGTTTTATAAAGAAAATTCTTTGTTTTTTTCCAGATAACTGCACCAAAGTATCCAGTAGTTCTCAAAATTGGACATGCTCACAGTGGATTTGGGAAAGTTAGAGTGGAGTCTAGCCAAGATTTCCAGGTACGTAAAATAACAACATTTTTCCCCCGGTTTAACGGCGCTTTAACAAGGCGGTAAGCCTGTCGTTCACGCCGGTGTAACAACATTACATCTACAACCAAAATAAGTTTAAGCACTCGCTTGCCATGCGGATTTGTGGAAGGTCCTGGATTCGATCCCCCGGGCCAACAAAAAAATTGTATTCTTAATTTGGTTACAATTGTTTGAAAGGGATACTTTCCGGTGCGCTCGTGTTAGCCCAGCACCTAAATGAGAAGTATTATGTCACTTATCGCCCATACTACGGGATGGGAAAGTTACAACTTAGACCACAAGCGTCTACAGTAGCTCCTGTTTCATGGCTACAAAATAAAAAAGGCTGTGACACACTCGTATTAAAAAAAAATCTTTTTTTTTTTTCTTCTTTGAAAAAAAAAGGTTTTAGAAAAAATCTAGAACTTACCTAAGGGGTTTGTTTGAATACAAAAAAACTAAAAATAATTGTTTGGTGTTTTCTCACCCTCAAGTAGGTGTTTTCCATGAAACACCCATCCAATGCTGAGAAAAAGGTTTGAACAATTATTTCCTATTTACGTGTTTTCAATCACCCATTTCTCGATTGAGAAGGGGTTTTTTACCGTCTAAAAAACCCCTTCATTTACGTATTTATTTTAGTTTTTGCCCTGGAAACGCCGACTGGCATTCCTCCAGAATTCTCCTTCTCTTTTAGATGTTTCAAAACACCCTTTTCTAAAAATAATCACTTGTACAGGTATTTTTCTATGATTATATGCTTCAAATCACTTTAACTTTGAAATGATATTACTTTTTAACATTATTTTATTTTAATCTTTGTATATTTTATTGACATTTTTATTGTTGGCATTGTAAATAGGGCTATTCCCGTAAATATACTCCCGTACACCGGGTATTTATTATTATAAATCTGTCTATTCGCAGGATATGGCGGGGGTGGTCGCTGTGGCCAATACTTACTGCACTACAGAGCCTTACATCGATAGCAAGTTCGACGTTCACGTCCAAAAAATTGGCCCTAACTACAAAGCTTTTCAGTGAGTACACCCAATCTCTTCAATTTAGTAAGCGAGTGAAATTTGTAGGTTTGTATTCAACAAAACTGTTTTTCATTTGACTGTTTTTCACTTTATATTAATTGTAACTATGTATAAAGGGCTTGACCCGTAATTATACGTCCGTTCTGCGGATTATTATTATTTTTATTATTATTAAAAAATTGTTTTTAAAACGATATAATATAAAAATATCATTCTAATATTTTAAGGATTTCTTCTTTCGACTTTATTTCAGACAAAACCTCAGGCCCGTTTCCCACTGAGTGCAACATTTTTTCTGAAACGTTGTGAAGCGTTTTGCAACGTTTCATGCTCCGCTTTTCATTTGATACCAAAGGAGATCGAATCCCAATGACTAAAACATTGCTTTGTAACAGATGTTGCACAGCAATGAATGTACTTTGCATTCAAAATTCGAGACAAATGGTGTGAAACAGTTCGAAACTAAATAATGTTGTGCTCAGTGTGAAACCTGATTAATAAAAACTCCAAAAATTAGTTGCAATACTAACAGCGGATCTATGAAAGAACATGGTGTCGATTCGTTCACAACACAGGAAAGTTATTAATAAACTTTACCTATCAGAAATGTTTTTATGATGGAGATTCTCCTTGAAGGGGTTTTATGATGTTATTTGGAGTCTCATCTTGAAGGGGTTTCATAATTCTATTAATTGGAGTCAAAATTATAAAATACATATATATTATTATAAAAAAATACTTCTCTTGACGAACGCTCACTTTCCGTATTGGAGCTTGAATGTCTCTCGTTGAAGGGGTTTTATGGTCCTAATTTCTCTCCTTGAAGGGGTTTTATGATGCTATTGGGAGTCAAAACTATGTTGGGGTGTCTCCTTAAGGGATTTTATGATGATTTTTTTTTCTTTTTAAGAAGAGATAAGTATAAGCAATTTCGTTTCATATTTACAACAGTTTTGTAATCCATTGCGAAGTTCAGGCCTCAGACATTTTCTGCACTTAACCCCGATCGTCTTTACACGACTTTGATGATCATCCGTTTCAATACTCTTTGTTTTTATTTTTTTATTTTATTTATTTAATATAATTTAATATGACATTTAATAATTTTAATATTTAATATTTAATATGACAAGTAAATGGTTCATATAATTCATAACAGTGACACTTTATATAATTCATAATATTTTGAACCTATGCTAGTTTCTTTTGGCTGTCGTCATCTCACACTAAGCGCCGCACCTATGAAGTATGGTCCTTGTGTCGTGGGATGCAGCCTTGTTCTAGTTTCTGTGTTAATGATTATTAGTTGTTGTTGTTGTAGCCAGCTTGGCTACAGCTGGAGAGGTGAGTGATGGTCTCCAGCCAACTTTATTTCAAAGTTGGCTCGTTCTGAACCACATATTTCTATGTGTATTCAACCATCATGAGGACTTGGACTTTGCTTTATAAGCCATTAAACCCTTAGGAAACTGCAAGCTAGCCTGGCTTGTGAGGGTTGGCTAGTCTGTTAGAGAACAGACTAGCCAACCCTTACAAGCCAGGCTAGCTTGCAGTTTCCTAAGGGTTTAATGGCTTATAAAGAAAAGTCTAGCGGGACACTGGTCTTCTCCCTGTTTAACGTCCCCCAGCCAGACTATTATTATTAGTATAGGTACTTTGTTAATTATTATTACGTTTCCAGGAGAAAATCGATCTCTGGCAATTGGAAAACCAACACTGGCTCGGCCATGCTGGAGCAGATAGCCATGACGGAGCACTACAAGCTGTGGATCGAAGAGGTTGCGGAGCTGTTCGGGGGGCTGGACATATGCGCCCTCGAAATCATCGTGGGGAAAGATGACAAGGAGTACATCATAGAGGTGAAC
This sequence comes from Bactericera cockerelli, assembly GCA_024516035.1. Lineage (NCBI taxonomy): Eukaryota > Metazoa > Arthropoda > Insecta > Hemiptera > Triozidae > Bactericera > Bactericera cockerelli. The sequence goes on from CM044957.1 coordinate 45,143,713, forward strand.
GACAGCGCGCTGTCCCTCATGGGCGAGACCCAAGAGGAGGACAGACGGTTCATCGTGGATTTGGTGTTGCAGAAAATGCAGGTAAGTAAATAGTATTAGTACACCTATACACACACACATAAGGTGTATTTTTCTTTTAAATAATTTTTTTTCTTGGTTCGGTATATTTGCATTTTATTCCAAATATTTCCAGTTTAGCTTCCCCACTATTCGTGAAAGAAAAGGTACTTTTAAAGATAAACAATGGACCTATAAAAGAAATGGAAGCAAGAATTTTATAAGTCTATTTTGGTTAACCAAACTGGAAGAAGATTTTTCCTCTTCCAAAAGAAAAATGACTTTCTTCCAGTTCGTGTATTTTATTCTTGCGAATGGAGGGTGATATCCCGTCGTGATTTGACCATGCAGTAGAAAGCGACGTTAAACCCCCCAAAAAATGGTATAGTATAGTAGTGCTCTATTTAGGGCCTAATTATGAAACAGAATTGAATTCAAGATAAGCCAGGTGTTTTACAGCCTTTTTTTTATTTGTAGCCATTAAACAGTAGCTACTGTAGACGCTCTTGATCTGTGTTGTAGCTTGCCCATCACGTATAGTTTGCCTCCGCTTTGATGGGCGAGAAGTGACAAAAAATCATGTTTTCGTCATTCATAATTTGTAGCTTGATCGATAAGGAGGCAGACTTGTAACCTGCAGGTTGGTGGCTCAAGTCCCGGTTTCAGCGGAGATTTAGTAAAGCGAGATCCTCCAATTGAAAATCTATCATCCCTTTAACCTCTGTAAACATCATGGACCTTTCCACTCCACTCCAGTCCACAACAGTTTTTGACAAGAAAAGAGAGGGAAAATGGAAGAAATACAACATATTTTATTAACATTTTTACCTTGAGCAGTTGCCAAAGGAGATTTCCTTAGCCTCTGTGAATGGGGTTGGACCCTGTAAATTCGTAAAAAAAATAAGCGAGTTTGAGTAGTTGTGCTACCACGAAAGCGATCAACACAAATGTGATAACTTTAACTTTATAATTTGTATTTTCTAGGCTCTCTGTCGACCCTTACCGAAGGACGCTCGTATCCCTGCCACCAATCCCTTCACAACCAGCACATCTTCTGTACTAGACACCAACGACCCCGAAGAAAGATCTATGCCAGAAGCGAAGAGGGACTCTCTAGGTAAGCTACCAATAGCAGTGGCGTATCTAGGCCCAAATTTCGGGGCAGGGGGGCGGATTTGAGAGCTAGATATAATACATATATTATTTCGCGCATTGCATACTTTTTTTAGGGGTTCCTTGGATTATTGAAGAAAATGTATTTTTAAACAACCCAGTGTCAGCTGAAAGCTGGTGGCGGGAGTTTATAAAATATATAAAAAGAAATATATTGGTTTCTTGATATAAAGAAACATATCTTCATTGGTATCTCTACACAAATATATTGGTACTATTTGTCATCTTGGCAACCTGCTAGAGGGCAGGAAGGCGGCTTTCACAGCATTTTTTTTTTTAATACGAGTGTGTCACAGCCTTTTTTATTTCGTAGCTATGAAACAGGAGCTACTGTAGACGCTGGTGGTCTGTGTTGTAGCCTGCCTATCCCGTAGTATATGCCTCCCCTCTGATGGGCGAGAAGTGGCACAATGCTTCCCATTTAGGTGCTGGGTCAACACGAGCGAACCGGAAGGTATCCCTTACAAACAATTGTAACCAAATTAAGAATACAAATTTTTGTCGGCACGGGGGATCGAACCCGGGACCTTCCGCATGACAAGCGAGTGCTTTTTTTTAAGTGGGGTTTAACGTCGCTTTCAACTGCCATGGTCATATCACGACGGGGGTTTTACCCTCCATTCGCAGGAAACTCACAAACCTGCTACTCACATTGACCTCACCCAGCCTGAGTGGGGCCGGGGAAAACCAGCGTCACGAGAATTAGAATTTGAATGGTCACCCATCCAAGTCTTAACCTCGCTGGATGTCGCTTAACTTCGGTGTTCTGAAGGGAACCGGTGTATTCAACATGCCATCGACGCTGGCTAGCGAGTGCTTAACCACTGAGCTAATTCTCTCTCTCTCTCGCCACAGGGTCACTCAGCAGCACGGCGAGCGCCAATCAGCCGTCCGCCGCCCAGCAGAGAGCCACTTTCGGCCGCCAGAGCTCCCAGGTGAGCATTACCTCCGCCTCCGCCAGCCAGGCGGGGGAGGACTCCGAGGACACGATGAAGAATCTGAGGAAGACCTTCGCCGGCATCTTCGGAGACATGTAACAGGAGACATGTAACAGGCGACATGTAACAGGCGACATGTAACAGGAGACGTAACAGGCGATACTTCCGGAGCTTTTGTTTTACCCTACCTATTATTGTTATTGTTACTCTTTCTATATTTTCGATGGCGTTGAACCAGGGTCACTTATGGCTGTATGGAATGGCCTTGCCAACCAATGCCAAAAAAAAAAATAATAATAAAAAATAATACCTAATAAAAAAAAATAAACTCTTTCTATATTTTCGATGGCGTTGAACCAGGGTCACTTTGTGAACGTAGACAATGTCAGCTTGTACGTATCTCTCCATACTCTAGGTACCTATCTAAACCTTAATGTACCTACCTATAATAAAATAACAAGATAATTTCCATGGCTGTATGGAATGGCTTTGCCAACCAATGCCAAAAAATAAAAATAATAATAAAAAAAAAAACTCTTTCTATATTTTCGATGGCGTTGAACCAGGGTCACTTTGTGAACGTAGACAATGTCAGCTTGTACGTATCTTTCCATACTCTAGGTACCTATCTAAACCTTAATGTACCTACCTATAATAAAATAACAAGATAATTTCCATGGCTGTATGGAATGGCTTTGACAACCAATGCCAAAAAATAAAAATAATAATAATAAAAAAAAAACTCTTTCTATATTTTCGATGGCGTTGAACCAGGGTCACTTTGTGAACGTAGACAATGTCAGCTTGTACGTATCTTTCCATACTCTAGGTACCTATCTAATACTCTTTCTATTTATGGCAGTATAGAATGGCCTTGCCAATAAATGCCAAAAAAAAAAAAACTCTTTCTATATTTTCGATGGCGTTGAACCAGGGTCACTTTGTGAACGTAGACAATGTCAGCTTGTACGTATTTTCCATACTCTAAATACCTATCTAAACCTTAATGTACCTACCTATGATAAAATATCAAGAGAATTTCCATACTATAAGTACTAGAGAAGGTACCAGGGTACCTACCTAAACCCAAATGTACCTACATTAAAAAGAGAAATAAATTTTATTGGTGTCAACATCACCCGACTATCTATTACAATTAAGGATTTTTTTCAAAAATTGCTTATTTTACAGAACTATGTATGTCATATAAATAATTCAATTACGTATATACGTCATTGATATTATAAATTTCAAATACAAGCCCAATATATTTATTGAATAAATCCCTATTGAAGTAGGCTACTTCAATGTACCTACTCTTGTAATGAACTTTCAGCTTTATTACCATGTGGCTTTTAAAGTTCCAATAATAAAGTTATCATATTTGTGTTAATCACTTTCGTGATATCACAACTACTAAAACTCGCTTTACTAAATTTACGCTGAAACCGGGCTTTTTTTTTGACTTTGAACCATCGACCTTCAGGTTACAAGTCCGCCGCCTTATTATTATTATTTTTTTTAATAATTGATTAAACGTCTTGTTGGACAATTACAAAATCAATGGGCGAAGCTCGGTAAGTTCCAATAACACAATAGGTGTTTGCCACTGCCATACTATTCTTTTTCTTCGCGTGTGAGCAATTTGAATAATCATTTGTGTTGGGCAATTATAATAAAAGTAATCTTACTCGCTGTCACCCGTGCCTGCACCCGAGTTACGGCCCGAGGCATGGCCCTATATTTATTTATTCCTAACCCTACTCTACACAATGAGGCATTGGCGTACATCTTTTCGGGTCTGAACTCGGCGCCCCCGGTCGCCCTTGACGTTCCAATATTTAACTTGGCAAGTTTTCAACCAGAGAGCCCTGAGAAGAGAAGAAAAACCAAGTTAAATAAATACGCATAGTTAAACACAAGCTTTAACATATGAGGTCAACTGAACGTCGATAATATTGATCATTTTTATTGTTTGTCGATTTGGGGAAAAGTTTTGTTTTTACAGAGTATCGATTACTTTTATTGTTAAACTTTTCTTATCTTTATTAAATGAAGATAAGAAATACACATACCTTAACTGCAAATAGAAACAGTTAAACAGTCTGCTGCAATTACCGACCTCTTTGATTCCAGTGGTTAAGAACATTGGTTACAGACCCAGAGGTTGCGGGTTCAAATCCCGGCCGGAGCGGAAAATTCTCACTAAGTTTTTCCGTTTCCGAAATGTCATTGGTGTAAAGCTAAAGTGCCCTGAAGTAATGCGAAAGCGGTCCCGGGGCACAATTAACTTTTTAAAAAATCAAAATCGACTGCTATAATTACAAGCTAAAATAAATAACATAATACATAGGTTTTATTGGGTTGTTCACTTCATACCTACTTAATAACACGTTTAATTATACTGATAATGAATTATTGTACCAACGTTACCAACGTAAAACAAAGAGTGCTAAAGTAATGGCCACATTAGATAAGAAGGTTGAGGAGAAGCTTTTTAGTAACAGTTGCTTTTAATGTTTTTCTCGAAGAATTATTCTCAAAAAAATAAAATAATTATTATTGAATCCTTTTCGGTACGCTAGTTGTCAACTATTGAATGGAAAAAAACTCTTTGAGAGCTAAAATTTTGATTGAACACAATCAATTGCCCAGAATCGACGTTGTATAATTATATTTTACTGGAACATTATTTAATATAAGAATGTGACATTTTCAATAAATTTGCAGTTCTTTGCTATTTATCAACTGTGTTTTTGTTGCTCTTCAAGACCACTTTAACTACTACCTGTTTGACTTAAAAAATGGATAGATTAATTTTGCAATTTACCTTGCAAATAAATTTTCAGCACATCTTAATCTTAATATATAAATGTCAAAGTCACTGACTGACCACTGACTGATCATCGCTCTACAGCCCAAACCGTAAGTCCTAGGAAGCTGAAATTTGGTAGGTAGCTTTGTCTTATAGTCTAGATGTGCAATAAGACGGGATTTTTCGAAATTCCCACTACAACACCTGCCATTGGCGAAAAAGGATTTTTTGCTTTCACGGCCATGCCTCGGGCTAAAGCGGGCTACAGCCCGCTAGTAAATACAATAAAGAGACATTTGTAGCTAGGAGTAATTCGCTTTGTTTCAGGAGGTACATTACCTATTATGTAAAACATACAATATATGTAGTATGTACCGATAAACGATAAAGGCACTAATAGCCAGCGTCGATGGCACGTTGAATACACCAGTTCTCGTTCTGTCACTGAAGTTAAGTAACGTCCGGCGAGGCTAGAACTTAGATGGGTGAACATTTAAATTGGAACCTTCGGTCGTCGCGTCGAGACGCTTGCTATTCCCGGCCCCACTCAAGTTGAGTGAGGTTCATTTGAGTTGCTGTTTTATAAGTTTCCAGCGAATGGGGGTAAAACCCCAGTCGTGATGTGACCATGCACTTGAAAGCGACGTCAAACCAACAACCAGCACTATTAGCACTAGAAAGTCCGTGTTTTGCATTATCTCATACCACGACTCGCATTCATTTTTTAATATCTTCAACAATATTTTGTTATTTTTGGCAAACACTTGAAGACATCAAAAAATTACGAGAGATAACCGCCCATAAACCATAAAAAATACTATTTCCCTAGATTCAAGAGATTTTTTATCATAAAAGTAATTATTTGAGTACCAGGCTTCCTGTCGTAACGGTTGAGACCACTGGCCATAGTCCAGAGATCCTTAGTTCGATTCCCGGTTGGGGTAAACTTTTCGAACAGAAAATTCTATTCCCTCCAAACACGTGAGGCATTTCCGGCCCTAACCATCAGGCTGAGAGAAGTTAATGTGGGTGGAGAGGGTACAGCCCCCGCGCTATCTCAAATCAGGATCAGGACGTTGAAACCAAATAAAATCAACTAGTCTTGTGATTGCTGGAGTAGGTTGAGGCGCGAGTGGCGGAATTTCATCAGTTCAGCGGACTCTGTTAAATTCGTGATTTCAAAAAAAAAAAAAAATCATGATATTCGTTTCTGGATGTGGCAAATTCAATCTGGATTCTTGCCACCCTGTCCTATAGCCATATCAAGGCTGCAGAACTAGGTCACTATTATGTTGAAAATGATTTCTACACTTGAATCGGTCATTTTAGAAACACCAGAAGTCATTTTTTTCGATTTTCATATTTTTGGAAAGAGGAGATAAAAACGCTTCGTTCCGTATAGAAACAACATGACTCAGATAATTTGTATTGAATTTATAGGAGATAGTAATATGCATTCATTTCAGAAACACCTTAACTCACTGAGTTAATGTGTTTCTGTTGTGAACATGCGCAGTAATTATGAAATTTTTGAAATCAGTGCTTTGTTATTGTTTTGTTTTCAGAAACCTGTAGATAAATTTTTATACGTACAATGATTTAAAGAAAATAAGTGATTTTTTAAGGCTTATACTAAGTGATTTTTTAAGGCTTATAATAAGGCTTATACTAAGGGTTACTTACCAATCAACCACAAAAAAATGACAGACCTTAGAAAGTTTCGGCCATACCTACCGCAAGAAGAAGAAGTCCAAGAATTTTACAATGAAATATTCAGCTGGGAAACTTACAATGGAGGTGACCAAGAAATTGAAGATTTTGGTGATGAGGAAGACTAAGATCTAACATTAGCTGTTAAAAAAAAAATGTTCCCTATTAATTCTATTCTCGTCATTATTAGAGTATTAAAATACTGCGATAAAAAATAATTAAATACTGTTAATTTCAGTAGTAAAATTGTTTTCTTAAAGTAACTCATTCTTTTGAAACTCAAGTGGGTAGGTACCTATTATATTATTCTACGTAATAAGTTAGTATTACCATGTTCTCAACTGATATATCTTTGTTTCAAACTCATTTTTTGTCATTTTTCACTAGAAAATCAATAAAAGAACTAGGTAACATTTTCCTTTCATTAATTTACTGTTATTTATTTCAGAAACACCATTAGTCATGTACAGGAGTCGCGGTCAGAGGTGCGTTTCTTCGATGGTGCAAACCTTCAATGGTGCTCGATTTGCTAACTTCACACATGTCTGCTATTTTTAATCAATTTCAGGATAGATAGTACAAATGTTGTGGGATATCTTCTTGTGGGATATTTTAATATCAGTAATCAGTTTACTAATGTCCGCTGTGCTAATACTGCTAATGTCCAATTGTCCATTAATGCATTCCAAATTCCACTACATAACTTGTTTTGTATTTCCAAATAATTATCCATTACCCAACCTAAATGTAAAATGTAATGAGTAATGAATTTCTCTTCTTGAGATCTTTTTCTTTTGACGATTCTACATTCAACGAGGGGCTGTTTTTTTCCTGTTTAGGCTTTTTCTTTAGCTACCTATATTTGATTATTCTGGACTCTTAAATTTCAAGTGACCTGCAGCATCCACCTAACATTCACAGTGGTTTGTTCAATAAAAGGTGAGTTCCCTCTAAATTGAGGAATCTATCTTACTTGTGGTTACACAATTCATACTTATCTACATAAATTGTGGGGAAATTTCAAGTGCTCTTCTTACAGCCTTATGATTAGTTCAGACAACAAGCTTAATACTACAATTTCTGGTAAATCTGAGTTATATTTTACCAGTTTAACAGCTTGATTCACCTGCACAAACTGTAAAATATCACTCTAAAGTGTGTTTCCAAGGTAGATTTGTCTATACTTAATTAGTTCCTCAGAACCTTGATTTATTATCTTGTAACCATAACAAATATCAATAAAAGTTCTCAGAGCTGACCACTCTTACGATGGGATCCAATATGTTCCTATCTGAGAACATATTCTGGACCTATTCTCATGAAACTTAAACAGAATGCTAAGAATGATCTGAAAAAATTAAATTTGCCTTAATAATTTGAATGCCCAAGAAACATTATGTGGTCAAAATCCCATTCAGAATATTATTTGTCATGGATTTCCTACCAGACCTCTGGATGAAAATAGAGATGTTGTGTTTTGTTAAGCTTAATTAGAATAGCTTGGGTGATGGTCTTATTAGCTAAGGTCTATTAAAAAATAGTGCAAAGTTAAACTACTTTACTTTTGGTGTCCAAGATGGTTGTGTCATGGTGGTGGAAGGATTGATTAACCCCAGTAGCTGAACCCAGAAGTCACTAGATCTATAAGGGAAAAGGCAAGGGAGATATAAATAGAAGCTAGTATTGATTCACATTTTAAATTAGTGGATTATGTATGTATCTACATACATATGTACATACATAAATGTACATTTTTCATATCTTACAAAGTTTCCTTATAGTGTACATTGTTCTCTGTAAGTGATACACATCAGATATAGAGAACTTGTTCCTTATAGCCGATATATCAGTATTATAGTGAAAATCGGCTTTTAGAAACAAATCTGTCCGGTCCTTTGAAGTTTGTTATAAACAATTTCTACCACTAAATTGAAATTAAAAGGACAGAAGTGACATTTTGAATTATGATAATTTTAAGTTACTAGGGATGAAATTATTATGAAAAAAAAAAAAAAAAAAAAAATACTTACAAGAGCATTACTATAGTGCTTTATTTAGACTGTCAGTGCAACACAGGTAGTCCCATTATGCCAACAGTTTAACAAAGCACAAATTCAATTTAACAAGAAGACTTCTTTACATTAATTTATTTCAAGTGTTCCAAGGTTCAAAGATTTTTTTATGGAACAAAATGTTCAACAGGAACAAGGTACTAGGTACTGAGTCTAAAAAATCTTAACAAAAATGGTCCTAGATCTTCAAGTCTGACCTTTAACTTGATTTTATTGATGAATTTCGAATAAATCTCAAATCAAAATAACAAAATTGTTTACTTTAAATTTAAACTAATGGATGAATGCATTTTATTTTCAGATAAGGATCAACATAATCAACTCTCAGGTTGGAAAGTGTCACTGTCTCTATCTCCACACCACATTGAATATGACTACTATGAGACAGTATGCGTGCAACAGTGTTTTTTTTTTTTTTTTTTTTTTTTTTGACAAATGGTCTTGACATATAATTATGAATGACCTGTTAGATATAAAAAAATTAAGAAATAATTAGAAATTAAATTATCATCATAGAACAATGGTAGCCAGACAGTGGAGGAATGACTCAGCAGTTCTACCACTGTCTTTACAAGGAGGCTAATAATTGACAAGGGCTCTCAAAACCAAGCCAATGCTGGTCTACTCTCTGTTTATATTCCCCCAGCCAGAAGTAAATATCAAGGGGAAAAAAATGATTTTATGACTATTCAAATTTACTAGGTACCTATGTTATTGTTATCTTTGTATTGAAAAAATATGTATTAATTTCTTGTTAAGTAACATATTATTTAAAATAATCTTAATATTCTTGTACATTATATAAAAAAAATTCCATACTAAATCTTTTATGATTATTTGAAATTGTTTTTGTTAATTTCTTTTAACCCTATGGGTAAAACATTACATAATTTAGCTCCATTAAATTGAATACTCTTCTCATATAACGCTGTGGATTCTGGTTCAATTGTTAGTGTATTTATGTTGTTATATCTAAATTTTGTTTTATATGTATATCCAGCGTTTTTTTTTTTTTTTTTTTTTTTTTTTTTTTTTTTTTAAGGAATGTCTAGTATGTGTATAAAATTGGAAGCATTACTATGTTACGCATTCATTCACTCAATCATATTTTACTAGTTGTTGTTGTAGGGAGCTTGGCTACTGCTGGGCCAGTCAAGGTGCTACTCTATTCCACTTCAGTTAAAAATTTGGATCATTCTAAAGCACATATTTCTATGTGCAATCACCCACAGTAAGATCTTGACCATTTTCTTTATAAGCTACTAGCCACATTGCGACTAGGCCTGCGGCGCGTTGCATTCACTGCATTTTGCTGTTGTAAAAATACAGGTAACATATATGGTTAATTCAATGAAAAATAATATTTTTTAACTTTCATAAATAATTTATGTGTATTTGTTATTGTGAAATTAATACAGTACCTGCTTGTTCCATGTCTCTCAATTGCACTTCTCTTTTGTTTTTATTGGTTTTTAAACTTTTTTTGTATTAGTTTCTGTGACTGAGAAGGCTTGTATGCTTTCTGACATGGGTTTGATTCCTAGTGTAGTAAGATTTTTTTCTGCTCTTTACTTGGATGATCAGGATCCACTCATACACTTTGAGTAGTTGTACAAGTAACCTGTTGTGGCATTTCAAGCTAGCAATGAGTTACCAGGCAAATAATGTTAAAGGATTTTCAAAATGCCAGGCTACTCCCTAAAGTTGTGATATAACAACACATAGAATTACCACATCTGTACATCTTCTGCACTTTAAATAGAAAAATAAAAACAAATGTAACAAAAATACCAGGTTGTAACAGAAATACTTCTACTTCTGAACAAATTAAATTAATAGGAAAAATATTTTAATTTATTTATTTTTCAACTGCATGTTAATATCACGAAGGCGTTTCACCCTCAATTCGCTGGGAATCGCACCAGCTACCCACATTAACCTCTCCCAGCCTGGGTAGGGCCGGAAATACTAGCCTCACGTGTTTGGAGGGAACAGAATTTTCTTCGAAAAGTCTGCTCCAACATTGGATCGAACTCGGGATCTCTGGACTACGGGCAGTAGTCACAACCATTACGCCACGGAGGCTGGGAATGCGGTAATTAATTGAAAAATAAAAATTATTCGTGACACACGATTAAAACTGTCGTGGTATATTGGAAAAATTAGAACTGAGAAAAACGTGTGTGTATCACATATTGAATTTTGCAGCCATGAAATAACTATGTTCCACTACTTTTGGACGTATGTGGTCTGTTAGCCTATTATCCACCCCGTAGTATATGCTTCCATTGCCCATTCCGTAGTATACCTCGCCACTCCAAAATTTGGTAACTAGCTCAATTTTATTTACTTCCAAGCTCTTTATTAAAATATACACCTTTTCACAAAAGTCTGTATATTGTTGTGGCCAGCTTGACGCACCTATAGGATCATAGATTTAGAAAATAGATATCGCACAGTTGACACAAAAGTGAAGTCGATTTTGAGAGAGAGATTGAGAGCATTCTAGTGAACATTTTGGGCGCTATAAGGGCAAAACATTGGAAATTTTACATTGGTTCTCATGGAAAAACCCGACCCTTTGTAGTTTCCGAATTTATTAATTTTCTTTTCTCTCTATAATTTTACGCGAGTTTATTTTTTTAAACCTCCACTTTCTAATCCTCAAGATGGTAAACTTTTGCTGCGCGTATGGCTATACCAACCGATATAATAAGAATTCTGAAATACACTTCCACAAGTCAGTAGTCTTAACATTCTAGTATTTTTGTTTATTGCCAAGGAAACACAATAAATTGAACTTAATATACCTTTCAATGTATTTTAATCATAGTTTGGGGTATCAAATAGTCATAAAACGATCAAATAGTCATAAAGCATAATAATAACCAGAAGGTATCTTGTTAGAGGATTTTAAGCACCCTCTGGAGTGGTTTGAACGTCTTTTTCCATTGTAAAGGTCTCGGCTAGTATAATAATTGCCATAAATTTGTTTGGGTCTCAGGGACTACAATGTATATGTCCACACGCGTGAACATCGGACGTCAGGAGGATAAGCCGTAGAGAACTCCACAAACCTGACGCATAAGAAACTACACAAAATGGCTACCGTGATTACTTTTTAAGGCGATTTCTTCTGTAACTACACAAAATGGCCAGTTTTCTGAGACTGGATCAATCTTGTGAAATTTACTTGTTCTCCATGAAGCGGTTTTTTTTATGTGAACGAAAAGCCTGACCGAGACCGCTCGGTCAACTCTGGTCAACCAAGATTTGAAGAATAAAAAAAAAGTGATTTTGGGACTCTGGTTTATTTACATTTTCGGTGTGTGTTTACATTTTGCTTTTGAAATGAAAATGAAAACAAGCGACTGTTGTATTTCATTTTGATTTTATTCAATTAATCAAATTCCATTGGACCTTAAAATTCCTTAAACTTTAATTACCCAACAATCTACATATATGAAAACCCCAATCTCATAAAAAAAAAACTGATTACCTATGTTTTTTACTCTATATAAACTTCCCAGACAGCACGGAAGGTGACTTCCAGTCTGGATTTAAGGTGGAAATATCCAGGTGTATAAAGTCAACTGGACCTCCAACTGTCCCGACAGCTGGATTTTTCCATCATGGATTAAATCAGTTGACCAGCCACCTGGATATTTCCAACAAAAATCCATCTAGACTCAGTCACCTGGGCAGTCAGCTGGAAATATAACGACTCTCTCCAGCCAGGACATGAGTAGAATTTAGTCAGTTGACCAGTCAGCTGGAAATGTTCCATATTTTTCCAGTTTACATAAAACGCGTCCTTTGTTGAAGACGCCATCTTTGATCTTTCGTAATTTCAGAATCATTGTGATATTGGTGATATGGTGATTGTAAATTGTTTTAAATAATTAATAATTCTTTTAAATATTAGGTATTTTATTTAGTTTTGAACATTTTTAAATACAAATATCATTTTAATTAGTTTTGATCTTTTTATAACTCAAGGAAGTGTTTAGATAAAACTCGTCCTTTGTTGAAGGAAATTCAGAAATTGTGATATTTTTGTGACAAATTGTGAATTGTTTTAAATAATTAATAATTCTCTTAAATAATAGGTATTTCATTTATTTGAACATATTTTAAATACAAATAATATTTTAATTAGTTTTGAACATCTTTTTTATAACTATGAAAGTGTTTACTTTGTCATATCTGAACTCCAAATTTGATTTCGAGATGTTTCAAAAAATAGTTCTTAAGTTTGTCTAAATCGTGACAGAAGGAAAGGAGAGGACAAGAAGCAGTTAAAACTGGATCACCTTTTTCATCTGACAATAACCATCCATTTCTAGAGACATCCACTTGGACCCTAATGAACTTTCTGCACTCTGCTGTTCCTGGACCTTCAGTGGGATTAACACCTTCAGTTCACTTGGAATCATACCAGCTACCCATATTAATCTCACCTAGCCTAGCCAAGCCAAAGCAGGACCATGAATGCTAGTCTCATGTGTTAAGGGAAACAGAATTTTTTATGCTCAAGATCTCTTGACCATAGGTTGGCTAAAAAAAGGTTCTGGTTCAAGCAAAGAAACAGCTGACTGCATAGTGCTAGATAGTGAAATTTTTCACTCTGTGGATTTTATTTAGATGTACAATACTTTATAAAATATAAATATTCATTATAAAATGAATATTTCACTGATAGGTGGTTCTGCCACACTAAAAAATGATGTTTACTTTGTGACATGCTTCCTGATTACTTGATTTAAAATTAATTGGCCAATTTACTGTGCACTGTTCATAATAACAATAATAACTATTGTGCTCTCTCTACCACCTTATTACTATGAAGGCCCTTAAATTTTGAGTTAATTTTATATCTATTTAAAAAAAGTGTTCCACACTATTGTGTTTTATAATTTCACTAGTCTTAACAAGTCAATTTTGTTTTAATTTAAGTATAACAATGTTTTTTGGTAATAATTCTCAAAGCAAACAACCCAGCAATTCTAATTAGCCACAGCAGTATATAAATTGTCATGAAGTATTACAAATACATAATAACATTCACTAATCCATGTTCAACCCCGTTAGACATTGCTTAACTTTTGCAATTTCATGAAAACTGGTGTATTCCATGCCCCATCTTCATTTTCTGCTGGCTATTAGTTTATTTCTTTGTTATTTTTGGTTTCTCAAAAGAAATATATTTTAATTTACATAGTATTATTATTTTATTGTGATTATGTAGATGTTATGAGGATATTTTATAATTGGATATCATTATTTTATTTCTATACTAGCTAAAACCTGGCATTTTGTCACCATTAAGGTTTTTTCTCATGGCCGGTGTCCCAATAAAAATAATAATAACACTTTTAACTGGAAGGTAACCACCAGGTAAGGTTAAAGGTTATGCTCAAAGCATTTTCTACCACCTAACCCTCAGAGTCTTATTATTATGTGGTCACAACCATAATGAGGAAAAAATTGAAACAACGGAACTCTACGCTAGGTTGATTATCTGACTAGCGCATTAACCACTTGATTACCAGTGCACTTGAAAATTGTATTAGATATTTTAATTTTGATAATTTTCTAGTATGTTGAAGCTGGCTTAGGGGGGGTGAACTCTCAGTGAGAGTACCGTTTGGTATTGTAACCCCAAGAGGACATAGTCAGCCAGACATGCATAACTTTGAGTTTTATATATAGAGATTATACCTACTTAGAAATACTTGTGATACATTGGTACAAGGTCTTGTGACATGGTGGAAATTTGATAGTGCATTTTACACTTTTGGGACAATTTTTTTAATAATAAACACTCTTATTATAAAAATATAATAATGTTAAAGAGTCTTATTTGAATTGTGTTGTTTAAAACAGAGTAGTTATTTTCTTTTTCTTTCCAAATTTCTAAATTTATATACTCAAAATTGTGTGTGTGTACGTGTTAAAAAAACCTATTTAAAATTTATTACTTTATTTTTATACAAAAAAAATATTCTTCATGAGATTTGAATGTATGGCCTCTAAATTAAATAACTGAAATTGAATTTATGCCTAATATACATTTGTTTCTAGTATTTTTATTACTATTATTATTTGAAAAAAAAAAATGCATATAATGGGATTCGAACCCACGACCTCAAAACCAAGAGCGTAGCATTTGATTATTATGTAGTATAATGTACAGTATAGGTAAATAGGTATGTCAACATTGTGGTAGTGAGTTACTACCCATCCACTAGAGAGCGTTACAAGTAGCTGGAAATAAGTGGAACAAATCCAGTTGACTTTGGGCAACTGACTTCCAGTTAAAAGTTGGGTTACTTTCCAGTTCATTTCCAGGTGGAGGTCAGGTGGAAGGTGGAAATCTCCAGTTGATTTCCAGGTGGGCAAGTAGACTTTTTCCACCTAACAGTATGGTATACATCCAGTTGACTGTGCTGTCTGGGTTATATCCATCAAGTGACCATGTAATATGACAAAAGTAATATGAATAAAATAAAATTATAACTAGCACTAAATAAAGATACAGGAATCAATAGAGAATAAAAAGTCAAGAGAAAATAAAATGTCTAAACTTGATGCGTAGGTAGGTGTCTCAATAAAACTCTTCACATAACAGGGAGTTTTGAAAAAAAAAAAAAAAAAAAATGGGTGAAAATAAAATAATAATATTATGATTTTTTATCCACTTCTTCTTCTTCTTACCGAACCAAAACCCATGACCGAACGAACGAGCCGGTCCACTTTGTTCAGGATTTTTCGGTCCGGTCAAATAAAAAAAAGTGAATTTCAGTGACCAGGTCAGCTTCGGTTCGCTTCGTTCACATAAAAAAAACCGCTTATGGTTTCATTTCTAAGGATAATAGCTCCGTGAAACTGGCTGCGCCACTTCAAACACAAAATTTGGTGGTAGTATTCAATATACGTAATTACTTATTTTCAGGATAATATAATTATCAATATGTACCTATAGAGAAAAAGTATGAGCTTTTACAAAGGCCGCTATAAATCATATTTATTTAAATTAGCTTTGCCACACTTCCCTCACGAATTTTGGCAGATATTATTTCCGTGGTCGTGTGTTCTAGTACATTCTGTGCTTACACGCACGTTGCATAATGATAAGAATTCCAAATGGAAGGATAACTTCTCATGTCCTGCAAACTTTGAACCTGCAAACTCTAGGCCTGACCTACATAAATTATACTGGATGGTCACAATAGTAAATTTATGACCACTATACATTTTCCTGAATACCAGTAGAATTTATGAAAGACATTTTTTTATCGATTTCGAAGAGAATTTATTACTATTAAATAAACTGGTGTGACACCAAACGACTTTCCTTATGCCTTAAAAATAAATAAAATTCCGCCCACTGGTGACTGAACGTACGAAATATAAATATCAAATCAAATTCACAATCCAGCACCTCAATGTCATTGGATTTGATGTGTCACAACACCCATAATAATCATAAAGTTAGTCTAAGCAGGGACACTCTCTCTCAAAATACCGGTAAATTGGAACCACCAATTTATATTTAAAAAAAAAAAAAAATGTTGCATCCTCTGCCAAATTCAAGTCTCTAGCTTCTACCGTACTGGAGATATTCAGATATCTTGAATGTTTACAGACACACACACACGGACCAATGGCTGCTGAAACTTTGGATTTAGTCTCTGGGGACCCTAAAACGTTTTTTGGCACAGAAAATTTATATTAGGTATCGAAAATTTTGGATGATTCCATTACTTTCCTTAAATATTATAGGATAAGGAAAGTACAAAATACAGGGTATTCCTTAGCTTAAAGGTTTTAGTTTTATTGAAGAAAAAAAAATATTTCACACCACACGACTTTCCTTATCACTCGAAAAGAGGTCAAATTCTACTGCTGATACAAACGGTAACATATACATGTTACCGTATATATAGCTAAAAATCAATGTCAAATTCATAATCAGCACCTCAAAATCATCAGATTTTATTATGTCACAACTTCCTTCTAGGTGAATCATAAAAAAGTTAGTCCAAGCGGGTCTCCCATAGTACCGGTAAATTGTACAGATTCCAAAAAGTTCAAGATAAAAAAAAAAAAAAAAGAAAGATCTGAGTAAATCCCTATTACTTTTTCATTCCAAGGAAAAGTTGTTCTCTATCTTTTTTATATCTTTAACCAGTCCAAAGGAAAGGTCCTTGCGGCCCTTTTTTTCAACCAAAAGTTCGTGGTACCTACGTGTGGTGTTTAGAAAATCTTACTGTTGTCAAGATAGAAAATGGTGTTTATAGATAGACAGACTCACGGACCAATGGCCAAAAAAACAACTTTTTTGGTAACATGAGGCTGTGAATGCTCTGTCATCCAGAAATGTGAAAACTGGGTACGTCAAATTTTCAACGAATACAACACTTTCCTTATTATAGGATAAGGAAAGTAAAAATCCACATTTTCAGTCATAGTGAATTTTCTGTTTTCTTCCCAGCCATCATGAATCTTCCTGATAACGAAGGCAAAGTCCTGGATGAACTGGCAGTTGATAAGGATTACTTTGTAAAAAAGCTGATATGATCACACAACATTCTATTACAAGTGTGGGAGTTTTTTTACAAGGAATTTTGTGAGGGAGTTTTTTTATGACACGAGTGTCGGAAAATAATAGGTTTACTTAATTGGGTTTGCTTATTATAATAGGTTTACTGCTAACTATTCTCATTACAGACAACTATTAAGACGGCTAGATTTGGGTGAAAAAAGCACAACTTTCTGGTGGGGTTATTGCCAAACCTTTAGTTAGGACATAATGTATATATTTATTTATTTATTTTAACTTTTTCTTATATTGTATATTAATTTGTAATTACCTGTGTTGAATATATGTCCTTAAATAAAATGTAAAATAATAACAATAATAACCTTTTAAAAAATGGACATTTTGAAAAGTTAAAAATCTGTTTTACGTGCACTAGTAGTCAAGTGCTTAACACACTAGTCTGGTAATCCTGCTAGCATAATGATCCATTGGTTCGAATCCCACCCAGTGCATGAGTTTTCCCTCATTAATTTGAGTTTTTGACCACATAATAATAAGACTATCAGGGTTAGGTGGTAGAAAATGCTTTGAGCATTAACCTTGCCTGGTGGTTACCTTCCACTAACGAGTGTTATATTATTTTTATTATTGTTTAAAGATGACATAATTCAGATAGAATAATTATACAAATACATGAGAGGACATTTAGACATTATAAAATACACACATGAATACATTTTACAAGTACACTTTTCAACAATGTTACAAATCAAAAATCTCTTATAATTAATTGTGCAAGCTTTTCAGGTTAGATAGTATACTAGCAACATTACCCCTCTAAATTGCAAGGGATATTCTCTGCCAAAGATGTTGAGCTGCCTTTCGATCCCCGGAAATAGTCACAAGCAGGCTATATACATGGCTTCTACTTCATTTTGATAGTAGATGCTGTCTCTTAGGAGTAAATGTAGTGAGAGATATGATGAATCTTTCCAAGCTTGGAGCAGGTTTGGTTGATCCATAACTGAAAAAAAATATATACTATATAAATATTTTTAAATAAAATAAACTGATGTGAATGCAAAATTTTGTTACAAATGAATAGCAACTTTGGTTTTGTGTCCATCTGTTAACTGCATTCCTTATAATGTGCAAATTTCTGAAACTCCTAAACAAATTTGAATTATTACTAAACAAATTTGAAGAGAATTGGTTGAGAACTTTTGTAGATACAAGTCATTTAGTAACAATCATAAAAACAATAATAAAAGTTGAAAATTATGATTACCATTCACAAGGAAGTATTGTGTCCATAATGAATTGGCAGTGCATTTTTCTCTTTTTGACTTAAGTTAGTCTACCCTGTAAATTGCCTAAAATAATTGAACAAGAGAATTGCAAAAATTGTCAAAACTGTACCATACTTATAGGTTCCTATTGATATAAACTTGTTTTGTTTAACAGCGTTTTTAGTAAGTTGTGGTTTGCATTGTAGTAAACCCCCATTAGCACATACAATAATGTATGCCTACAAAAAAAACTGTGTTTCACATGGATCAAAGTCAGAGGTACTTTTTATAATATTCTGTGACAATGAACTAGCTTTAATGTGATACACACTTAATTATTGTGATATTTTTTATTATAATTAATGCCTTAGCTAAGTCTAAATGATAAAATATAGCAAACAATTCATAAGGTTTGACCCCTAGTAAAAATATGTAAAAAAAAATACAAAACAACTTTTCTAAAATATTTGAGAAAATATGTTTATATTGAATTATTGTTTATTTTAACTTTCTCATTTCTTAGAGCATATTAAACTAATAATTAATTGATCAACAGTATATATTTAGGGCTAAATAATCCACAGCTGACACCGTTTCTTCTTTTCTACTTCAGCTGGACAATATGTTTTCATCAGATTTGAATGTCATGGGGATCTTTTGTGACCTTTCTAAAGCCTTCAAGTGTGTTGTGTGATAGTTGAAAGGGAGATTATGAGAGTGTGAGTGCTTTCTGGAATGAAGGCTTGATCTTAGACAAAAATCAATAGTAGCAGCTGAATAAATCCTGTGACATCACATCTGTACCAGAAATACCAGATTACCTGTATAGATGGTAGAAAATGCTTTGAGCATTAACCTTGCCTAATGGTTATACCTTCTACTAAAATGTGTTATTATTATTATAATAGATTCAGAGAGTCTGAGTTATAACACTAGATCTGTCAATATTACTTGTCAGAAGTAAATATATTATGTTTTTGAATTTAAAATCATATTCTAAATCAATGGTTTTGGATTCAGTTCTTTAAAAAAGTACAAGCTAAATGTGTCCAAAATCTTGCTCAATTTAGCCTTTAAAAGTTCAGGTGACTGTTTCAAAAAGAGTTATGTTTATTATTCATTCAAATAACAGTGGAATCTTTTGAGTTCATTTATAAGTACAAGGTTTGCTTTTCAGGAATTGACATTCAAAGTTCAAAAATACCTTCTACTGGACAAAAGTTATAGTACATTTAAGCTAAACTAGACTCAAAAATTTGAAGTTCTGAAAGAAAATGCTATTATTGCTCTGTGACTTACTCTTCCTCATCTTCCTGTAGTGATATGTGTTTGTTGAGATCTGTACAATCTACAATAATTATTTGAATAAAACCAAGTTCAAGAGGAGATACAAATTTACTGAACAAACAAAACACTCGATAATGTAAGGGAATTGAATTAAATAAAATATCCCACAACAAGGGATGAAGGGATTGTAAATTTCCAATCAGAAATTTGTACTATCTATCCTGAAATTGATTAAAAATAGCAGACATGTGTGAAGTTAGCAAATCGAGCACCATTGAAGGTTTGCACCATCGAAGACACGCACCATTAAAACCGACCCATGTACAGTCATTTCAGAAACAACATTACTCCTCAAGTTATACTTCTGAAACACCATAACTCAAAAATTTCAATTTCAAATTTCTTCTTAACATAATATATTACGGGTTTGTTTAATACTATCCATAAATGAGTATTTCAGGTATCTTAAATATATTTTTGCTTTTTTGTTGGTACAAAACTAACAAAATAAAAAGGTTTTTTTCGCCTCCTGAAAAGTTGATATTTTTGACTTATGTTGTTTCTGAAATGACCGATTCACTTATTCTTTCGGTCAAAGAGAGGGATTTTATTGCTTGGTCTGTTATATTTTAAATTAAGTGCTCTAACTAAGTAGAACGTCAAAAAATATATCTCTATTAATCGTTTTTTACACGACTAACAGATTCAAAATTTGCCTTAACAGAGATTACTATATTTGCTACACATAGATCTAGCTTCTTCTGTTTCATGTTCATTATCCTGAGCGGTAAAAAACCTAATACATTCTTTAAAAATATAAAAGTGAGAAGTTACGGTGTAAAATTATTACATAAACCGATAACAACCTATTAACTTCATCCAGCATGGGTTGGACCAGGAATAGCCAGCACCACGAGGGTTCAAATTTAATCACATACCAAGTCTTACCTAACCAATTTGGACAATGCTTAACTTTGGTGATCTGACGAGAGGTGTTATACCGTGTTATGGGAAAAAAGTATTTTTCATTAACTCCCCGTTTGTGGTAATAATTCTCCTTCACTGCTCGTCTCAGCAACGAGTTAGTTACAGGATACAGGATTTCGCCGTACCCTGTAGGTTTTTCTTCTTCTTAATTTTTTTTAGCAAGTAGTTATCAGCTTATCTACAGATCTCCAGTAATTAAACTATTTATCAATGATACAGAATTTAAAATAACTGACTAAAATAAGAACAAAGTTACTGGTGGTTACCTTCCTCGCCTGGTGGTTACCTTCCACTAAAGAGTATTATTATTATTGTTGTAAACTTGGGAATCGATGTTTATTTCATGATACTTAAAAGTGATACTTTTAAGTATCACCTTCAATTCCTGACCGACATGTTCTTGGATACTGCTAGGCCAGAGCAACACATTCCTCATGTTAAACATATAGAAAGTGTTACTCACAGGTATCACCAGCGTCTTAAAGAAGACTCTGTAGGTGATACTTTGAAGTATCACCATGTTCATACTAGCGCATAATAGCGCAGAGCCGGGTGATACTTCCATGCATCACCTGGCGCTGAAAGTGTTAATTTGGGTTTAACGTCGCTTTCAACTGCATGGTTATATCACGACGGGGGTGTTACTCTCCATTCGCAGGAAACTCACAAACCTGCTACCTACATTAACCTCACCCAGTCTGGGCTGGGCCGGAATGCCAGCATCACGAAGTCTTCACCTCGCTGACGCTCTTTAACTTCGTTGATCCTATGAGAACCGGTGCATTCAACGCGCCATCGACGATGGCTTTTGTAGGTTCTTGAATAGCAGGAATCTTTGCAGATGTAAGAGCAGGTCTGATCATCATGTCATTATGACATGTATATACAATATACATGCTGGAATGCCGAGATTGCCATGCAGCACTACTAGCACTAGAAAGTCCGTGTTTTGCATTATCTCATACAACGACTCGCATTCATTTTTTAATATCTTCAACAATATTTTGTTATTTTTGGCTAAGCACTTGAAGACATCAAAAAATATACGAGAGATAACCGCCCATAAACCATAAAAAATACTATTTCCAAAGATTCAAGAGATTTTTTATCACAAAAGTAATTATTGGAGTACCAGGCTCCGTGGCGTAACGGTTGTGACTACAGCCCGTAGGCCAGATCTCTTGAGTTCGATTCCCGGTTGGGGTAAACTTTTCGAACAGAATATTCTGTTCCCTCCGAACACGTGAGGCATTTCCGGCCCTAACCATCAGGCTGGGTGAAATTAATGTGGGTATAGAGGTAGTACGATTCCCAGCGAATAGAGGGTAAAACCCCCGCGCTATCTCAAATCAGGACGTTGAAACCAAACAGAATCAACTAGTCTTGTGATTGTTGGAGTTGTTGTTGTTGTAACCAGCTTGGCTACAGCTGGAGGGGTGAGTGATGGTCTCCAGCCAACTTTATTTCAAATTTGGCTCGTCCTGAACCACATATTTCCATGTGCGATCAACCATCATGAGGACTTGGACTTTTCTGTACAAGCCATTAAACCCTTAGGAAACTGCAAGCTAGCCTGGCTTGTAAGGGTTGGCTAGTCTGTTCTCTGTTTATAGTCCTCTAGCGAGACACACTGGTCTTCTCCCTGTTTAACGCCCCCCAGCCAGACAAGGTGGAGGCACCAGTGGTGGAATTTCATCAGTTCGGCGGACTCAGATTATTCGTGATTTCAAAATAAATATTCATATTGCCCTCCCCTACATCTAGTTCTCACTTATCCCCTGATATCACATTAAGAAGCTAGTAGAAAGAAATTAATTTTGAGTGGGTAACAGACTTGTTTTCAAAGGATAAAGCCATAGTCAATCCTATTCAAGAATTTGAAAAATTATATTCTTAAATCGTCCCTGACGGTCCCTATAGGACGGGACCGATGCGATGAGATGTTGAGTGATGACGTCAGTGGGTAACAGACCTATTTCTAATGGCTAGTGCTAGTGGGTTAAACCAGACAAGGAAAAAACGCTTGCATACGAGTCTGCAACCATTGGGACATTTTCATGTTTTTTTTTTCGTTACATAATTTCGTCACATAATTTCGTTACATAATTTCGTCACATAATTTCGTTACATAATTTCGTTACTTAATTTCGTTACATAATTTTGGTTATGTGCCAGAGCAAAGACATGAAAATGTCAACAAAAAAAAATATTTCGTTACATAATTTCGTTACATAATTTCGTCACATAATTTCGTTACATAATTTCGTTACATAATTTCGTCACTTAATTTCGTTACATAATTTTGGTTATGTGCCAGAGCAAAGACATGAAAATGTCAAAAACGCTTGCATACGAGTCTGCAACCATTGGGACATTTTCATCTTTACTATTCAAGTTTCGTTACATAATTTCGTCACATAATTTCGTTACATAATTTCGTCACATAATTTCGTTACATAATTTTGGTTATGTGCCAGAGCAAAGACATGAAAATGTCAATTTAATATTTCGTTACATAATTTCGTTACTTAATTTCGTTACATAATTTTGGTTATGTGCCAGAGCAAAGACATGAAAATGTCAAAAAAATCATGATATTCGTTTTTGGAAGTGGCAGATTCAATTTGGATTATTGTCACCCTGTCCTATAGCCATATCAAGGCTGCAGAACTAGGTCACTATAATATTGAAATTGAAGATGATTTCTAAACTTATTTTTTCCGTCAAGGGAAAGGAATTGAATATAAAAAATCTGTATAGTTTTGAATTAAGTGCTCTAACTAAGTAGAACGTCAAAAAATATATCACAATTAGTCGCTACTCACACGACAAAAAGTTTCTTTGTGTTATTTGGAACGTGGGCGGAGCGGCAAAAAACCTAATACATTCTTTAAACATATAAAAGTGAGAAGTTACGGTGTAAAATTATTACATAAACAGATAACAACCTATTAACATCATACAGCCTAGGTTGGGCCAGGAATAGCCAGCACCACGAGGGTTCTAATTTAATCACATACCAAGTCCTAACCAAGTTGGACGATGCTTAACTTCGGTGATCTGACGAAAAGTATTATGGGAAAAGAGTATTTTTAATTAAAATTCCCGTTTGTGGTAATAATTTTCTTTCACTGCTCCCTTCAGCAACGAGATACAGGATACAGAATTTCGCCGTACCCTGTAGGTTTTTCTTCTTCCGGAACATTCGCGCTGGTAGTATCGTTGCTTCACAGTCATCTTAAAAATATTTTTTTTAGCAAGTAGTTATCAACTTATCTACAGATCTCCAGTAATTTCTTAACTATTTATCAATGATACAGAATTTAAAATAACTGACTAAAATAAGAGCAAAGTTAACTCAAAACTTTGAGTGATTTAAATAATTGAAATTTTGAAACTTTACAGCTAACTACAAACACCTGCAATGCATTTCAATCATTCTTCAGATTCAAGGAGACCTGATAGAATTCAAAGGTAAAGATAATCGAGCCTTTAAACCTGATAACCCCAGGAGACCGGGCTCAATACAATTGATTACAGCTGTTTTATCACATATGATAATCAGGTTTCCTGTGATAATTAATAATTTTCGTGTCTATCACATGTGACAAAGAATCAGCAAAGCATCCAAATTCTGTTATACTGTCTATCACATTTGATAACCTGCCTCTAAGATAAGGAAAACCCTGGCTATCATAACCAGACAACCAGTTACCCAGAAAACATATGATGTCTAACTTATTTGATACCCATGATATGCAATGGGTCACTTACAAATTGATTTTTATGTATTTTTTTAATGATGTGATTCTAGAAAGTCATTTCTGCCATCAAAATCACAAAAAAACAATGCTAAAGACCCTAAAAAGCCTTTCAAAGTTGCCAGATTGAAAAAAAGTGGATACATACATATTTGTGGGCTTTTTTTATCCAAGAATTTCATCATGAGCTGCACTACAGACACCTTTCTTGCTATTTAAATTTTGTCAAGAATTGTGTTGTGTATTCAGAACTTTGAAAAGAATTCATAAATGCTCATTCCTATCTTAACTAAACTGAGTGATTCTACATTTTCAAGGTACAAACCTGCAGTAGAGAATACAGAGGATATTACTCCAGATTTGATGAACATCTTGGGAATGATTTTCAGCATGTGTGGACTCATGATGAGGGTGAGTGTTCCAACAGAACTAGATAAGAAAAATGACTTCTATCCCAACTTTGTATGTAATCAAAGGACAGCTAAGTATATAGCTACAATTTTCAAAGCCTTAGGTTGTATTTTTCTATCAATGAACAAATAAAGAAGCATATTGAGTGTTTAAATTATTTTCTGTGTGGAAGACCTGGTGGGAAATTTTATGTCCCTTGGAGGCTTTTATTGGGTATGTAATAATACTTTATCTACTGGTCTTAATATAATAATATTGAATATCAAAAAATTAAAGTAATCTCTTGATCTGTGAGAAAAACAAGAACTTGGTCACAAATCTTGATTAGAGCAAGAAGCAGTGGCATAGCTAGACCTACATTTTGGAGGGGTTGAGGGGGTTCAGAAATCTCGCCTAACGTAAATTCCATCTGATGGGATTTCCTGGAAATTTGAAATTTATATTCATAAGGAAATGTTTTTTTTCTTGTTTCAGTTAAAATGGTGTGCTTGGGCAGCTCTATACTGTGCTTGTATTAGCTTTGCAAATGCTAGAATTAATGATGATGGGAAACAATTACTCAGCAGTTTCATGTAAGATAGTACAATAACTATGAATATACTCTTTAAATCAATCCTGACCAGATTTAAAATTTAAACACAATTTTTTTGAAATCTTTGTTGATTTTTTGTTGCCGAAATTCTACCACATTATGCAAAGAAAAATATAAAAAATAATACAATACTTCTGATTTCTAATATATTATTAGAAATTTATAAGAAATAAAATGACAATTTACTGCCATCATTGGTTCTGAATCATCATTCATTCAAAACAAACATACAATACACTGGCAACACTGGCAAATAATGATAAACTAGTGCATGTGAAAATATTATAAAGATAAGAAATGTATTATAGGCAGTAATGGAAGTATAGTACAGTCATGCTTTTTTTAGACTGTCTTGTTGAGAGAGAGAGTCCCATTACACTAACAGTTTCTCTCAAACGGTTTGTGCTTACTACCCTCATCATTCTGAAAAAAATATAAATGCTCCAAGGAAATTGGTGCTATTGTTATAGGTTTACACGTGCTGAAGACCTCAGCACTTGGAAAAATTGGTGAAAATATAAAAGAGCACTTGGTGAAAAAAAAAAAAAAAAAACAACAACAAACAAACAAACAACAAAAAATTAACTGAATTTTAGGAAGCCACAATGACTCTGTTGATCTAATTCAAAGTCTTCTAGTGTGACATAGCTTAGGATCATATTTGTGTTTTGCTTCATTCACAGGTTGTCCATTTCTGCTGTTGTCATGTCCTACCTACAAAACCCTCATCCAATGACCCCTCCTTGGGCCTCTATGATTCAATAAGACCTGAGTCCTGGACAAAAAATTAAGATAAAAAATCAGGAGTAATAATTTCATAGGGTGGTTTGTATATATTTTTTGTTTGTTAAAATAATAGGGTCTTCTTAAGTCAAATAAGTTTTGAGGTTGACTTACTGTTTACAATATAGAGAAACTTAGATTAATGCTATTTGCATTTCATTGTTATTGTAATAACTTGCTGTATTATGATTTCAGTTGAGTTTTCCTTTTTACTTTCCTTATCCTATAATAAGGAAAGTATTGTATTCGTCGAAAATTTGACCTACCCAGTTTTTCACATTTCTGGACGAATCATAGCCTCAGGATACCAAAAAAGTTGTTTTTAGCCATTGGTCCGTGCGTCTGTCTGTCTGTCTGTCCGTCTGTCTGTCTGTCTGTGAACAGGATATCTCAAGAACGGTAAGAGCTAGAGACTTGAAATTTGGTATGCAAATCAATTTTATACACCAGACGAACCACGAAACTTTTGGTTGAAATCGGCCGCAAAATGCGGCCGCAGGGCCGCAAATATTGGCCGCAAGCGCCGCTTCTATGAATTGGTTAATGATACAAAAAAACTTACAGAACAACATTTTCTTAGATTAAAAAAATAATAGGGGTCTCTTCTTATCATTTTTTTGATATCTTGAACTTTTTGGACCTCGGCCTCAATTTACTGGTATTTTGGGGGGACCCGCTCAGACTAACTTTTTTATTATTCATCCTAGATGGGGATTGTGACATATCAAATCCAATGATTTTGAGGTGCTGATTACGAATTTGGCTTTGATTTTTAGCTGACTGTTTGAGTCACCAGTGGCTTTTGGTCCTGTTCCCATTCCTAATATGATAAGGAAAGTCGTGTGATGTTTACACCAGATTTTTTGGTTTGGCTCTCTTGTATGTATTTAATTTAATGAAGTTCAAATGAAATTCAGTTTTGTCATACTTTCCTTAGTTTTTATCTAGTACTAAAAATACAAATTTGTTTCCCAAAAGCAGATGGCAGTAGAGTAATTAATAAAACTATGTATTTTATTTATTAAAGAAATATCATTATTTGATTATTATTCCTCATAATATGTAAACCCTTAGAGAGACTCAATTATTATAACATTAGTGAAGTTACAGAATATGAATTTAAATGTAAATAATTTAATCAATCACGTACCAATTTTTTCTCTCTATTTTTTGTTGAACTTTTACTTCTCTACCTCTCCTTTTTTTTAATTCTGAACTAATTGCTTACGTAAATATAAATGTACATTTGATATTGGCCAGGTTTCTGGAAAATTGCCTGCAATTATGTTTGTGTGTGTAGTTGTGTATGTCCTTCCTTATTATGTATGTGATTATCAATACGAGGCCCCTCTAATTATATTTTATGCACACACATACAAAGGAATCATTTTATGATAAAAGTTTTAACACTTATCAAACACATGTGATGCTGTTCAATAGCAAAAGACTTACTTGTCACAATTATATTAGCTTAAAAGTAGACATTCATGAGCATATTCTTTTAAGTAACATTCTTTTTTTGGACATTGAACTCATACTAGAATAAGCATTTTATACTTATGCTGTCCATTTGAGACATCTTGTATCCTGATGAGTTCCTAAACACCTAATACAACAATACCTGGACCCACAGGAAATACAAGTGTAGTTACTTGGGAAACCACAGACAGCACAGAAGTGTCTGTTTGGAAAATTTGATGATTTGGCTTGAGCACTTTCGTAACCTGAGCCCTCACTGTTCAGAGCTTTGTCCTCTTCTATCATTTGTATCAAAGATTTTCTGAACCTGTAAATGAAAATGGGTAGTAAACCATGAAATGAAATAAGTAGATATGTTTTGTTAGCTGAGAACAGGCGGTAACATGTTTTGGGGGTGCTGCCATATAAACCGGACTAAAATGAGATTCATTTCCATGGCAATCATTATAATAATAGATTAATTCTTAGATATGTGTAATGATTTTTACTGTGTACGAGCTAGGACTTGAGAAAAATCCTCTTTTTATCAATTACTTTTGTCTTTTATGGTTGTGACGTAATGGTTGTGACTCCTGCCCGTAGTCCAGAGATCCCGAGTTCGATTCCCGGTTGGAGCAGACTTTTTGAAGAAAATTCTGTTCCCTCCAAACACGTGAGGCTGGCATTTCCGGCCCTACCCAGGCTGGGTGAGGTTAATGTGGGTAGCTGGTACGATTCCCAGCGAATGGAGGGTAACACCCCCGTCCAGATCAGGACGTTAAAACCAAATAGAATCGTTGGCTTTAGGAAGGGCATCCAGCCATAATAAAAAAACGTGCTCCACCCTACCAACCTCAACCATGAGGTTGAACATTGGCGACCCCAAAAGCAACATATTATAAGGTAATATGGGATAAAGGCAAGGGAGATATATACTTTTGTCTTTTATTTACAAAACATAAAAATCATCAGGGTGTCTACTAAATGGTCAAAGTAAAATTCCCTGACTTTTCCAGATTTTCCAGACCATTTTTCCAGTTTCTCCAGTCTACTTTTTTAAGGAGACGTTAAATGAATATTATATAAGACCTGCTAAAATTTTGTTAATTTTATAAAAAGTGATTAAGAGTGTTTTGTGTTTCTTACCAAAGAAGCATTATCACACTGCTGGATTACAGTAGCGCCGCAGGCAAATTTTTTTTTTTTTTTCATTTTCATGACAAAATTTGATCTTGAAAAAAATTCCCTGACTTTTGGTGTTTTTTCACAAAATTCCCTGACTTATGGTGTTTTTTCACAAAATTCCCTGACTTTTCCCTGACTTTTTCGGTCTCTAAAAATTCCCTGACAATTCCAGGTTTTCCCTGACCGGTAGACACCCTGATCATCAACAATCAACGAAATAGGTAAAATAAAATAGGCCAATGTATGTTTTTTTCCTTTTTGTCTAGGGGTACTGCAGTTCTGCAGCTCCTTAGCAGCGGCCCGCGCTGAGAAATAAGTATGCTTTTACCTTAAGCATTAGGTTTCATCTTCAAAGCCCTTTTTTTCCTGTCAATATTACTTCAGTTGAAAATACTATCCATCAGAATTTTTACTTTCCTTATCTTATAATAAGGAAAGTATTGTATTCGTCGAAAATTTGACCTACCCAGTTTTTCACATTTCTGGACGAATCATGGCCTCAGGATACCAAAAAAGTTGTTTTCAGCCATTGGTCCGTGCGTCTGTCTGTCTGTCTGTGTGTGAACAGGATATCTCAAGAACGGTAAAAGCTAGAGACTTGAAATTTGGTACACAAATTAATTTTATACACCAGACGAACCACGAAACTTTTGGTTGAAATCGGCCGCATTCTGCGGCCACAGGGGCGCAAATGCTAGCCGCAAGCGCCGCTTCTTTAAATTGGTTAAAGATACAAATTTTTTTAGAGAACAACATTTTCTTAGATTAAAAAAATAATAGGGGTCTATTCTGATCATTTTTTTGATATCTTGAACTTTTTGGAACTCGGCCCCAATTTACCGGTATTTGGGGGGGACCTGCTTTGACTAACTTTTTTATTATTCATCCTACATGGGGGTTATGACATATCAAATTCAATGATTTTGAAGTGCTGATTACGAATTTGGCATTGGTTTTTAGTTATCTGTTACCGTTGAGTCACCAGTGGCGGAATTCGACTCCTTTTTGGGGGATAAGGAAAGTCGTGTGATGTTTACACCAGATTTTTGTGAATATCATACAATATTCATAGAAGAACCAATTAATTACCTACTGCTTGCTTAATATAGCTAACAGGAAACTCTTTAGTCTTACAGCAGTATAAATTATTTAATTGAAATTGCACAAGGGGTGCCGAAGGGCTTATTATTATTATTATTATTATTATAGTTGAATGGACAATGATTGTATAGAAGGTTCCTGTAAGGGGAAGTGAATGGACAATGATTGTATAGAAGGTTCCTGTAAGGGGAAGGGCGAGTGGATTCTCAATTTATAGCAAAATGGTAACAAAAAATTGATAAGCATTTACCCCGTGTAAAATTAATGACACTCCTGGAGAAAATTAAAAGAACTTTATATTTATTCCCTTTGCAAAGCATGGTCAAATAGCTAGTCCATATTAAATTATAATAGTAATATTTCATATAATTTAATACTTTACAAAAAATATTACCTACAGCAGTCTAAGTATGTAGATTTAAATTGAAATCAATAAAAAGAACACTCTTTGTTTTTACTTTTAATACTTACTTGAGTTTGTAATAATCTGAACTTTTACTTTTCTTCTTCCTACTGCCTGACTTACTATCCAAAGTTTCTTGAAATTTAGGTGCTTTTTTGTTCATCACTGAAAAAAACATCATTGAATATAAAAATTCTATAGTCATTAGGAAAAGTTTCACCACCTCTTGTAGGTAATGTAACAGTTTTGTTTGTTCATAATTCCCAAATTTTCAGTCTGGTAATTGGGGTTCAAGTTTTTCAGTTTATAAGGTCATTTTAGCAGCAAAATGACCTCATAAACTGTGTTAGATAAAAGAAAAACTTTTGATAAAGCAACAATTTTCAATAACTGGTAAAATTCTTGGTTAATAAAAATAAACAGCTAAGCACAGGTGATAACTATGGAGGTACATAACTTTTTAGCATGACATTCAAGCATCTTTGCTGAAGAACTTGAAGAATCAGAAATATAAGATCAACAGTAGATCACATTTAATTTTTTTTAACTTTGGAGCATACATAGTAACATAGTTAGGTAATTTATTTTTGTTTTTTTATTATTAAATACTTGAGGACATGTCAAGTTGAATTTTACATAATACATTTTTTTTAATGCACTTTGAACTAATTCTTATGTTAGACATTCATTATGATTACTTATCATATCTTGGCATTTTTACACCTATACTGATGTAGTGGTGAAAATTACAACAAACCTAAATCTGCATGAGGGTCGTCATGGAAGTTATCAGACTCGAGAGCTTCCAGTGCTTTTCTCGCTCTCCTCTGCCTTGTGGCTTCATCCAGAACTCTTTGCTTGTTAGCATCCTTTATCCTTCCAGACAACCTGTTGTTGTTTGTTGTCATATTGATTTTTTCAAGTGATTGATTCTGAAATGTGCATTGAAATTTTCTCAGGTAAATAAATATGCAGTTGAACAATTTTGGTCCAATCATGAGTAGTGAAAACAGTATTTAGGGAACAAAGAAATTGGTCAACTATGAAAAAAAGCCAAGAGCACCTCTACATTTTTTTTAATTTTCCTATTCTACTGACATCTGAGAGCATGGCAGTGTGCCAGGCCAAGTTCCAGCATTGGTTGTATGGAATATTACAACTAAATGTATACAAAATGACAATATAACCATCACAAGGAGCAAAACTGGCCAAGTTAGAGGATAGTTTGCAGCTAAAAAACATACAAAATGAGGAACTCAGAAAACTGGTTTTAATAAAAGCAATAGTTTAGTACCAAGATAACATGGCCGCAAAGAAGATGTCACTGCATTCATTGGCGAAACCTTTTAGGATAGGAGTTTTGAGACTTGGACCTTTTTTCAACGGTAGTTATTTTGTGGGATAACTAATATCTCAGGACAGATTTTTAGTTCTAATGGACCTTATCAGTTGGGAACTGTCTAGAACTCATAAATTTACCTATATTATATTTTACCTTTTCAGTCTAAGCTTTTTCATTGATTGGGAAACTGATTTGGTCCAACAAATCATCAACTCTTGTCATCAGTAGCTCAATGACATCACTTGAAATGAATAAGTGTGTTTCATCTAGATCTTGAATAATGAATCTTTTACCCAATGTATTTGTTTCATCCAGGTGTAATAGGAACTGTTTCATTGGTTTATCACTGAAACATTAAGTAAATTGTTTTTGGGACACATGCTTTCTTTTGATGATTTTTCAAAGTCTTCTAGACGCTTTAAAGTTTTTGATGGGGTATTTTTTCAATACCCTATTATTTTTGCCCCTGGCCATAGAAACTTTAGGCCCCTGGAGTTTGGAAACCTCTAACTTCATCAAGACAGTTGGACAAAGGCTTGCGAATATTTCCGGGGATAAAAAAGCAGCTGAACATCTTCAGCAGAGAATGTCCCTTGCAATTCAGAGGGGCAATGCTGCAAGTATTTTGTCCACACTGAAAAGCTTACACGATGAACTAGAAGAAATTTTTGATTTGTAATTTTTTTTTTTAATTTACAAAATAAATAAATACACATGATTGGCGCTCAAGTGGGATATTGAATGAAAGGTCTCAATGTCCTCATGCTTGATATGACATTTCTAATGCAATAATAGAATCTGTGTGAGGTTAACTACTAGATTAAGTTAGAGACTTGAAATTTGGTACACAGTCAAAGGTAACTATCATTAATTCATTATGACATTAACCTCACAAATCATGAATGCAACAGCTACTTTTTCCAAAAGTGTTCCATTTCTCAGACCTACACAATTAATTCATGCAAATGATTAACTAGGTATGTCTGATGAGCCCCAGTATCAGTACATTTCATTTTGATAGCACATCCCTACTTACCACTCAATGAGAACTCCTTTCATAACATTTACCATGGCTCACAACTTACTCTTTATGGATATCAAGATGAGTTTACAAGAAAACAAGAACAATAGTCTAGAAAGTAAAAAGAACAAGTTCTGACTACTCAATCTACTTCTTCAAACACAAGTAGGTACCTACATTATTAAATTTGTAATATTTGTATTTGAAAAAAAGTAAATTGAAATAATTTAATTTTAATAAGAAACGCACTTTTGACTGTTCTCTTGTCCGTGAAGCTACCTACGCGCTGATTAAATATTTCAAAATTTCTACAGAGTATGGCGAAATCTCGTAACTCTCGTTGCTGAAGTTTACATCAATGAATGGGAATGAATACCACACATGTGGGAATTTTAATTTTTCGAGAACAAAATATCCATTCGGTCGGTCTAGTAATCCAGAGATCACGGGTTCGACATCTGGATACCAAGCCGGGACATGACAAGTTATCCTCCCTTTTGACATTTTGACCCTTGGGTATTCTTGGCTAAAATGTCTAGCCTCTCTACATTAAAAGAAAATATTATCTAAAGACACGTTACTGTTACAGGAGAGGACACGATAAAAACACCATGGCATATCGTTCCAGAAAGCTTTCTCACTCCCGTAATCCCTAAATCTCTTTTTCAACTACACCCTTAATTGGCTTATTTGGGTAAACAACACTTGTGATTGGCTTGTTTGGACAAAAATTTACGTTTGGAAGAGAGATTTGGGCATCACGAGAGTGAGAGTTGTTTCTGGAATGAGGCCCTGGTAGCAGAGCAACAAAATTTAATAGTTGACAAGTGGTTAACGCTCTAGTCTGGCAATCCTGGTAGCGTAGGGATCCGTTGGTTCGAATCCCACCCAGTGCATGAATTTTTCCTCATTAATTTGATATTGTGAACTCATAATAATAAGGCTCTGAACGTTAGGTGGTAGAAAATGCTTTAATATTATTATTGCCAGCGTCGATGGCGCGTTGAATACACCGGTTCTCGTAGGATCACCGAAGTTAAGCAACGTCCAGCTAGGTGAAGACTTCGTGATGCTAGGATTCCGGCCCAACCCAAGCTGGGTGAGGTCAATGTGGGTAGAAGGTTTGTAAGTTTCCTGCGAATGGAGGGTAAAACCCCCATCGTGTATGACCATGCAGTTGAAAAACGACGTTAAACTCTAATAAAACAAACAATATTATTATTACAGTATAAGTAGTTGTTGTTGTAGACAGCTTGGCTACAGCTGGAAGGGGGAATGATAGTCTCCAGCCAACTTGGAATGAGGGATCGCTGTTAGCAACGTCCAGCGTCGCCGTCGTAAGGACTATTATCATCATGCTGGCAATCCACACTCTGCTGGCTATTCTAGGACGTGATCGATTGAAAAAGTCGCGGCTAATTCATATGAAATGTCCTTGGCCAATCCCGGTTCCTACCAAACGCCGGGTTAGCAAACCTTGACTCGAGTGTTTGACAGAGAGTTTGAGATTTTTGCGTCCTACCACGAAACTCGAGTTATGAAGGGTATTCTTAAGATCTTGAAAGCCAATTACAGATACCTCTGAATATATGAAAACACGAAGGTAAAGTGCCTGATTTTAGAAAAAAAGAAGAAAACACGAAGTTCATTTTTTTAATTTTAGTAAAATTAATTCCTTTGACCACGAACCCAAAAACACTATATTGAAGGCACATCAGTTGCCTTCAATATAGATTAAGAGTTTTTTTTTACTGTCGAGAGTAATAATTTAATAACAGTTTGTCTTGACAAGTTTGGGACTAAATGCAAGGAGTGGAATAACAAAACCTCAACTAGCTCAGACTTGAACACCTGCCTAAATCGAAAGATAACACTGACCACAAACCAGATCGATCACAATATAAGATACGTACATTTGAGTGAGGAAGTTCTGAGAACTACTAAACCTTTGAGAAAAGAAAAGGCAAAGAAAAAGAGAAAATAGATTCTGTTTTTGAAATCATTATTTTTTTTTACATTCATGATAAAATGCAAATATACAACATATTTTACAATTTATAAATAAATAGGATACAATCAAAGGACTTCCACACAAAAATAGAAGGAAAAAATGGTTTCGGTCGATTTTCCCTAGCATGGATTGCACGTCCCTTATGAAGAACAGATGCGTTTTTTCCTCCCACGTTTGGACGTGAAAGCTCTAGGCGAATGGTAAAATTGTCAGTAGAACACTTGAATTTCAGCTTTCAAAATTCGGACTTGTAATTAAATAAAATATAATTTAAAAGGCAGGAAGTGGAACAATTTTTTCATCTACAAAATAAAGTTTTACAGAAAAATTAAATAAATATTATGGTCATAAAGAAAGAATATGTTTAATTGTTTATACATGTTGAGATGCAGAACAATTAGGGTCTTATAAATATTTTTAAAAGATTTTAATAAAAAGTTTGAGACAAATGGATTGATTTGAATAAATAATACATGTTACTCATAAGGTTTGTCCTAAAAAAATTTCCCGAGCTTATCCAAATTCATAATGGTATCCAAATTCCAAATACATAAATTTAAGATTTTTTGCCGTTGAATGTGGAGCAAAAATTATTTTACATTACAAAGATTACATTACTTCTGATATTTATTGATTCACTCGGAAGTAAAAGTTACAAAACATGAAAACAAAGGCGATTGTGTAGTTCACACATACACACACTTGGCTCATGTGTTGAAAAAAGGACGTCATGGTTTTCATCTCCATGCCCAAAATAATTCTCATTTGTACCTACAGTTACAAAATAAAGTGTTGATTTTATGAGCAGTTCAAATTAACATAAAATATTTTGTTTATAAAAAATGAATTAATTGTAGATAGATTTATTTATCAGAATTCATTATTAAATCATAGGTTCTACCAAACAATAATGATTTTCAGAAAAGAAAAGAAATAAAAATCTTGTTTCTTGCCTTTTCAGTAGTTTTAAATTTTCAGTAGTTTAAAATTCAAAAAACCAATATAAGGTTAAAATACAGAAAATCGATAGGAACTACTTTTGACTCAATGTTTGTGTGGGGTTCTTTGATACTTCTGAAAATTTTCACAGGTTTTCTATGAGAGATTCTAAATTCATAGTGAAAGAAACTAAACCTGATCAACAAATTTCAAAAAGTAAACAAACTTAAACTATTAATAGCACCTACAATATCAGCCTTAGAAATTCACAGACATTTTATAAATTATTTTTATAAATGTAAAAAAATCATCTTGCATGACTCACGGTAGGCAAAAATAAACAAATCACACTAGATCACTCATTCCATCCTCAGAATCACTTTCAATGCTAGGAGAATCCTGATTCACATCAGAATCAATTTCATTTATTTGATTAAAATATTTTTTATCGATTCGAAAACCTGTAAGATTAGATCTGTCATATAGTTCCAATATGGGTTTATTGTAGACTTCCTCGCCATTCTTCTCAATCATGACTTGGTGATCCACAAAGCGAGGCATCAAAGAGGGCGCATTGAAATTTCCAATTCGTTGAAATCTCAAGTCTTGTGCCATTTCAACAGTACAATTAACCCACTCGGTTGCGGTCACATTCCTTA